>JAJHSJ010000018.1:42234752-42296633 GCA_021015155.1 Magnolia officinalis | reverse complement strand
ACGAGCAATCAATCAAAAAGTTTCTTTATCAATCATTTAAGAGCATAAGTTCATATATCAAAATTTCCAATGTGCTTAATGAATTCTATTTACTTTCTATAACATGGTACTATTTCATAATGTTATCCATGCTCATCACCCCAGGTCTTATTGAACAATCAAGTACTGATTCTGAACTTATCACCTTTTTCTTATTTTTTCAGTTTTTGATTTTATATCGACGTTCCCTTTTATTTATTCATTCTTTTCAAACTTTTCATTCCTTCCAGTCTTTTCATCATACATGAGTTTTTTGTCAATCTCTCTGCTTTTTAACTGGTTCTTTTCATTTTTTAAAGGTGGATAAAATTCTCCAGACTCAATTCTCAATATCTTTCAATGATATATATACTAACAACCATAAATTCTATTACTATTCATAGAAAGTAAATTGAACATGTCTTGTGATTTAGATTATCATGATATTCAAACTTCCTCTTAATTGATTAAATGAAGAAACTTAAGCGATAGTCTACTCGGTTGATCAAACTCCAACAATTCAAAGTTCAATCTCCTATCTTATCATCATACTCAAAGCATTCTTAATTCCACAAATTATCATCTCCCAAATATGTTTTTAACTTGAAAAATTGAAAATTTTCACAATTTTTGCTTAAAACTAAGAAAACATTGATTAATTTACCTAATCCATACCTCCAACCTAAAACCTACATTGTCCTCAATGTAAAAGATATGAGCATGAAATGCATATGAAACAACGAAAAGAAATGGGAAGTGATGGGAAGATAATACCTGAAGAAGGAGAATTGAAGCTTTTACAAAGTTCTTAACATGTAACGCATGAAGACTAAACAAACTGAAATCAAACTATTCTAATCCTAAATCCTATGAAAGCAATAAACCTAACTACACCTCCGTCAGACTAAGAGGTCAATCCTGGTACACAAGATCAGTTAGAGGCATGGACTTGTCCTCTTAATCAAACTTCTCAACAAATGGCTTGAGACGATGTCCATTCACTTTGAAAATATTGCCATTTGTCAAATTCTTTATCGTAACAGCCCCATTTTTCAAGTGTTCCTCGAAAAAAAGTAATCAAGAATTGTAAAGGACTTTTTGACTGGTTATAAATGATTTCTGAAGGATGTTCTTGTCATGGAATATCTTCATTCTGTCCTTGTAATTCTCAAGTTCTTATAAGCGTCGTTCCAGATTTCTTTGAGTTTATTTAATTGAAGTTTGCGCAGCGAGCTAGCATTGTCCAAATTAAAGTTCACATTTTTGATAGCCCAGTAGGCGCTATGCTCCAGATCCGCAGGTAGGTGGCAAGCTTCCCATAGACGAGTCTAAAGGGAGACATTCCAATGGGGGTCTTAAAAGATGTAGGGTAAGCCCATAAGGCATCAGTCAAGCGAATTGACCAATCCTTACTGTCAGGGTTAACCGTTTTTTTCAGAATATGTTTAATTTCCTTGTTGAAAATCTCGGCTTGCCCGCTTGGCTACGGATGGTATGGAGTGCTCATTTTATAAGAGATGCCATATTTCTTCATTAAGTTATTAAATGGCCTATTACAAAAGTGTGAACCTCCATCAAATGGCACAAGGCGTTCCAAACCAGGAAAGGATATTTTCTTTTATGAATCGAATGACCATTTTATGATTACTATTCCGACACGGGATCGCTTCGAACCACTTAGTGACATAGTCTACTGCTAACAAAATATAAATGTTCCCAAAGGATTGGGGGAATGGTCCCATGAAATCGATACTTCAACAATCAAATGCTTCAATGATAAGAATGTGGTTCAGAGGCATCATATTTCGATGGTACAACCCTCCCAATTTTTGACAACACTTACAAGCTTTGCAAAACTCATGAGTTTCTCTGAACATCGTGGGCCAGTAAAAGCCACACTACAAAATTTTGGCCATGGTCTTTTTAGCATAAAAGTGACCACCATAGGCCTGAGAGTGACAAAATGAGATGACACTCTGATATTCATTGTCTGGCACACATCTCCTTAGAATTTAGTCTAGGTAATATTTAAACAAATAAGGACCATCTCAGAAGAACTGGCGTACCTCGGCGAATAATTTCTTCTTAACTTGCGTAGTCTAATATGTATGTGTGAAACCTGTGGCAAGATAATTCACAATGTTAGCAAAACAAGGTAATTGGGAAAGTTTAAATAATTGTTCGTCTGGGAACATGTCATTTATCGATGTCAGTTCAAGGGAATCAGGAAGATCAAGCCTGCAGAGATGGTCAGCCACTACGTTCTCTACTCCCTTTTTATCTTGTATTTCTATGTCGAACTCTCAGAGTAGAAGGATTCATCTTATCAAGTGGGGCTTGACATCATTCTTAGAAAGAAAGTACTTTAGCGCCATATGATCAGTGTAAATAATGATTTTGGATTCGATTAAGTAGGACCTAAATTTGTCTAAAGCAAACACTACGACTAAGAGTTCATTCTCCATAGTAAAGTAGTTCACTTGGGACGAATTTAGAGTTCTACTTGCATAACGATTCACATAGGGCTTCTTCTCTTTTCTTTGGCCTAACACCGCCCCAATAGCATAGTCAGACGCATCGCATATAATCTCAAAAGGTATGCTCCAGTCGGGTGGCTGCATGATAGGAGCGGTAGTCAACATGCCCTTGAGCTTAGAAAAAGCTCTCTGGCATTCTTCACTCCACTTGAATGGTGTATTCTTTTGAAGTAGATTACATAAAGGATGAGAGAGATGACTAAAGTCCTTTATGAATCGTCTGTAGATCCGGCATGTCCTAAGAAGGATCGCACGTCACGTATGCTCTTGGGTGGAGGTAGGTTAGAGATAAGATCAATTTTTGCCTTGTCTACATCAATTCCTTTGGACGAAATTATATGTCCAAGACTAATTCCCTTGGGAACCATGAAATGACACGTCTCCCAATTCAGAACCAAATTCTTCTCCTTATATCGCTTCAGCACATTTTTAAGATTTTTCAGACATTCCTTGAGGGATGGACCAAAGATAGAGAAGTCGTCCATAAATACCTCTAAATATTGCCCCATCATGTCAAAAAATACTTAACATACATCGTTAAAAGTGGCGGGAGCATTACACAGTCTGAATGGTATCCTTCGGTAAGAAAATGTTCTAAAGGGATATGTGAATGTTGTCTTCTCTTGATCTTCAAGGGCTATCTTTATCTAATTGTATCCTGATATCCGTAAAGGAAGCAATAGTAAGAGTGACCAGCTAGCCTTTCCAAAATTTTATCAATGAAGGGCAAAGGAAAGTGGTCCTTCCTTGTGACGGTATTAAACTTCCTGTGGTCAATGCACATTCTCTAATCAGTAGTAACTCTAGTTGGCATGAGTTCATTGTCGGCATTGGATACGATGGTGATTCCGGACTTCTTAGGAACTACCTGAGTTGGACTCACCCATTGACTGTCGGATATAGGGTATATGATGCCCACATCCAGCAACTTAATTACCTCAACCTTAACCACTTCTTCCATATTTGGATTGAGTCGATGTTGTGCTTGTCAGGAGGTTTTGGCATTATCCTCAAGATGGATGCGATGAGTATAAATCAAAGGGTCAATTCCCTTGAGGTCCGCAATCGGCCATCTAAGAGCTCCTTTATGCTCAACAATAGTGGAAATGAGCACACTCTCTTGTTCTTTCTCAAGGTGGGAAGAGATCACCACTGGGTATGTCTCATCTTGACCTAAATAGACATATTTAAGATTGGTGGGCGGTCAAGCTTCGGTGCTTTAAGGTTAGATGGTGAGGCACTACATCGGTTTAGGGCAAATTTTCAAATAATGGCCTCCACTGGTTAACTTCAAGTATCCGTGTAACATCAAGCAAGGCATCCATCTCCCTAATTATGTCATCATCTAAATCAGGGGAGTGGGCCAAGCACGTCTCTAGAGTGTCAGAGTATAGAGTCAGGAGTGCTCTATCTTCCATGAAAGAATCGATCATGTTAATGTCGTGAATATCGTCATCATCCTCTGGTTGTTTGATCATGTTGAAAAAGATGTTGAGCTCCAATGACATATTTCTGAAAGATAAATTCATAATTCCATTCCTCCAATTAATGATAGCATTTGATGTAGCAAGGAATGGGGGACCAAGAATGACGAGTATTTGAGTGCTCGCATCTATGATGGGTTGAGTATCCAGGACAATAAAATCTACTGGATAATAGAATTTATCAACTTGGACCAACACATCTTCAATAATCCCTCTTGGTACATGAATTGAGAGATCGATAACACTACAAGAAATTTCACCTTTAACGACGAAAATTTTCGTCACTAAAAGCTAAATTTTCGTAGCTAAAAAGTTTTAGCGATGAAAATTTTCGTCGCTAAAAGATCGAAGCAAATGGTTTTTAGCGACGAAAATTTTGAATCATCGCCAAAGGGAAGTTTTTTAGCGACGAAAATTTTCGTCGCTAAATAAACTTTTAGCGACGAAAATGTTTGTCGCTAAAAAACTTTTGCAAAACTTTAAGCGACGAAAATTTTCGTCGCTAAAAATTTTGCGAAACTTTTAGCTACGAAAATTTTCGTCGCTAAACGTATTTTGCAAACTTTTAGCTACGAAACTTTTCGTCGCTAAAAATATTTTGTAAAACTTTTAGCGATGAAAATTTTCATCGCTAAAAAATATTTGCCTAACTTTTAGATAAGAAAATTTTCGTCGCTAGAAATATTTTGCAAAACTTTTATAGCTATGAAAATTTTCGTCGCTAAAAATATTTTGCAAACTTTCAGCTATGAAAATTTTCGTCGCTAAAAGTCTTTTTTTAAAAAAATAATATTCCAGCACAAAATTCCTGATATACACATCATATTCATCCTAATATACAACTATTATATAAGATATTTCATCATATTCACATTCACATTCATCTAAACCCAAACTAGTAATTCCATCCAAACATAAAGTACATTCATCCAAACACAAACAATCTTATCCACATCACATTCATTCACGCATAAATACATATAAGCTTAACATCATAAACAAAAATACCCTAAACCTAAACCTTATCATAAACCTAAAACCTATAACCTAAACCTAAACCTAAACCTATAACCTAAACCTAAACTATAACCTACAAGTTTAGGTTAGGAAATCGGGTTCGGGTTTGGAATCGGGTTTAAGTTTGGGTTTTCAAATTTAGGTTTATGTTTAGGTTATAGGTTTTGAAATTGAGAATAGGTTTAGGTTATGGTTACAAGTTTAAGTTTAGGAAATCGGGTTCGGGTTTGGGATCGGGTTTAGGTTTGGGATTTCAAGTTTAGATTTAGGGTTTAGGTTAGGGAGTTGAGATTAGGATTAGGTAGAGGTTTAGGGATTTGAGAATACATTAAGGTTAGGTTTAGGAAATCGGGTTCGGGTTATAGGTTTAGGTTTAGGTTAGGTTATAGGTTAAGGTTTAGGAAATTGAGTTTAGGTTATAGGTTTAGGTTATAAGTTAAGGTTATAGGTTAAGGTTTAGGTTTAGGTTAAGGTTATATAGGTTTAGGTTTAGGTTATAGGTTTTGAGATTTGAGAATAGGTTTAGGTTAAGGTTATAAGTTTAGGTTTAGGAAATCGGGTTCGGGTTCGGGATTGGGTTTAGGTTTGGGTTTTCAAGTTTAGGTTTAGGTTTAGGTTAGGGAGTTGAGATTAAGATTAGGTGTAGGTTTAGGTTTAGGGATTTGAGAATACGTTAAGGTTTAGGTTAAGGAAATCGGGTTTGGGTTATAGGCTTAGGTTTAGGTTAGGTTATAGGTTAAGGTTTAGGATATTGAGTTTAGGTTATAGGTTTAGGTTATAAGTTAAGGTTATAGGTTAAGGTTTAGGTTATAGGTTAAGTTTTAGGTTTAGGTTAAGGTTAGTTTAGGTTTAGGTTATAGGTTTTGGGATTTGAGAATAGGTTTAGGTTAAGGTTATAAGTTTAGGTTTAGGAAATCGGGTTCAGGTTTGGGATCGGGTTTAGGTTTGGGTTTTCAAGTTTAGGTTTAGGTTTAGGTTAAGGAGTTGAGATTAGGATTAGGTGTAGGTTTAGGTTTAGGGATTTGAGAATACGTTAAGGTTTAGGTTTAGGAAATCAGGTTCAAGTTATAGGTTTAGGTTTAGGTTAGGTTATAGGTTAAGGTTTAGGAAATTGAGTTTAGGTTATAGGTTTAGGTTATAAGTTAAGGTTATAGGTTAAGGTTTAGGTTATAGGTTAAGTTTTCGGTTTAGGTTAAGGTTAGTTTAGGTTTAGGTTATAGGTTTTGAGATTTGAGAATAGGTTTAGGTTAAGGTTATAAGTTTAGGTTTAGGAAATCGGGTTCAGGTTCGGGATCGGGTTTAGGTTTGGGTTTTCAAGTTTAGGTTTAGGTTTAGGTTAGAGAGTTGAGATTAGGATTAGGTGTATGTTTAAGTTTAGGGATTTGAGAATACGTTAAGGTTTAAGTTTAGGAAATCGGGTTTAAGTTATAGGTTTAGGTTTAGGTTAGGTTATAGCGTAAGGTTTAGGAAATTGAGTTTAGGTTATAGGTTTAGGTTATAAGTTAAGGTTATAGGTTAAGGTTTAGGTTATAGGTTAAGTTTTCGGTTTAGGTTAAGGTTAGTTTAGGTTTAGGTTATAGGTTTTGAGATTTGAGAGTAGGTTAGGTTAAGGTTATAAGTTAGGTTTAGGAAATCGGGAGTGTGGTTTGGATCGGTTTAGGTTTGGGTTTCAAGTTTAGGTTTAGGTTTAGGTTAGGGAGTTGAGATTAGGATTAGGTGTAGGTTAGGTTTAGTTAGGATTTGAGAATACGTTAAGGTTTAGGTTTAGGAAATCAGGTTCGGGTTATAAGTTTAGGTTTAGGTTAGGTTATAGGTTAAGGTTTAGGAAATTGAGTTTAGGTTATAGGTTTAGGATATAAGTTAAGGTTATAGGTTAAGGTTTAGGTTATAGGTTAAGTTTTAGGTTTAGGTTAAGGTTATAGGTTACAAGTGTAGGTTTAGGTTAGGTTATAGGTTAAGGTTTAGGGAATTGAGTTTAGGTTAAAAGTTAAGGTTATAGGTTAAGGTTTAGTTTAGGTTTAGGTTATAGGTTTTGGATTTGAGAATAGGTTTAGGTTAAGGTTATAGTTTAGGTTAGGAAATCGGGTTCGAGTACGGGATCGGGTTAGGTTTGGGTTTTCAAGTTTAGGTTAGGTTTAGGTTTAGGTTAGGGAGTTGAGATTAGGATTAGGTGTAGGTTTAGGTTTAGGGATTTGAGAATACGTTAAGGTTTAGGTTTAGGAAACCGGGTTCAAGTTATAGGTTTAGGTTTAGGTTAGGTTATAGGTTACGGTTTAGGGAATTGAGTTTAGGTTATAGGTTAAGGTTTAGGTTTAGGTTTAAATTATAGGTTTTGGGATTTGAGAATAGGTTTAGGTTAAGGTTATAAGTTTAGGTTTAGGAAATCGGGTTCGAGTTCGGGATCAGGTTTAGGTTTGTATTTTCAAGTTTAAGTTTAGGTTTAGGTTAGGGAGTTGAGATTAGGATTAGGTGTAGGTTTAGGGAATTGAGAATACGTTAAGGTTTAGGTTTAGGAAATCGAGTTCGGGTTATAGGTTTAGGTTTAGGTTAGGTTATAGGTTAAGGTTTAGGAAATTGAGTTTAGGTTATAGGTTTAGGTTATAAGTTAAGGTTATAGGTTAAGGTTTAGGTTATAGGTTGAGGGTGTGGTCCCTGCAAATACAAATATAAACACGGCCTGTCCAAATGGCCAGGCCACTCCAATGCTGTCCATAGGAAATGGACAGTTTGATTATGGTCATAACAGCGGTTCCCACCTTCCAAGGACCCCCGCTCAACATTCGGATAGCTCCGACGCACTTCCGGGTCTACTCCATCAATTTTGAGTAAATACAGATATAAACACAGCCTGTCTAAATGGCCAGGGCACTCTAATGTTGTCCATAGGAAATGGACAGCTTCATCATGGTCATAACAGTGGTTCCCACCTTCCAGGGACCCCCTCTCAACATTCGGATAGCTCCGACGAACATCCAGATACATAAATGGGTATAGTTTTAAAGAACATTATTAGCAATGTTTCAAATGCATACCTCCCTTAGAAAGTCCTTCAGTTGATCCTCATGAAAATCCTGATCTGTAAGAACCTTAACAGTAACATCCTGCATTCCATGATTGAATAAATAAGAAGATGCATCACCTTTACTTTCAAGTCAAATAAAAATGGGACAGAGAACCATGTAAGAAACACGAAGAAAAATGTGGATTTCTTTGAATATGATAGAGAAATTGGTCCAGGAACTGAACCGCAAATTACTCTCATCAGGTTAGTTATCAGAATAACATTTTCAGAGAAGTTTCCTACATTAAACACTTACCTATGTAATTCAGTTGTCTTCAGTAAAATCAAATTACTGTCTTAAAAGAAATGCACGCCACGCATGCGAAACATCATTTTCAAACCAAACTACACTCGTTATTTTCAAATCTCACGCGGCCACTTCATTCCCCCACTATCTCCCTCGATTTCCCCACTCTCACCTCTCCGTCTCTCTCTCTCTTGAAGCGAAAAAGAAGAAAAAAAAATCTCTTTTATGTTTTTTCAATCCATCTTCCATTTTCTTCTTAACAAGAAAATCCATATTTATTAATATTTTCATTTTTCTATTTTTCAAAAGAATGAGTTCAGACTCCGAAAGCGTCGGCTTTAACACTCGTACTTTCAGCCCAAACCCTAACAAAGGACTCAAAAATTACCAAGTACTCATAAACATTCATTGCAAGCATTTTCTGTCCATGACGACCATACTGTTAAGATCAATCCTCTTATTTGTGCTCCCCTAGGTGTGGATTTTGATAAGGATTACGTTCATATGCTACTTCATAGATCATATTCCAAGATAAAAGGTGTCAATTATATAAAAAATTATAATTCAAAAAAAGACAATAAAGAGCACAAATTCTTATTATAAAGGTGATATTTAGAGTTAAGCTTACTGTCATTGTCATGTTGAAACCGTTCCTTGAATACGGTGATGTCCCTTATTGATCTAAAACAGTCAAAGAAGAATTACAATTAAAAGAAAGAAATGATATTGTGTTGCCTAGTAATCATATGAGGAAGCAACTCTTAAATTGCAATTACATGTCATTTCTAGTCCATGGTGTTGTGAATTCTGTATAATGGCAAAGAGATGAGAAAATTCATGGCAGTGTTTGACTTTTACCTCGAGTAATGGCCACAACTGGACTATGGGCTCAAGTTGTCAAAATTGAAAACCTGTGTATGTTGTGCAAAAATGAGGGCCACATTATATAATTCTTGTATAATTTGGTGACAAATGTGTGTGTGTGTGTGTGTCATTTATGTGCTGGCTTTATTATGCCTTGAAGTCTGATCAAACTGCACCTATTTTGCAGACCATTGCAATTGCTAGCATGTTTTTGCAAGCAAGGTGGAAGAAACACCCCGTTTGCTGATGGATGTTGTAGTGGTAGCATATGAGACAATGTATAGAAGGGATCCTACTACTTCTTAGAGAATCAAACAAAAAGTACTTGCTACCCACTTACCATTTCTCTGCCTGCCTTGTGTCTTGCTTTGATCTGGAACTGATTGAATCTCTTGCGTTCCATGTGCAGGAACTTTGTGAGAAGCAAAAAAGCCTACTCTTAACTGCTGAGAGACTGGTACTATCAACGATTGGATTCGATTTCAATATTCAACTTCCCTACAAACCGGTTGTTGCTGCTTTAAAGAAACTCAAGATTGACAGTGACATGTGCAAAGTGGCATGGAATTTTGTGAATGATTGGTATGCGGTCCATTTTTATTCGACAACTTCTCTGCTTTAAATTTAATTAAGAGTTTTTTTTCTTTGCCAAGTTCTTTATTGTGGGTTACAAGTGTTTAAGCTTATGATACTACTTCTTTATCATCCTTAGAATCCGAAAAGGTTGTGGATGGGCATGTAGGCTGCGGACAACGTTGTACCTGCTGTATAAACCCCATTATATTGCGGCGGGGTCGCTATGCCTTGCTGCCAAGTATAGCCAAGTGAAGCTTCCTTCAGAGAAGGGGATGGTTTGGTGGCATGAGTTCGATATTACACCAAGACAGTTACAAGGTTTAAAACTCTTCCTCTATTTCATTGGGTTCAACAGTCATTTACTCCTTATTCTTGTACAAAAATGTGAAGCATTGAACATGGAGGTCTAAAGTCAAGATCAATTCCCACCTTCTTCGTATGGGAAAGAAAATGGACATGACTTCGGTGAACAGGTTGCAGTGTGCACCAAGAGTAGGTGTGTACATATACCTCCCACCTCCGAAAGTGGTGAGCAGAAGTCCAGCATCCATGTCAAATGCGTTATTCAAAGGCCCATTTTGAAATGGCGTTGGGATTTTTGCACACCATTATCCTAAAGAAAATTGTAATTTTTATGAAGAAATCAATACGTATTGAAAAAAAAACTATTATACAGAACACTTGGGTGATAACCTTTTTGGGTGTATGTTTGGATGTTCCATGCACCACATTCAAATCACAAATGAGGTAAGAATGGGATCTATTTCTTTCTTATTCTTAGCTGGTTATTTGAGTTAAAAAGGTGGGAAAGAAGCTTGCTGCAGGTTCCATCTTCTATGTCACCTAGGTGTGCAACTTGAGTTGTGTTGGCTTGGGATTAGATCAACTGAACCTGACACAAATAAATCAGTTAACCCAAGAAGTCGGACTATCATTCATATTTCTCAACCTGAACTTGACCTCCACTCATCTGAAATTCATAAATTATGGTAGTGAAGCTTGAATCAAATCACTGATATGAAGATCCCACTACAGATGACCCAAACTTCGAGTTTATTTTGGTTAGGGTAACTACTCGTATTCAGTGGGGCTGACAACAGGTCAGGTCGACACATAGTGTAACATCCCGAAAAATCGAGGGTCGAGTAGTAACTCAACTCTCGAGTTTCCAGAACATCACTTATGCAACATAGATAATGATGATTAAATGTTGTCTGCATTAATGTAATGAACATGAGTGAGATTAAGCCAAAACAACATATCATACTCCAGAGACAGTGAATTTGCAAGCGGAAGACTGTGATAGATAGATAAAATATATAAACTAAGATGAGTCTCCAGAGTGTGATAACATTACCAGGTTAAATAATTACAAGTACAATCCTAAAATATACCAAATGTATAAGGTCCTCTAGTCAATATCCCAGAAAGCCCTGCCGATCAGGACATGGCTCACTGGAAGCCGTCAGAAGACAACCAATACAAGCAGGCATTGTAGTCATTGCAGAGGTCCGGCTCCGCCTCAGAAGTAGCGTCGCCATCTGAAATCAGACAATGTCTGGTGGGTGTTCAAAACACCATCCCGTAACGTGGGAGTGAGTAGCTAACTCAGTGGAACAATAAAGCATAGGTCAACATGTTATCAATACAGTCAAACAGTAATGATAAAGCAGTAAAATCAAACACTCCTAACTACTCTTATTAATGCAAGTATGGATGCGGGTATGATGGATGCCCTCACCACACCGTCCCTCGTGCGACATCATCTCACGTTCGCGGCATGCTTTCATCCCTCAGTGCTCCACATCTTCCAGGAACATGCAATGCATGATGAGCATGATTACCGAGTTTTTAATTAGTCCATTTCAAACAGCAGGATTGGGAAACTAAGGTACCTCCCTTGTATCATTCCCAAACATGATCCATTCTAGGGACGTTAGTCCTAGTTAATATCAGACGACGGTGTGTTTTCTAGGTCACTGCAAAGGCTGTCAGGGCTGTTACGCACAAAGGTTACCCTACTCCCCCATCACCTCTTAAACGATTCATCACAATACAGAAACAGGCCTAGTTCATATTATATACCGCGGAAACCCTAAGGCTCACTGCCACTTCAAGTATAGCTCAATACGCCAAAGGGCTGCTACCAAACAGCTGTTACGCACAAAGGTTGCTTACAGGTCGACTCTCAGGGTACCTACCACAAAGCATGCTCACCATCATACATGTACGACAGGCAATATAGTGACGGCCATCAAAACGGCAGTCAAGCAGGTCACTACTGGCATACGAGGCTAGACCAGCTGTAGGCCAAGAACTCCACGGTGTGCCATGCTTATCGGACCGGATCACGTAGCGCATGGTCCATACACATTAAAAGGGATTCCACTGGTAGTTTGGTACCACTAGGTTCAAGCAGAGGCGTCCAAACATGGTGAACATACATAAGACAGATCGGGTTACTTGACGAGCTCGGCTAGCTCGCGCCACATCAAGTTGAACGATATGAAGCGCATCAGCACTTCGTGTGGCCAACCACTATCGCCAACCGAAGTACGACTCGAGTTCGTCGAACACATCTACGTGGCAAATGAATCACAGCCACGAATTCAACTCTGGTACTGATTGTCTGGACTATAATCATAGCCCCAAGCACAATCAATTGCAGATAGATAAAGCAGTAGTGGATCAAGATTCAACTCATACAATCAAGGTCTGGTATTATCCGTTTAGGGCTGTCAGGGCTATTGCACGCATTCGTTGCTCCACTCCCCCATCACCCATGACGGATCATACAACGTAAACATGAATTTAACATATGCATTACATAGATAAAATCATAAAAGCAGTTGAGCATGTTATGAAGCACAACACAAGCATAAGTTTGTACATATTCAATTCCTAATCACACAACTATCCAAGGAAATCATACACATAGTTAAAGGAGTTGAGAATCATATCTCAACACCCTTAAACATTACAATTTACTAACTACTAATTTAGACATTTCAACAAACACTTTAAAAATAATGTATCAACATACATGACATATGTTGATCACATAGGTATAAGGCCAATCCTTTCACTAGGAAATACCCCAATAACACGCATACACACACGACGACGGATAGTCATGGCAAGTAGGAATCCAAGTTCCATATTCATTCAGTCATTTCCACATACACTTGGGCCACACATTTTAGCATATATAGTGTGTATTGGCCGTGGCGTGATTTAGGGCAAATCCTTTCGTCAAAGGGGTATCGCCAATACAACAATCAATTATCCATGACAATTAGTCATGACGAGCACGAATGAGAATTCTATACTCATTCAGTCATTCTCACAAACACTCAGAATACACTATTACAACATACATGGTGTATGTTAGCAAAACATGTATTAGGGCTATCCTTTAGCCAAGCGAGTATTTTATCCATGTATAATATATTCATAGTACATCAAATAATCATGACAAATACATCTCCAAAATTTATACGTATACGGTATTTTCTAGAATACACAATTTCAACATACATAGTGTATATAAGCAAAACATGTATTAGGGCGAATCCTTTCGCTAAACAGGTAATTTATCCACATATAATATATTTATACGACAATTAATCATGTCATACACATTTCCAAATTTGTACGTATACGGTACTTTCTTCAAATACCTAGAGTATGTAGAATTCCATTTTTTCATCTTTAATCGAAACGGAAAACAGATAGCACTTTGTACATGTGCAATTGCATGCAGATCATGAATCTATCATTATTTGACATTGAAAGCGTTAAAAACCATAACCTATACACCTAAAGTCTGCACCTTTTATCGTAGAATCGTAACGGAGTCGATAGGTTTGCTAAGCTTCCGTATTCAGCAGTTTGACAACCTATAGAACGAAATAGGTTAGCTATTTCATAACCTACCACCACCCAAGCCCCAAATTAGATTAGGGTTAGGGTTTCTTACCTAGAAACGGAGCTGGAATCGCCGGGAAAGCAATTAGAACAGAGCGGTGTAGCTCGTAAAGCGGCAGGGAAGAGTGGCAGGGAGGTTCTCCCACTGCTCCCACACTTTCTCTCTCTTTTCTCTCTTCTCTCTCTAGGTTTTCTCTCAAATTCGTATGGCTGCAATGAGAGAGGGTTTAAGGTCCTTATATAGCCTAAAAACTCACCGAAACAGACTTCAGGTCAAAGTATACTTAGGTTATAACCAAAGCGGGTCAGTTTCAGCTCAACGGAGGACTTCTGGCGGGCCTCCTTGAGCCAAAGGTCAGACTTAAGCTCACCGAAAATGGATCTAGGTTCTATTAAGTTTTCGTTCCAGTAGGGTTCTCAGATCACGCGTGGCGGACCAGTTTCAGTTCAACAGTCAGCGGATCTCGATCGGAGATTCCGAGTACATGTAAATGTGTATGAAATTTCTCCTGATTCGAGGGTGTAATTTAGTCTGATTCAGACACTCTAGTTGCTTAAAACTGATTCGCAAGCGAGAGGTGCCAGATTACTATTCAAGATATTTTATTTTGAATTAATTTCACATTTCTCACACTCTTCACTCCGAGCTCAAGCGAATAGCGCTGGGATACTATCTGGATTTGATTTCCGAGATGGTTGTCAAGCCCAGCGAGGCGGTCCTAGTTCCTTAACTTCGTGTTAATCGGACTTCCGACGTGCGGTCCAGATCCGATACGGAGTTTCGAGATGCTCCCGAGAGTAGTCGGGTAATGAGATTGATCCTAGATTTTAGGGTAACCTAGCGTCAATGATTCTACAAGTTTTGGGTCTTGCAGATCGTATTTAAAGTGATTAGTGCTAATTTCACAGGTACTCTAGTTTAACACTAGCTAAATCTCGCCTAATTTCTAAAGGATTTAGTCCTGAGTGATTTCGGTCTGAGGTGGTACTTAGACCTTTGTAGCAATGTTTAGTTTAAGTATTGTTCTTCATCACCTAAACTTTAAGGTAGTGTCTAATGTGAAAGTACTTAGAAAATTAAAAAAAAACAACGTGGTGAAGGTGGGATTTGTGAAGGAAATGGGTTAAGGAGTGATTTTAGACTGTGAGATTCAGTTCTGACAAGTTAATAAGGTGTTAGGATCGACCCATTGCCTAAGGACGTCTAATCCCAGGTTGGCAAAAATTCGGGATGTTACACACAGCCAGCCAATCTAGCCTGCTTAAAAAAAGAGGTTTGGGTTGAGTTTATTGGATTTTAGGTCAGGCTCAGATCAGAAAAAAGGTGGCCATTCAACTACGTACATTTGGTTCATATTATTGACCTTTGCCCAACCTCACCTGACACGCATGCAATCATGCACACAGAGGTAGGTGTACTCACATGTTTTGTGCATCAGATAGACACACACACACACAGCATAAGGTCCACCTAAATTGGCCCTTCACGTACACACGCACATGCTCTCACAGCCACACAAGCGGTGGTTCTCATTGGCCCCATTTATTGATTTTCTTGCAGAGGTTACTAAGCAGATGCAGGAATTATTGGAGCAGAACAAGAAAGCAGCAACTCCTTTGTGGTGATGATGCTAAATTGCTAATTCCAAAATGCAGATGCACCATATTCAAGCACCAAAGAATTGGAAGTGGGAACAAGGATGACAAAGTCAACCAATCTCAACACCAGAGGGGTGTTGAAGGACTAGCAACTCCGAGCAGCCAAACCAACATGCTCGTACGTGTGACAATGTGGCACACTTGTGTGGGATTTGGGACATTCATCTGAAGACCCTCTTAGTGGATATTTCCCATCCTAAAAACCTGACCAGCCCACTAATCAAGTGGTCAACACATGCATGTTGAAAATAGACTTTTCTGGTACATGTGTGGCCAACCAGATAATGGAACAACCCTTTTCTTTAAAGCAAGGAAATTCACATAAGAAGCACCTTGAGAATGGCCTAGATCTTAGACAAGATGCCACTTCGACACATGACCACGCGTAGGGCTTTAAGGATAGAATTGTTTCTTTGAGGGAATGAATGCAAAGGTACAATAATTGTAGACTTCTCAAGTAACACAAAGCATGAATTGAAGTGCTGACAAATTTAGTTGTGGAAGCGGGCATGGTTTTGTTTCAAAAAGTTTTTTAAGTATAAACAGGTAGGAAATGTGAGCAGGAAACAAAGCACAATTCAAAGTGGGAGCAGCACGTAATTAGTAGGACCGTGCAACAAAGTTTTCATGTCTATTTGAGAAGATTCTAGAGATACTATCCATCTTTTCGAGAGAGATCTTAGATGTCTTCTCAATCCTATCTAAAAGTTTACTACCTAAGATGCTTCAAGAACTACAATTACAGGAACATCCTTGCAAGGCATAGAGATTACAAGAATGCCCAATAGTACACACTATTCCCTTGTACTATAAAAAACCCAAAAATTGCATGATTTCAACTTTGAAAGAAATCTCGATTGCCTGCAAAATTGCAATTGTGTTCTAATTTGCATCCAAAACCACAACATCTATGGAAAGCCATAATCTGGAGTCCAAAATCAACAATCTGTACTATAAAAAATAAAATAAAAATAAAAACAATGAAAAACCCAAGAATTGCATGATTTCAACTTTAGAATAAAAGACTCAATTACATAAAAAAGAAAAGAAACAAAAAAGAAAAACCCAAGAAGTTTGAAGCTATTTCTTCCTTTTGTTCAAAATTAATTGGGTTTTGGATGGGTCTCTTAAAGATCCCATTCTTGGGTGATCCAGGGGATGCTTGTTTGCTAAGAGGAATATAATCCGGAAGATGCTTTCATGTGCCATCATGTGGTGTGGGTGGAAAGAAAGGAATAGGAGGATACTTACCAATAAGACCTCATCTTATGTGATTATCAAGGGAAGAGTTGCCTTCTTAATGGCAAATTGGGCCACAATAAGACCAAAATTTCAAGGTGTTAGGCAATAGAGATTGTTCATGAGTAGAAAGAGTGGGAGAGGCTTTTGTGTCCAGCTCCCTTTTGTGCACCTTTTTTTTCTTTTTAAAATTTTTGGCTGCCTCTTTGCAGTCTCCCTTTTTTTTTTTTTTTTTTTTTTTTTTTTTTTTGCATCTTTTCTTCTTTGTTTTCCCTTGTTTCACACTCACGCACACGGGCAGTGCGCGAACACACACTTATCATGTTTATAATTTAAAAAGAAAAAGAAAAAATTTGTGGCCGTGAGATGAGAAAGGGACCAACCCATTCTTAAACCAGTATCAATTTCTACAGGGCACACCCCATCCACCACCAAGAGCATAAACACCCAAACATACCTTAATCCCATAAATTTAATTTGGGATCCCATTCAAGTCCCACAAAACTAATTCAGAAGTCCCATAAAAAAGCACCAAAATGCAAAAATGAATAAAACAACCCCCCCCCCCCCCCCCTCCCCAAAAAAAAAAAAAAAAAAAAAAAAAAAAAACCTGTTCAAGACACACACCAGTAAACATCAATGAACAAGAACATATCAAGTTAGCTAGAACACCAGAAGTGAATCACACATCTTAATAAATTACCTGAACTACTCCATACCAATCAACATATTACTAAATCAACGATAAAAACAACAATGGCTGCTGCTGCTTCTACAACTACAACTACAACTACAACAACTGAATCAAATAATGAAATTCAATGAATCAACGATTAAGTAAATTCTGCAGTGAAGATAATAAGGAGAAAGGAATTACCCCAATAACCTTAACACATTGCCCATCCGCCGCGCCCCTCAATTCTGCATTTGGATACTTCCTCAAGTACCTCTGCACGCCCCTCCTCCCCCATGCATAATTCCACCCGATTTGCACCACCACCAGCACCAGAATCCCTCCAACCACCACCAGAATCACTGCCTTCTTCACCGTCACCATCATGAACACCCCTGCCATCAACCCAATCGCGAACACCACCACACTGACCCACATTATCAGCTTCGAGATCTTGAACCGAACTTAGCCTTCTCCCCAAGGCTGGTCACAGTGGGGTCGTACGGTTTCCCCATAGACGCCGAAGGCTTGAGCTGTCCGCTGCGGCGCGCCCCGCCACCGTCGGACGATGAAGACCCGAGGGGACCAGAGGTGATGAGGCCGGTGGGGTGGAGTGGGAGTGGGCCGGAGGATTTCTTAGGGAGTGGACCGGAATTGGACGGTTTGGGTGGAATGGAACCCGAGTTGGAGGCGGATCCGATGGAGCCGCTATTGTGCTGGGACGACGATGATGGCCATGGATTCTAACAACTGCGGAGAGGAGGAGAAGACAGACCAAATCTGAGTTAGGGAACGGAGAGAGAGAGCGAGAGCGAGAGACCAGATTTGGGATTTGGGTCTTTTTTTTTTTTTGGCGCGGCTCTGATTTTGAGCGCGCGCCCAAATTTAGCCCACGGGAAGGCAACGAAGTTAGTAGAGGCTCGAAGAGGGGCTTACTGACGCGAAGGGCCGAAGGCAGCTTTGCTATCCATCCTACTATACCACTGAAGGGTGGCAGGCAAAGCTGCAAGGAGGGCAGGGGTCTGGCATGGCTCCGTGGGCCCCACCATGATGCGTGTCAAACATCTACCCCATCAGTTAGATGCACCATCCCATGGTGGGCCTAGGGATTAAAAATTAAATCAATCTATGACTCGTGTGAGCCACACACATACAAAAGTTGAGAGGGGTTACCCTCCATTAAAACATTCATAATTATTTTTTAGGCCCACCGAGATGTGGTCCACAAATCCATCCTATCCATTATGTGTGTGCCACTTGGATTAGGGGTCATACCAAGTTTTAAACGCATTCAAATTTCAGGCGGGGCCCACCAAGTGCTTTCATATGTTTTAGGCATGTCTTCACATGATTTTAGATGGTATGGCCCAACGGAGTTCCGTATACAGCTGAGTTTCGGGATATCCCATAATTTAAAGGGGACCCATCAAACGCATGGTGTTGATGTTTGACACATGTCATGATGGGGCCCACACAGCTTGACCTCATGGGGACGACATGGATTAAACACAAAGGTCAAGCTGTGTGGGCCCCACCATGACATGTGTCAAACATCAACACCGTGCATTTGATGGACCCCCTTTAAATTATGGGATATCCCAAAAGTCAGCCGTATATGGAACTTGGGTGGGCCATACCATCTAAAATCATGTGAAGAAATGCCTAAAACATATAAAAGCACTTGGTGGGGCCAACTTGAAATTTTTTATGCATATGAAACTTGGTCTAACTCCTCATCCAAGTGGGACACACATGATGGATGGGCTAGATTTGTGAACCACATCTCGGTGGGCCTAACAAATGATTATGAATATTTTAATGGAGGATAACCCCTCTCAACTTTTGTATGTGGTGTGGCCCAAAAAAGTCACGGATTGATTTGATTTTTAAGCCCTAAGCCCACCATGGAATGGTGCATCTGACTGATGGGGTAGATGTGGGCCCACTTTGATTTATATATTGTATATCCATATGATCCATTTGTTTTGCCAACTCATTGTAGGATATGAGCCCGAAAATGAATCATATTCAAATATCAAGTGGACCACACCACATGAAAATAATAGTGATTGGTTATCCATCATTAAAATCGTCGTAAGGCCAACTGTACTGTTTATTTGACATCCAGTCTGTTTATTAGGTCATATAGGCCTACATGAAGGGGAAAAACAAAAATCATCTCAATCCAAAACTTTTATGGCCCCCAAAATGTTTTAAACGGTTGACGCTCATTCAACACTGTTTCCTATAATGTGGTCTATTTCATATTAGGATATGCCTCATTTTTTGTCTCATGCCATACGATGATCTTTAAAAATAGATGGACAGCATGGATTAAACACATACATCATGGTGGGGCTCGCAGAGCACCAACCACCAATCATTGGATGGTGTTAGGGGGAGTAGCCAATCTGTTCCCCTTATTTGTCGTGTGGTTCATTTAATCTTTGGATATGATTCATTTTTTAGAAAATTTTCTAAAATGATCTCGAAAAATGGATGAACGGCGTGGGTTGATCCTGAATTCTCGGTAAAATTTTCTCAATAATTTCAAAATGCCGATTTTTTTCATCAAAAGCATCATTTTGTTTGCAAAATTTTTCTCAATAATTTCAAAATGCCGATTTTTTTTCATCAAAAGCATCATTTTGTTTGCAAAATTTTTCTCAATAATTTCAAAATGCCGATTTTTTTCATCAAAAGCATCATTTTGTTTGCAAAAATTTTCTCAAACATTGTTAAAAATTTTCAACTTCTCAATATTCTTTTTCATGTGATATTACAAATCATTTAAATATTACTTTTAATTATAAAAAAACAAAAAATAAATAAACTCACTCATATAATATAAAAACTATATATATATATATATATATATATATATATATATATTCAGAATATCAAAAAGATATAAATGAAGAGAAAACACAAACATTAGCTTGATCCAAAACTTCTGTGAATGTTAATTTTAATGGTGGACATTCAATCCCCACTTTGTAGTCCACTTAAGCCTTGGACCCACCCCATTTTTTAGTTAATATCTTAAAATGATCCGATAAAAGCGTTGAACGATATGGAGAAAGTTAATCCATGACTTGGGTGGGCCAAGAGCTTAAAAATAAAGTCAATCCATGACTTGGGTGTGCCACACCACATAATATAGTGGAGAGGGGTTTCCTTAAAACATTCATAATCATATATTGGGCTTGCCTAAATGTGATTCACATATCCAGCCCACTCATTATGTGTGTCCCACTTGGATGAGGGGTTAGACCAAGTTTCAACCGCATCCAAAACTCATGTGGGCCCCACCAAGTGCTTTTATATTTTTTTACGATGTCTTCACATAGTTTTAGATGGTATGGCCCACTTGAGTTTCGTATACAGATGATTTTTGAGATATCTCATAACCTAAAGGGGACACGTCAAATCCACAGTGTTGATGTTCGACACACATCATGATGGGGCCTACAAAACTTATTAACATCAATTCTTAGGTTCTCACGAGGTCAGTAAGTTGGGTCACAATTTTGACCAGAATATTTGGCTCATTTTACATGTCTGGTCTGTTCACTCTATTTTACTGATCAATACTCTCAATTTAACTAGTTACTCGCCTCAATCAGGCTACATATGAGAAAGATATTAGGCATACAAGATTGATCAACAATTTCAGTGAAATTTGATTTAAACATCTGAAGTTATTTGCTCTTCAATTTAAACTGATTAGATTGTCCAAAAATGATTAAAGGTTCAATTAGTGGATGTGCCTAATAATTTAGTAATTTTATTTTTCACAAATAAATTTCAATTTCCTTTTAAAAATAACATTTTTTTTCAAAATGTATATATTTTTTACTCTTTTAACTAAATATCATTTTTATTAGAAAATATTTCAAATACAAATTTTGAATTTTTATTTTCAAAATCTCAAAATTTTTCTCATATTTTAATTTTTTCTCAAAAATTTCAAAATGCCGATTTTTTTCTTCAAATGCATTATTTTGTTCTCAAAATTTTTCTTAAACATAATTAAAATTTCTAAACTTTTCAATATTCATTTTCATGTGATATTACAAATCATTTAAATATTACCTTTTAATTATATATATATATATATTATTTACAGCCTTTAGCGACGAAACTTTTCGTCGCTAAAAGTCTCATCCGGGTCTTTTAGCTACAAAAATTTTCGTAGCTAAAAGTAAACCTTTACAGCTTTTATTGACAGAACTTTTCGTCGCTAAAAGTCTCATCCACGTTTTTTAGCTATGAAATTTTCGTAGCTAAAAGTAATCCTTTCGAAATAGTTGAAAAATTGTTTACAGCCTTTAGCGACGACAATGTTCGTCGCTAAAAGTCTCATCCATGTTTTTTAGCTACGAAAATTTTCGTAGCTAAAAGTAAACCTTTCGAATATTTTTGAAAAAGTGTTTATAGCCCTTAGCGACGAAAATTTTTGTCACTAAAAGTCTCAGTAATCCTTTCGAAAATTTTGAAAAATTGTTTACGGCCTTTAGCGATGAAATGTTTCATTACTAAACGTCTCATCCATGTTTTTTAGCTACGAAAATTTTCGTAGCTAAAAGCAAACCTTTCGAATTTTTTTAAAAAGTGTTTATAGCCTTTAACGACGAAAATTTTCGTCGTTAAAAGTCTCATCCACGTTTTTTAGCTACGAAAAATTTCGTAGCTAAAGTAATCCTTTCGATTTTTTGGAAAAATTCTTCACAGCCTTTAGCGACGAAACTTTTCGTCGTTAAAAGTAAAAAAAAAATTCTTCGCAGCCTTTAGCGACGAAAATTTTCATCGCTAAAAGTCTCATCCACGTTTTTTAGCTACGAAAAGTTTCGTAGCTAAAAGTAATCCTTTCGAATTAGTTGGAAAAACTGAAAACAACCTTTATCGACGAAAATTTTCGTCATTAAAGGTGACTTTTAGCTACGAATTAACAATTTCGTCGCCAAAAGTAAACTTTTAGGGACGAAAAAAATTTTCGTTGCTAAAAACCCTCTTTTTTGTATTGTAAGTTGTAATGTGCTCCGAATGAGTTTTAATTTACCTAGACCCAATTGTTCATAAATCGAGTAAGGGATCAAATTTACGCTCACCCCCAAGTTAAGAAGTGCGTGCTCAATCCGGTGGTTCCCAATTACACAAGTGATGGTTGGGCTAATGGGATCTTTGTATTTTTGTGGCACATCTTGCTTGAGGATGGCACTCACTTTTTCTGTCAAAAAGATTTTCTTTTGTATGTTTTGCCATCTTTTGGTCGTACATAAATCTTTTAGAAATTTGGCATATGAAGGGATTTGTTTAACGACATCCAGTAGAGGGATGTTGACCTTCACTTGCTTAAGCACCTCTAGAATATCCTGAGAGTTAGAGAGAGGTTTTGATACAATCAACCGTTGAGGGAATGTCGCAATCAGCTTACTTTGAGGTTTCGGTTCTAACCCATGTGGAGCATTGTTAGGTCTATCTTTTTCATTCATTTCCAGGTCCTTAGGCTTTTCAACGCTTACCGGAGTAGATTTGTCAATTGTCTTCCCACTCCTAAGAGTGGTGATAGACTTAGCCTGCTCCAATTGTTTTAAAGAGCTTGGGTCGCTGATTTCATATTGCTGTTTTGGGTTGGGGAGAGCTTGAACCAAAAGGATCCCTTTCCCCCCAATCGATTTTTTTTAAAATTTATTATTATTTTTTTTTTCAAGCCCTTGTATGGCCTTTGTAAGGTCTTAAAAGACTTGCAGTATACCCTAATTAAAAAGCTCTTGGTTTTGTATATGTTTTAAGACCAGATCCTCTTAAGGTTTCCTTTGATTCAGAAATTGGTTAAGGATCCCTTGAGGAGTAGCCGTTTGTCCGTTCCTCCAACTGAAGTTTGGATGGTTCCTCCAACTTTAGTAATATGTATTTGAGGTGGGTCCAATGAAAGGTTTTTGGTAGTTGTTTACGACATTCGATTGCTCATTCAATATCTCTTGAAAAGAAAGAATTGTTGGGCAATTCTCAGTTGTATGTATGTTACAGGTACAAATACCACAAACAACTTCCGTAGACTTTTTGGGTTCTACCTTCTTAAGTTCCATGGCTTCGACTTTTCTTGTGAGTTTGGCCACTCTTGCATTTATATCATCTTCCTCTTTTAAAACATAAATTCCTCCCATTTCCTTTGATTGAGTAGGCTTAGAAGTGGTAATTCTTAAAGAGGTATCCCATGATTGTGCGTTTTCAGCAAGTTTATCAAAATAATCTCACGCATCATCGGCTTCCTTATTCATGAATTCCCCATTACACATTGATTGCTTGCCTCTAAGTGCAGAGGTTCGTAAGTAATATTCCATGAATACAGGGTCGATCCCACAGGGAGATGAATTGCGAGAAGGAGAAAATTAAATGCAAAACAAACTAAGTAATAAAAACTAAACTGATGATTTGATTTTGAGAGTTTTGAATGGATGTAATTCAATTGAATTAAAACAACCCCCAAACTTCAAAGTTCCACACATAGGTTAATGTTCCAAAATCATGATGACTTGGATAACACAACTAGGATCCAAGCACTATGGTCGGCCTAATCGAAAAATAAACCATTTAAAGATTTTAAATAAATGATATAAAAGATTAGAAAATCATGGATTTGCACCATTGATATATATTCTCAAGCGCCAGTGATTTTAAGAATTCATATCTATAAGATAATGAATATAAAAGAAATGTAACAAGCTGAGAACCTCTCCTATATAGGAAATCTAATTGATTCAGGGTAAGCCTATTCATCAATGTGGATCTCATATGATGGAAACATATGAATCTCACATGAGGATAAAAAACTAAACCTAAACAATAGATAACATGCATACGCCATTATTCTCATCATTAAAATAATCAATCATCAAAACTATAAAAATATTAAACCAATGTGCTTCCCTTCTAACTTGGGTTAGAGGGAACTTAGAAAAACATAACTAGAATAGAGAAAGAAAGCAACAAGAAAGAATAAATATCTAAAAGCTTGTAAAGAAAAATAAAATAAAACTATAAAACTCTCTAAAAACCCTAGATTTTGCTTTGGAATGCGTTGAATGATGCTTAGGAATGCCCTGAGAAGCCCTATTTATAAGTGGGGAACTCTAACTTTCACACCAAGTTAGAAAACTCTAGAAACCGTCCCAAATTTACGCAGTTTGCTAAAATAGACTTCATTCTATACAGTTTCCCAAAATAGACTTCAGAGTTTTAGAATACGCTATTTCAGGACGATTTCAGGATTTTTCACTTCGAATCTTTGATTCTCTTCATTCCTCACTTGGTTTTCTTGAATCTTTGGCATGTGAATCTTCAATCTTGGTCTCCTAAGATCCATCCCTTGCCTTGGTGATTCTTAAGCATCAAATTCATGCTTTTAGCATTTCAATTCAAGCTCTTAAATTCACCTTGCAACACAAACATGAGTAAATTAGAACATTAAGCTGATTCATGTTCATAAAACTAAGATATAAATGGGGAAAATTATGCAATATTTGAGCCTCAACACACATCATCTCCACAAATTGGCGCATGGGTGAGGTCAATCTCTTATAAAAAAAACTTGTTATACGCCATGTTTCGTAGCCATGTTATGGACATGAATTTATGAGATCCTTAAATCGCTCCCAACATTGGAAGAATGTCTCATCCTCTTTTCGTGCAAAATTCATGATTGCTTTCCTTAAGATATTTGTTTTATGATAGGGGAATAACTTTTTAAGGAACTCCGTTGTCATCTCAGCCCATGTGCCAATGGACCTTGGTATTAAGGAATGTAACCATGACTTGGCCTTTTTTTTAAAGAGAAAGGAAACAATTTCAGTCTAACTGTGTCCTCAGACACGTTTGGGAAGTGAATATAGATATTATTTCATCAAACTCTTTCATATGCAAGTATGGACTTTCAGATTCTAGTCCATGAAACTTAGGGAGGAGTTGAATTACCCCTGGTTTAATATCCACAGTTCCTGCATTCAATGAAAATATCATGCAGGAAGGTGTGCTCACCCATTCCAGTTGTAAATAATCTTGTAGAGTACAAGCTGGCGAGGGTGCATTATGCACCTTATTTTCATCTTGTGCTTCCTCAACTGGGTGTTGAGGTTGATGTGCATCTATAACTTCTACTGACTCAGAGGATCTTAAGTGATGTCTAATTCGGTGATGAATAGGTAACCCTTCGACTAATCCTCATTCACTTAAGAGACGTCGAGTGTTGTCACGAACCCACTTGGGCATGAAATGCTCTCAGCCCTCAAGTAACTAAATAAAACCTAAAAAGAAAACTATAAAAACTAAAACAAATAAGAGATCTAGAAAAGATGGGAGAGAGTGTTGGAACAAAATCACCGAATAAAAATTGCTATGTTAAGATCCTACAAAATAGAAAACAATATTAGTTTCTAAAAACAATTTCAGAAAAAATTATAACCTAAAAGCATAGCAGAAAAATAAACCCTAATCTCGACCTAATTCTAATACCAATTAATTTCAGAAAAACGTAGCCGTAGTCCCCGACAAAAGTGCCAAAAACTTGTTCACAACCCCAAGTGTAGGGTCGCGATGCAGTAATAACTCGGTATGACTGAGGTTGAATCCACATGGAATAAACTTGTATGTATTCTGAAAATAACTAGAACTAGAACTAGAAAAAGATCTAAATTGAAATATGAATAATTGAGAGTAATGGTGAATAATGTTGATTAAAACTTATTAATTTAAAGGTGGGAACTAGGGTGCCAAGAATCCACTTGTACCTATCAAGATGCTACCTTACTTGATTCAAGGAACACAATTGGAATTGGAGTCTTATCCTATTTAATTGGAAGATAAAGCAATTTAAATCAAATATGAACTTTTCATTGACCTAATTCACATTGGAGGAGAATTGTGATGATTGGAAGAGATTCCATCACCCTACCATGCCCAGGAGACGATGGTGAACAATAGGATTTACCAATCTCACAATCTCAAAATAGGAAAAGAAGATATCCAAAGCTATCACAGCATCTATTGTAATTTGATTCACGATAAATCATAGAAAACTAAAAATATTCACTTAATAACAAACTAGAAATCAATGATGTCCAATAAGAACAAGAATCAAAGAAAAATAACATCCAAACACGCTACAAGCTTCACCTCTTAGCCCCATCTAAGAGGTTTAGCATACCATAGACATGATTGAAACCAAATCTCTTAAACAAAGCATGAAGAATAAACTAGGAAAGAAGAAAAGCTCATTGGCGGCTGCTCTACCCTTAGGTATGCTCCTTGAAGCCTTTCCAAACCCTAGAAGATGCTTTAGAGCTTCATAAAGAGTCCTATTTATAGTCGTGGAACTCCAACTTTTACACTAAGTTGGAAAAATCTAGAAACCACCTCAAATTTACGTACTCTGCGCAGTTTCCCAAAATAGACTCGGAGTTTCAGAATATGCTTTTTCAGGACAATTTCAAGAATATGTTTGTTTTCAGGACAATTTCAGGATTCCCTTTCTTCACTTCAAATCTTTGATTCTCTTCATTCCTTACTTGGTTTTCTTGGATATTTAGCATGTGAATTCTTCATTAACGACTTTCAAATCTCCAAATCTTCATTTAATAATCTTTTGAGCACAAATCTTCCTTTTGACATCAATTTCACCTTAAGCTCTTGAAATCACCTTGCGCATTAAAACATACATAATTAAATCGATTAAGCACTATCATATTTATAAAACCAAGGTATAAATAAGGAAAAATATGCCATATTTCACACTCAACACAAGTGAAGGTCAATATCCCTTTATTGGATGTCGTTAAACAAATCGCTTCAAATACCAAATTTCTGAAAGATCTATGGACAACCAAAAGATTGCAAAATATTCAAAAGAAAATCTTTTTGACAAAAAAGTGAGTGCCATCCTTATGCAAGATGTGCTACAAAAATACAAAGATCCTAGTAGCCCAACCATCACATGTGTAATTGGGAACCACCGGATTAAGGACGTACTTCTTGACTTGGAGGCAAGTGTTAATTTGATCCCATTCTCGGTTTACGAACAATTGGGTCTAGGTGAATTAAAACCCACCTGGACCACATTACAACTTGCTTATTGATCAGTCCGTGTACCGAGAGGAATGATTGAGGATGTGTTGGTCCAGGTTGATAAATTCTACTATCTAGTAGATTTTATTATTCTTGATACTCAACCCATTGTGGATGTGAGCACTCAGATACCCATCATTCTTGGTCATCCATTCTTTGCTACATCAAATACCATCATTAATTGTAGGAATGAAATTATGAATTTATCTTTTGGAAATATGACATTGGAGCTCAATATCTTTTTCGATATGAGCAAACAGACAGAGGATGAAGATGATACCCACGACATTAACATGACTGACTCTTTCGTGGAAGATAGAGCACTTTTGACTCTATACTCTGACCCTCTAGAGACGTGCTTGGCCCACTCTCCTAATTTAGATGATGACATGATAGTGAGATGGATGCCTTGCTTGATGTGATGCTAGTACATGAAATTAATCGGTGGAGGCCACAATTTGAGAAATTGTCCCAAACCGATGTAGTGCCTCTACCGTCTAGTCTTAAAGCACCAAAGCTTGACCTAAAACCCTTGCCCGTGGATATAAAAAATGTTTACTTAGTTTAAGACGAGAATTACGCGGTAGTCATTCCTTCCCACCTTGAGAAAGAACAAGAGAGTATGCTTAGTTCTACTATCATTGAGCATAAAGGAGCCCTTGGATGGTCGATTATGGAGCTCAAAGGAATTGATCATTTGATTTCTACTCACCGCATTCATCTAGATGATAATGCAAAAAACTCCCGACAACCACAACATCGATTAAATCCAAACATGAAAGAGGTGGTTAAGGGAGAAGTGCTTAAGTTGTTAGATATGGGAATCATATACCCTATATTCGATAGTTAATGGGTGAGTCCAACTTCGGTGGTTCCTAAGAAGTTCGAAATCACCATCGTAGCTAATGTTGATAATGAACTCGTGCCAACTAGAGTCACTACTGGTTAGAGAATGTGCATTGACTACAGAGAGTTGAATACTGTCAGAAGGAAAGACCATTTTCCTTTGCCCTTCATTGATCAAATTTTGGAAACGCTAGCTGGTCATTCTTACTATTGATTCCTTGATGAATATTCGGGCTACAACCAGATAGAGATAGCCTTTGAAGATCAAGAAAAGATAACGTTCACATGTCCATTTGGCACCTTTGCTTACCGAAGGATGCCATTCGGATTGTGTAATGCCCCAGCCACTTTTCAACAATACATGTTAAGTATTTTTCTGACATGGTGGGGCAATATTTAGAGGTCTTCATGGACGACTTCTCTATTTTTAGTCCATCCTTCAGCAAGTGTTTGGAAAATCTTAAAAATGTACTGAAGTGATGCGAGGAAAAGAATTTGGTTCTGAATTGGGAGAAATGTCATTTCATGGTTCCCAAGGGAATTGTTCTTGGACATATAATTCGTCCAAGGAAATTGTGGTAGACAAGGCTAAAATTGATCTTATATCTAACTTATCTCCACCCAAGAGCGTACGTGACGTGCAATCCTTCCTAGGACATGCCGAATTTTATAGACGATTCATAAAGGACTTTAATCATCTCTCTCATCCTTTATGTATTCTACTACAAAAGGATGCACTATATGAGTGGACTGAGCAATGCCATGAAGATTTCACTAAGCTCAAGAGCATGTTGACTACGACTCTTATCATGCAGCCACCCGACTAGAGCATACCTTTTGAGATTATGTGCGATGCGTCTGACTATGCTATTGGGGTGGTGTTAGGCTAAAGAAAAGAGAAGAAGCCCTATGTGATTCACTATGCGAGTAGAACTTTAAATTCTGCCCAAGTGAACTATTTTACTACGAAGAAGGAACTTTAGTCGTAGTGTTCGCTTTGGACAAATTTAGGTCCTACTTGATTGGATCCAAGATCATCATTTACACTGATCATGCGGCCCTAAAGTACTTTCTCTATAAGAATGATGCCAACCCTCGCTTGATAAGATGGATCCTCCTACTCTAGGAATTCAACATAGAAATAAGAAACAAAAAGGGAGTAGAGAACGTAGTGGTTGACCACCTCTTAAGACTTGATCTCCCCGATTCCCTTGAGCCGACACCGATAAATGACATGTTCCCTGATGAACAATTGTTTAAATTCTCTCAATTACCTTGGTTTGCTAATATTACGAATTATCTTACTACACGTTTCACGTCAACATGTTAGACTACGCAATATAAGAAAAAATTCTTCGCCGAGGTATGTAAGTTTTTTTGGGATGATCCTTATTTGTTTAAATATTTTTCAGATCAAATTCTAAGGAGATGTGTGTCAGATAATGAACATCAGAGTATAATCCCCTTTTGTCATTCTCAGGCTTGTGGTGGTAACTTTTTTGCTAAAAAGACCACGGACAAAATTCTGCAGTGTGCCTTTTACTGGCCCACGATGTTCAGAGATACTCATGAGTTTTGTAAATCTTGTGAGCGTTGTCAGAAATTGGGAGAGTTGTTCCATCGAAATACAATGCCTTTGAAACCCATTCTTATCATTAAAGCATTTGATTCATGGGGCATCGATTTCATGGGACCATTTCCCCAATCCTTTAGGAATATTTACATTTTGTTAGCAATAGACTATGTCACTAAGTGGGTCGAAGCAATCCCATGCCGAAATAACGATTATAAAACGGTCATTCGATTCTTAAAAGAAAATATCCTTTCTTGGTTCGGAATGCCTCGAGCCATCATTAGTGATAGAGGTTCACACTTTTGTAATAGGCCATTTGAGAACTTAATGAAGAAATATGACATCTCTCATAAAGTGAGCACTCCATACCACCCACAGACAAGCGGGCAAGTCGAGATTTCCAATCAGGAAATTAAACAAATTCTGGAAAAAACAATTAGCCCTGATCGTAAGGATTGGTCAATTCGCTTGACTGATGCCTTATGGGTTTATCGTACAACTTTTAAGACCCCCATTGGAATGTCTCCCTTTAGATTCGTCTATGGGAAGCTTGCCAGCTACTTGTGGAGCTGGAGCATAGAGCCTACTGGGATATCAAAAATGTGAACTTTAATTTGAACATTGTCGACTCATTGCGCAAACTTCAATCGAATGAACTCGATGAAATCCGGAATGACGCTTATGAGAACTTGAGAATTTACAAGGACAAAATGAAGGTATTCCATGATAGGAACGTCCTTCGAAAATCATTCATAATCGGTCAAAAAGTCCTTCTATACAATTCTCAATTACATCTTTTTCCATGTAAACTTCGATCTTGTTAGACCGGGCCTTCATTGTTACTAATGTCTATCCTCATGAGGTTGTCGAGATAAAGAATTTGACGAATAGCAATGTCTTCAAAGTGAATGGACATCGTCTTAAGCCATTTGTTGAAAAGTTTGATTTAGAGGACATGTCCATGCCTCTGACTGATCTTGTGTACTAGGATTGACCTCCTAATCTAATGGAGGTGTAGTTAGGTTTATTGCTTTCATAGGATTTATGATTAAGATAGTTTGATTTCAGTTTATTTAGTCTTTGTGCTAACCCATTTACATGTTAAGAACTTTGGAAAAGTTTCAATTTTCCTTTTTCAGGTATTATCTTCCCATCACTTCCCATTTCTTTTCGTTGTCTCATGTGCATTGCATGCTCATATCTTTTACATTGAGGACAATATAGGTTTTAGGTTGGGGTGTGGATTAGGAAAACTAATCAGTGTTTTCTTAGTTTTGAGCAGAAATTGTGAAAATTTTTAAATTTTCAAGCTAAAAACATGTAACATCGTGGATTTATACTGTTTTGAATTTCTAAAAAAACCCTTGAAATTTTTTTTGTATAATTAGCTCATGTTGTCATTAACTGATCCTTAATACTCGTGGTGAGCCTATACGCGGGCGGTACCAATAAAAAATTGCACAAATTTGATTAATTAACCATAGAAAGCTAACAAATCCCCATGATCACTTAAACATCGAGTATAACCTCGTGATTTGTTCACATAGGACCCGAATATAGCTGACCTATCACTGACTAATCAAGATGACCACAACGAAATTAAAGATCTACCCAAAGCCGAGACAACTCGGGGTCGGATCGTAATTAACAAACCAAATTGACCCGATTATCCAATTAGCCTACGAACCAACGGTTTAGAGTGATTATGACTGAATCATCATTTTCAGTAATTGCGAATAGGCCACACTATGAATATAGTTAATCAAACCCTAATCATTGCACACAAGCAATCTTTCTACCTAATTCGTTTCAGAAATGCCTTGATTACCCAAACGAGCTCTAGACCGCTCGTTAGTGGGCCACTAGTTCTGAAACTATAGAATAATGTGTCTTACTGGGCTCGACGTCCAATGCGAGAGCCAAACTCGGATAGTGTCTAGGATCACTCAACTTGAGCCGAAGGACGAGTGCATGAGAAATGTAAATACTCTAAAGGAGGAAGTCGCGAAAGAGAATTTCGAACCGTCAGTTTATGACCAAACTTCACACGTAGGGTAAGGATAATTCCCCGCACACATTTGTATAACCGCGACCCTGATTGTACTTTGCCGACCGTTGATCTAACACGGGCTTCCCACGATCGATCTGCGTATCTGATCGTCTCCAAACTGTGTCTTAGCATAAATCCATTGGTGGAGAACCTACCACATGGTATAAATGAGCCTGCGGGCCCTCTTGGGGCCCCGTTAGTTAGAAATGACCGTCCATAGGGTACAAGTATCAAATAGAGTGGCCTTAGGACCATTTACACACCATCTAGAACTATAAATAGCTCTCAAATCACCACATTTCCTCCCAATCCGAAATTTGAGAGACTTAGAGTGAGAGAGAGAAGAGAAAGAAGAGAGACAAGTAAGAGAGAGATCGACAGAGGGCTTGCTACGAAGGGTGGCCCCTCTCCTGCTTGACTCACTATCCTAACCACTGCAGTCCTTACAGTCGGAACTTCTCCAGCGACGACCTAGGGTAAAACTACAAACCTCCTTGTGGATATAGGTCTCCAAATGGGTCTTTTCCAACCCTAATGAACCCATGTACTTGTATATGTGACCGACGATTCTTCCTTGGAAACATATTCCTAGGAGCGAGTCCGAGTCGGACGTGCTACCGATAGGTGCGGACTATAAATGCTTAGGTTACGATTTATCAATGCTACCATTCTAGTTAATGATTTAAGATTGCTAATGTAGTATAACGATGCTTATGTGTTCGATAAAATGCCTGAATGAGTAGATTATTGATTTTGATGATTGAATGTGAACCCAATCATCTTTAATGCTCGTTGACTTAATTAAATTAAGAAGTAAGATTAAAAGAGTAGTCTGGTTAGTCGCCAAATTCCCGGATATGGGTTGACCAAAATAGTTTAGCCACCCTGGACACGTTCGATTGATCCGGGTTAAACACGAACGATCGATAATAGCTGGGTCACGCGGGGTGCTTACACACTCCATGCCGGTTATGCCGGTGTTCGCCCGTATTAACTAAAATTGTCCAAAGAACTGGCTAACCCTATATATGTTCACCATGTATGATCGCAACTGTTTGAATCTAGAACACCCCCTTACCATTTGCAAAGGTTTACTATTAATAATTACCATCGCGATCCTCGAGACTCGTGAGCTGGGCATGGTGGTATAGGACACCGTGTCCGTGCTGTCAACCAACGTTGGGGTGATAAGCCTCCCCGTAGTGACTATGAGTATTACTTTTATAACTTGCCTTTCGTATGTGTTTAGCTGAGAGTGATGAATCCAGACGGGTCAGTGATTACAAGCGTAGGATTGTTGGTCGTCCCGCGTCTTGTGATTCAGTTGAGACCAATGACTAAAAGGGAGGTATCCTAGCTTCCCCAAACTGCTGAATGAATAGGAAGAATTAATTACTCAGCTAAAATAACCATTCACTGCATCGTATTAGTATAGAATGTGGCGAAACAAGCGTTGAAGTTGTGTGTTGAGAGTGTTGGATGGTGAGGGCATGCATCATTTCATAAACCCCATTATTTACATTAATAAGCATAATTAGGAAGTGATTGCTTTACATTGCTTTATCATTCATGTGCTGATAGACTTGATAACATGCTTTATAGAACCACTGAGTTGATCACTCACTCCCACTCTAGGACGGTGTTTTAAAACACCAACCATACGCTGATATAGATGCAGCGACCACCGAGGCCGATGCATTGGACCAGACGAGCATGGATGAGGAGGAGTTCTGTTACTTTTAGCTTTTTAATGGGCCGATGTAGGCTGTGCACTTCTCGATAGGGAGAGTCGAGCGATCGATCTTAGCTAGACGCTACCTTTCCACATTTTTGTTGATTTTGGAATTGTATATTGGACCCAACTGGACCTATACTTTGGATAATCATACTACATACATTTTAATTTAATTTTCTACTTTAATCGTGTTTATTTTGGAGTATGATACACAGTTTAGTATAATCTTATACATGCTTAATTGCCTAATGTAGAAGTAACTGCGAAACCAGCTTCCACAAAGCATAAGTGATGCTCGAAATCTTAGGGGTCGAGCATTTGCTCGACCCTCGAAATTCAGGGCGTTACAAAACATGTTTGGGAACTGATAATTTGTGGAATTAAGAATGCTTTGAGTATAATGATAAGATAAGAGATTGAATTTAAAATTGTTGGAGTTTGATCAACTGAGTAAGACTATTGCTTAAGTTCTTTCATTTAATCGATTAAGAGGAAGTTTAAATATCATGATAATCTAAATCACAAGGCACATTTAATTTGATTTCTATGAATAGTACTAGAATTTCTGATTGTTAGTATGTATATCATTGAAAGATATTGAAAATTGAGTCTGGAAAATTTTATCCACCTTTAAAAAAAATGAAAAGAACCAGTTAAAAAAATAGAGAGATCGACAAAAAGGTTATGTATGATGAAAAGACTGGAAATGAATGAAAAGTCAAAAAAGAATGAATAAATAAAAGGGACCGTGGATATAAAATCAAAAATTGGAAAAAAAAAGAAGAAGGAGAAGATAAGTTCGGAATCAGTACTTGATTATTCAATAAAACTTGACGTGATGAGCATGGCTAATATTATGAAATAGTAGTATGTTATGAAAAGTAAATAGAATTCACTAAGCACATTGGAAAAACTTGATATATGAACTTATGCTCTTATATGATTGATTGCTCGTGTGATTCGGCTCTAGGTTTTCAAATTCGTACTCTCGCTTCTTTAGATTGTACTCATTTATACTTAATTGCACAAAAGATTATTTTTTGAAAGTGATTTGAACATTGAAGATTGAAGATCACTTCAACCATGTTTTGCTCGGGACTAGCAAAATGTTGGTTGGGGAGGGGGGGTGTTGAGTGTGAAATATTGAATATTTCCTCCTATTTATACCTTGGTTTTATAAACATGATAGTACTTAATTGATTTAATTATGCATGTTTTCATATGCGAGGTGATTTCGAGAGCTTAGGTGAAATTAATTTCAAAAGGAAGATTTATGCTCAAAAGATTACTAAATGAAGATTTCGAGATTTGAAATTATTAATGAAGAATTTACATGCCAAAGATCGAGGAAAATAAGTGAGGAATGAAGAGAATCAAAGATTTGAAGTGAAGAAAATGAATCCTGAAACTGTCCTGAAAAAACATGTTCTGAAACTTCGAGTCTAAAAAATGAAAGTTCTGAAGGTCTATTTTAGGAACTGTGCAGAGTGCGTAAATTTGATGCGGTTTCTAGATTTTTCCAACTCGGTGCGAAAGTTGGAGTTCCACAACTATAAATAGGACTCCCTAGGATGCTCTAAAACATCTTTTAGGGTTTGGAAAGGGATGAAGGCTTAGGCGGAGTGCTAACAACGTCCTTCCACTTCAATTTCTTCATGGATTTTAGTATATCTTTTACTTTTTCTTTTATTTTTGAGTTAGCTATGACTAACTAATCTCGTAGCCAGGGCTAAAAGGTGAAGCTGTAGTTTATTTTGATGCTTCATTTGCTTTGATTCTTGTTTATGTTGAACATCATTGATTTCTAGTTTGAATTTTAGGAATATTTTCAGTTTTCTATGATTTATTGTGACTCAAATTACAATAGATATTGTGATAACTTTAAATATCTTCTTTTCCTGTTTTGAGATTGTGAGATTAGTAAAATTCGTGATTCACCACCGTCTCCTGGGCATGGTGGATGTATGAATTCCCTTATAATCATCACAATATTTCTTCATTGAGGACTAGACCAATGAAACATTCAGAGATATGATTTAATTGCTTCATCTTCCAATTGGATAGGATATGTTTCGAACAAGAAACAAATGCATTTGATTTGGGGGAATTATATCATTCGAACATAACAAAAATAAATGTATAAAGAACAATTGTTGTATTATTAATACTGAATTCATTTACATCCTCTAGTATCCCTTGATTCTAAGATAGATCATCTAGAATACAGAAATTGACAAAGTTCGAATGTCGAATTTGAATATCAAATTCGGCAGCATTTCGACTTATGCTTTGATCATCTCTTTAGGAGGAATGGTTGTGCGGATTTGATAATTTGATCTTCCCCTTTGAGCTTGTCCCTTATGCAAAAGGAGAGCTTGAAACTATGAAGATCGAACTTGATGATTTCACCAGCGCTTCGACCCCCTTTCATTACTGGCTGTATGACAGCTTGGTTGCGCGACCCGTGCAACCAACTATTACAACTCCTCTCCCTCACCTTCAACTTCTTTCAGAGCTCTGACTTTCTTCCAAAATTCTTTTTTTGTTCAAATGAGAGGGGGAGTGAGGTATTTATAGGCCTTCACACGTGCGAACCCTCGATCTTAGTGTCATGAGGCCCACCCTACATAAGACCCAATCATCCTCAACAGATTATTTCTAACATTGATTACGCAACCCGTGCAACAAACTTAGTACATAAAATTGCACTCTGCGACCCACGCAACCACTTCTCATGCCTTTTCATTTTCTTCTTTCTTCTTCATTTCTCCGTTTCTCCTTAAATCTTGACCCCTTCAATCTTCTTTCCTCTCTCTCTTTTTTGTGCCCCAACAGATGCCCCTTTGATCCGTTCTTTGTTCATTTTGAATCAAAGAATAGGATCAATGTTCTCAAACTTCTGAATTACTGAAGTGGTTGGGCGACCCGCGCAATGGGCGCCCGAGTACCGTACTCGGCTCGGCCCTCTATAAATAGCGAACCCCAGTTCATTTCCTCACTTTCCCTTCTTTGCAGCGAAACTCTGTCCCACCTTTTCCTCCCTGCGCAACGAGCTTTGGTTGCACGACCTGCGCAACGGACTTCCGTTCGCGCAAGGTAAAAACTCGTTGCGCGAGTTCGTGCTACGATTTTTAGTTGCGCAACCCACGCAACCGACTCCTTGGCCAATTTTCTAGACTTAGCCAATTTTCTGAACTTTAGGATATTTCCTACTCAATCCTAGTTCTTTAAGAGTTGAACCTTCTCACTATGGCTCGCATGAAAAGGACCTACATTCCTGTTGATCCCCTCACTGAACATCCTTCCCACCAAGAATTACCTAACCCATCACCTTCTCAAGCTAGAGAGTCTCCTTCATCTCCAGCCCAACCTTCGCGCAAGCGTGTTAAAATGACTAGTAAGCACCCTGCCTATATTAATGAGCCAGTACTTCCTACATTTGACTTTGCTGACCGCATCAATACACTCCCATCCCAATTCTCAGAGCCATTTCCACGGGTGATCTCGAAAGGCCTCCCAAACACGGTCACGAATATGATTGGGATGAATGGCTAAAGTCAATGTCTCATCTTCAAACCATAAGTCAGAAACCCCCTGCTAAGGAAGACACTCCGCCCCCTTCCCGCTCAAAAAAGACCCAGCGAAACAAGGCTCAGGAGTTCCAGGAGAAGATCAAGGAACATAACAGGAAGAAGTTGCCGAATTCCTAAGAATCAGTCCGAGCAATTGAGGGTATCATGAAATTTGATAACCCTTATAAACAAGGTATAATGGTGATTCCAGTGACCCTTCATCGCCACCATTCCATCTTGAACTATGAGCTCAGGGATCAAATGGACGGAGAGAAACTGGCTTACATAGAGTCCTGGTCGTTCAGAGAACCAAGAATTCTGGAAGGCATTCTGCTGCCGAAGAAGCTAAGGCAATAGCTGGGCGATATTCATCCCATGATCTTCCTCACTCCATCTCACGATCCTCACAACTTGTATCCAACCCATTTCTATGAGATGCTTTAACAGCGTTTCAGCGAACGCCGACTCATCTGGAATCCCGAGAAATTCAGAATAAGGGGTCTCTTGACTCCCCGCAATTATTATACTGAGTGGGCCACGGTGATTCTAGCGAAGCATTCGAAGATCTTGTCCAAGATAGGCCTTTATACCGCGATTGAGGCAACATCACAACCTTTCTACAAGGAGTCTTCTATCCTAAAGGGCTTTCTTAATTACTGGTGCCCTTCTACCAATTCTTTTCATCTTCCCGGAGGCGAAATGAACCTCACTCTTTAGGACATTCACCAAATTGTCGGTCTCCCGATAACTGGAAAAATCTACAATGAATTTGTCCCAACTAACGATGAATTAGCCTATGTCTCTTCACCTGACCACCTCACCTCCATCTCGAAAACAACTATCGAACTTTTCAAGGAGATGTCCAAGTTTCCGAAGTTTCACAAGATCTCTCCCATGCAATGGCTCGCGCACTTTAGCAAGGCTCTATGGTACCTTCTCTTTCTTTTTAAATCAACAGTTTTCACCGCATCTTAATATACACATATCCTGCATCACCCGTCTTTCCTTCTCCTTTCAGGTTCAATGGTAATCACTCATGAGAACTGGAAAGTCTCCACAAAAATATAAAAGAGTGTCCTGAGTATTCTCTTGACGGGGAGCTTGCGGCATTCCTCGCTTATTGGCTAAGCGTAGTGGTCTTACCTAGTTTGAAGTGGGCAGATGCCATCCGTCCCTCTGTATTCGTGGTTGCTGGTGCTATGGCCGAAGGATTCAAGTACTCCCTTGCTTCTCCCGTCCTGTGTTCGATGTATAAAGCTTTTGGAGATATCACTTGTCATGTGAAAAGTCCCTCTGTTGGCTCTGCCTCCACCTTCGCTCCATGGCACTACTTCATTGGCTGGCTTGGCGTGTACTTCCCCCGGACTTTTAAAGTTTTGGAGAAAGCTTACATTCATCCTTCCCAAATTTCGCTCTAGTTCTTTCAGAAAAGAACTATGGTGAAGAGGTCCTATGATTGGGTGAAAGACACAATTTCTTCCGACGACCAGATTAATTATTTCCATTTTTGCCTACATCAGATACAGATAAAATAGACACAGGATCACTTACCTCGGAGGAAAGAGTGTTCTTTTTGTCGATCCAATCGTGAAGTCTTCCGCTGAGGGAAGGAACAGAATTTTGGAGAGAACCATATTACCGAAGCCGTGTTGTTCATCAATTTGGTTTTGACCAAGTAGTTCTGGAAGATTGCAGATTAGTGACCAAATGGATGCGGAGTTACGGGACTGGTCCATAAAACTGGGCGATGATACGGAAGCAATTATTAGACGGCCGAGTCAATTCTTCTTTCATTATTCCGGGTCGCGATCGTACCCCTCGAGCCTCGTACAGTCATATGAGATGGTGGGTTCACCAATCTTATTTGGTAAGGAAAGGTTTGCCGGTGACTAAGCCTATCTGGCTTTCGCCACCTAGGCTCAGGGGCCGTACAATCGAAGAAGGGGTAGTGTAACGCCCTGACTTTTCAGGACCCGAGTATACGACCCGTTTCTCAAAAACCCGAGTGTTAACTTATAGAGAACCAAATTCCATACTTTTTTTTTCTTTCATCAGAGTAAGAAGATGAGCATAGAATGGACAAATCAACATAAGAAAAACTTTTAATTACGTTTAGAGTATACAAAAGAGTACTCATAATGACTTATACAAACTAGTGTCTCCATTCTTACAAATACAAAATGAAATAACATTACATGAGAAACAAAGTAAATTGCAACAATCTTGAGTTGTGACATCCTGTAGCAGCCCTTAGCAAATATAATCATGCACTCTTGTCAGCCATATCCTGCTCCTCACCAGTATGGATGTGAACATCATCAGGGCCACCTGTGCTACCTGTATAGTTGTATATTTGATGGATGAGTGACCAACTCAGTGTGAATTCCCGTCAAGATTACACACTGTCGCATTAGGTAAGAAATAGTATAAAACATCCAGGCAGCCAAAACAGAGTAAATGCAGTCTTTTTATATGCATGGATGCATGAATACAATCATTGTCTCGAGTAAGACATCCAGACGGACATTGGGCTTGTCGCCCATGCAATCATTGTCCCGGGTAAGACATCCAGAAGGACATTGGGCTCATCGCCCATGAAATCATCGACCCGGATAAAACATCCAAACGGTCTGTGCCTCGAGTAAAACATCCAGACAAATAAATACGTACGATAACAATAGATGATGGTTTGTGCCCCGAGTAAGACATCCAGTCAGGCGAATCCGTATGTCACGTATGATAGCAATAGATGTTGGTCTGTGCTATGCATGCATGATTAGTCAACCCGTTATTAGTCCGATTACAACCAACCAATTTAAATAAGCTCACAGTCACTACGGGGAGCTCACGGCCCAGCGTAGGCCGATGGCTCGGGCATAGTGTCCCATGACCACCATCCCTGGCCCATGAGACTACCATCTTAGGATGTTTAATGGAAACCCATCGACTAGTGGCCAATCATATTACAATATATGGGGTTTACCATCGCATGGTTGCACAGTATAAATAACCCTGGATAGTGGGCCCACATCAATGATCCATCTAGACCACCATTTAATAACCACTAGATCAAAGGTTCATTGCAATCACTATCAATCGAGTTACATCCCAAGTATGGGTGTACATTTATAAGTGGAGTTTCCTACTAATGTACCAGTTTACATTCCATAAGCAATCCACAAATAATCCACAAGCATGAACAAATATACAGGATGAACATTAAGCATATAATATAACAATTCAATTTTCCACCAGCTAACACATGTGATTATAAAAGGGAGATATCAATTATAAATTTAAATAAAAACTATAACTTAAGCTAATGAGAAGATGGAAAGCTTGAGGGGAAGAATCATCACCTTATGGCTTGAACCACCTAGCAGTGTTGCTAGAGAATGCGTGCATCCTTGGAATTAAACCCTATCATAATCGGAAACTTGTACAATCAGATCCAAGTTCTATGCACTACTTAGGTTCAAGATCATTGCCTAGGGTTTGAATCATTTATCTTAGGATTTTAATGTAGAATTTAGGGTTTTCACCCTAGGGTTTAGCTATAGGCTTTAAATTCTATGATTTGAATTCTACTTAGTGTATTAGTTAAAATTAAATCTTGATAATTACAAGAATAGTATTAGTGTTAGGGTTATAACTCATATCTGCTACTATGTTAATAATGATAGTTCATAAATTCATATAAAATATACCGATATTAGATTCTACACTTAGATCCAAACTCAACACAAACAAGAGTATCGACCTAGGGTTTAGATTACCTAGGTCTAAGATTTCATCCTAGAGTTTAATTAAATGCTTAGATATTAGGATTTGAATTTTAAATCATTAATAATAATAATAATAATAATAATAATAATAATAATAATATTACTATTATTATCGTACCATGGATCAATTAATATTCACATTAATGGTGGTTCATAAGTTCGTATTTGAATGTACCGACATTCTCATAATAGCTAATATTCTCTTAGATAATACAAGTAATAATAATAATAGAATTCCTACAAATAGTATTATAATAAGGACTAATGCCAATAATACTAAAAGTTTCAAAACGATCGTTAATATTAGCAATATACTTAATGTTAGTTAACAAGGCACTAATAGTTATCGTAATAAAATGAATAACATGCTCTAATCATTAACGATAATATTTAAGGTAGACAAAACAAAACTCAAATATTTAATAATGATAATCTTTATATGTAACGACTAATATTATTATAGATAATCTACTACCGATCATTCAAATATAATCTTAACAATTCTAATGATGATTGTGATAATAACAATATAACCGAAATAATTTCTATATGGAAAGAGAATGTGGGCTCACCTTAAGACGTGGCCTATTGTGCATGACCTGAACTCAGCGGGACTCGGTCCCAACCTACCTCAGCCCATCTGAACTCGGTTCCAAAACCATCACCCCCACATTCCCTCTCACCCTTCCTTTTCCTTTCTCTACTTTCTCTCTTATTTCTCTTCTCTTTTCTTCCTCTTCTCTTACTGGACCTTTACACAACATAGGTCAGACCCTGTAAGTGCTATGGTCTCATGCTCCTTTGGTTGTCAAATTTTGATGTGTCAAAACATCTATCTGTGTCCTGTGCTTGTATGATGATTTATATGAATTCAAGACACTGCATAAACACTTCAAGAAGCTACAAGTTGAAGTTTCAAGAAGCTACATTATTGAAGTTCAAGAAGCTACAAGTTGAAGTTTCAAGAAGTTACAATGTTGAAGTTCAAGTCTTAAGAAACAACTCAAGAAATGACTTCAAGACTAATAAGCAACGCATGAAGTAGTTTTTATGCTGATGAAGATCTCAAGTTTAAAGCTACAACAAGTTCAAGATCTCAAGCCTGATATGGTTCAAATAAATCTACATTCGTTGAATGGTTGAAGTTCAATGTCCATACGACATGGTTCAGGTTTGAATGACCTTAGGTTGACCCTTTAAGTAGGCCACTTTGGATACATAAATCAAATATTTATTTTACATAAGTTTGGTCTATTCTAAGACCAGTCCTAGCTCTTGTTCGACCAGTCCTAGCATTGGTTCGACTAGTCCAAGAAATTCCACGACCAGTCCTAAGTAGTTGAAGATTTTTTGGAATTTTTGGTACGTCCACGACCAGTCCTGGAGGTCCTTCGACCGGTCGTAGGTGTGGCTTTGACTCGTCCACGACCAGTCGTAGAGCTACGACTCAAAGTCCAGCAACCTAATCTATGGTCCTACGACTAGTCGTAGAGATCCACGACCAGTCGTAGGTGACCCACGACCAGTCGTAGGCTTCTCACGACCAGTCGTGGAACGACTTTCAAAGATCGCGCTTAATTTTTCAAAAATCTGTTAGAGCTACGACCAGTCGAAGGTTTCTAAGACCAGTCGTAGGAGCGATTTTTGCTTCTATAAATTGAACACGAAATTCAGAATTTTCACACTTCAACTCGATTCAATTCAAGAATTTTCAAGTGATCACTCTGAGATAAGTCTATGTTTATTTTAAGCTACATTGTGCTTATTTAATATTCCTTTTTGCTAGCTTATTTAATTTGATTTTATTTTTATATTCCAATCTTATTTGAAAAGAGGAATTATCTTATTCCTTCTTCTTGGAATCAAAATCAAATATAGCTATGCCCAACAAGTAAAATCTAAAATCAATTAGAATTTAGAACCTTATGAATGTGAGTATTGGAAATTGAACTTTGACATTCAATCATCTACTCCGATTGGTTCTACCGGGTTGCTACGAAAAGGAGAAATCCAGGTATTTTACAATTCTGTAAAATTTATTTACTTTTGGTTTTGTTTGAGGTTAAGCCAGAAAAAATCTCATTGTATTGGTTTTGTTTGAGGTTGAACCAGAAAAAAATCTCATTGTATTGGTTATCTGAGGAGTGCCAGAAAACTCAGAAAAGAGGGGTTTTTGAATTGTGTAAGCCCAAGTGAAAAAAGACACAATTGTAAAGGTTTTTGGTGAACCTGTGAAAACCTATTTGATAGTGAACGCTAATATCCCCTGTGTGAGGATATTAGGAGTGGAGTAGCTTTCTGTGTGGCTGTTGAAAGACAGTTGGTGTACACACAGGCGAACCACTATAACTCTTTGTCTTGTGGATTGAATGCTTGCTTAATTTTCATATCTTTTATCATTCGATTGTGTGGAATGTACAAGTGGATGTGAATGTTGTAACTATTTACATTTCAAGCAAGTGTGGGGATTGTTGTAATAATTTAGATCTATACTTCTGTATTTAATTTCAATTCCTTGCTATTTCATTTACTTATATTAAAATTTAGTCCTTGATCCAAAAGATGTTCTAGAAATAAGGTCGTCCTACCATAAGCCCTTGTTTATTATGGTGTAAGGTTGTCCTTAGAACTGAATTTGTATCAATCTCTCAATACTTATTTATCAAGGTGATTTAAATTTAGCATTATGAATTGATTCGTAATTGTAAGGATATTGGTTTACTCTATTTCCGCTGATTTTATTTTAAATTTGGCATTGTCCTATTCACCCCCCCCCCCCCCTCTAGGACATATAGCTTGGCCTTTTCAAGTGGTATCAGAGCCTAATAGCTCATTTTTGTTGCTTTTTATTTGGATTTATTTCCTGAGCTAACGATCTAAGCTATATAAAAAGATGTCAAATTTTGATAGCCTTTCAGTTACTAGGCCTCCACCCTTTGATGGCTCCAACTATGCCTATTGGAAAGCCAGAATGAGGATCTTCCTCAAATCAATGGATGAAAGTGTGTGGCAAGCCACAGTGACTGAGTGGAAACCTCCTATCATGGAAGTAACTGGTGTTGATGGTTCAAAATCTATGAAAATTACACCGTATTACCAATGGACCACACTTCAGAAAAATGAGAGTAGTGCTAATGCTAAAGCACTAAATGCAATCACTTGCGCACTATCACCGGATGAGTTCAAAAGAATCATATCCTATGATACTGCAAAGCAAGCCTGAGATATTTTAGAAATGACACATGAAGATACATCAATTGTCAAGAAATCTAAAGTCCAACTCCTCACAACTAAATTTGAAGAAATTCATATGGAGGAAAATGAAATGTTTATGGACTTTTACACTAGATTGAATGACATTGTAAACTCAATGTGGGGTCTTGGCGATAAGATCCCAGAAAGTAAAGTGTGTGCAAAAATACTACGCTCTCTTCCTGAACGGTTCAATTCTAAGGTAACCGCAATCCAGGAACTTCGTGATACGGATAATATGAAGGTAGAAGAATTAGTTGGTTCTTTACAAACCTATGAATTAAGTTTTAAAGCTCCTAAAGGTAAATCTATTGCTTTGAAGTCATCTAAAGTATTACTCAAGAAAATTCAGATTCAGAAAAGTCTGAAGATGATATGGCCCTTTTGGCGAAAAAGTTTTATAAGATTTTCAAAAGTAAGAAAAGAGTCGACTTTCAAAAGGCAAATGAAAAGAAACGTTCTAAACCTAAGTCTAAAACTTGGAAGTCATTGAAAGATAGTCAATGCTACAACTGTCTAGAATATGGGCATTTAGCAAACAAATGTCCTAAAAAGGACAGATCCAAAAGGAAGGGTATGTTGGCTACTTGGGATGAATCGTCTGATTCTGAAGCCTCTTCTGAATCAGTAAATTCAGAAACCGAGTCGGGCAGTGAACTTAAGGCCCTTATGACTCTAGCCAAGTTTACTTTTTCAGATCACGATGATTCAACAAGTGAAGAAAATTTGGATAGTGATCATGAAAATGATGAAGATCTTCAAGATGCTTACAATGCCTTATATAAGGAAAGTTGTAAAATTGCTGTCAAACTTAAACTTCAAAAAGAAAAGTTTTTTAAACTTAAAGAATGTTTTGAAACTCTTGTTTTAGAAAAATTCCAAATTTCAGATTGTTTTGAAAAATTAAAGTGTGATCTAGAATTCAAAACCTCCCTAATTGAAAATTTGAAATCTGAAAATGAGAAACTTAAAAATGAAGTATCTTCTCTTCTGAGTTTGAAGGACATATGGAGATATGCCCAAGGTGATCCAAAATTAGAAAAACTATTATCCGGATCAAGAAAATGTGGCGATCGATCCGGGTTGGGCTATGATAAAAACACATCTCCTAAACAGAAGAATACTCGTTCCAATTTTGTGAAAGGAGAGACTTCTAACTCAAAAGGAAAAGGTACTAGTCAAGTTTTTTCTAAAAATACAAAAACTTTTTAAAAACCCAAAAGCAGCTATATAAATTTCAAAAATCAGATTCGAAACCCACTAGCTGAAAAAATTGTTGATTTACTTAAGGAGCTATTAAAATCTAACTCAGTAGGTCACTCTTACAACTATAAACAAAAGAAGACCAATTATTCTCCTAAACCCAAAACAGTTCTAAAATGGGTTCCTAAGGTTGCCTGTTTGGTTGCTCACACTGCTTTCAAAGCTACAAGCCATTCGAAATGGTACCTAGATAGTGGATGCTCCAGACATATGACAGGCGACAAGGCACTATTCACCGATCTTAAAGATATGACTGATGGGTCAGTCACATTTGGTGATGGTAGCAACTGCAAGATAATTGGCAAAGGTACGGTCCAACTCTATAACCTTCCCTTATTTAAAAATGTTTTATATGTTGAGGGTTTAAAACACAACCTGTTGAGCATATCTTAAATATGCGATAACAACCATAATGTTAAATTTTCTAATCAAGGTTGTGAAATTATAAACGAAAAGGGTTCTGTAATATTAACTGGTCGCAGAACTTCTGAAAACTGCTATATAGTAAGCAATGGTAGCTCATCTAAACAAACGTGCTACATGGTCCATACCGATGAGACAGAATTATGGCATAAACGCCTTGGACATGTACACTACCAAATTTATACAGATTGAGCAAAAGTGAACTAATTAGAGGTCTACCTAAGATGCAAAAAGTAGACAAGATTTGTGGTGAATGCCAGTATGGTAAACAAACTAGGAGCTCTCACAAAAAGGTGAACTCCAATACCACCACAAGACCACTCGAGCTTCTCCACATGGATCTTATAGGACCAACAAGAACGGAAAGTCGAGGTGGCAAAAAGTACATCTTAGTTATTGTAGATGATTATACAAGATACACTTGGGTTTCATTCTTGAGAGATAAATCAGAAACCCTTGATGAAGTGAAAAAGATTATAAAACGGATTCAAACTGAAAAATGTTCTCAAGTCAACAAGATCCGTAGTGATCATGGATCCGAATTCGAAAATAGCGGTTTTGAGAAATTCTGTAGCGATCAGGGAATATCGCATGAATTCTCTGCACCTAAAACTCCTCAACAAAATGGAATTGTCGAGAGGAAGAATAGAGTGCTTCAAGAAATGGGAAATGTTATGTTAAATAGCATGAAGCTCCCTAGGAATCTCTGGGCTGAAGCAGTGAATACAGCCTGCTACATTATTAACCGTGTTTATATTTGTAAATCTAATAATAAAACGGCTTATGAAATGTGGTTTGAGAAAAAGCCTTCTGTCAAATACTTTCGAGTTTTTGGCAGCAAGTGCTATATTTTGCGTGACCGTGAAAATTTGGGAAAGTTCGACACTAAAAGTGATGAAGGGATCTTTTTAGGATATTCTTTAAACAGTCGTGCATATCGTGTTCTGAACAACAGGACCGGTGTGATTCAAGAGTCAATAAATGTTGTGATTGACGATCTTTTGAATACACCTGTCCCTAGTTCAGATAATGATGAAGTGCTTATACTTGAAAAACAAGAAACTTCATCAAGTGAAACTAATTCTGAATTAAGGACTGTTAAAGATCATCCAACTTCTCAAATACTTGGAAACCCTCTCACTGGTGTGCGCACTCGTAGACAATTAGAGGACATATGTAACTACGTATGCTTTACATCCCAGATTGAACCGGTTAACATAAAAGAAGCACTTTCGGATGAAAACTGGATTCTTACGATGCAAGAAGAACTTAATCAGTTTGTCAGAAATGATGTCTGATACCTTGTTCCTAGACCTAAAGATAAACATATTATTGGAACAAAATGGATTTTCAAAAACAAATCTGATGAACTTGGAAATATTATTCGAAATAAAGCAAGACTAGTTGTACAGGGGTATACACAAATTGAAGGTATTGACTATAATGAGACATTTGCCCCTGTAGCTCGTCTTGAATCAATCAGAATTTTATCTCCATTGCATGTTTTAGGAAGATTAAAATTTACCAAATGGATGTAAAGAGTGCCTTTCTGAATGGTGATTTACATGAAGAGGTATATGTTGAACAACCTACAGGGTTTGAAGATCCTAAATTTACTGATCATGTGTATCGTCTTAAGAAGGCTCTCTATGGTCTGAAACAAGCTCCCAGAGCATGGTACGAAAAACTGACTAAGTTTTTACTGAGTCATAATTTTCAGATGGGATGTGTTGATAAGACGCTCTTTGTTAAGAAACATAACGATGATATTCTAATGGTTCAAATATATGTTGACGATATTATTTATGGATCAACCTGTACTAACATGACTGTTGAGTTTGCAGATTTGATGAAGTCTAAATTCGAAATGAGCATGGTTGGAGAATTAAACTATTTCCTAGGGTTGCAAGTGAAAACAACAACCTGATGGAATTTTTATCTCTCAAACCAAATATGCTCTGAATTTAATTAAGAAATTTGGATTTGAGAAAGGTAAAAATTTTGATACTCCTATGAGTACAACTTTGAGACTCTCAAAAGACTCTACAGGTAATGATGTGGATCCTAAATTGTATCGTAGTTTGATTGGTAGTTTGCTTTATTTGACTGCTAGTAGACCAGATATCGCTTTGAGTGTTGGTATTTGTGCTCGTTATCAATCAAATCCTAAAGAATCTCACTTAACTGCTGTTAAGCGGATTATGCGATATGTCGCAAGTTCTACTAAACTGGGTCTCTGGTATCCACATGAGACTAATGTTCAATTAGCCGGGTACACAGATGCTGACTGGGCTGGAAACATTGATGATAGGAAATCAACCAGTGGTGGTTGTTTCTACATTGGAAATTGTCTTGTTTCTTGGTTTAGCAAGAAGCAAAGTTCTATTCGCTATCAACAGCTGAGGCTGAATACATTGCTGCTGGAAATGCATGTACTCAACTTGTTTGGATGAAACGTATGTTAAGCGATTATGGAATTACTCAAGATTCTATGATTTTATTTTGTGATAATTCCAGTGCAATAAATATCTCTAAAAATCCAGTTCAGCATTCACGTACTAAGCATATTGACATTAGATTTCATTACATTCGTGAATTAGTGGAAGAAAAATTAATATATTTGGATTACATTCCAACCGAGACTCAACTTGCGGACATTTTCACTAAACCGCTCGACAAAAGCAGGTTTAATAAATTAAAGTTTGATCTCTGTATGTGCAATTTAAATTGAATTTGCATGATTTGGTGTATCATAATGTACATAAGTTTGATGTTTTATTTACTTAAATTTGAAAATTATTTGAAAAAATTGCAAATTTTGTGTCGTACTCGACCAGTCATGAGTGTACACGACCGGTCGTTATACGACCGGTAGAACACTTACACGACCGGTCGTGAAACTCGTGATTTCACTTTAATTTGGGGATTTGACTCATCTTCTTCATTTTCTTTTTACTCTCCAACGGTCCTAGCTACGACCGGTCGAACCCACCTTCATGGTACTTCAAGGTTAGTGGTTCTTTTGCAATTTTCTTGTAGATTCTTGTTATTGGTGTTCAAATCTCATTCTTGTAGAATCTATTTGGTCTTCATTGCAAGTTTGGGGTTTTATCTTGAAAAATCTGTTCTATCAAAACCCATTTCTTTTATCTTGCATTTTTTTTTTTCTTGAATCCTCCTTTGAAAATGGATGCTAGAGGTAAAAAGAAAACTACACGAGGTCCCTCTTCATCTAGATCAGCTTCTATTGCACAACGTCATCTTCACTCTCCCGAAAATGATCCTTCTAATGCTCGGGATTTGCGTATGCGCAATGTTATTGTTGAGCGTCCTGTTAATGTTAATCACATTGCTTCATTTGGTATCCTTCCTCTGTTGGAATCTGTGGGATGGGATAACATATTGCATTGGGGTGGAGCTGCATACCAGTCCATTGCCCAATCCATGTTTGCATGTATCTGTGATTTTTCTCTTGAGAATTTAACTTTTAAAGTTGATACTCAAGAAGGATTGTTTTTAGTGGATCGACATTTGATTGCTGACATTATGGAAATACCTGTCAATGATGAGAGCATTCCAATTCATATTTTACATGACAGCCTCTCAGAATCTGAACGAAAAATGCTTACTAGAGATTTATGTAATTTGGATGTTCACTGGACTCATAAAGGTCATGCACTTCCCTCAAGGTATTTGTTACCCAGACACAGAGTACTTCATAGGATTTTCATCTCAAATCTTTATCCACGTTCTGGTAATAAAACCGAACTCACTGCTTTCATGGTTCGTGTTTTGCATTCTGTCATCTCTGGTGCAAAAATATGTCTACCTTCTTTAATTTGTCATTCCATTATCCTGTCTCGTCACCATCCAGGACATAGTGATATACCCTTTGGTTATTTATTGACTATGCTGGCAAATCATATGCTCGTGGCTATGCCTACTAGAGAAAAACCCATCCATCATCTCCCTTTTAATAATTCTAATATTAACAAGATGAATTTAGAATTGGCTGATGGCCAAGTGGATGCTGGTAGTAGTGGTGCTGAAGCAGGAAATGCAGATCAAGCTGGTGATCTTCCTGAAGACGTGAATATGGAAGATTTATTTGAAGAACTTGAGTCAGACTCGGCTGATGATCCTGATTTTCAGCCTTCTGATTTTGATGAGAGATTGAATTCCCTTCAAGAGCAGGTGGCTCAAATTCGTGTTACCCAAGACACGCAATTTTCATATTTACGCAAATATATGAGGCAGATTGCTAGGGGTTTACACAAAATTGATCCATCTAATCCTGCTCCCTCTTCTGGTTCTGACTGAATTTTTGATGGGTCTGTAATAATTTTTTAAGTCTGAACTTTACATGCTTACTGACTTTTTTTTTATGCATATGCTCTCTTGAATCAACTCCTATTTTCATTATCATTATTGCTTTCTTTCTTTGTCATTTTGTGTCAAAAGGGGGAGAAGTTTTGGGAGGCTTTGGCTTTATTTAAATTTAATGATTATGATGTGCTCTATTACTCAGGGGGAGTTAAGCTTCTCAGGGGTAGTTATGGGAGAATGATGCTAGTTATTACTTATCATATCTATATAACTGTGCATGCTTCTCTATTGTTGAACCTGTTGTGTGTACTTCTCTTATTTCAATTGGAAGTATTATTATTTGGGTGTTTTGTCACAAATTTGACAAAGGGGGAGATTGTAAGTGCTATGGTCTCATGCTCCTTTGGTTGTCAAATTTTGATGTGTCAAAACATCTATCTGTGTCTGTGCTTGTATGATGATTTATATGAATTCAAGACACTGCATAAACACTTCAAGAAGCTACAAGTTGAAGTTTCAAGAAGCTACATTTGAAGTTCAAGAAGCTACAATTGAAGTTTCAAGAAGCTACAATGTTGAAGTTCAAGTCTTAAGAAACAACTCAAGAAATGACTTCAAGACTAATAAGCAACGCATGAAGTAGTTTTTATGCTGATGAAGATCTCAAGTTTAAAGCTACAACAAGTTCAAGATCTCAAGCCTGATATGGTTCAAATAAATCTACATTCGTTGAATGGTTGAAGTTCAATGTCCATACGACATGGTTCAGGTTTGAATGACCTTAGGTTGACCCTTTAAGTAGGTCACTTTGGATACATAAATCAAATATTTATTTTACATAAGTTTGGTCTATTCTAAGACCAGTCCTAGCTCTTGTTCGACCAGTCCTAGCATTGGTTCGACTAGTCCAAGAAATTCCACGACCAGTCCTAAGTAGTTGAAGATTTTTTGGAATTTTTGGTACGTCCACGACCAGTCCTGGAGGTCCTTCGACCGGTTGTAGGTGTGGCTTCGACTCGTCCACGACCAGTCCTAGAGCTACGACTCAAAGTCCAGCAACCTAATCTATGGTCCTACGACCAGTCGTAGAGATCCACGACCAGTCATAGGTGACCCACGACCAGTCGTAGGCTTCTCATGACCAGTCGTGGAACGACTTTCAAAGATCGCGCTTAATTTTTCAAAAATCTGTTAGAGCTACGACCAGTCGAAGGTTTCTAAGACCAGTCGTAGGAGCGATTTTTGCTTCTATAAATTGAACACGAAATTCAGAGTTTTCACACTTCAACTCGATTCAATTCAAGAATTTTCAAGTGATCACTCTGAGATAAGTCTGTGTTTATTTTAAGCTACATTGTGCTTATTTAATATTCCTTTTTGCTAGCTTATTTAATTTGATTTTGTTTTTATATTCCAATCTTATTTGAAAAGAGGAATTATCTTATTCCTTCTTCTTGGAATCAAAATCAAATATAGCTACGCCCAACAAGTAAAATCTAAAATCAATTAGAATTTAGAACCTTATGAATGTGAGTATTGGAAATTGAACTTTGACATTCAATCATCTACTTCGATTGGTTCTACCGGGCTGCTACGAAAAGGAGAAATCCAGGTATTTTACAATTCTGTAAAATTTATTTACTTTTGGTTTTGTTTGAGGTTAAGCCAGAAAAATCTCATTGTATTGGTTTTGTTTGAGGTTGAACCAGAAAAAAATCTCATTGTATTGGTTATCTGAGGAGTAACCAGAAAACTCAGAAAAGAGGGGTTTTTGAATTGTGTAAGCCCAAGTGAAAAAGACACAATTGTAAAGGTTTTTGGTGAACCTGTGAAAACCTATTTGATAGTGAACGCTAATATCCCCTGTGTGAGGATATTAGGAGTGGAGTAGCTTTCTGTGTGGCTGTTGAAAGACAGTTGGTGTACACACAGGCGAACCACTATAACTCTTTGTCTTGTGGATTGAATGCTTGCTTAATTTTCATATCTTTTATCATTCGATTGTGTGGAATGTACAAGTGGATGTGAATGTTGTAACTATTTACATTTCAAGCAAGTGTGGGGATTGTTGTAATAATTTAGATCTATACTTCTGCATTTAATTTCAATTCCTTGCTATTTCATTTACTTATATTAAAATTGAGTCCTTGATCCAAAAGATGTTCTAGAAATAAGGTTGTCCTACCATAAGCCCTTGTTTATTATGGTGTAAGGTTGTCCTTAGAACTGAATTTGTATCAATCTCTCAATACTTATTTATCAAGGTGATTTAAATTTAGCATTGTGAATTGATTCATAATTGTAAGGCTATTGGTTTACTTTATTTCCGCTGATTTTATTTTAAATTTGGCATAGTCCTATTCACCCCCCCCCCCCCCTCTAGGACATATAGCTTGGCCTTTTCAGACCCATCCTGAATAGCCCTGGTCGAGCTGAGTCCGACTCAGCGACTGCCATAAAGGCAGGCAGCGAGTCAGGCTTTACTCGGCTCCAGCTGGTGCAACACGCACCAGCGAGCTCCTCTGCTTTTCTTATTTCTTTCACCTTCTTCCCTTTCTTTTTATCTTTCCTTTACACATAACCTAGCAACCCAACGGCCTAATGACCAGCAAATGGGCCAGGCCTGGCCTGACTAGGCACAGACTCAGTTCAGTTTGAGCGGTTGACGGAGTGCAGCCCAAGCACTCCTCTTTCTCTTTTTCTTCCCTTACCTATTTTTTTCTTCCTTCTTTCTCTCTTTTTCCTACTGGGGGGGGCCAAAAGGTATGGAACTGAGTCGATTAAGACACAACCCGGCAGTAGCCAAAGTCTTGGCCCAACAATTTGGTTCGGGCTGAGATGGTGCAACGACTTACCTCTCCTAGGTTTCTTCTCTTCCTTTCTTCTTCTTCTCCTTCTTCCTCCACTTTTTTTTTTTTTATGGAACTCTAGCAAGGACTCGAACAATCCCGTCCAAGCTCAACTCGACCCAGCTCGTGGGCTGTGAAGTGAGGCTTGGCTGTTCTGCCTGGCCTGGCCAGCAGCAGTTGCACAAGGGTGGCCCACCTGCAGTGCAGGGTGCGGCCCACCGAGATTCATCTTAGTGCGGCCCTCGTGAGTGTGGCCCACTGAGCTTCTTCTCAGTGTGGCAATGTCTGCAGAGCAGCGAGCAGCAACGTCACCCCACTGCACTCTCGTCCTCTCTGCTCTCACCTCTATTTCTTTTCTCTCTACTACTCTGTTTCTTCTTCCTTTCTACTATTTGCTTCCAACAATGCCTGGAGTGAGTCATCCCGACTCGAGCTGGTGGTGCAGCAGGAGGTCAAACAATAACCCCAACTCAGTGCGGCTCGGTGCAACTCGAACAGGGAAGGAGGCCATCTTTCCTCCCCATTTTCTTTTCATTTTTCTTTTAGTCACCCAGCTAGAGATCTGCTGGCATTGAACGGTCGAGATTCTCCCCCAAGGGACGGCTGAGATGTAGGGAGGAACAGTTCACGCGGATCGCCAAGCTGGCGGTGGAGATAGTTTCCTCTTTTGGTAACGGTGTGTTTGCAGGACTGGATTGCAGCTAGGATCGTGTGTCCGCACGTGCATGAAAATTTGTTTTGACAGTTGGGCTTTGGTCAGGGCTGAAGGATGCATGCGATGGACAGTTCAAATCATCCATGGCGATGATCATGGTGGGCCCCCAAATGGACGTTGTCCGTCGGCCGCTGGAAAACAAAGAGAGAGAGAGAGAGGAGAGAGAGAGGGAGAGAGAGAGGGAGAGAGCAAAGCTCTTTGTTTTTAGAAAGAGCACGGGTCAGCCCGTGCTGACTGGTCTCCCAGGACCAGTGCACCGCGAGTGCACGTCCTCTCTGTGCATACACACCTCGTGGTCACCGCCGTGATGTTAGAGAGAAATCAACACCGTCCATTGGGTTCCAGGGACCTAAATGGGTCCTCATACTAAAGATTAGGCATATCTAAGATTTAGGTGGGCCATATTAACAAAACTAGGGTCCTTTAGGGCCGATTGCATCGATCCGATGGTTGGATTGATTCCAATCCAAGTGTCAATAGTCAAAAGGTTCTACTAGGTCGTTTACGTCTTCAAGACTTGTTACTGCCCACATAATAATTATTCCAATCCATGAAATAATTTTATTCTATTTCATTTTATTTTGTTATGTGTATATATGCATTTATATTATTTTGTATTATTATTATTATTATTATTATTATTATTATATGCGCACACATACATATATATGTATATAATTCATGTTGTGGGCCACTCTGTAGGTCATTAGGATCATCATCTCATGGTTTAAACGATCCAACGACTGGATTGCCTAGTATTTAAGTCTCGATAACTCTAGGGGTCCTAACAAATGTTTAGGTGTGATTTGGGAGCTGGATATGATGGATCCCCCTACGGGACGTTGTAGACCGATGAACGGTGGATATTGTGATCCATCAATAGATGGTGATCGGTTCAATCGGTCCATTAAAGTGATTTAGATCCTAAAATAGATGTCCCTAAAGCTATAATGGACTAATTTGAAAATCAATCGGATGGATGGCTTGTTATACGAATGAATGTTGTACTAGACGGCTGAGATGAATGATTTGAGGATCGCTGAGTATTGATGTGTAAGGAAAGCTACATGTGTTGCCACACACGTGTAACTTATTTAGATTACACGGTAACACTCGAGTACTGGAAAGTACGGGGTGTTACAGGTAGGCTTTATACCAGAAACAAGTGATGCCCCCTTTTCTTATCATCTCTGCATTAAGGTATCCGTAGACGAACCCATTCGCAAACGAAAACCTGATAATACTCTGGAAGGATGGGTAGCCTATGGAATCATTCGAGATTTTGAAAGAGTTCCCCGAGACCGCCTTGAGAGGACAGTTGAGGAGACAACAGGAGCTACCTCTCCAATTCAAGAAGATGTTGCCAATCCTCCAAATCCGCCAGCTTCTTCAGCCAATCCTCAAGATCAGACAACTTCTTCTCCTGCCCCCAGGACTGTCTATCCCTATCCTTCATCGCTGACGACAACATCTCGGACACGCTCCCAAGCCTCTCCTCCTTCACCTCAAGAAGGGATTGTTGCTTTTTCTTCCCCGACGTTAGTCAATACAGCTCCTCAGCCAGGGAGCAGTCGGTCTCCTCTGTCCAAAGGGAAGCAAGTTGTAATTGAAGAAGCAAATGAAGGAGACTCAACATTCATCATTCCTTTTCAATGGTATCTTGCGGGATACCATGGCGGTATATTATTGCATGTCGGATGAAGAAGCAAGCGGTATCTTGCGGAATACCATGGCGGTATATTATTGACCACATCTTTCTCCTTGACACTAAGCAATGCAATCGCTTCTGTCCATTTAGAGAAGTAATCTATCGCTGCTAAAATATATTATTTTCCTTTGGATGAAGACGGATTTATAGGACCAATAATGTAAAGTCCCCAGGCAGAGAAAGGCCAAGAGGTGACTGACTGATGCAGGTCTTTTAGAGGAATGTGTATAACATCTTTGTGAATCTGACATTCGTGACACCGCTTTGCATAATCTATCACATCTTTGAACATGGTAGGTCAATAATACCCCATTCGATGTATCCGATGAAATAAATTTCGGCCAACTTGATGCGCCCCACATTCTCCAGAGTGCGCTTCCCGTGACATCTGGCCTACTTATTGTTCATCTAGACAACGTAGCAGGATCCCATTGTAGGATTTTCTGTATAACACTTCGCTACACATGATGAATCTGCTTGATCTTTGCTTGATTTGCTGTCTTTGCGCCGGGTCTTCTGGCAAGACATCATATTTGAGGTAATCTATGAAAGGCTGACGCCAATCATCTGTTGTCACCTCCAAACATGATATAGGAAGCGCCTCAATAATTTCATCAATGACCTCTGAAGAGGGTAAAAATCTTCTTTCTTCTATAGTCGCCTGGAGAGGACTTCGATTTGGGCAGGACAGCCACTGCCAGGATGGCCAAAGCACCTGCTTTTACATTTTCAGACCGCGGTACATGTTTGATTTCAACATAGTTGAACTGCTCTAATAACTGCTGTGCTTTTCGACAGTATGGCAAGAGATCTTGCTTTCTTATCTCGTATTCAGTCGTCAATTGATTTATGATTAATTTAGAATCCCCGAAGATATGCAACATTTTTATCTTCATTTCTTGAGCAATTTCCATTCTGATGATGAGAGCTTTATACTCTACTTCATTGTTTGTACACGTGGCACCCAACGTGAAAGAGTAAGGTAACAAGTCACCTTGAGGAGTAATGAATATCACCCCGGCCCCTGATGCTCGAGAAGCACCATCGAAATACATCTGTTATGGGCTTTGCGACTCGGCCAACATAACCTGTTCATCGAGAAAATCGTCACTAATGGTCTCGCTCTCTATTACGGGATGCGCTACCACGAAATCTGTCATTGCTTGCCCCTTTACCGCTCTTACCGGCTCATACGTGATCGTATGTTCTGAGAGGAGCAACATCCATTGGCCAACCTTCCTGATAGCATCGGTCTTGTTATTAAAAACTTTATTGGATCTGCTCTTGAGATCAAGGTTATGTCATGAGAGAGACAATAATGCCTCAACTTCTGCACCGTAAATATCAGCACCAAACACTCCTTTTCAATAGGGGAATAATTGCATTCTGTGCCCATCAGAGTTTGGCTCAGATAATAAAGAGCGGTCTCTTTCCCAGATTCATTCACTTGTGCCAACAAGGCTCTTAACGAATTCTCAGCTACAGATATGTATAAAATGAGTGGCTTACCTTTTATAGGGGTTGTCAATACCGGCGGCTGTTTCAGCAATTCCTTTATCGAATCAAACACATTCTGACAAGCTTTCTCCCATACAAACTCTATTCTTTTCTTTATTAAATGAGAAAACGGCTGACATCTTCCTGCCAGATTTGAAATGAAACGGCAAATATATGCTAGCTTTCCTTGTAAACTTTTTAATTCCTTTAATGTCTTCGGAGGTGGTGTATTTTAAATGGCTTTAACTTTCCCTAGATCGATCTCAATGCCCCTGTGCTTGATAACAAAACCGAGGAATTTTCCCGATGACACTCCACATTTAACTGGATTCATTTTTAACTGCTTCTTCCTGAGTCGACGGAAGACTGATGCCAAATGTTCGCGATGTTCTTAATGATTACTTTACCTGACCACTAAATCATCCACATAACACTCAACATGTTTGTGCATCATGCCTTGAAAGATATTCTACATTACCCTCTAATACGTTACCCCAACATTTTTTAGACCAAATGTTATGACCTTATAACAGTAAATTCCCAGCGAAGTTCTAAACGCTGTTGCTTTTTCATTTTCAAGTGTCATTCTAATTTGATTATAACCTGCATAACCATCCATGAAGGACATGATAGCATACTGAGTCATTCTATCAATCAGTAATTCGGTTATCGGGAGAGGAAAATCATCTTTCGGGCAGGCTTCATTCAAATCCCTGAAGTCAACGCACACCCTGACTTATCTGTTTTTCTTCTTTACTGGGACAATGTTCGATATCCACTTGGGATATTTGACCTCCCCGATTAACCCAACTTTTATCACCTTGTTCACTTCTTCTTCTATCAGGGGAACCAAGTCCAGGTGAAATCACCTTTGCGCGTTTAGTCGGCCTTTTCTCCTTAGAAATATTCAACCTGTGCATCGCTATTGATGGTTCCAGACCCGGCATTTCTGCGTATGTACAAGCGAAGACGTCTTTATTTTCTTTAAGAAGTTCGATATATTTCTCGACTTCTTGCTCAGGTAGGCCGACACTGATGAATGTGTTCCTCGGCTCTTCTCCTGTACCCAGATTTATTTCCCGCAAACTGTCTATCGTTGGCTGCCCCCCGTTTTCATTTGCTTTGGAGCTATTTTAGGATGCTCAACTACTTTAGGATCTGTCTCTGATAATTGTTCAATTGTGACCATGTTTATTGATGATTCTGCCCCCAATCCTTGAAATTTTCTACGTCTTTTCTAACCAACCCCAATAGGAATCTAAATCCCTTTCCCTTGATTTAGGCCATGGGTTCTTCGTAATTAAAACCCATGCTTTTTAAGATCTTCTTGCTTTCTGAGCTATATTTCTTAAGGTCTTGCCATTTCAGCTTCCAGTGATACACATTATTTTCGGCCTCTTCCACTATCTTAGCTTCCGCTGGAGTGAAGAATTCTATCGGTTCCGGGTATTTGGCGCCGGTCCTGACCCGAAATCTTTCCGGAACAGCCGAGAATGGCTTGTTTCTTTCAGTGTATGGCAATGGCACTGTATAATTAAACTGTAAGATTTTCAACTGTTCGGGCGATAGTAAAGTTAGCGGCGGCTGCCCTGGTTGCCTCAGATGCTTCGGCACAAAATAAAATTTCTTCTGTCTCTACAATTCTGGATGATTCTACCTTTTCCGCTTCTTCTTTCATCACCTTCGTTTAAATGTTCCCTAGGGCTTTGCTTTCATCACTCTTTCTCTCTTTTTCTTTAGTGAATCCCTTATAATAATTGACGTCTGAAAAGAAAGCTTCGGCTTCTATGTAAGGCTTCACATCGGCCATTACTTTATAATGTATCCCATCTTTACAGTATTTGAAGCATTGATGCATAGTAGAGGGTACGATGCCGTACTGATGTATCCATGGCCTTCCTAAGAGAAGATTGTATGTCGTTACTGCGTTTATAATGTGGCAAACGACATCAGTAGTCAGCTCTCCTAGTTTCAATATTACTGTAATTTTTTCGAGTGCACGTTGTCCGTCTTGATTGAAGCCCTGTATCATCATTCCACTGGGGCGCAGATCAGAACGACAATAACCCAGTTTACTCAACATTGTGAGTGGTAATAGATTCACCCCGGACCCATTTTCAAGCATAATCTGTTTAACTTTCTTACCACGGATATGACCCTCTATCATTAGCAGCTTATTATGCCCTATATCGCAGACTAAATCATCATCGGAGAAGGAAACGAACGGCATTCAGTCATCTTGCTCTTTACATTCTTCGCTTTCCATTTCCGCAAGCAGGGTTTCTCTGACATCGTGATCGAATAGCGCTTGAACCAAACTTTGCCGAAATTCCTTCGACAACTTAATTGCATTATAGACGCTCAATCGGGCCGGTATGCCTTTCAGGTGACTTACCACATCGTAAGTTACTTTCGTTGTCTCATTCTTCTCTCCTCTCTTATCATCATCGTGCTGACCTTCGACAATTTCTTTTCTTGTAACCCCTGTTTTCTACTTTGCGTGGCTTACTGTCTTCTTTCCCGACCGTAGCATGATCACTGCTACCTTTCCCGTCGTTCCACAATCTTCTTTCCTTGTTCTTTCTTGAGCCTTTTCCCGTATCGTTAGTACATTCACCGTTGCCTTCGCATCCCTCTCCTTTTCTTTTCCTATCACTATTTCACCCTTGTCTATCATCATTTGTATTATGCATTTCAACGTATAACAATTTTTCATCGGATGTCCCACCAGATGATGGTAGCGGCAAAAATCTTTGTCTCTTGTTCTTATCGCGTCTTCAGGGCGCTGGTAATTCTATCGTACTGGCTTTTAGTAGTTGGTTCATCATAGGGACAACATCTTCCCTATCGAACGCAAACCCTTCATGAGAATTGAGCGCTCTAGGCCTTTTTCCACTGAATCTACTTTTAGGCCAGTTTAACTCTTCCTTCTGTTCCGACCTCTTTCCCTTGAGTCTCTTCTCTCTTGACTTCTCTTTTCATGATCCACAGTATTCGCAGTCATCCCGTTGGGTCCCCTCCTAACTGTCTCATAGTGGAATGCTGACATCTTTCGAGTCATCAATTCTAAGGCATGGGCCTTAGTGGCCAAGTCAAGGAAAGTCTTAATATCGGCACTAGTGAGCCCAAACGCAATTCCCATTTCCATGGAATTTAGGCACATCTTGACTTATTCTTTTTCTTCCAGCAGCTACCTACATCTGAACCGACCAACATTCTCGCGCTCCCTTTCTATTCTGACGACTTCCTCAACAACTTGCCTCACTTCTTCTTGTGTTACAGTTCTTACTGCTGGGACAGACCTGAGTGATCCTGTCCCCGGTGGTTGAAAGCCTTCGGGTTGGTTCTCTTTCCCATTCATTGTGCCCATCATCGTGGGAGCTGCCATTTGTGCTACATTGTGTACGAGGGTCGCTAAGGCCTCTATGAGATTTCTGCACTCCTCCATTAGTGTTCTCTGTGCCTGCGCCATTTCATTCATATGGTCCTCTATAGTCGGCATATTTTCCTGGTTTGTTCCGGCCATATCTACTGCAGCTTCTCCGCTTTCTGATGAAGCGGTAGCTGGAGTGGGATGGGAACATGTTGACGTGATAGGACTTACGAAGAGAGGAGAAGATGAAGTGTCATCCGACTTCCCTGTACTTCCACTGCCACTGATCGATCGGGGTGACATAGAAATCGGTGAACCTACAGGCAGTGCTTTACCATTTTGCTCTTTTGTCCATCTGACTCTTAGGGCAACCAAAGCCGGGAAATCGCGCGACATTAACTGCGGAGTTGTTCACCCGGGATATATCGCAGAGGGGCAAGTTTAGAGTTATTCTTAGCAGAGTTATGTGTTATTGGTCCCCTAACTCTTGGCGAGGGTGAGCTCATTCTAAGGCTTCTCGCATTTTGATCTCTCATCCTACGAGACATTACAACAGTCCAATCCTGGTCATCTTCCGGTGCTTGAAGCGAAGCAAACACAACTCCAACCATTGCCCGAGTTAAGTTGTTTTTCGTTTGCGGAAAACTGAGTCTTGAGCCTCGGAGACTGGTTTGGCACGTATTCCACCACGAATCCGGTTGTATTGAAATAGAAATTCACTTTCCTTATAGAGATTGCCATTGATTGTAGTTTACTGTTTGATCGTTTCACCTTCAATACAAAACATGAGATTAAATCATGATTAGTATTGAAAGGTAACGTAATCTATTTGAGAGATGAAGGGGAGGATGTTCCCACTGAGAGTCACCATTTTGGCATCGGAAGACGCCAAACTACAATGAAAGTCTTATAACACTCTCAATGTTACTATTAAATAAGATAAAATTCCCCAGCAGAGTCGCCATTTTGTTTCGAACAAGAAACAAATGCATTTGATATAGGGGAATTATCTCATTTGAACATAACAAAAAGAAATGTATAAAGAACAATTGTTGTATTATTAATATTGAATTCATTTACAATTTTTTATCCCTTGATTCTAAGATAGATCATCTAGAATACAGAAATTGACAAAGTTCGAATGTCAAATTTGAATATCAAATTCAGTAGCACTTCGACTTGTGCTTTGATCATCTCTCTAGGAGGAATGGTTGTGCGGGTTTGATCATTTGATCTTCCCCTTTGAGCATGTCCCTTATGCAAAAGGAGAGCTTGAAACTATGAAGATCGAACTTGATGATTTCACCAGCGTTTCAACCCCCTTTCATTACTGGCTGTATGACAGCCTAGTTGCGCGACTCGCGCAACCAACTATTGGTTGCGCGGTCCACGCAACCACTTTACAACTCCTCTCCCTCACCTTCTACTTCTTCCAGAGCTCTGACTTTCTTCCAAAATTCTTTTTTTTTTCAAATGAGAGGGGGAATGAG
>JAJHSJ010000018.1:42171112-42234652 GCA_021015155.1 Magnolia officinalis | reverse complement strand
TTATTATCTGAGGCAAACTCTGATGGGCACAGAATGCAATTATTCCCCTATTGAAAAGGAGTGTTTGGTGCTGATATTTACGGTGCAGAAGTTGAGGCATTATTGTCTCTCTCATGACATAACCTTGATCTCAAAGAGCAGATCCAATAAAGTTTTTAATAACAAGACCGATGCTATCAAGAAGGTTGGCCAATGGATGTTGCTCCTCTCAGAATATACGATCACGTATGAGCCGGTAAGAGCGGTAAAGGGGCAAGCAATGGCGGATTTCGTGGCACCGCATCCCGTAATAGAGGAGCGAGACCATTAGTGATGATTTTCTCGATGAACAGGTTATGTTGGCCGAGTCGCAAAGCCCATGACAGATGTATTTCAATGATGCTTCTCGAGCATCAGGGGCCGGGGTGATATTCATTACTCCTCAAGGTGACTTGTTACCTTACTCTTTCACGTGGGGTGCCACGTGTACAACAATGAAGTAGAGTATAAAGCTCTCATCATCAGAATGGAAATTGCTCAAGCAATGAAGATAAAAATGCTGCATATCTTTGGGGATTCTAAATTAATCATAAATCAATTGACGACTGAATAGAGATAAGAAAGCAAGATCTCTTGCCATACTGTCGAAAAGCACAACAGTTATTAGAGCAGTTCAAACTATGTTGAAATCAAACATGTACGCGGTCTGAAAATGTAAAAGCAGGTGCTTTGGCCATCCTGGCAGTGGCTGTCCTGCCCAAATCGAAGTCCTCTCCAGGCGACTATAGAAGAAAGAAGATTTTTACCCTCTTCAGAGGTCATTGATGAAATTATTGAGGCGCTTCCTATATCATGTTTGGAGGGGTGACGACAGATGATTGGCGTCAGCCTTATAGATTACCTCAAATATGATGTCTTGCCAGAAGACCCAGCGCAAAGGACAGCAAATCAAGCAAAGATCAAGCAATTCATCATGTGTAGCGAAGTGTTATATAGAAATACTACAATGGGATCCTGCTACGTTGTCTAGATGAACAAGAAGCAGGCCAGATGTCACGGGAAAGCGCACTCTGGAGAATGTGGGGCGCATCAAGTTGGCCGAAATTTATTTCATCGGATACATCGAATGGGGTATTATTGACCTACCATGTTCAAAGATGTGATAGATATGCAAAAGCGGTGTCACAAATGTCAGATTCACAAAGATGTTATACACATTCCTCTAAAAGACCTGCATCAGTCAGTCACCTCTTGGCCTTTCTCTGCCTGGGGACTTGACATTATTGGTCCTATAAATCCGTCTTCATCCAAAGGAAAATAATATATTCTAGCAGCGATAGATTACTTCTCTAAATGGACAGAAGCGATTGCATTGCGTAGTGTCAAGGAGAAAGATGTGGTCAATAATATACCGCCATGGTATCCCGCAAGATACCGCTTGCTTCTTCATCCGACATGCAATAATATACCGCCATGGTATCCCGCAAGATACCATTGAAAAAGAATGATGAATGTTGAGTCTCCTTCGCTTGCTTCTTCAATTACAACCTGCTTCCCTTTGGACAGAGGAGACCGACTGCCCTGGCTGAGGAGCTGTATTGACTAACGTCGGGGAAGAAAAAGCAACAATCCCTTCTTGAGGTGAAGGAGGAGAGGCTTGGGAGCGTGTCCGAGACGTTGTGTCGGCGAGGGAAGGAGAGGGATAGGGGAGAGAAGTCTTGGGGGAAGGAGGAGAAGAAGTGTGGATGATGATTGAGGATTGGCTAAAGAAGCTGGCGGATTGGAGGATTGGGAAACATCTTCTTGAATTGGGAGAGGTAGCTCCTGTTGTTCCTCAATGTCCTCTCAAGGCGGTCTCGGGGAACTCTTTCAAATCTCGAATGATTCCATAGGCTACCCATCCTTCCAGAGTATCAGGTTTTCGTTTGCGAATGGGTTCGTCTACGGATACCTTAATGCAGAGATGATAAGAAAAAGGGGCATCACTTGTTTCTGGTATAAAGCCTACCTGTAACACCCCGTACTTTCCAGTACTCGAGTGTTACCGTGTAATCTAAATAAGTTACACGTGTGTGGCAACACATGTAGCTTTCCTTACACATCAATACTCAGCGATCCTCAAATCATTCATCTCAGCCGTCTAGTACAACATTCATTCGTATAACAAGCCATCCATCCGATGATTTTCAAATTAGTCCATTATAGCTTTAGGGACATCTATTTTAGGATTTAAATCACTTTAATGGACCGATTGAACTGATCACCATCTATTGATGGATCACAATATCCACGCATCATGTCTACAACGTCCCGTAGGGGATCCATCATATCCAGCTCCCAAATCACACCACCTAAACATTTGTTAGGACCCCTAGAGTTATCGAGACTTAAATCAGGCATCCAGTCGTAAGATCGTTTAAAAAACCATGAGATGATGATCCTAATGACCTACAGAGTGGCCCACAACATGAATTATATACATATATATGTATGTGTACGCATATAATAATAATAATAATAATACAAAATAATATAAATGCTATATACACATAAAAAAATAAAATGAAATAAAATAAAATTATTTCATGGATTGGAATAATTATTATGTGGGCAGTAACAAGTCTTGAGACGTAAACGACCTATAGAACCTTTTGACCATTGACACTTGGATTGGAATCAATCTAACCATCGATCGATGCATCGGCCCTAAAGGACCCTAGTTTTGTTGATATGGCCCACCTAAATCTTAGATATGCCTAATCTTTAGTATGAGGACCATTTAGGTCCCTGGAACCCAATGGACGGTGTTGATTTCTCTAACATCACGGCGGTGACCACGAGGTGTGTATGCACAGAGAGGACGTGCACTCGCGGTGCACTAGTCCTGGGAGACCAGTCTGCACGGGCTGACCCGTGCTCTTTCTAAAAACAAAGATCTCTGCTCTCTCTCTCTCTCTCCCTCTCTCTCTCCCTCTCTCTCTCTCTTTTCTCTTTATTTCTAGTGGCCGACGGACAACGTACGTTTGGGGGCCCACCATGATCATCGCCATGATGATTTGAACTGTCCATCGCATACATCTTTCAGCCCCCTGACCAAAGCCCAAACTGTCAAAACAAATTTTCATGCACGTGCGGACACACGATCCTAGCTGCAATCCAGTCCTGCAAACAACACCGTTACCAAAAGAGGAAACTATCTCCACCGCCAGCTTGGCGATCTGCGTAAACTGTTCCTCCCTACATCTCAGCCGTCCTTGGGGAGAATCTCGACCGTTCAATGCCAGCAGATCTCTAGCTGGGTAACTAAAAGAAAAATGAAAAGAAAATGGGGAGGAAAGCTGGCCTCCTTCCCTGTTCGAGCTGCACCGAGCCGCATTGAGTTGGGGGTTATTGTTTGACCTCCTGCTGCACCAGCTCGAGTCGGGATGACTCACTCCAGGCATTGTTGGAAGCAAATAGTAGAAAGGAAGAAGAAAACAGAGTAGAGAGAGAAAAGAAATAGAGGTGAGAGTAGAGAGGACAGAGAGTGCAGTGGGGTGACGTTGCTGCTGTTGCGGCAGACATTGCCACACTTGAGAAGAAGCTCAGTGGGCCACACCATCACGATGGGCCGCACCTAAGATGAATCTCGGTGGGCCGCACCCTGCACAATGCAGGTGGGCCACACCTTGTGCAACTGCTGCTGGCCAGGCCAGGCAGACAGCCAAGCCTCACTTTAGCCACACGAGCTGGGTCGAGTTGAGCTTGGACTGGGATTGTTCGAGTCCTTGCTAGAGTTCCAATAAAAGAAAAAAAAAAGTGGAGGAAGAAGGAGAAGGAAGAGAGAAAGGAAAGAGAAGAAACAGAGGGAGAGGTGCAGTCGTTGCACCATCTCAGCCCGACCAAATTGTTGGGCCAGACTTTGGCTGCTGCCAGGTTGTGTCTTAATCGACTCAGTCCATACCATTGTTGGACCCCCCAATAGGAAAAAGAGAGAAAAGAAATAGGTAAGGGAAGAAGAAAGAGAAAGAGGAGTGCTTGTGGCTGCACTCTGCGGCAACCGCTCAAACTGAACTGAGTCTGGGCCGAGTCAGGCCAAGCCTGGCCCCATTGCTGGTCGTTAGGCATTGGGTTGCTAGGTTATGAAAGGAAGATAAAAAGAAAGAGGAAGAAGGTGAAAGAAAGAAGAAAAACAGAGGAGCTGGCTGGTGCGTGTTGCACCAGCTTGAGCCGAGTAAAGCCTGACTCGCTGCCTGCCTTTATGCAGTCGCTGAGTCGACTCAGCTCGAGCAGGGCTGATTCAGGATGGGTCTGACCTATGTTGTGTAAAGATCCAGTAGGAGAAGAGGAAGAAAAGAGAAGAGAAATAAGAGAGAAAGTAGAGAAAGGAAAAGGAAGGGTGAGAGGGAATGTGGGGGTGATGGTTTTAGAACCGAGTTCAGATGGGCTGAGGTAGGTTGGGACCGAGTCCCGCTGAGTTCAGGTCACGCACAATAGGCCGCGTCTTAAGGTGAGCCTACATTCTCTTTCCATATAGAAATTATTTCAGTTATATTGTTATTATCACAATCATCATTGGAATTGTTAAGATTATATTTGAATGATCGGTAGTAGATTATCTATAATAATATTAGTCGTTACATATAAAGATTATCATTATTAAATATTTGAGTTTTGTTTTGTCTACCTTAAATATTATCGTTAATGATTAGAGCATGCTATTCATTTTATTACGATAACTATTAGTGCCTTGTTAACTAACATTAAGTATATTACTAATATTAACGATCGTTTTGAAACTTTTAGTATTATTGGCATTAGTCCTTATTATAACACTATTTGTAGGAATTCTATTATTATTATTACTTGTATTATCTAAGAGAATATTAGCTATTATGAGAATGTCGGTACATTCAAATACGAACTTATGAACCACCATTAATGTGAATATTAATTGATCCATGGTACGATAATAATAGTATTATTATTATTATTATTATTATTATTATTATTAATGATTTAAAAAATTCAAATCCTAATATCTAAGCATTTAATTAAACTCTAGGATGAAATCTTAGACCTAGGTAATCTAAACCCTAGGTCGATACTCTGTTTGTGTTGATTTTGGATCTAAGTGTAGAATGTAATATCGGTATATTTTATATGAATTTATGAACTATCATTATTAACATAGTAGCAGATATGAGTTATAACCCTAACACTAATAGTATTCTTGTAATTATCAAGATTTAATTTTAACTAATACACTAAGTAGAATTCAAATCATAGAATTTAAAGCCTATAGCTAAACCCTAGGGTGAAAACCCTAAATTCTACATTAAAACCCTAAGATAAATGATTCAAACCCTAGGCAATGATCTTGAACCTAGGTAGTGCGTAGAACTTGGATATGATTGTACAAGTTTCCGATTATGATAGGGTTTAATTCCAAGGATGCACGCATTCTCTAGCAACACTGGTAGGCGGTTCAAGCCATAAGGTGATGATTCTTCCCCTCAAGCTTTCCATCTTCTCATTAGCTTAAGTTTAGTTTTTTTTTATTTAAATTTATAATTGATATCCCTTTTATAATCGCATGTGTTAGCTGGTGGAAAATTGAATTGTTATATTATATGCTTAATGTTCATCCTGTATATTTGTTCATGCTTGTGGATTATTTGTGGATTGCTTATGGAATGTAAACTGGTACATTAGTAGGAAACCCCACTTATAAATGTACACCCATACTTGAGATGTAACTCGATTGATAGTGATTGCAATGAACCTTTGATCTAGTGGTTATTAAATGGTGGTCTAGATGGATCATTGATGTGGGCCTACTATCCAGGGTTATTTATACTGTGCAACCATGCTATGGTAAACCCCATATATTGTAATATGATTGGCCACTAGTCGATGGGTTTCCATTAAACATCCTAAGATGGTAGTCTCATGTGCCAGGGATGGTGGTCATGGGACACTATGCCCGAGCCATCGGCCTACGCTGGCCGTGAGCTCCCCGTAGTGACTGTGAGCTTATTTAAATTGGTTGGTTAATCGGACTAATAACGGGTTGACTAATCATGCATGCATAGCACAGACCAACATCTATTGCTATCGTACGTGACATACGGATTCGCCTGACTGGATTCTTCTTACTCGGGGCACAAACCATCATCTATTGTTATCGTACGTATTTATTTGTCTAGAAGTTTTACTCGAGGCACAGACCGTTTGGATGTTTTATCCGGGTCGATGATTTCATGGGCGATGAGCCCAATGTCCTTCTGGATGTCTTACCCGGGACAATGATTGCATGGGCGACAAGCCCAATGTCCGTCTGGATGTCTTACCCGGGACAATGATTGCATTCATGCATCCATGCATATAAAAAGACTGCATTTACTCTGTTTTGGCTGCCTGGATGTTTTATACTATTTCTTACCTAATGTGGCAGTGTGTAATCTTGATGAAAATTCACACTGAGTTGGTCACTCATCCATCAAATATACAACCGTACAGGTAGCATAGGTGGCCCTGATGATGTTCACATCCATACTGGTGAGGAGCAGGATATGGCTGACAAGAGTGCATGATTATATTTGCTAAGGGCTGCTACAGGATGTCACAACTTAAGATTGTTTCAATTTACTTTGTTTCTCATGTAATGTTATTTCATTTTGTATTTGTAAGAATGGAGACACTAGTTTGTATAAGTCATTATGAGCACTCTCTTGTATACTCTAAACGTAATTAAAAGTTTTCCTTATGTTGATTTGTCCATTCTACGCTCATCTTCTTACTCTGATGAAAGAAAAAAAAAGTATGGAATTTGGTTCTCTATAAGTTAACACTCAGGTTTTTGGGAAACGGGTCGTATACTCGGGTCCTGAAAAGTCGGGGCGTTACACTACCCCTTCTTCGATTGTACGGCCCCTGAGCCTAGGTGGCGAAAGCCAGATAGGCTTAGTCACCGGCAAACCTTTCCTTACCAAATAAGATTGGTGAACCCACCATCTCATATGACTGTACGAGGCTCGAGGGGTACGATCGCGACCCAGAATAATGAAAGAAGAATTGACTCGGCCGCCTAATAATTGCTTCCGTATCATTGCCCAGTTATATGGACCAGTCCCGTAACTCCGCATCCGTTTGGTCACTAATCTGCAATCTTCCAGAACTACTTGGTCAAAACTAAATTGATGAGCAACACGGCTTCGGTAATATGGTTCTCTCCAAAATTCTGTTCCTTCCCTCAGCGGAAGACTTCACGATTGGATCGATAAAAAGAAGAACGCTCTTTCCTCGGAGGTAAGTGATCCTGTGTCTATTTTATCTGTATTTGATGTAGGCAGAAATGGAAATAATTAATCTGGTCGTCGGAAGAAATTGTGTCTTTCACCCAATCATAGGACCTCTTCACCATAGTTCTTTTCTGAAAGACTAGAGCGGAATTTGGGAAGGATGAATGTAAGCTTTCTCCAAAACTTTAAAAGTCCAGGGGAAGTACACGCCAAGCCAGCCAATGAAGTAGTGCCATGGAGCGAAGGTGGAGGCAGAGCCAACAGAGGGACTTTTCACATGACAAGTGATATCTCCAAAGCTTTATACATCGAACACAGGACGGGAGAAGCAAGGGAGTACTTGAATCCTTCGGCCATAGCACCAGCAACCACGAATACAGAGGGACGGATGACATCTGCCCACTTCAAACTAGGTAAGACCACTACGCTTAGCCAATAGGCGAGGAATGCCGCAAGCTCCCCGTCAAGAGAATACTCAGGACACTCTTTTATATTTTTGTGGAGACTTTCCAGTTCTCGCGAGTGATTACCATTGAACCTGAAAGGAGAAGGAAAGACGGGTGATGCAGGATATGTATATATAAGATGCGGTGAAAACTGTTGATTAAAAAGAAGAGAAGGTACCATAGAGCCTTGCTAAAGTGCGCGAGCCATTGCATGGGAGAGATCTTGTGAAACTTCGGAAACTTGGACATCTCCTTGAAAAGTTTGATAGTTGTTTTCGAGATGGAGGTAAGGTGGTCAGGTGAAGAGACATAGGCTAATTCATCGTTAGTTGGGACAAATTCATTGTAGATTTTTCCACTTATCGGGAGACTGACAATTTGGTGAATGTCCTAAAGAGTGAGGTTCATTTCGCCTCTGGGAAGATGAAAAGAATTGGTAGAAGGGCACCTGTAATTAAGAAAGCCCTTTAGGATAGAAGACTCCTTGTAGAAAGGTTGTGATGTTGCCTCAATTGCAGTATAAAGGCCTATCTTGGACAAGATCTTCGAATGCTTCGCCAGAATCGCCGTGGCCCACTCAGTATAATAATTGCGGGGAGTCAAGAGACCCCTTATTCTGAATTCCTCGGGATTCCAGATGAGTCGGCGTTCGCTGAAATGCTGTTAAAGCATCTCGTAGAAATGGGTTGGATACAAGTTGTGAGGATCATGAGATGGAGTGAGGAAGATCATGGGATGAATATCGCCCAGCTATTGCCTTGGCTTCTTCGGCAGCAGAATGCCTTCCAGAATTCTTGGTTCTCTGAACGACCAGGACTCTATGTAAGCCAGTTTCTCTCCGTCCATTTGATCCCTGAGCTCATAGTTCAAGATGGAATGGTGGCGATGAAGGGTCACTGGAATCACCATTATACCTTGTTTATAAGGGTTATCAAATTTCATGATACCCTCAATTGCTCGGACTGATTCTTAGGAATTCGGCAACTTCTTCCTTGTTATGTTCCTTGATCTTCTCCTGGAACTCCTGAGCCTTGTTTCGCTGGGTCTTTTTGAGCGGGAAGGGGGTGGAGTGTCTTCCTTAGCAGGGGGTTTCTGACTTATGGTTTGAAGATGAGACATTGACTTTAGCCATTCATCCTAATCATATTCGTGACCGTGTTTGGGAGGCCTTTCGAGATCACCCGTGGAAATGGCTCTGAGAATTGGGGATGGGAGTGTATTGATGCGGTCAACAAAGTCAAATGTAGGAAGTACTGGCTCATTAATATAGGCAGGGGGCTTGCTAGTCATTTTAACACGCTTGCGCGAAGGTTGGGCTGGAGACGAAGGAGACTCTCTAACTTGAGAAGGTGATGGGTTAGGTAATTCTTAGTGGGAAAGATGTTCAGTGAGGGGATCAACAGGAATGTAGGTCCTTTTCATGAGCCATAGTGAGAAGGTTCAAGTCTTAAGGAACTAGGATTGAGTAGAAATATCCTAAAGTTCAGAAAATTGGCTAAGTCTAGAAAATTGGCCAAGGAGTCGGTTGCGTGGGTTGCGCAACTAAAAATCGTAGCACGAACTCGCGCAACGAGTTTTTACCTTGCGCGAACGGAAGTCCGTTGCGCGGGTCGCGCAACCAAAGCTCGTTGCGCAGGGAGGAAAAGGCGGGACAGAGTTTCGCTGCAAAGAAGGGAAAGTGAGGAAATGAACTGGGGTTCGCTATTTATAGAGGGCCGAATCGAGTACGGTACTCGGGCGCCCATTGCGCGGGTCGCCCAACCACTTCAGTAATTCAGAAGTTTGAGAACGTTGATCCTATTCTATAATTCAAAATGAACAAAAACGGATCAAAGGGGCATCTATTGGGGCACAAAAAAGAGAGAGAGGAAAGAAGATTGAAGGGGTCAAGATTTAAGGAGAAACGGAGAAATGAAGAAGAAAGAAGAAAATGAAAAGGCATGAGAAGTGGTTGCGCGGGTCACAGAGTGCAATTTTATGTACTGAGTTTGTTGCACGGGTTGCGTAATCAATGTCAGAAATAATCTGTTGAGGATGATTGGGTCTTATGTAGGGTGGGCCTCATGACACTAAGATCGAGGGTTCGCACGTGTGAAGGCCTATAAATACCTCACTCCCCCTCTCATTTGAACAAAAAAAGAATTTTGGAAGAAAGTCAGAGCTCTGAAAGAAGTTGAAGGTGAGGGAGAGGAGTTGTAATAGTTGGTTGCACGGGTCGCGCAACCAAGCTATCATACAGCCAGTAATGAAAGGGGGTCGAAGCGCTGGTGAAATCATCAAGTTCGATCTTCATAGTTTCAAGCTCTCCTTTTGCATAAGGGACAAGCTCAAAGGGGAAGATCAAATTATCAAATCCGCACAACCATTTCTCCTAAAGAGATGATCAAAGCACAAGTCGAAATGCTGCCGAATTTGATATTCAAATTCGACATTCGAACTTTGTCAATTTCTGTATTCTAGATGATCTATCTTAAAATCAAGGGATACTAGAGGATGTAAATGAATTCAGTATTAATAATACAACAATTGTTCTTTATACATTTATTTTTGTTATGTTCGAATGATATAATTCCCCCAAATCAAATGCATTTGTTTCTTGTTCGAAACATATCCTATCCAATTGGAAGATGAAGCAATTAAATCATATCTCTGAATGTTTCATTGGTCTAGTCCTCAATGAAGGAATATCGTGATGATTGTAAGGGAATTCATACATCCACCATGCCCAGGAAACGATGGTGAATCACGAATTTTACTAATCTCACAATCTCAAAACAGGAAAAGAAGATATTTAAAGTTATCACATCATCTATTGTAATTTGAGTCACAATAAATCATAGAAAACTGAAAATATTCCTAAAATTCAAACTAGAAATCAATGATGTTCAACATAAACAAGAATCAAAGTAAATGAAGCATCAAAATAAACTACAGCTTCACCTTTTAGCCCTGGCTACGAGATTAGTTAGTCATAGCTAACTCAAAAACAAAAGAAAAAGTAAAAGATATACTAAAATCCATGAAGAAATCGAAGTGGAAGAACGTTGTTAGCACTCCGCCTAAGCCTTCGTGCCTTTTCAAACCCTAAAAGATATTTTAGAGCATCCTAGGGAGTCCTATTTATAGTTGTGGAACTCCAACTTTCGCACCGAGTTGGAAAAATCTAGAAACCGTATCAAATTTACGCACTCTACACAGTTCCTAAAATAGACCTTCAGAACTTTCATTTTTTAGACTCGAAGTTTCAGAACATGTTTTTTCAGGACAATTTCAGGATTCATTTTCTTCACTTCAAATCTTTGATTCTCTTCATTCCTCACTTGGTTTCCTTGGTCTTTGGCATGTAAATTCTTCATTAATAATTTCAAATCTCGAAATCTTCATTTAGTAATCTTTTGAGCATAAATCTTCCTTTTGAAATTAATTTCACCTTAAGCTCTCGAAATCACCTCGCATATGAAAACATGCATAATTAAATCAATTAAGTACTATCATGTTTATAAAACCAAGGTATAAATAGGAGGAAATATGCAATATTTCACACTCAACACCCCCCCTCCCCAACCAGCATTTTGCTAGTCCCGAGCAAAACATGGTTGAAGTGATCTTCAATCTTCAATGTTCAAATCACTTTCAAAAAATAATCTTTTGTGCAATTAAGTATAGATGAGTACAATCTAAAGAAGCGAGAGTACGAATTTGAAAACCTAGAGCCGAATCACACGAGCAATCAATCATATAAGAGCATAAGTTCATATATCAAGTTTTTCCAATGTGCTTAGTGAATTCTATTTACTTTTCATAACATGCTACTATTTCATAATATTAGCCATGCTCATCACGTCAAGTTTTATTGAATAATCAAGTACTGATTCTGAACTTATCTTTTCCTTCTTTTTTTTTTTTTTCAAATTTTTTGATTTTATATCCATGGTCCCTTTTATTTATTCATTCTTTTTAGACTTTTCATTCATTTCCAGTCTTTTCATCATACATAACCTTTTTGTCGATCTCTCTATTTTTTTAACTGGTTCTTTTCATTTTTTTTTAAAGGTGGATAAAATTCTCCAGACTCAATTCTCAATATCTTTCAATGATATACATACTAACAATCAAAAATTCTAGTACTATTCATAGAAATCAAATTGAATGTGCCATGTGATTTAGATTATCATGATATTTAAACTTCCTCTTAATCGATTAAATGAAAGAACTTAAGCGATAGTCTTACTCAGTTGATCAAACTCCAACAATTTTAAATTCAATCTCTTATCTTATCATTATACTCAAAGCATTCTTAATTCCACAAATTATCAGTTCCCAAACATGTTTTGTAACGCCCTGAATTTCGAGGGTCGAGCAAATGCTCGACCCCTAAGATTTCGAGCATCACTTATGCTTTGTGGAAGCTGGTTTCTTAGTTACTTCTACGTTAGGCAATTAAGCATGTATAAGATTATACTAACTGTGTATCATACTCCAAAATAAACACGATTAAAGTAGAAAATTAAATTAAAATGCATGTAGTATGATAATCCAGAGTATAGGTCCAGTTGGGATCAATATACAATTTTAAAATCAACAAAAATGTGGAAAGGTAGCGTCTAGCTAAGACCGATCGCTCGATTCTCCCTATCGAGAAGTGCATAGCCTACATCGGCCCATTAAAAAGCTAAAAGTAATAGAACTCCTCCTCATTCATGCTCGTCTGGTCCAATGCATCGGCCTCGGTGGTCGCTGCATCTATATCAGCGTCTGGTTGGTGTTTTAAAACACCGTCCTAGAGTGGGAATGAGTGATCAACTCAGTGGTTCTATAAAGCATGTGATCAAGTCTATCAGCACATGAATGATAAAGCAATGTAAAGCAATCACTTCCTAATTATGCTTATTAATGTAAATAATGGGGTTTATGAAATGATGCATGCCCTCACCATCCAACACTCTCAACACACGACTTCAACGCTTGTTTCACCACATTCTATACTAATACGATGCAGTGAATGGCTATGTTAGCTGAGTAATTAATTCTTTCTATTCATTCAGCAGTTTGGGGAAGCTAAGATACCTCCCTTTTAGTCATTGGTCTCAACTGAATCACAAGACGCGCGACGACCAACAATCCTACGCTTGTAATCACTGACCCATCTGGATTCATCACTCTCAGCTAAACACATACGAAAGGCAAGTTATAAAAGTAATACTCATAGTCACTACGGGGAGGCTTATCACCCCAACATTGGTTGACAGCACGGACACGGTGTCCCATACCACCATGCCCAGCTCACGAGTCTCGAGGATCGCGATGGTAATTATTAATAGTAAACCTTTGTAAATGGTAAGGGGGTGTTCTAGATTCAAACAGTTGCGATCATACATGGTGAACAATATAGGGTTAGCCAGTTCTTTGGACAATTTTAGTTAATACGGCGAACACCGGCATAACCGGCATGGAGTGTGTAAGCACCCCGCGTGACCCAGCTACTATCGATCATTCGTGTTTAACCCGGATCAATCGAACGTGTCCAGGGTGGCTAAACTATTTTGGTCAACCCATATCCGGGAATTTGGTGACTAACTAGACTACTCTTTTAATCTTACTTCTTAATTTAATTAAGTCAACGAGCATTAAAGATGATTGGGTTCACATTCAATCATCAAAATCAATAATCTACTCATTCAGGCATTTTATCGAACACATAAGCATCGTTATACTACATTAGCAATCTTAAATCATTAACTAGAATGGTAGCATTGATAAATCGTAACCTAAGCATTTATAGTCCGCACCTATTGGTAGCACGTCCGACTCGGACTCGCTCCTAGGAATATGTTTCCAAGGAAGAATCGTCGGTCACATATACAAGTACATGGGTTCATTAGGGTTGGGAAAGACCCATTTGGAGACCTATATCACAAGGAGGTTTGTAGTTTTACCCTAGGTCGTCGCTGGAGAAGTTCCGACTGTAAGGACTGCAGTGGTTAGGATAGCGAGTCAAGCAGGAGAGGGCCACCCTTCGTAGCAAGCCTCTGTCGATCTCTCTCTTACTTGTCTCTCTTCTTCTCTTCTCTTCTCTCTCTCACTCTAAGGCTCTCAAATTTCGGATTGGGAGGAAATGTGGTGATTTGAGAGCTATTTATAGTTCTAGATGGTGTGTAAATGGTCCTAAGGCACTCTATTTGATACTTGTACCCTATGGACGATCATTTCTAACTAACGGGGCCCCCAAGAGGGCCCGCAGGCTCATTTATACCATGTGGTAGGTTCTCCACCAATGGATTTATGCTAAGACACAGTTTGGAGACGATCAGATACGCAGATCGATCGTGGGAAGCCCGTGTTAGATCAACGGTTAGCAAAGTACAATCAGGGTCGCGGTTATACAAATGTGTGCGGGGAATTATCCTTACCCTACGTGTGAAGTTTGGTCATAAACTGACGGTTCGAAATTCTCTTTCGCGGCTTCCTCCTTTAGAGTATTTACATTTCTCATGCACTCGTCCTTCGGCTCAAGTTGAGTGATCCTAGAAACTATCCGAGTTTGGCTCTCGCATTGGACGTCGAGCCCAGTAAGACACTGTAACACCCTGAAAATCGGGGGTCGAACATAAACTCAACTCCCGAGTTCCAGAACATCACTTATGCAACAAAATGAATGATGATTGAATGTTGACTGAATTCGTGTATTGAACATGAGTGAGATTAAGCCAAAACAGCATATCATACTCCAGAGACAGTTAAATTTGCAAGCGGAAGACTGTGATAGATAGATAAAATATATAACTTATGATGAGTCTCCAGAGTGTGATAACATTACCAGGTTAAATAAATACAAGTGCAGTTCTAAAATATACCAAATGTGAGGAAGTGTAATGTCTCATATCCCACGCACCATAGCCCCGTCAATACAATATCAGGTCTTCATTGACCTGCCAGAGAGATACAGATAGGAGAAATCCTCCTATCATCATAGAAGTAGTCCGGCTCTGCTTCACAAGCATCGCCATCACCTGAAACTCAACAAATCTGGTTGGTGTGTACAACACCGTCCCGTAACGTGGGAGTGAGTGATCAACTCAGTGGAACAGTAAAACATAGGTTATCATGTTATCAATTCAATCAAGCAGTAATGATAAAGCAGTACAAATCAAACAATTCTAACTACTCTTATTAAATGCAAGAATGAAATGACATGATGCTGTATGCCCTTGCCAAACCACCCTCAAACGACATCATCTTACGTTCGCGAATGCTTACTCCCTCAGTGCGCCACATCTACAAAGCACATGCGGTGCGATGATGCTCATGATTACCAAGTTTTTATTAGTCCATTTCAAACAGCAGCAGTATTGGAAAACTAAGGTACCTCCTTGTATCATTCCCAAACATGATCCATTCTAGGGTCGTCAATCCTAGTTAATCTCATACGACATTATGGTTTGAGAGGCTTAGCGAAGGCATCACAAAGGGCTCGTCACCCGTCAGCACGGATACAGATCTCACCGTATGCGGCTCAATTGCTGACCGTCAGCTCGAGTACAGGTCTCACCGTACTCGGCTCAATCACTAGCCGTCAGCTCGAGTACAGGTCTCACCGTACTCGGCTCCACTCATACTCTAGTTGCTGTGAAAGACTCGTCGCCAATCACAGACCCTTTGAGTATACTCGAAGATACTACGGAGGACTCGTCGCCCGTCAGCACGAGTACAGGTCTCACCGTACTCGGCTCTCGCCGTATGTATCGACAACTCGAATACAGTGTCCCATACCACCATATTCGGCTCACGAGTTGGTTGCGCAATGGTCACTACGGGGAGGCACATGGCCCCAGCGTAGGCCGACAGCTCGACCACGGTGTCCCATACCACCATGCCCGGCCCATGCGTCTTAGCGGATCGAGGTACCATGGTTAAAAGGGGGTTTCACTGGTAAGTTTGGTACCCTAGGTTCAAGCAGTAGCATCCAAACAGGGTGAACATGCATAAGACAGATCGGGTTACTTGACGACTCGACTACTAGCACGATCGCCCGTTGAGCTGCACGACATGAAGTGCATAAACAACTTCGTGTGGCCTAGCCACTGCCGACAGGCAACGCACGACTCGAGTTCGTCGAACACATCCCACGTGGCAAATGAATCTCAGCCACGAGTTCAATCTCGTTACCGATTGCCTGGGCCATAATCATAGCCCCAAACACAATCAATTGCAGATAAATAAAGCAGTAATGGATCAAGATTCAACTCATACAGTCAAGGTCTGGTATTATCCGTTTAGGGCTGCCAGGGCTGTTGCACGCACTCGTTGCTCCGTTCCCCCATCACCCATGACGGATCATACAACGTAAATATAAATTTAAACATATGCATTACATAGTTAAAATCATAAAGCAGTTGAGCATGTTATGAATCACAACACAAGCATGAGTTTGTACATGTTCAATCCTAATCACACAACTATCAAAGGAGATCATACACATAGTTAAAAGAGGTTGAGAATCATATCTCAACACCCTTATACATTACAATTTGCTAACTACTACTCATTCAGACATTTCAAGAAACACTTAAACAAACATACATCAACATACATGACATATGTCGATCACATAGGCATTAGGCCAAATCCTTTCACTAGGGAGTTGCCCCAATCATAACACGCGTACACCCGACGGATAGTCGTGGCAAGCAGGAATCCAATTCCATATCATTCAGCCATTTCCACAAACACTTGGGCCACACATTTAGCGTATATAGTGTATATTGGCCGTGGCATGATTTAGGGCAAATCCTTTCGTCAAAGGGGTATCGCCAATACAACCATCATGAATCCATGACAATTAGTCATGGCGAGCACGAATGAGAATTCAATACTCATTCAGTCATTTTCACAAACACTTAGAATACACTATTACAACATACATGGTGCATGTTAGCAAAACATGTATTAGGGTTATCCTTTAGCCAAGCGAGTATTTTATCCATGTATAATATATTACTACTACAGCAATAATCATGATACATACATCTCCAAAATTTATACGTATACAGTATTTCTAGAATACGCAATTTCAACATACGTAGCATTTACAAGTGAACATGTATTACGGCGATTCCTTTCGCCAAACTAGTATTTTATCCATATATAGTATAATCATACATTAAATAAACATGTCAAACACTTCTCAAAAAAAAATACGTATACGGTATTTCTACGTATATCTAGAGTATGTGAAATTCCATATTCTACAACGTTAATCGAAACAGGAAACGGAAAGCACTTTGTACATGTGCATTTACATGCAGATCATGAATCTATCATTATCTGACATTGAAAGCGTTGACAAACGTAACTTATACACTTAAAGTCCTCACCTTTTGTCGTAGAATCACAACGAAATCGATAGGTTTGCTAAGCTTCCATATTCGGCAGTTTGGCAACCTATGGAACGAAATAGGTTAGCTATTTCACAACCTATTACCTATACACTTCAAATCAGACCTAGGGTTAGGGTTTCTCACCTTAAAACGGAGTTGACATCGCCGGAAACGCGCCTGGAAAGAGGCGGTGCAGCCCGTGTGGTGGCAGGGAACGACGGCAGGGAGATTCTCCCACTTCTCCCTCACTTTCTCTCTCTTTTCCCTCTCTCAATTCCAAATTCGTATGGCTGCCATGAGAGAGGGTTTAAGGTCCTTATATAGTCTCAAAACTCACCGAAATAGACTCCTGTTCAAAGGTTACTGCTAATATAGGTATTTCGTCACTTTTTCAGCTCAAAAGAGGGGTTCTGGTGGCCCTCCTTGAGCCAAACGTCAGACTTAAGCTCACCACACATGGATCTATGAGGGATTACGTTTTCGACTCGATCGGATTCTCAGATCGCACGTGGCGGACCACTTTCAGTTCAACGGTCAGTGGGCCACGATCAGAAATTCTAAGTACATGTAAATGTTCCTGAAATTTTTCTTAATCTGAGGGTGTAATTTGGTCTGATTCCGACGGTCAGGTTGTTTAATACTGACGCACAACCGAATGATGCCAGATCACTATTCCAGATATTTATTTTGGGATGGAATTAGTGTTTTTCACACTCCCTCGCTCCGGATTGAAAAGAATGGCCGTGAGACATCGGAATCATCTGATTTTTGAGATGATTGTCAAGCCCAGTGAGGCGGTCCTAGTTCCTTAGCTTCGTGTTAATCGGACTCCCGATGTGCGGTCTAGACCTAATACGAAGTTTCGTTTCATCCCGAGAGCAGCCGGGAAATGAGTTTGGCTCTAGACTTTAGGGTAACCTAGAGTCACTATTTCTGCAAGTTTTGGGTCTTGCAGACCGTATTTAAAGCGATCCCAACGGATTTCATGACTAACCGAGTTTAGTACTTAGTTAACTTTGTTAAATTTCTAAAGGATTTAATCCTATGTGATTTCTGGTCGAGGTGGTACTTAGGCCTTTGCAGTTTGTATATAAAGTGATCCAAGTTTTACTACTTAGCTAGTTTAAGTTAGTGTCTAGGGCGAAAGTGCTTTGAAAAATTGAAAGCACAAGGTAGTGAAGGGTGGGATTTGTGAAGAAAATGGTTCAAGACGGGATTTGAGGCTTTGAATTGAGCGTTTGAAAAGTTAATCAGGTGTTAAGATTGACCCAATGCCTAAGGATGTCTAATCCCAGGTTGGCAAAAATCGGGATGTTACAATCTACCCCCTTAAAACAAAATTTCGTCCCCGAAATTGGCTAAGGGTAATAAGGGAAGATTTCTATTATTTCATTCGCCTAAGACTTATTGATTCCAAGTTTCCACGCGTGGTAGGGTATATACCAGCTGGTTCATTTTCATTTTAGTCTATCCCCCTTAAAACTTAATTCTTTATCCATTTCTCATACCCTGATGGTTTGTTACCATTTATTTCTTTACCTATTTGGAGTCTCGACGACAATTCCCAACAATTTAGAGTAAGATAGCTGTTTTCATTGTTTGACCAACACGGAGAGACGGTAATAGTGGGCTCGATCCCGATACATCGATCATCTACCGGGCCAGGGTAGGAAGCTCATCGTATCCCTTCCGAATCCTGGTGGATCCTGGTCGTCCGCTCGTCAGCAGAGAGTCCATCGGTAGTCACCCAGGATTGGGAATTGGGTCAAGCTGCGAAAACTTCGCAGTTGTATATTTCAGTAACTCCATAGTCTGATCACTCTCTAAGAGTAGGGAATGTCCATCATTGAAAGGCTCAAATTGTTTATTTATTCTAAGGTTGCCCTTTAGGTCTTAGTCTAAGAGAGTCCTCATTATTATCTATGTCCAAGGAAATGGTGAATCAAATCTTACTAGATCATCCTAAAACGGTTTCTCATAGTAGGGCAGGCTAGGGCTTCTATAATGTTCGTATTCAACGAGCACCGTTTCGATCCTGGGCCAGTGGGGTAGGGTCCACCGCGTTTCCGCTGCGCCACCCAGATCAAAGAGGCGTATTAGGTGACCTAACTAGATTGGGCTCATAATGTTCTACCCCCCTTAAAATTTTATTTTCACCCTCAAGGCTCAAGAGCTATGTCCTGATCCGTATGACGGAACAAGGTGTAATTTAAGTCTTATCCTTGACATGAAAGGAAATGCGGTCTCCCACTACATCAGTCTTGGTACCTAGGATTATAAAAAAGAGCTATCACGGATGGGTGTGAGTTTGAGGCAAGATGCCTAATTCTACCAAGGAGTTTTGTCGCGGTCCAGACTTATCCTATTTAATTATGTCTAGCTTAATAGGCAGGCTATCTTTTTACGTTCATAAACACAATATGGATGCCAACATGGCATGCGATTTGGGACCTAATCCCCAACTGTCTGTTACCCATTTGGGCAATTCCTTAGGCCTAAAAGACAAAGTCTCTATCAGCGATATACTCCTAACACTTTTCAAGGACAAAATCATAAACTCTTTATTGTAAATGGTCGGGCCAACACGGAAAGAAAATTGTGTAGTGGGTCTGAGTCGGTTAAGCCGAATAACTAAGTCTATTATTCAATTGGCTTAGCATAATTAATTAGTCTTGTACTCTCCTTAGCCTAACCAGTAGCCTAATCTTAATTGAAGAGTAGCGGGAATCCATAGGTGAGTCCAAAGTCGATGCTTATACGTTAGATGATTTCACTTCATTTTTAATACAAGGAAGGGTTTTTATCACTTAGGGTCAAAGTTGTCTAATTGGAATTGAGTTGCCTAAAGTTGAATTTAACTACACCCGAGCATGTCACACATGCTCAAACCAACCACAAGGGGGGTTCTAGAGTTCACGTTCTTAATTGGTTGGATTTCCTATACTGTCAGGTCTGTTGAAGCACTGCTCTAGGTCCAAAACTCCGAGGGTCTATTTGTCAAACAACCATTTACTCAGAAAGCTTAAGCTATCAGAGTGCGGTAGGTTAATGTATATCAAGGGACTTTATCACTTCAACACTATTTGGCAAGTGGTCTTAAGTTGTATTAAATGTGACCGCATTACTAATCCTACCTCAGGATTGGGAGTGACATGGTTGGTAGGAGGGTGGGTGGGGATCAAAATTATTGGTATAGGCTTTGGAAAATGAGCCTGGTGTCGGAAAGTGTGAGATGGGATTTCCAAATCCCAGGAAGCAGAATTACTAAGTGTTATTTAAAAGAAAATCTCGGAATTTACTTTTAATTGCACACACTCCAAACATGGTATTGGAAAACATGGGATACAACCAATCCAGGGCCATACCTACACATACATTTATTGTTACCTTTTCAATTCTATCCACCCTAACTCACATAATGCAATTGGCCGAACGGGCCCTAAACGTCCTCAAATATCTACAATATTCTACCAACAACTACAACCATCAACATGAAGTCATAAGCACCCTAAGACAGAACCCATGTGAACTACGAGGCAACAGTATGGATGATTAGACATCCAAGGGAATAGCCGTACATGCTCGGATAGAGCCATGGAAAAGCGAATGAAAAGTGATGGAGAGAGAGAGGTAGGGCTGGAGGTTTTGTTCTCCATAGATTTGGTTCTCATCAGGGGTTGTAGAGGCCCAACTGACAAGAAAGAAAGAAAGGAAAATGAAGAAAATGGATGGGTTAGAGGGCTTGCCCGATTTTGAGCTCCAAGTGGGCGTGTGGGAGTCCAAATGAGGGAAACGGAGAGGGTAGATGGTGGGTGTTACTGTGAACGATTGATGGGAGTGGGTGATGACCGAAAATGGGAAATGAGACGATTGGAGTGGCGATTTGAAGAGAAAACAGCAAGAATATGAGGAAAAGAGAGATTGGAGGGGCGTTTTGAGAGAGAGGGGAGCTCCAGACCTAAAAATCCCAAACCCCAGCCAAAACCGCACGTGCCAGGGGGTAGGGGAGGTCGGACCGACCAAGACCAGACCCGGCCCGACCCGTACGGCCAAGTTTGACCGCGGTCCACCTCCGGAACCGCGGTTCCACCTCCATCCAAAGTGGCCGGTGGGCTGCCTCCGCGGGTGGGGTGTACTCTTCATGGTCCCAAGGTGCCAAATGCACCCTGGTTCGACCCTGGGTCCCATCGGATTTAAGTGGGGAGGCCCCTGACTCCAGTTGAAGCGTTTTAAGGGCAAATTTGTAAATTAGAATGATTTTATATAATGTGTGACATATGATTTTGGGGTAGGAGGAGCTAATCTATCCAACTAACCCATTTACTTGGTTAGATTCCAAAGTTTGAATCGTCAAAAGTCCAATTTATACATATATTTACTATTTATAGTAAATTTTTGTTTAGGTGTTATTCTTCGTCATTTATACGTTAGAATTTATATCTGGTATGATAGGATTTAGAAAAAATTAAAGAATGAAGTGGTGCAATGAGAGATTTTGAAGAAATTGGGTAAAAAGGGGTTTTAGGCTTTGGAGTTGTGGTTGACCCACAACCTAAGAACATTCATTTCTAGGGAATGACTCAAACCCGTCAACTGACGGCCTAGAGGTGATTCGAGATCGTTTCGTGCGATCATTGAGGCCTACGGGTCCAATCTCGACGGTCGATTTCGGTTGGTTTCGCCGTCGGTAATTAGGAAAATCCTAATCAGTTTCTATGTTTCGTCGCTCCCTCCTAAGTCAGAGTGCGTCATGTGCGTCGTGTGACCATAACCCAGGTCTGGTTTAATCCAAATCATGCTCTGATACCATCTTGTAACGCCCTGAAAATCGGGGGTCGAGCATAAACTCAACTCCCGAGTTCCAGAACATCACTTATGCAACAAAATGAATGATGATTGAATGTTGACTGTATTCGTGCATTGAACATGAGTGAGATTAAGCCAAAACAGCATATCATACTCCAGAGACAGTTAAATTTGCAAGCGGAAGACTGTGATAGATAAAATATATAACTTATGATGAGTCTCCAGAGTGTGATAACATTACCAGGTTAAATAAATACAAGTGCAGTTCTAAAATATACCAAATGTGAGGAAGTGTAATGCCTCCTATCCCATGTACCATAGCCCCGTCAATACAATATCAGGTCTTCATTGACCTGCCAGAGAGATACAGATAGGAGAATTCCTCCTATCATCATAGAAGTAGTCTGGCTCTGCTTCACAAGCATCGCCATCACCTGAAACTCAACAAATCTGGTTGGTGTGTACAACACCGTCCCGTAACGTGGGAGTGAGTGATCAACTCAGTGGAACAGTAAAGCATAGCTTAACATGTTATCAATTCAATCAAGCAGTAATGATAAAGCAGTACAAATCAAACAATTCTAACTACTCTTATTAAATGCAAGAATGAAATGACATGATGCTGTATGCCCTTGCCAAACCACCCTCAAGCGACATCATCTTACGTTCGCGAATGCTTACTCCCTCAGTGCGCCACATCTACAAAGCACATGCGGTGCGATGATGCTCATGATTACCAAGTTTTTATTAGTCCATTTCAAACAGCAGTATTGGGAAACTAAGGTACCTCCCTTGTATCATTCCCAAACATGATCCATTCTAGGGTCGTCAATCCTAGTTAATCTCATACGATATTATGGTTTGAGAGGCTTAGTGAAGGCATCGCAAAGGGCTCGTCACCCGTCAGCGCGGATACAGATCTCACCGTATGCGGCTCAATTGCTGACCGTCAGCTCGAGTACAGGTCTCACCGTACTCGGCTCAATCACTAGCCGTCAGCTCGAGTACAGGTCTCACCGTACTCGGCTCACTCATACTCTAGTTGCTGTGAAAGACTCGTCGCCAATCACAGACCCTTGGAGTATACTCGAAGATACTACGGAGGACTCGTCGCCCGTCAGCACGAGCACAGGTCTCACCGTACTCGGCTCTCGCCGTAGTATCGACAGCTCGAATACAGTGTCCCATACCACCATATTCGGCTCACGAGTTGGTTGCGCAATGGTCACTACGGGGAGGCACATGGCCCCAGCGTAGGCCGACAGCTCGACCACGGTGTCCCATACCACCATGCCCGGCTCATGCGTCTTAGCGGATCGAGGTACCATGGTTAAAGGGGGTTTCACACTGGTAAGTTTGGTACCCTAGGTTCAAGCAGTAGCGTCCAAACAGGGTGAACATGCATAAGACAGATCGGGTTACTTGACGAGCTCGACTAGCACGATCGCCCGTTGAGCTGCACGACATGAAGTGCATAAACAACTTCGTGTGGCCTAGCCACTGCCGACAGGCAACGCACGACTCGAGTTCGTCGAACACATCCCACGTGGCAAATGAATCTCAGCCACGAGTTCAATCTCGTTACCGATTGCCTGGGCCTAATCATAGCCCCAAACACAATCAATTGCAGATAATAAAGCAGTAATGGATCAGATTCAACTCATACAATCAGGTCTGGTATTATCCGTTTAGGGCTGCCAGGGCTGTTGCACGCACTCGTTGCTCCGCTCCCCCCCATCACCCATGACGGATCATACAACGTAAATATAAATTTAAACATATGCATTACATAGTTAAAATCATAAAGCAGTTGAGCATGTTATGAATCACAACACAAGCATGAGTTTGTACATGTTCAATTCCTAATCACACAACTATCAAAGGAGATCATACACATAGTTAAAAGAGGTTGAGAATCATATCTCAACACCCTTATACTTTACAATTTGCTAACTACTACTCATTCAGACATTTCAAGAAACACTTAAACAACATACATCAACATACACGACATATGTCGATCACATAGGCATTAGGCCAAATCCTTTCACTAGGGAGTTGCCCCAATCATAACACGCGTACACCCACGACGGATAGTCATGGCAAGCAGGAATCCAAGTTCCATATCATTCAGTCATTTCCACAAACACTTGGGCCACACATTTTAGCATATATAGTGTATATTGGCCGTGGCGTGACTTAGGGCAAATCCTTTCGTCAAAGGGGGTATCGCCAATACATCAATCATGAATCCATGACAATTAGTCATGGCGAGCACGAATGAGAATTCTATACTCATTCAGCCATTTTCACAAACACTTAGAATACACTATTACAACATACATGGTGCATGTTAGCAAAACATGTATTAGGGTTATCCTTTAGCCAAGCGAGTATTTTATCCATGTATAATATATTACTACAGCAAATAATCATGATAAATACATCTCCAAAATTTATACGTATACAGTATTTCTAGAATACGCAATTTCAACATACGTAGCATTTACAAGTGAACATGTATTACGGCGATTCCTTTCGCCAAACTAGTATTTTATCCATATATAGTATAATCATACATTAAATAAACATGTCAAACATTTCTCCAAAAAAAATACGTATACGGTATTTCTACGTATATCTAGAGTATGTGAAATTCCATATTCTACAACGTTAATCGAAACAGGAAACGGAAAGCACTTTGTACATGTGCATTTGCATGCAGATCATGAATCTATCATTATCTGACATTGAAAGCGTTGAAAACGTAACTTATACACTTAAAGTCCGCACCTTTTGTCGTAGAATCGTAACGAAGTTGATAGGTTTGCTAAGCTTCCGTATTCGGCAGTTTGGCAACCTAGGAACGAAATAGGTTAGCTATTTCACAACCTACAACCTATACACCCCAAACAGATTAGGGTTAGGGTTTCTTACCTAGAAACGGAGTTGAAATCGCCGGAAAGCGCCTGGAAAGAGGCGGTGCAGCCCGTGTGGTGGCAGGGAACGACGGCAGGGAGATTCTCCCACTTCTCCCTCACTTTCTCTCTCTTTTCCTCTCTCAATTCCAAATTCGTATGGCTGCCATGAGAGAGGGTTTAAGGTCCTTATATAGTCTCAAAACTCACCGAAATAGACTCCTGTTCAAAGGTTACTGCTAATATAGGTATTTCGTCACTTTTCCAGCTCAAAAGAGAGGTTCTGGTGGCCCTCCTTGAGCCAAACGTCAGACTTAAGCTCACCACACATGGATCTATGAGGGATTACGTTTTCGACTCGATCGGATTCCCAGATCGCACGTGGCGGACCACTTTCAGTTCAACGGTCAGTGGGCCACGATCCGAAATTCCAAGTACATGTAAATGTTCCTGAAATTTTTCTTATCCGAGGGTGTAATTGGTCTGATTCTGACGGTCTGGTTGCTTAATACTGATGCGCAAGCGAATGATGCCAGATCACTATTCCAGATATTTATTTTGGGATGGAATAGTGTTTTTCACACTCCCTCGCTCCGGATCGAAAAGAATGGCCGTGGGACATCGGAATCATCTGATTTTTGAGATGATTGTCAAGCCCAGTGAGGCGGTCCTAGTTCCTTAGCTTCGTGTTAATCGGACTCCCGATGTGCGGTCTAGACCTAATACGAAGTTTCGTTTCATCCCGAGAGCAGACGGGAAATGAGTTTGGTTCTAAACTTTAGGGTAACCTAGAGTCACTGATTTTGCAAGTTTTGGGTCTTGCAGATCGTATTTAAAGCGATCCCAACGGATTTCATGGCTAATCGAGTTTTACTTAGTTAACTTTGTTAAATTTCTAAAGGATTTAATCCTAATTGTTTTCTGGTTGAGATGGTACTTAGGCCTTTGCAGTTTGTATATAAAGTGATCCAAGTTTTACTACTTAGCTAGTTTAAGTTAGTGTCTAGGGCGAAAGTGCTTTGAAAAATTGAAAGCACAAGGTAGTGAAGGGTGGGATTTGTGAAGAAAATGGGTTCAAGACGGGATTTGAGGCTTGAATTGAGCGTTTGAAAAGTTAATCAGGTGTTAGATTGACCCAATGCCTAAGGATGTCTAATCCCAGGTTGGCAAAAATTCGGGATGTTACAATCTACCCCCCTTAAAACAAAATTTCGTCCCCGAAATTGGCTAAGGGTAATAAGGGAAGATTTCTATTATTTCATTCGCCTAAGACTTATTGATTCCAAGTTTCCACGCGTGGTAGGGTATATACCAGCTGGTTCATTTTAGTCTACCCCCCTTAAAACTTAATTCTTTATCCATTTCTCATACCCTGATGGTTTGTTACCATTTATTTCTTTACCTATTTGGAGTCTCGACGACAATTCCCAACAATTTAGAGTAAGATAGCTGTTTTCATTGTTTGACCAACACGGAGAGACGGTAATAGTGGGCTCGATCCCGATACATCGATCATCTACCGGGCCAGGGTAGGAAGCTCATCGTATCCCTTCCGAATCCTGGTGGATCCTGGTCGTCCGCTCGTCAGCAGAGAGTCCATCGGTAGTCACCCAGGATTGGGAATTGGGTCAAGCCGCGAAAACTTCGCAGTTGTATATTTCAGTAACTCCGTAGTCTGATCACTCTCTAAGAGTAGGGAATGTCCATCATTGAAAGGCTCAAATTGTTTATTCTAAGGTTGCCCTTTAGGTCTTAGTCTAAGAGAGTCCTCATTATTATCTATGTCCAAGGAAATGGTGAATCAAATCTTACTAGATCATCCTAAAACGGTTTCTCATAGTAGGGCAGGCTAGGGCTTCTATAATGTTCGTATTCAACGAGCACCGTTTCGATCCTGGGCCAGTGGGGTAGGGTCCACCGCGTTTCCGCTGCGCCACCCAGATCAAAGAGGCGTATTAGGTGACCTAACTAGATTGGGCTCATAATGTTCTACCCCCCTTAAAATTTTATTTTCACCCTCAAGGCTCAAGAGCTATGTCCTGATCCGTATGACGGAACAAGGTGTAATTTAAGTTAAGTCTTATCCTTGACATGAAAGGAAATGCGGTCTCCCACTACATCAGTCTTGGTACCTAGGATTATAGAAAAGAGCTATCACGGATGGGTGTGAGTTTGAGGCAAGATGCCTAATTCTACCAAGGAGTTTTGTCGCGGTCCAGACTTATCCTATTTAATTATGTCTAGCTTAATAGGCAGGCTATCTTTTTACGTTCATAAACACAATATGGATGCCAACATGGCATGCGATTTGGGACCTAATCCCAACTGTCTGTCCCATTTGGGCAATTCCTTAGGCCTAAAAGACAAAGTCTCTATCAGCGATATACTCCTAACACTTTTCAAGGACAAAATCATAACTCTTTATTGTAAATGGTCGGGCCAACACGGAAAGAAAATTGTGTAGTGGGTCTGAGTCGGTTAAGCCGAATAACTAAGTCTATTATTCAATTGGCTTAGCATAATTAATTAGTCTTGTACTCTCCTTAGCCTAACCAGTAGCCTAATCTTAATTGAGGAGTAGCGGGAATCCATAGGTGAGTCCAAAGTCCAAAGTCGATGCTTATACGTTAGATGATTTCACTTCATTTTTAATACAAGGAAGGGTTTTATCACTTAGGGTCAAAGTTGTCTAATTGGAATTGAGTTGCCTAAAGTTGAATTTAACTACGCCCGAGCATGTCACACATGCTCAAACCAACCACAAGGGGGGTTCTAGAGTTCACGTTCTTAATTGGTTGGATTTCCTATACTGTCAGGTCTGTTGAAGCACTGCTCTAGGTCCAAAACTCCGAGGGTCTATTTGTCAAACAACCATTTACTCAGAAAGCTTAAGCTATCAGAGTGCGGTAGGTTAATGTATATCAAGGGACTTTATCACTTCAACACTATTTGGCAAGTGGTCTTAAGTTGTATTAAATGTGACCGCATTACTAATCCTACCTCGGGATTGGGAGTGACATGGTTGGTAGGAGGGTGGGTGGGGATCAAAATTATTGGTATAGGCTTTGGAAAATGAGCCTGGTGTCGGAAAGTGTGAGATGGGATTTCCAAATCCAGGAAGCAGAATTACTAAGTGTTATTTGAAAGAAAATCTCGGAATTTACTTTTAATTGCACACACTCCAAACATGGTATTGGAAAACATGGGATACAACCAATCTAGGGCCATACCTACACATACATTTATTGTTACCTTTTCAATTCTATCCACCCTAACTCACCTAATGCAATTGGCCGAACGGGCCCTAAACGTCCTCAAATATCTAAAATTTCTACCAACAACTACAACCATCAACATGAAGTCATAAGCACCCTAAGACAGTAACCCATGTGAACTACGAGGCAACAGTATGGATGATTAGACATCCAAGGGAATAGCCGTACATGCTCGGATAGAGCCATGGAAAAGCGAATGAAAAGTGATGGAGAGAGAGAGGTAGGGCTGGAGGTTTTGTTCTCCATAGATTTGGTTCTCATCAGGGGTTGTAGAGGCCCAACTGACAAGAAAGAAAGAAAGGAAATGAAGAAAATGGATGGGTTAGAGGGCTTGCCCGATTTTGAGCTCCAAGTGGGCGTGTGGGAGTCCAAATGAGGGAAACGGAGAGGGTAGAGGGTGGGTGTTACTGTGAACGATTGATGGGAGTGGGTGATGACCGAAAATGGGAAATGAGACGATTGGAGTGGCGATTTGAAGAGAAAACAGCAAGAATAGGAGGAAAAGAGAGATTGGAGGCGTTTTGAGAGAGAGGGGAGCTCCAGACCTAAAAATCCCAAACCCAGCCAAAACCGCACGTGCCAGGGGGTAGGGGGTCGGGCCGACCAAGACCAGACCCGGCCCGACCCGTACGGCCAAGTTTGACCGCGGTCCACCTCCGGAACCGCGGTTCCACCTCCATCCAAAGTGGCCGGTGGGCTGCCGCCGCGGGTGGGGTGTACTCTCATGGTCCCAAGGTGCCAAATGCACCCTGGTTCGACCCTGGGTCCCATCGGATTTAAGTGGGGAGGCCCCTGACTCCAGTTGAAGCGTTTTCGGGCAATTTTGTAAATTAGAATGATTTATATAATGTGTGACATATGATTTTGGGGTAGGAGGAGCTAATCTATCCAACTAACCCATTTACTTGGTTAGATTCCAAAGTTTGAATGGTCAAAAGTCCAATTTATACATATATTTACTATTTATAGTAAATTTTTGTTTAGGTGTTATTCTTCGTCATTTATACGTTAGAATTTATATCTGGTATGATAGGATTTAGAAAAATTAAAGAATGAAGTGGTGCAAGGAGAGATTTTGAAGAAATTGGGTAAAAAGGGGTTTTAGGCTTTGGTGTTGTGGTTGACCCACAACCTAAGAACATTCATTTCTAGGGAATGACTCAAACCCGTCAACTGACGGCCTAGAGGTGATTCGAGATCGTTTCGTGCGATCATTGAGGCCTACGGGTCCAATCTCAACGGTCGATTTCGGTTGGTTTCGCCGTTCGGTGAATTTGGAAAATCCTAAGTCAGTTTCTATGTTTCGTCGCTCCCTCCTAAGTCAGAGTGCGTCAGAGTGCGTCGTGTGACCATAACCCAGGTCCGGTTTAATCCAAATCATGCTCTGATACCATCTTGTAACGCCCTGAAAATCGGGGGTCGAGCATAAACTCAACTCCCGAGTTCCAGAACATCACTTATGCAACAAAATGAATGATGATTGAATGTTGACTGTATTCGTGCATTGAACATGAGTGAGATTAAGCCAAACAGCATATCATACTCCAGAGACAGTTAAATTTGCAAGCGGAAGACTGTGATAGATAGATAAAATATATAACTTATGATGAGTCTCCAGAGTGTGATAACATTACCAGGTTAAATAAATACAAGTGCAGTTCTGAAATGTACCAAATGTGAGGAAGTGTAATGCCTCCTATCCCATGTACCATAGCCCCGTCAATACAATATCAGGTCTTCATTGACCTGCCAGAGAGATACAGATAGGAGAAATCCTCCTATCTTCATAAAAGTAGTCCGGCTCTGCTTCACAAGCATCGCCATCACCTGAAACTCAACAAATCTGGTTGGTGTGTACAACACCGTCCCGTAACGTGGGAGTGAGTGATCAACTCAGTGGAACAGTAAAGCATAGGTTAACATGTTATCAATTCAATCAAGCAGTAATGATAAAGCAGTACAAATCAAACAATTCTAACTACTCTTATTAAATGCAAGAATGAAATGACATGATGCTGTATGCCCTTGCCAAACCACCCTCAAGCGACATCATCTTACGTTCGCGAATGCTTACTCCCTCAGTGCGCCACATCTACAAAGCACATGCGGTGCGATGATGCTCATGATTACCAAGTTTTTATTAGTCCATTTCAAACAGCAGTATTGGGAAACTAAGGTACCTCCCTTGTATCATTCCCAAACATGATCCATTCTAGGGTCGTCAATCCTAGTTATCTCATACGACATTATGGTTTGAGAGGCTTAGCGAAGGCATCACAAAGGGCTCGTCACCCGTCAGCACGGATACAGATCTCACCGTATGCGGCTCAATTGCTGACCGTCAGCTCGAGTACAGGTCTCACCGTACTCGGCTCAATCACTAGCCGTCAGCTCGAGTACAGGTCTCACCGTACTCGGCTCCACTCATACTCTAGTTGCTGTGAAAGACTCGTCGCCAATCACAGACCCTTGGAGTATACTCGAAGATACTACGGAGGACTCGTCGCCCGTCAGCACGAGCACAGGTCTCACCGTACTCGGCTCTCGCCGTATGTATCGACAACTCGAATACAGTGTCCCATACCACCATATTCGGCTCACGAGTTGGTTGCGCAATGGTCACTACGGGAGGCACATGGCCCCAGCGTAGGCCGACAGCTCGACCACGGTGTCCCATACCACCATGCCCGGCTCATGCGTCTTAGCGGATCGAGGTACCATGGTTAAAAGGGGTTTCACTGGTAAGTTTGGTACCCTAGGTTCAAGCAGTAGCGTCCAAACAGGGTGAACATGCATAAGACAGATCGGGTTACTTGACGAGCTCGACTAGCACGATCGCCCGTTGAGCTGCACGACATGAAGTGCATAAACAACTTCGTGTGGCCTAGCCACTGCCGACAGGCAACGCACGACTCGAGTTCGTCGAACACATCCCACGTGGCAAATGAATCTCAGCCACGAGTTCAATCTCGTTACCGATTGCCTGGGCCATAATCATAGCCCCAAACACAATCAATTGCAGATAAATAAAGCAGTAATGGATCAAGATTCAACTCATACAGTCAAGGTCTGGTATTATCCGTTTAGGGCTGCCAGGGCTGTTGCACGCACTCGTTGCTCCGCTCCCCCATCACCCATGACGGATCATACAACGTAAATATAAATTTAAACATATGCATTACATAGTTAAAATCATAAAGCAGTTGAGCATGTTATGAATCACAACACAAGCATGAGTTTGTACATGTTCAATTCCTAATCACACAACTATCAAAGGAGATCATACACATAGTTAAAAGAGGTTGAGAATCATATCTCAACACCCTTATACATTACAATTTGCTAACTACTACTCATTCAGACATTTCAAGAAACACTTAAACAAACATACATCAACATACATGACATATGTCGATCACATAGGCATTAGGCCAAATCCTTTCACTAGGGAGTTGCCCCAATCATAACACGCGTACACCCACGACGGATAGTCATGGCAAGCAGGAATCCAAGTTCCATATTCATTCAGTCATTTCCACAAACACTTGGGCCACACATTTAGCTATATAGTGTATATTGGCCGTGCGTGATTTAGGGCAAATCCTTTCGTCAAAGGGGTATCGCCAATACAACCATCATGAATCCATGACAATTAGTCATGGCGAGCACGAATGAGAATTCAATACTCATTCAGTCATTTTCACAAACACTTAGAATACACTATTACAACATACATGGTGCATGTTAGCAAAACATGTATTAGGGTTATCCTTTAGCCAAGCGAGTATTTTATCCATATATAATATATTACTACAACAGCAAATAATCATGATACATACATCTCCAAAATTTATACGTATACAGTATTTCTAGAATACGCAATTTCAACATACGTAGCATTTACAAGTGAACATGTATTACGGCGATTCCTTTCGCCAAACTAGTATTTTATCCATATATAGTATAATCATACATTAAATAAACATGTCAAACATTCTCCAAAAAAATACGTATACGGTATTTCTACGTATATCTAGAGTATGTGAAATTCCATATTCTACAACGTTAATCGAAACAGGAAACGGAAAGCACTTTGTACATGTGCATTTACATGCAGATCATGAATCTATCATTATCTGACATTGAAAGCGTTGAAAACGTAACTTATACACTTAAAGTCCTCACCTTTTGTCGTAGAATCGCAACGAAATCGATAGGTTTGCTAAGCTTCCGTATTCGGCAGTTTGGCAACCTATGGAACGAAATAGGTTAGCTATTTCACAACCTATTACCTATACACTTCAAATCAGATTAGGGTTAGGGTTTCTTACCTTAAAACGGAGTTGACATCGCCGGAAAGCGCCTGGAAAGAGGCGGTGCAGCCCGTGTGGTGGCAGGGAACGACGGCAGGGAGATTCTCCCACTTCTCCCTCACTTTCTCTCTCTTTTTCCTCTCTCAATTCCAAATTCGTATGGCTGCCATGAGAGAGGGTTTAAGGTCCTTATATAGTCTCAAAACTCACCGAAATAGACTCCTGTTCAAAGGTTACTGCTAATATAGGTATTTCGTCACTTTTCCAGCTCAAAAGAGGGGTTCTGGTGGCCCTCCTTGAGCCAAACGTCAGACTTAAGCTCACCACACATGGATCTATGAGGGATTACGTTTTTGACTCGATCGAATTCCCAGATCGCACGTGGCGGACCACTTTCAGTTCAACGGTCAGTGGGCCACGATCAGAAATTCTAAGTACATGTAAATGTTCCTGAAATTTTTCTTAACCCGAGAGTGTAATTTGGTCTGATTCCGACGGTCAGGTTGCTTAATACTGACGCGCAACCGAATGATGCCAGATCACTATTCCAGATATTTATTTTGGGATGGAATTAGTGTTTTTCACACTCCCTCGCTTCGGATCGAAAAGAATGGCCGTGGGACATCGGAATCATCTGATTTTTGAGATGATTGTCAAGCCCAGTGAGGCGGTCCTAGTTCCTTAGCTTCGTGTTAATCGGACTCCCGATGTGTGGTCTAGACCTAATACGAAGTTTCGTTTCATTCCCGAGAGCAGCCGGGAAATGAGTTTGGCTCTCGACTTTAGGGTAACCTAGAGTCACTATTTCTGCAAGTTTTGGGTCTTGCAGACCGTATTTAAAGCGATCCCAACGGATTTCATGACTAACCGAGTTTAGTACTTAGTTAACTTTGTTAAATTTCTAAAGGATTTAATCCTACGTGATTTCTGGTCGAGGTGGTACTTAGGCCTTTGCAGTTTGTATATAAAGTGATCCAAGTTTTACTACTTAGCTAGTTTAAGTTAGTGTCTAGGGCGAAAGTGCTTTGAAAAATTGAAAGCACAATGTAGTGAAGGGTGGGATTTGTGAAGAAAATGGTTCAAGACGGGATTTGAGGCTTTGAATTGAGCGTTTGAAAAGTTAATCAGGTGTTAAGATTGACCCAATGCCTAAGGATGTCTAATCCCAGGTTGGCAAAAATCCGGGATGTTACAGACACATTATTCTATAGTTTTAGAACTAGTGACCCACTAACGAACGGTCTAGAGCTCGTTTGGGTAATCAAGGCATTTCTGAAACGAATTAGGTAGAAAGATTTCTTGTGCGCAATGATTAGGGTTTGATTAACTATATTCATAGTGTGGATTATTCGCAATTACTGAAAATGATGATTCAGTCATAATCACTCTAAACCGTTGGTTCGTAGGCTAATTGGATAATCGGGTCACTTTGGTTTGTTAATTACGATCCGACCCCAAGTTGTCTCGGCTTTGGGTAGATCTTTAATTTAGTTGTGGTCATCTTGATTAGTCAGTGATAGGTCAGCTAGATTTGGGTCCTATGTGAACAAATCACGAGGTTATACTCGATGCTTAAGTGATCATGGGGATTTGTTAGCTTTCTATAGTTAATTAATCAAATTTGTGCGATTTTTTATTGGTACCGCCCGCGTATAGGTTCACCACGAGTATTAAGGATCAGTTAATGACAACATGAGCTAATTATACAAAAAAAAATTTCAAGGGTTTTTTCAGAAATTTAAAACAGTATAAATCCATAATGTTACATGTTTTTAGCTTGAAATTTTAAAAAAATTCACAATTTCTTCTCAAAACTAAGAAAACACTGATTAGTTTTCCTAATCCACACCCCAACCTAAAACCTACATTGTCCTCAATGTAAAAGATATGAGCATGGAATGCACATGAGACAACGAAAAGAAATGGGAAGTGATGGGAAGATAATACCTGAAGAAGGAAAATTGAAACTTTTCCAAAGTTCTTAACATGTAAATGGGTTAGCATAAAGACTAAATAAACTGAAATCAAACTATCTTAATCATAAATCCTATGAAAGCAATAAACCTAACTACACCTCCATTAGATTAGGAGGTCAATCCTAATACACAGGATCAGTCAGAGGTATGGACATGTCCTCTAAATCAAACTTCTCAACAAATGGCTTAAGACGATGTCCATTCACTTTGAAGACATTGTATTCGTCAAATTCTTTATCTCGGCAACCTCATGTGGATAGACATTAGTAACAATGAAGGGACCGGTCTAACAAGATCGAAGTTTACATGGAAAAAGATGTAATCGAGAATTGTATAGAAGGACTTTTTGACCGATTATGCATGATTTTCGAAGGACGTTCCTATCATGGAATACCTTCATTTTGTCCTTGTAAATTCTCAAGTTCTCATAAGCGTCATTCCGGATTTCATCGAGTTCATTCGATTGAAGTTTGCGCAACGAGTCGACAATGTTCAAATTAAAGTTCACATTTTTGATATCCCAGTAGGCTCTATGCTCCAGCTCCACAAGTAGGTGGTAAGCTTTCCCATAGACGAATCTAAAGGGAGACATTCCAATGGGGGTCTTAAAAGTTGTACGATAAACCCATAAGGCATCAGTCAAGCGAATTGACCAATCTTTACGATCAGGGCTAATTGTTTTTTCCAGAATTTGTTTAATTTTCTGATTGAAAATCTCGACTTGCCCGCTTGTCTGTGGGTGGTATGGAGTGCTCACTTTATGAGAGATGCCATATTTCTTCATTAAGTTCTCAAATGACCTATTACAAAAGTGTGAACCTCCATCACTAATGATGGCCCGAGGCGTTCCGAACCGAGAAAGGATATTTTCTTTTAAGAATCGAATGACCATTTTATAATCATTATTTCGGTATGGGATTGCTTCGACCCACTTAGTGACATAGTCTATTGCTAACAAAATGTAAATATTCCTAAAGGATTGGGGAAATGGTCCCATGAAATCGATGCCCCATGAATCAAATGCTTTAATGATAAGAATGGGTTTCAAAGGCATTGTATTTCGATGGAACAACTCTCCCAATTTCTGACAATGCTCACAAGATTTACAAAACTCATGAGTATCTCTGAACATCGTGGGCCAGTAAAAGGTGCACTGCAGAATTTTGTCCGTGGTCTTTTTAGCAAAAAAGTTACCACCACAAGCCTGAGAATGACAAAAGGGGATTATACTCTGATGTTCATTATCTGACACACATCTCCTTAGAATTTGATCTGAAAAATATTTAAACAAATAAGGATCATCCCAAAAAAACTTACATACCTCGGCGAAAATTTTTTTCTTATATTGCGTAGTCTAACATGTTGACGTGAAACGTGTGGTAAGATAATTCGTAATATTAGCAAACCAAGGTAATTGAGAGAATTTAAACAATTGTTCATCAGGGAACATGTCATTTATCGGTGTCGGCTCAAGGGAATCGGGGAGATCAAGTCTTAAGAGGTGGTCAGCCACTACGTTCTCTACTCCCTTTTTGTCTCTTATTTCTATGTTGAATTCCTAGAGTAGGAGGATCCATCTTATCAAGCGAGGGTTGGCATCATTCTTATAGAGAAAGTACTTTAGAGCCGCATGATCAGTGTAAATGATGATCTTCGATCCAATCAAGTAGGACCTAAATTTGTCCAAAGGAACACTACGACTAAAGTTCCTTCTTCGTAGTAAAATAGTTCACTTGGGCAGAATTTAAAGTTCTACTCGCATAGTGAATCACATAGGGCTTCTTCTCTTTTCTTTGGCCTAACACCACCCCAATAGCATAGTCAGACGCATCGCACATAATCTCAAAAGATATGTTCTAGTCGGGTGGCTGCATGATAAGAGTCGTAGTCAACATGCTCTTGAGCTTAGTGAAAGCTTCATGGCATTGTTCAGTCCACTCATATAGTGCATCCTTTTGTAGTAGATTACATAAAGGATGAGAGAGATGATTAAAGTCCTTTATGAATCGTCTATAAAATTCGGCGTGTCCTAGGAAGGATCGCACGTCACGTACGCTCTTGGGTGGAGATAAGTTAGATATAAGATCAATTTTAGCCTTGTTTACCACAATTTCCTTGGACGAAATTATATGTCCAAGAGCAATTCCCTTGGGAACTATGAAATGGCATTTCTCCCAATTCAGAACCAAATTCTTTTCCTCGCATCACTTCAGCACATTTTTAAGATTTTCCAAACATTTGCTGAAGGATGGACTAAAAATAGAGAAGTCGTCCATGAAGACCTCTAAATATTGCCCCACCATGTCAGAAAAATACTTAACATGTATTGTTGAAAAGTGGCTGGGGCATTACACAATCCGAATGGCATCCTTCGGTAAGCAAAGGTGCCAAATGGACATGTGAACGTTATCTTTTCTTGATCTTCAAAGGCTATCTTTATCTGGTTGTAGCCCGAATATTCATCAAGGAAGCAATAGTAAGAATGACCAGCTAGCGTTTCCAAAATTTGATCAATGAAGGGCAAAGGAAAATGGTCTTTCCTTGTGACAGTATTCAACTCTCTGTAGTCAATGCACATTCTCTAACCAGTAGTGACTTTAGTTGGCACGAGTTCATTATCAACATTAGCTACGATGGTGATTTTGGACTTCTTAGGAACCACCGAAGTTGGACTCACCCATTAACTATCGGATATAGGGTATATGATTCCCATATCTAACAACTTAAGCACTTCTCCCTTAACCACCTCTTTCATGTTTGGATTTAATTGACGTTGTGGTTGTCGGAAGTTTTTTACATTATCATCTAGATGAATGCGGTGAGTAGAAATCAAATGATCAATTCCTTTGAGCTCCATAATCAACCATCCAAGGGCTCCTTTATGCTCAATGATAGTAGAACTAAGCATACTCTCTTGTTCTTTCTCAAGGTGGGAAGAAATGACTACCGCGTAATTCTCATCTTAAACTAAGTAAACTTTTTTTATATCCGTGGGCAAGGGTTTTGGGTCAAGCTTTGGTGCTTTAAGACTAGACGGTAGAGGCACTACATCAGTTTGGGACAATTTCTCAAATTGTGGCCTCCACCGATTAATTTCATGTACTAGCATCGTATTAAGCAAGGCATCATCTCACGTATCATGTCATCATCTAAATTAGGGGAGTGGGCCAAGCACGTCTCTAGAGGGTCAGAGTATAGAGTCAAAAGTGCTCTATCTTCCACGAAAGAGTCAATCATGTTAATGTCGTGGGTATCGTCTTCATCCTCTGTCTGTTTGCTCATATCGAAAAAGATATTGAGCTCCAATGTCATATTTCCAAAAGATAAATTCATAATTTCATTCCTACAATTAATGATGGTATTTGATGTAGCAAAGAATGGATGACCAAGAATGATGGGTATCTGAGTGCTCACATCCACAATGGGTTGAGTATCAAGAATAATAAAATCTACTAGATAGTAGAATTTATCAACTTGGACCAACACATCCTCAATCATTCCTCTCGGTACACGGACTGATCGATAAGCAAGTTGTAATGTGGTCCAGGTGGGTTTTAATTCACCTAGACCCAATTGTTCGTAAACCGAGAATGGGATCAAATTAACACTTGCCTCCAAGTCAAGAAGTACGTGCTTAATCCGGTGGTTCCCAATTACACATGTGATGGTTGGGCTACTAGGATCTTTGTATTTTTGTAGCACATCTTGCATAAGGATGACACTCACTTTTTTGTCAAAAAGATTTTCTTTTGAATATTTTGCAATCTTTTGGTTGTCCATAGATCTTTCAGAAATTTGGCATTTGAAGCGATTTGTTTAACGACATCCAATAAAGGGATATTGACCTTCACTTGTGTTGAGTGTGAAATATGGCATATTTTTCCTTATTTATACCTTGATTTTATAAATATGATAGTGCTTAATCGATTTAATTATGTATGTTTTAATGCGCAAGGTGATTTCGAGAGCTTAAGGTGAAATTGATGTCAAAAGGAAGATTTGTGCTCAAAAGATTATTAAATGAAGATTTGGAGATTTGAAAGTCATTAATGAATAATTCACATGCTAAATATCCAAGAAAACCAAGTAAGGAATGAAGAGAATCAAAGATTTGAAGTGAAGAAAGGGAATCCTGAAATTGTCCTGAAAACAAACATATTCTTGAAATTGTCCTGAAAAAGCATATTCTGAAACTCCGAGTCTATTTTGGAAAACTGCGCAGAGTACGTAAATTTGATGTGGTTTCTAGATTTTTCCAACTTAGTGTGAAAGTTGGAGTTCCACGACTATAAATAGGACTCCTTATGAAGCTCTAAAGCATCTTCTAGGGTTTGGAAAGGCTTCAAGGAGCATACCCAAGGGTAGAGCAGCCGCCAATGAGCTTTTCTTCTTTCCTAGTTTATTTTTCATACTTTGTTTAAGAGATTTGGTTTTAATCATGTTTATGGTACGCTAAACCTCTTAGCTAGGGCTAAGAGGTGAAGCTTGTAGTGTGTTTGGATGTTATTTTTCTTTGATTCTTGTTCTTATTGGACATCATTAATTTCTAGTTTGTTATTAAGGGAATATTTTCAGTTTTCTATGATTTATCGTGAATTAAATTACAATAGATGTTGTGATAGCTTTGGATATCTTTCCTATTTTGAGATTGTGAGATTGGTAAATCCTGTTGTTCACCATCGTCTCCTGGGCATGATAGGGTGATGGAATCCCTTCCAATCATCACAATTCTCCTCCAATGAGAATTAGGTCAATGAAAAGTTCATATTTGATTTAAATTGCTTTATCTTCCAATTAAATAGGATAAGACTCCAATTCCAATTGTGTTCCTTGAATCAAGTAAGGTAGCATCTTGATAGCTACATGTGGATTCTTGGCACCCTAGTTTCCACCTTTAAATTAATAAGTTTTAATCAACATTATTCACCATTACTCTCAATTATTCATATTTCAATTTAGATCTTTTTCTAGTTCTAGTTCTAGTTATTTTCAGAATACATACAAGTTTATTCCATGTGGATTCAACCTCAGTCGTACCGAGTTATTACTGCATCGCGACCCTACACTTGGGGTTGTGAACAAGTTTTTGGCACTTTTGTCAGGGACTACGGCTACGTTTTTCTGAAATTAATTGGTATTAGAATTAGGTCGAGATTAGGGTTTATTTTTCTGTTATGCTTTTAGGTTATAATTTTTTCTGAAATTGTTTTTAGAAACTAACATTGTTTTCTGTTTTGTAGGATCTTAACATAGCAATTTTTATTTGGTAATTTTGTTCCAACACTCTCTCTTATCTTTTCTAGATCTCTTATTTGTTTTAGTTTTTATAGTTTTCTTTTTAGGTTTTATTTAGTTACTTGAGGGCTGAGAGTGTTTCATGCCCAAGTGGGTTCGTGACAACACTCGACGTCTCTTAAGTGAATGAGGATTAGTCGAAGGGTTACCTATTCATCACCGAATTAGACATCACTTGAGATCCTTTGAGTCAGTAGAAGTTATAGATGCACATCAACCTCAACACCCAGTTGAGGAAGCACATTATGCGCCTTGTACTCTACGAGATTATTTACAACTGGCAGGGGTGAGCACACCTTCCTGCATGATATTTTCATTGAATGCAAGAACTGTGGATTGTTCACTCCCCAAGTGTAGGGTTGTGATGTAGTAATAAACTCGGTAAGACCGAGGTCGAATCCACAGGGACTGAAACCTGTACGTTTATCTGAAACTAACCAGAACTAGAACTAGGATGAGATGAAATCTAAATCAAATAATTTTGAGGAATATTGTGAAATAATTATTTTGAAACTTTAAGAAAATTCAGAGAAGGGAAACTAGGGATTCAGAGGATCCACTTGTAGAGATCAGGGAGATCTTATGCCTGCTTCACAAATCATGAAAATTTACTGAACTGCCTTTGATATAGTTTTCAAGAGATGAAAAGTGTATGAATTAGAATGGATTCCATCACCACACCATGCCCAAGAGACAATGGTAAACAACAGAATTAAACTAATTACCAACCAATCAACATGCCATGAAGGTTAGGAAGGGTACCGACATCCAACCATGCCCAGGAGACGATGGTGAACAACAGGGCTTCCTGATGTCAGACACATTAAAAGGAAAGGAAATACTCAAAGCCATTGCAGACCCATTGTAATTTCAGTCACAACAGACCATTAAAGACTAAAAATATTCCTTTAATAAAATAAATATCAAATCCAATTCATAAATTAAAATCAACTTAAAAGCATAAAAATTACTCCCATCCCACTACAAGCTTCACCCCTTAGCCCTAGCTAAGGGGATTAGCCGGACATGAATGGGCTTGATCTCTCCATAATCAGAAAAATAAATAAAAAATTAAAGGAAAAGAAAACTTTTTTTCTTCCTTTTAATCTCTCTCTCCCTGGTGCTCCATCAAAACCAAGCTGCTGCGCGCCCCGTCCAGATGATCTGCTGCCCCTCCTCTCCACTTTTTTATAACTGTGAAGATTGGCTGGAAGTCCTCACGCACACGAGACAATGCCTCCTGGTTCGCAGCAGAAACCTTGTGGAGCACTGCTTCTGCGAATGAGAAGGTAGAGCACAAGAACCGTGCTGTGCTCTCGGTGGGGTCCACTTCGGATGTCTTCCAAGGAATCCATACCGTACACCGAATTCCTCTCGGAATTTAGGTTAGGAACGGATGTTTTTAGCTGTCCATTGATGCGGCCCGAAAACCTTATGTGCTACCCGTCCGTTCTTTTTTTCGGATGAATGGAGACTGATCTCTGCTGTCTTTTACGATTCCTCCACCTAGGTGAAGGTCTTGGCCACCTTCCAGAGCAGATGAACGGCTTGGATCATTGAAACGAGTAAAGATGGTGGCCCACTGAGTTTCGTCCGCAACTCTGTTCTGGCGTAAACAGAGAAAAGCAATTTCCCTCCGCTGAGCTGCTGGCGGGGCCCTCAATTCAAACCAGATGAGAAATCTACACCGACCATCGAATTCCTGGCGAAAAACCGTCAGGAAAAAGTGAAATTTAGTAATTTTTCGGTGTGGCCCATTGAATTTTAACCCAGCCATCCATCCGGCGTTTGACGGTGGAGATTTCCTGAGTGCATGCATGAAACCAGAAGGGAACCTAGGAGAGGTTAATATCCACCTCCTGAGGCCAATGAACGGTTCAGATCATCGCGGAGGAGAGTGTGTGGGGCCCACAATGCAGAACCGGCGAACGGCTTTCCGTTCGCTGTCTTCATGTGGGAGACGGATCGGGTCAGCGGCGCTGACCGATTCCAGCGGATGCGGTGCACCGCGGGAGTGCACCGCCTATACACTCGCACGCCCTCCTTGTGGGGTCCACCATGATGTATTTATGAAATCTGCTCCATCCACCCATTCTGTCATATCATTCAAACCGTGGAGACCAGAGATGAAGCATATCCAGACAGCAGGTGGGCCCAGAATCATGATTCTGAGGGATGATCTATCCATTAGGCCACTTCTACCAGGATCCAACGGCCGAAATTTTGCATGTACGGTTAATTTATGTTCTTCAGGCCGTGTATGAAGTTTTGGGACAAACGGCTGGTGGGAACCCTGTGATCTTGCATTTTGGACGTTCTACGGCCCACTTGAGCTTCAGTTCCTTGATTTTCCTTGGCTCTCGGGCGTTGATCTTGGTTCACTGGGGTCCGTCCCATACTTTTGTGAAATATGATCATTAAATCGCGGCTGTTAGCATCTTTTTCAGTCCTCGCTTGCAAATGTACCTTGCATCACAAACACGATTAAAATAGGGCATTAAATGTATCATGTTCGAGAATCCAGGCAGTAATTGGGGTCTGATATGCAATATTTGACCCTCAACACAACCCCCAACCAGCATTTTGCTAGTCCCGAGCAAAGTATGCGAAAAATAAATTGAGAATTATGAGACAATCCCTGTGAACACGAGTGATTAATAAAGAATAATCGAGATGTGAAAAGGCGACGATTCATGAATGTTGGGTATTCCTTTTTCCTTGACTCCAATGTGCAACAAACTTCATAATCAAGTTCAAAATATTAATCCCTTGTTTAGAAAAATTTTTAAACATTAGGACCCATGAGTGTAAAGTGTAACTCGGCTTAGCAACATTAAGATTCACTTCTTTGTTTCATGATATCATTGGTAACAAATAAGAGAATTCATGGCAACCCAAACAAAACATGCCTCATAAATCATCCTACCAACTTTGATTTGATTTTGATATTCTTCTTTTATTATTATTAAAAGAATGTCAAGAGGGGAATCAAATTCTCACCTATAGGGAGCAAACCTATGGTGAAATTAGTCATCCAACTCTTTTCAACTGTTAACCATGGGAAATCGAATCCACACCTATAGGGAGCAAACCTATGGTGAAGATTAATTGCCTAACCTTTTCAATTCTCTCTCTTCTTTTCTTTCTTTTTTTTTTTTTTTTTTTTTTTTTTTTTTTTTTTTTTTTTTTTTTTTTTTTTTTTTTTTAAATACTGCCAAGTAGGGGAATTAAATCTTCACCTATAGGGAGCAAACCTATAGTAAAGACCATTCTCCTAGCCCTTTTTGATTGTCATTCTTGGGGAATTAAGTCCTCACCTGTAGGGAGCAAACCTATGGTGAAGACCATTTGCCCAATCCTTTCAATTTCTTAGGTTGGTTCCTTTCAAGCTTAGTGGTCACCAAGTTTAATATTTTAATATCGAACTGAACCTTAATGTGCAAGCAAGATGTGTCTTGTGAAATCATGACTCAATCAATGTTTAAAACCTCTAATCATGGATTAATAATCCAAACTTAACTGTGAAATCTAACAGATAACGGAATCTAAGAGTCACAAATTACCAACATCACTTATCTTGTAATTCTAGATCAAAGATGGTTGTCAAAATCACTTCGAATTCACAAGAAATTTCAGAAAAAATAAAAATTTTCACAATTTCTTGCTCAAGACCAAGAAAACACTGATTAGGTTACCTAATCTCCCACCCCAACCTAAAATCTACATTGTCCTCAATGTAAAAGATATGAGCATGGAATGCACATGGGACAACAAAAGTAAAGTGAAGTTATAGAAAGATAGTACCTGAATGATAAATTGAGAGAGACTTTCCAAGAGATCGCAGCATGGAAGTCGGCTAGCACGAGAGAGATATCAACACAAACATAACAAAAATAAAGTCCTACCTATACCACTTTCGCAGGTGCTCTCGATTGCATTTAGCGTATGCAACAAGCCTTTAAACCCCTAGGTTGCCCCTAGTGGACGAGTTGTAGTCTCGTGAGGGTTTGCAGTAATGTTACCCACAAACATTGGACTAAGAAAATGAAAAGCTGGGCTGCCTCCCAGGAGCGCTAAGTTTACCGTCTTCAGCCAGACAAATACAATAAACTACCCTAGTCCTATGAAAGCGATAAACCTACCTATACCTCCATCAGACTAGGAGATCATTCCTGGTAAACAGGATCAGTCAGAGGCATGGACATGTCCTCTGAATCAAATTTCTCGACAAATGGCTTTAAGCGATGTCCATTTACTTTAAATTCCTTGCCATTGTCAGGATCTCTTATCTCGACGGCCCCATGAGGATATGCAGTAACAACAATGTAAGGGCCGGTCCAACGAGATCGAAGCTTACCCGGAAAGAGATGTAATCGAGAATTATACAAAAGGACTTTCTGACCTGGCGTGAATGATTTTCGTAGAATATGTTGGTCATGAAACGCCTTCATCTTGTCCTTGTAAATCCTCGAGTTCTCATATGCGTCGTTCCGGATTTCTTCAAGTTCATTTAATTGAAGTTTGCGTAGCGAGCCAGCGTTGTTCAAATTAAAATTCAGATTTTTGATCGCCCAGTAGGCTCTATGTTCCAACTCCACAGGCAAGTGGCAAGCCTTCCCATAGACGAGTCTAAAGGGAGACATTCCAATAGGGGTTTTAAAAGCAGTACGGTAAGCCCACAAGGCATCGGTCAATCGGATTGACCAATCCTTACGATCAGGGTTAACCGTTTTCTCCAAAATGTGTTTGATCTCCCTATTAGAAATCTCAGCTTGCCCACTTGTCTGTGGGTGGTATGGGGTGCTCACCTTATGAGAGATACCGTATTTCTTCATTAAACTCTCGAATGGCCTATTACAAAAGTGCGAGCCCCCATCACTAATGATGGCTCGAGGCGTTCCAAATCGGGACAGGATGTTTTCTTTTAAGAATTTAATGACCGTGCGATGGTCATTAGTTCGACATGGAATTGCTTCGACCCATTTAGTGACATAGTCTACGGCAAGCAAAATATATAAATTTCCGAAAGATTGGGGGAATGGTCCCATGAAATCGATGCCCCAGCAATCAAATGCCTCTATGATAAGAATGGGATTCAAGGGCATCATATTTCGACGGGACAATGCTCCCAATTTCTGACAACGCTCACAAGCTTTGCAAAACTCATGAGTGTCCCTGAACATAGTGGGCCAATAGAAGCCACACTGCAGTATCTTGGCCGTGGTCTTTTTTGCAGAAAAGTGACCACCACAGGCCTGTGAGTGACAAAGGAGATGACACTCTGATGCTCATCATCTGGCACACATCTCCTTAAATCTGGTCTGGGCAATATTTAAACAAATAAGGATCATCCCAGAAAAAGTTGCGCACCTCGGTGAAGAATTTCTTCTTATCTTGCGCAGTCCACTGTGTCGGTATGGAACCTGTAGCAAGATAATTAGCAATATCAGCGAACCAAGGTGAGTGGGAGACTCTGAACAATTGTTCATCAGGGAACATGTCGTTGATATGGGTCGCCTCAAGGGAATCAGAGGTATTAAGGCGAGAAAGGTGATCGGCCACTACGTTCTCTACTCCTTTTTTATCTTTAATTTCCAAATCAAATTCTTGGAGTAGAAGGATCCATCGTATCAGGCGGGGCTTAGAATCATTCTTAGAAAGAAGATATTTAAGTGCCGCATGATCTGTATAGATAATGATCTTGGATCCAATCAAATAGGACCTAAATTTGTCCAAGGCGAACACTACGGCTAAGAGTTCTTTTTCCGTAGTCGAGTAGTTCACTTGGGCAGGATTTAAGGTCCTACTTGCGTAATGTATGACGTATGGCCTCTTATCTTTTCTCTGGCCTAGAACCGCTCCAAGAGCATAATCAGAAGCGTCGCACATAAGCTCAAAAGGAAGGCTCCAGTCGGGTGGCTGCATGATGGGTGCAGTGGTTAACGTGCCTTTAAGCTTAGTGAAAGCTTCCTGGCACTGCTCAGTCCACTCGTATGGAGCATCCTTTTGAAGAAGATTACATAAAGGACGAGAGAGGAGACTAAAGTCCTTTATGAATCGCCTGTAAAATCCTGCGTGTCCTAAGAAGGATCGCACGTCCCTGATGTTCTTGGGTGGAGGTAGGTTAGAGATAAGATCGATTTTTGCCTTATCTACCTCAATTCCCTTGGACGAGATGATATGTCCAAGGACAATCCCCTTATGAACCATGAAATGGCACTTCTCCCAATTAAGTACCAGATTCTTTTCTTCACATCTTTTCAGCACACATTTGAGATTCTCTAAGCACTCGCTGAAAGATGAACCGAAAACAGAGAAATCGTCCATAAAGACCTCTAGATATTTCCCCACCATGTCAGAAAAGATACTCAGCATACATCGCTGAAAGGTGGCAGGGGCATTACATAACCCGAATGGCATCCTTCTGTAAGCAAAGGTGCCATAGGGCAGGTAAATGTGGTCTTTTCCTGGTCCTCAGGGGCGATTTCAATTTGGTTGTAGCCCGAATACCCGTCAAGGAAACTGTAATAGGAATGACCGGCTAACCTTTCCAGGATCTGATCAATGAATGGTAAAGGAAAGTGGTCTTTCCTCGTGACGGTATTTAATTTCCTGTAGTCAATGCACATTCTCCAACCAGTAGTGACTCTAGTCGGCACGAGTTCATTATTAGCATTGGCTACGATGGTGATCCCGGACTTCTTAGGAACCACCTGAGTTGGACTCACCCATTGACTATCAGATATAGGGTATATGATACCCACATCCAATAGTTTGAGAACCTCGGCCTTAACCACTTCCTTCATGTTTGGATTTAGTCTACGCTGTGGTTGCCGAGCGGTCTTCGCATTATCCTCAAGATATATGCGGTGAGTACAAATCGAGGGGTCGATTCCCTTGAGGTCCGCGATCGTCCATCCAAGGGCTCCCTTATGCTGAATGAGAGTAGCTATGAGCATACTCTCCTGTTCTTTCTCCAGGTGGGCAGAGATCACCACCGGGTATGTCTCATCTTGACCTAAATAAGCATATTTCAAATCAGAGGGCAAAGGTTTTAGGTCAAGCTTCGGTGCCTTGAGGTTAGACGGTAGAGGCACTACATCAGTTTGTGGTAATTCTTCAAATTGTGGCCTCCACCGGTTAACTTCAAGTACCGGTGCAGTATCCAGCAAGGCACACGTCTCCCTAATCATATCATCATCAAACTCATGGGAGTGGGCCAGGCACGTCTCGAGAGGGTCGGAGGATAAGGTCAGAGGTGTCGTATCTTCCACGAAAGAGTCAATCATGTTAATGTCGTGGATATCGTCATCATCCTCTGAGTTGTTGCCGTTATTGAAAAAGATGTTTGACTCCAATGTCAAATTTCCAAAAGACATAGTCATGACACCATTCCTGCAATTGATAATTGCATTTGACGTAGCAAGGAATGGGCGACCAAGAATGACGGGAATCTGAGTGCTTATGTTATTGATGGGTTCGGTGTCCAAGATGATAAAATCTACAGGGTAGTAAAATCTATCGACTTGGACCAAAACATCCTCAATAATCCCTCTTGGTACACGAACAGAGCGATCGGCGAGTTGTAGTGTGGTTAGAGTGGGTTTAACTCACCCAAACCTAACTGTTTGTATACCGAGTAGGGAATCAGATTGACGCTCGCTCCTAAGTCAAGAAGTGCGTGATCAATTCGATGGTTCCCGATTACACATGATATGGTTGGGCTACCGGGATCCTTGAATTTCTGTGGCACGTCTTGCTTCAGGATGGCACTCACTTTCTCAGTTAAGAAAATCTTCTTTTGAATACTCTGCCGTCTTTTGGTCGTACATAGGTCTTTCAGAAATTTTGCATATGAAGGAATTTGTTTTACGACATCAAGCAGAGGAATGTTGACTTTCACTTGTTTCAACACCTCCAGAATATCCTGAGAGTTAGAAAGACGTTTTGGTGCAACCAACCGTTGGGGGAACGGAGCAACTGGCTTCTCTAGAAGTTCCGGTTCTAATTTTTGTGGGGTATCACTAGATCCATCATTATTGTCCTCTTCTGGTTCTTCAGGCTTTTCGGGCCTAACCGGAAGGGTTTTATCAATGATCTTCCCACTCCTAAGAGTGGTGATGGATTTAGCGTGCCCCATTTGATTTGAGGAGCTGGGATCATTTATCTCGTACTGCGGTTTAGGATTGGGGAGAGGTTGTGCAGGAAGCATCCCCTTTTCTATAACCGTCATACGAGAATCTATCTTTTGCATAAATTCAGTAAATCCTCGCATCGCCTGAGCCAGCTCTTGTATGGAATTTTGAACCGGTTCTTCTTGAGGTTTCCCTTGATTTGGATTTTGATTGAGAAAACCTTGGGGGAGTAGCCGTTTGCCCATTTCTCCAACTAAAGTTTGGATGAGTTTTCCAACCAGGATTGTACGTGTTGGAGTTAGGTCCAGTAAAAGGTCTTTGATAGTTGTTTACGGCATTGGCTTGTTCATTCAACACTCCTCGAAAGGCAGATATTGTAGGACAGTTTTCAGTTGTGTGAATGTTGCAATCACAGATGCCGCAAACAATTTCATTGACCTTATCCTTCTTTTCTTCCATGGCCTCGACTCTTCGTATGAGATTAGTCACTTTAAAATTTACATCATCCTCTTCTTTCAGGAGATATACTCCACCTTTCTCCTTAGATTGAGTTGGCCTAGACGTGGTATTTGATTTTGGGTAATGGTCCCAAGATTGTGCATTTTCGGCAAGTCTATCGAGATAATCCCATACCTCATCGACCTCTTTATTCATGAATTCTCCATTACACATTGTCTCGACTAGTTGGCGCATGGAAGATGTCAGTCCATCATAGAAAAAATTTGTAATGCGCCACATTTCAAAACCGTGTTGTGGGCATGAACTGACAAGATCCTTGAACCTTTCCCAACATTGGTAGAATGTTTCATCTTCCTTTTGGGCGAAGTTCATGATTGCTTTTCTGAGGGTAATTGTTTTATGGTGTGGGAAAAATTTCTTTATGAATTCCCTCTGTAAATCATTCCATGTGCCAATGGATCTAGGACGCAGTGAATGTAACCACGTCTTTGCCTTCTCTTTCAAGGAAAAAGGAAAGAGTTTCAGCCTGATTGTATCCTCGGATACATTGGGAAAGTATAAGGTGGCGATAATCTCATCGAACTCTTTCAAATGTAAGTATGGGCTTTCAGATTCAAGCCCATGGAATTTAGGAAGGAGTTGGATAACTCCTGGCTTGATGTCCATCTGTCCTGTGTTTTCAGGAAAAATCATACATGAGGGCGTACTCACCCCCGCCGGTTGTAAATAATCTCGTAAAGTACGAGGCGGGGGTGCTTGATGCACCTCATTCTCATCATGTGTTTCCTCATCCCTGTGGTGAGGTAGTGCTTGAGGTTGATTTGCAGCCATAACCTCAATTAACTCAGGGGAATTCGAGTGGTGTCTAGTCCTGCGATGGACAGTTAACCCCTCAACTAATCCTCCTTCGGTCAAGAGACGTCGAGTGTTGTCACGGGCCCACTTGGGCATGAAACACTCACAGCCCTCAATCAAATTCTAAACCTAATCCTAAGAAAGAAAATAAAAGTCTAGAAAGAAAGAGAGGGTTGGAATGAAGTTACCAAATTGGAGTCCCTAAGCTAAAGACCTGTAAAACAAAACAAAATACGTTAGTTTCTAAAATAGGCCTAAGACTAGAAAATTCCTAAGAAGAAGAATAGCATTACTAAGTTCTAAATTTAGAAAAGAGAAATCCTAAAAAGGAAAGTAGGAACCTCTGAACAAATTAAAAAAATTCTAAACTAGAAAGTAAGTGAGTAATGAAAGAGATAGAAAGTAGAAGTCAGAAAGAGCTTACTGAGTTAGAAAACCTACAAAACAAGACACTTAGGTTAGTTTCTAAAAAGAGAAAAAACCTAAGGAAATAGAAAGTTAGAAAAATCCTAATCTTACCCTTAATTCTAGGACTAATTAATTTCAAATTACGTAGCCGTCAATCCCCGGCAACGGCGCCAAAAACTTGTTCACTCCCCAAGTGTAGGGTTGTGATGTAGTAATAAACTCGGTAAGACCGAGGTCGAATCCACAGGGACTGAAACCTGTACGTTATCTGAAACTAACCAGAACTAGAACTAGGATGAGATGAAATCTAAATCAAATAATTTTGAGGAATAATTGTGAAATAATTATTTGAAACTTTAAGAAATTCAGAGAAGGGAAACTAGGGATTCAGAGGATCCACTTGTAGAGATCAGGGAGATCTTATGCCTGCTTCACAAATCATGAAAATTTACTGAACTGCCTTTGATATAGTTTTCAAGAGATGAAAGTGTATGAATTAGAATGGATTCCATCACCACACCATGCCCAAGAGACAATGGTAAACAACAGAATTAAACTAATTACCAACCAATCAACATGCCATGAAGGTTAGGAAGGGTACCGACATCCAACCATGCCCAGGAGACGATGGTGAACAACAGGGCTTCCTGACGTCAGACACATTAAAAGGAAAGGAAATACTCAAAGCCATTGCAGACCCATTGTAATTTCAGTCACAACAGACCATTAAAGACTAAAAATATTCCTTTAATAAAATAAATATCAAATCCAATTCATAAATTAAAATCAACTTAAAAGCATAAAAATTACTCCCATCCCACTACAAGCTTCACCCCTTAGCCCTAGCTAAGGGGATTAGCCGGACATGAATGGGCTTGATCTCTCCATAATCAGAAAAATAAATAAAAAATTAAAGGAAAAGAAAACCTTTTTTTCTTCCTTTTAATCTCTCTCTCCCTGGTGCTCCATCAAAACCAAGCTGCTGCCCCGTCCAGATGATCTGCTGCCCCTCCTCTCCACTTTTTATAACTGTGAAGATTGGCTGGAAGTCCTCACGCACACGAGACAATGCCTCCTGGTTCGCAGCAGAAACCTTGTGGAGCACTGCTTCTGCGAATGAGAAGGTAGAGCACAAGAACCGTGCTGTGCTCTCGGTGGGGTCCACTTCGGATGTCTTCCAAGGAATCCATACCGTACACCGAATTCCTCTCGGAATTTAGGTTAGGAACGGATGTTTTAGCTGTCCATTGATGCGGCCCGAAAAACCTTATGTGCTACCGTCCGTTCTTTTGTTCGGATGAATGGAGACTGATCTCTGCTGTCTTTTACGATTCCTCCACCTAGGTGAAGGTCTTGGCCACCTTCCAGAGCAGATGAACGGCTTGGATCATTGAAACGAGTAAAGATGGTGGCCCACTGAGTTTCGTCCGCAACTCTGTTCTGGCGTAAACAGAGAAAAGCAATTTCCCTCCGCTGAGCTGCTGGCGGGGCCCTCAATTCAAACCAGATGAGAAATCTACACCGACCATCGAATTCCTGGCGAAAAACCGTCAGGAAAAAGTGAAATTTAGTAATTTTTCGGTGTGGCCCATTGAATTTTAACCCAGCCATCCATCCGGCGTTTGACGGTGGAGATTTCCTGAGTGCATGCATGAAACCAGAAGGGAACCTAGGAGAGGTTAATATCCACCTCCTGAGGCCAATGAACGGTTCAGATCATCGCGGAGGAGAGTGTGTGGGGCCCACAATGCAGAACCGGCGAACGGCTTTCCGTTCGCTGTCTTCATGTGGGAGACGGATCGGGTCAGCGGCGCTGACCGATTCCAGCGGATGCGGTGCACCGCGGGAGTGCACCGCCTATACACTCGCACGCCCTCCTTGTGGGGTCCACCATGATGTATTTATGAAATCTGCTCCATCCACCCATTCTGTCATATCATTCAAACCGTGGAGACCAGAGATGAAGCATATCCAGACAGCAGGTGGGCCCAGAATCATGATTCTGAGGGATGATCTATCCATTAGGCCACTTCTACCAGGATCCAACGGCCGAAATTTTGCATGTACGGTTAATTTATGTTCTTCAGGCCGTGTATGAAGTTTTGGGACAAACGGCTGGTGGGAACCCTGTGATCTTGCATTTTGGACGTTCTACGGCCCACTTGAGCTTCAGTTCCTTGATTTTCCTTGGCTCTCGGGCGTTGATCTTGGTTCACTGGGGTCCGTCCCATACTTTTGTGAAATATGATCATTAAATCGCGGCTGTTAGCATCTTTTTCAGTCCTCGCTTGCAAATGTACCTTGCATCACAAACACGATTAAAATAGGGCATTAAATGGTATCATGTTCGAGAATCCAGGCAGTAATTGGGGTCTGATATGCAATATTTGACCCTCAACATGGATATTAAACCAGGGGTAATTCAACTCCTCCCTAAGTTTCATGGACTAGAATCTGAAAGTCCATACTTGCATATGAAAGAGTTTGATGAAATAATATTTATATTCACTTCCCAAATGTGTCTGAGGACACAGTTAGACTGAAATTGTTTCCTTTCTCTTTAAAAAAAGGCTAAGTCATGGTTACATTCCTTAATACCAAGGTCCATTGCCACATGGGCTGAGATGACAACGAAGTTCCTTAAAAAGTTATTCCCCTATCATAAAACAAATATCTTAAGGAAAGCAATCATGAATTTTGCACGAAAAGAGGATGAGACATTCTTCCAATGTTGGGAGCGATTTAAGGATCTCGTAAATTCATGTCCATAACATGGCTACGAAACATGGCGTATAACAAGTTTTTTTATAAGAGATTGACCTCACCCATGCGCCAACTTGTGGAGATGATGTGTGTTGAGGCTCAAATATTGCATAATTTTCCCCATTTATATCTTAGTTTTATGAACATGAATCAGCTTAATGTTCTAATTTACTCATGTTTGTGTTGCAAGGTGAATTTAAGAGCTAGAATTGAAATGCTAAAAGCATGGATTTGATGCTTAAGAATCACCAAGGCAAGGGATGGATCTTAGGAGACCAAGATTGAAGAATTCACATGCCAAAGATTCAAGAAAACCAAGTGAGGAATGAAGAGAATCAAATATTCGAAGTGAAAAATCCTGAAATCGTCCTAAAATAGCGTATTCTAAAACTCTGAAGTCTATTTTGGGAAACTGTATAGAATGAAGTCTATTTTAGCAAACTGCGTAAATTTGAGACGGTTTCTAGAGTTTTCTAACTTGGTGTGAAAGTTAGAGTTCCCCACTTATAAATAGGGCTTCTCAGGGCATTCCTAAGCATCATTCAACGCATTCCAAAGCAAAATCTAGGATTTTTAGAGAGTTTTATAGTTTTATTTTATTTTTCTTTACAAGCTTTTAGATATTTATTCTTTCTTGTTGCTTTCTTTCTCTATTCTAGTTATGTTTTTCTAAGTTCCCTCTAACCCAAGTTAGAAGGAAAGCACATTGGTTTAATATTTTTATAGTTATGATGATTGATTATTTTAATGATAAGAATAATGGCGTATGCATGTTATCTATTGTTTAGGTATAGTTTTTTATCCTCATGTGAGATCCATATGTTTCCATCATATGAGATCCACATTGATGGATAGGCTTACCCTGAATCAATTAGATTTCCTATATAGGAGAGGTTCTTAGCCTGTTACATTTCTTTTATATTCATTATCTTATAGATATGAATTCTTAAAATCACTGGCGCTTGAGAATATATATCAATGGTGCAAATCCATGATTTTCTAATCTTTTATATCATTTATTTAAAATCTTTAAATGGTTTATTTTCCGATTAGGCCGACCATAGTGCTCGGATCCTAGTTGTGTTATTCAAATCATCATGATTTTGGAACATTAACCTATGTGTGGAACTTTGAAGTTTGGGGGTTGTTTTAATTCAATTGAATTACATCCATTCAAAACTCTCAAAATCAAATCATCAGTTTAGTTTTTATTACTTAGTTTGTTTTGCATTTAATTTTCTCCTTCTCACAATTCATCTCCCTGTGGGATCGACCCTGTATTCATGGGATATTACTTACGAACCTCTGCACTTAGAGGCAAGCAATCAATGTGTAATGGGGAATTCATGAATAAGGAAGCCGATGATGTGTGAGATTATTTTGATAAACTTGCTGAAAACGCACAATCATGGGATACCTCTTTAAGAATTACCACTTCTAAGCCTACTCAATCAAAGGAAATGGGAGGAATTTATGTTTTAAAAGAGGAAGATGATATAAATGCAAGAGTGGTCAAACTCATAAGAAAAGTCGAAGCCATGGAACTTAAGAAGGTAGAACTCGAAAAGACTACGGAAGTTGTTTGTGGTATTTGTGCTTGTAACATACATACAACTGAGAATTGCCCAACAATTCTTTCTTTTCAAGAGATATTGAATGAGCAATCGAATGTCGTAAACAACTACCAAAAACATTTCATTGGACCCACCTCAAATACATATAACTAAAGCTGGAGGAATCATCCAAACTTCAGTTGGAGGAACGGACAAACGGCTACTCCTCAAGGGATCCTTAACCAATTTCTGAATCAAAGGAAACCTTAAGAGGATCTGGTCTTAAAACATATACAAAACTAAGAGCTTTTTAATTAGGGTATACTGCAAGTCTTTTAAGACCTTACAAAGGCCATACAAGGGCTTGAAAAAAAAATTAAAAAAAAAATTAAAAAAAAAATCGATTGGGGGGAAAGGGATCCTTTTGGTTCAGGCTCTCTCCAACCTAAAACAGCAATATGAAATCAGCGACCCAAGCTCTTTAAAACAATTGGAGCAGGCTAAGTCTATCACCACTCTTAGGAGTGGGAAGACAATTGACAAATCTACTCCGGTGAGCGTTGAAAAGCCTAAGGACCTGGAAATGAATGAGAAAGATAGACCTAACAATGCTCTACATGGGTTAGAACCGAAACCTCAAAGTAAGCTGATTGCGACATTCCCTCAACGGTTGATTGTATCAAAACCTCTCTCTAACTCTCAGGATATTCTAGAGGTGCTTAAGCAAGTGAAGGTCAACATCCCTCTACTGGATGCCGTTAAACAAATCCCTTCATATGCCAAATTTCTAAAAGATTTATGTACGACCAAAAGATGGCAAAACATACAAAAGAAAATCTTTTTGACAGAAAAAGTGAGTGCCATCCTCAAGCAAGATGTGCCACAAAAATACAAAGATCCCATTAGCCCAACCATCACTTGTGTAATTGGGAACCACCGGATTGAGCACGCACTTCTTAACTTGGGGGTGAGCATAAATCTGATCCCTTACTCGATTTATGAACAATTGGGTCTAGGTAAATTACAACTCATTCGGAGCACATTACAACTTATAATACAAAAAAGAGGGTTTTTAGCGACGAAATTTTTTTCGTCGCTAAAAGTTTACTTTTGGCGACGAAATTGTTAATTCGTAGCTAAAAGTCACCTTTAGTGACGAAAATTTTCGTCGATAAAGGTTGTTTTCAGTTTTTCCAACTAATTCGAACAGATTACTTTTAGCTACGAAATTTTCGTAGCTAAAAAACGTGGATGAGACTTTTAGCGATGAAAATTTTCATCGCCAAAGGCTGTGAAGAATTTTTTTGACTTTTAGCGACGAAACGTTTCGTCGCTAGCTGTGAAGAATTTTTCCAAAAAATCGAAAGGATTACTTTAGCTATGAAATTTTTCGTAGCTAAAAAACGTGGATGAGACTTTTAACGACGAAAATTTTCGTCGTTAAAGGCTATAAACACTTTTTTAAAAAATTCGAAAGGTTTACTTTTAGCTACAAAAATTTTCGTAGCTAAAAAACATGGATGAGACGTTTAGCGATGAAACATTTCGTCGCTAAAGGCCGTAAACAATTTTTCAAAATTTTTGAAAGGATTACTGAGACTTTTAGTGACAAAAATTTTCGTCGCTAAGGGCTATAAACACTTTTTTGAAAAATATTCGAAAGGTTTACTTTTAGCTACGAAAATTTTCGTAGCTAAAAAACATGGATGAGACTTTTAGCAACGAAAATTGTCGTCGCTAAAGGCTGTAAACAATTTTTCAACTATTTCGAAAGGATTACTTTTAGCTACGAAAATTTCATAGCTAAAAAACGTGGATGAGACTTTTAGCGACGAAAATTTCCGTCACTAAAGGCTGTAAAGGTTTACTTTTAGCTACAAAAATTTTTGTAGCTAAAAAAACCTGGATGAGACTTTTAGCGATGAAAAGTTTCGTCGCTAAAGGCTGTAAATAATATATATATATATATATATATATATATATATATATATATATATATATATATAATTGAAAGGTAATATTTAAATGATTTGTAATATCACATGAAAATGAATATTGAAAAGTTTAGAAATTTTAATTATGTTTAAGAAAAATTTTGAGAACAAAATAATGCATTTGAAGAAAAAAAATCGGCATTTTGAAATTTTTGAGAAAAAATGAAAATATGAGAAAAATTTTGAGATTTTGAAAATAAAAATTCAAAATTTGTATTTGAAATATTTTTGAAATATTTTATAATAAAAATGATATTTAGTTAAAAGAGTAAAAAAATATACATTTTGAAAAAAAAATGTTATTTTTAAAAGGAAATTGAAATTTATTTGTGAAAAATAAAATTACTAAATTATTAGGCACATCCACTAATTGAACCTTTAATCATTTTTGGACAATCTAATCAGTTTAAATTGAAGAGCAAATAACTTCAGATGTTTAAATCAAATTTCACTGAAATTGTTGATCAATCTTGTATGCCTAATATGTTTCTCATATGTAGCCTGATTGAGGCAAGTAACTAGTTAAATTGAGAGTATTGATCAGTAAAATAGAGTAAACAGACCAGACATGTAAAATGAGCCAAATATTCTGGTCAAAATTGTGACCCAACTTACTGACCTCGTGAGAACCTAAGAATTGATGTTAATAAGTTTTGTAGGCCCCATCATGATGTGTGTCGAACATCAACACCGTGGATTTGATGTGTCCCCTTTAGGTTATGAGATATCTCAAAAATCATCTGTATACGAAACTCAAGTGGGCCATACCATCTAAAACTATGTGAAGACATCGTAAAAAAATATAAAAGCACTTGGTGGGGCCCACATGAGTTTAGGATGCGGTTGAAACTTGGTCTGACCCCTCATCCAAGTGGGACACACATAATGAGTGGGCTGGATATGTGAATCACATTTAGGCTAGCCCAATATATGATTATGAATGTTTTAAGGAAACCCCTCTCCACTATATTATGTGGTGTGGCCCACCCAAGTCATGGATTGACTTTATTTTTAAGCTCTTGGCCCACCCAAGTCATGGATTAACTTTCTCCATATCGTTCAACGCTTTTATCGGATCATTTTAAGATATTAACTAAAAAATGGGGTGGGTCCAAGGCTTAAGTGGACTACAAAGTGGGGATTGAATGTCCACCATTAAATTAACATTCACAGAAGTTTTGGATCAAGCTAATGTTTGTGTTTTCTCTTCATTTATATCTTTTTGATATTCTGAATACATACATACATATATATATATATATATATATATATATATATAATATATATATATATATATATATATATATATATATATATATACATATATATAATATAGTTTTTTATATTATATGAGTGATTTTTTTTTTTTGTTTTTTATAATTAAAAAGTAATATTTAAATGATTTGTAATATCACATGAAAAAGAATATTGAGAAGTTGAAAATTTTTAACAATGTTTGAGAAAAATTTTGAAAACAAAATGATGCTTTTGATGAAAAAAATCGGCATTTTGAAATTATTGAGAAAATTTTACCGAAAATTCGGGATCAACCCACGCCGTTCATCCATTTTTCGAGATCATTTTAGAAAATTTTCAAAAAAATGAATCATATCCAAAGATTAAATGGACCACACCACAAATAAGGGGAACAGATTGGCTACTCCCCCTGACACCATCCAATGACTGGTGGTTGGTGCTCTGCGAGCCCCACCATGATGTATGTGTTTAATCCATGCTGTCCATCTATTTTTAAAGATCATCGTATGGCATGAGACAAAAAAATGAGGCATATCCTAATATGAAATAGACCACATTATAGGAAACAGTGTTGAATGAGCGTCAACCGTTTAAAACATTTTGGGGGCCATAAAAGTTTTGGATCGAGATGATTTTTGTTTTTCCCCTTCATGTAGGCCTATATGACCTAATAAACAGACTTGATGTCAAATAAACAGTACAGTTGGCCTTACGACGATTTTAATGATGGATAACCAATCACTATTGTTTTCATGTGGTGTGGTCCACTTGATATTTGAATATGATTCATTTTCGGGCTCATATCCTACAATGAGTTGGCAAAACAAATGGATCATATGGATATACAATATATAAATCAAAGTGGGCCCACATCTACCCCATCAGTCAGATGCACCATTCCATGGTGGGCCTAGGGCTTAAAAATCAAATCAATCCGTGACTTTTTTGGGCCACACCACATACAAAAGTTGAGAGGGGTTACCCTCCATTAAAATATTCATAATCATTTGTTAGGCCCACCGAGATGTGGTTCACAAATCTAGCCCATCCATCATGTGTGTCCCACTTGGATGAGGAGTTAGACCAAGTTTCATATGCATAAAAATTTCAAGTTGGCCCCACCAAGTGCTTTTATATGTTTTAGGCATTTCTTCACATGATTTTAGATGGTACGGCCCACCCAAGTTCCATATACGGCTGACTTTTGGGATATCCCATAATTTAAAGGGGGTCCATCAAATGCACGGTGTTGATGTTTGACACATGTCATGGTAGGGCCCACACAGCTTGACCTTTGTGTTTAATCCATGTCGTCCCCATGAGGTCAAGTTGTGTGGGCCCCATCATGACATGTGTCAAACATCAACACCATGCGTTTGATGGGTCCCCTTTAAATTATGGGATATCCCGAAACTCAGCCGTATACGGAACTCCGTTGGGCCATACCATCTAAAATCATGTGAAGACATGCCTAAAACATATGAAAGCACTTGGTGGGCCCCACCTGAAATTTGAATGCGTTTGAAACTTGGTATGACCCCTAATCCAAGTGGCACACACATAATGGATGGGATGGATTTGTGGACCACATCTCGGTGGGCCTAAAAAATAATTATGAATGTTTTAATGGAGGGTAACCCCTCTCAACTTTTGTATGTGGTGTGGCTCACACGAGTCATAGATTGATTTAATTTTTAATCCCTGGGCCCACCATGGGATGGTGCATCGAACTGATGGGGTAGATGTTTGACACGCATCATGGTGGGGCCCACAGGAGCCATGCCAGACCCCTGCCCTCCTTGCAGCTTTGCCTACCACCCTTCGGTGGTATAGTAGGATGGATAGCAAAGCTGCCTTCGGCCCTTCGCGTCAGTAAGCCCCTCTTCGAGCCTCTACTGAACTTCGTTGCCTTCCCGTGGGCTAAATTTGGGCGCGCGCTCAAAATCAGAGCCGCGCCAAAAAAAAAGACCCAAATCCGAAATCCGGTCTCTCGCTCTCGCTCTCTCTCTCCGTTCCCTAACTCAGATTTGGTCTGTCTTCTCCTCCTCTCCGCAGCTGTTAGAATCCATGGCCATCATCGTCGTCCCAGCACAATAGCGGCTCCATCGGATCCGCCTCCAACTCGGGTTCCATTCCACCCAAACCGTCCAATTCTGGTCCACTCCCTAAGAAATCCTCCGGCCCACTCCCACTCCACCCCACCGGCCTCATCACCTCTGGTCCCCTCGGGTCTTCATCGTCCGACGGTGGCGGGGCGCGCTGCAGCGGACAGCTCAAGCCTTCGGCGTCTATGGGGAAACCGTACGGCCCCGCTGTGACCAGCCTTGGGGAGAAGGCTAAGTTCGGTTCAAGATCTCGAAGCTGATAATGTGGGTCAGTGTGGTGGTGTTCGCGATGGGTTGATGGCAGGGGTGTTTCATGATGGTGACGGTGAAGAAGGCAGTGATTCTGGTGGTGGTTGGAGGGATTCTGGTGCTGGTGGTGGTGCAAATCGGGTGGAATTATGCATAGGGGAGGAGGGGCGTGCAAAGGTACTTGAGGAAGTATCCAAATGCATAATTGAGGGGCGCGACGGATGGGCAATGTGTTAAGGTTACTGGGGTAATTCCTTTCTCCTTATTATCTTCACTACAGAATTTACTTAATCGTTGATTCATTGAATTTCATTATTTGATTCAGTTGTTGTTGTTGTAGTTGTAGTTGTAGAAGCAGCAGCAGCCATTGTTGTTTTTATCGTTGATTTAGTAATATGTTGATTGGTATGGAGTAGTTCAGGTAATTTATTAAGATGTGTGATTCACTTCTGGTGTTCTAGCTGACTTGATATGTTCTTGTTCATTGATGTTTACTGGTGTGTGTCTTGAACATTTTTTTTTTTTTTTTTTTTGGTGGTGGGGGGGGGGGGGGGGGGAGGAGTGTTTATTCATTTTTTGCATTTTGGTGCTTTTTATAGGACTTCTGGATTAGTTTTGTGGGACTTGAATCGGATCCCAAATTAAATTTATGAGATTAAGGTATGTTTGGGTGTTTATGCTCTTGGTGGTGGTGGGGTGTGCCCTATAGAAATTGATATTGGTTTAAGAATGGGTTGGTCCCTTTCTCATCTCATGGCCACAATTTTTTTTCTTTTTCTTTTTAAATTATAAACATGATAAGTGAGTGTTCGCGCACTGCCCGTGTGCGTGAGTGTGAAACAAGGGAAAACAAAGAAGAAAAGATGCAAAAAAAAAAAAAAAAAAAAAGGGAGACTGCAAAGAGGCAGCCAAAAAATTTTAAAAAGAAAAAAAAGGTGCACAAAAGGGAGCTGGACACCAAAAGCCTCTCCCACTCTTTTCTACTCACGAACAATCTCTATTGCCTAACACCTTGAAATTTTGGTCTTATTGTGGCCCAATTTGCCATTAAGAAGGCAACTCTTCCCTTGATAATCACATAAGATGAGGTCTTATTGGTAAGTATCCTCCTATTCCTTTCTTTCCACCCACACCACATGATGGCACATGAAAGCATCTTCCGGATTATATTCCTCTTAGCAAACAAGCATCCCCTGGATCACCCAAGAATGGGATCTTTAAGAGACCCATCCAAAACCCAATTAATTCTGAACAAAAGGAAGCAATAGCTTCAAACTTCTTGGGTTTTTCTTTTTTGTTTCTTTTCTTTTTTATGTAATTGAGTCTTTTATTCTGAAGTTGAAATCATGCAATTCTTGGGTTTTTCATTGTTTATATTTTTATTTTATTTTTTTATAGTACAGATTGTTGATTTTGGACTCCAGATTATGGCTTTCCATAGATGTTGTGGTTTTGGATGCAAATTAGAACACAAATTGCAATTTTGCAGGCAATCGAGATTTCTTTCAAAGTTGAAATCATGCAATTTTTTGGGTTTTTTATAGTACAAGGGAATAGTGTGTACTATTGGGCATTCTTGTAATCTCTATGCCTTGCAAGGATGTTCCTGTAATTGTAGTTCTTGAAGCATCTTAGGTAGTAAACTTTTAGATAGGATTGAGAAGACATCTAAGATCTCTCTCGAAAAGATGGATAGTATCTCTAGAATCTTCTCAAATAGACATGAAAACTTTGTTGCACGGTCCTACTAATTACGTGTTGCTCCCACTTTGAATTGTGCTTTGTTTCCTGCTCACATTTCCTACCTATTTATACTTAAAAAACTTTTTGAAACAAAACCATGCCCTCTTCCACAACTAAATCTGTCAGCACTTCAATTCATGCTTTGTGTTACTTGAGAGGTCTACAATTATTGTACCTTTGTATTCATTCCCTCAAAGAAACAATTCTATCCTTAAAGCCCTACGTGTGGTCATGTGTCGAAGTGGCATCTTGTCTAAGATCTAGGCCATTCTCAAGGTGCTTCTTATGTGAATTTCCTTGCTTTAAAGAAAAGGGTTGTTCCATTATCTGGTTGGCCACACATGTACCAGAAAAGTCTATTTTCAACATGCATGTATTGACCACTTGATCAGCGGGTTGGTTAGGTTTTTAGGATGGGAAATATCCACTAAGAGGGTCTTCAGATGAATGTCCCAAATCCCACACAAGTGTGCCACATTGTCACACGTACGAGCATGTTGGTTTGGCTGCTCGGAGTTGCTAGTCCTTCAACACCCCTATGGTGTTGAGATTGGTTGACTTTGTCATCCTTGTTCCCACTTCCAATTCTTTGGTGCTTGAATATGGTGCATCTGCATTTTGGAATTAGCAATTTAGCATCATCACCACAAAGGAGTTGCTGCTTTCTTGTTCTACTCCTACAATAATTCCTGCATCTGCTTATAACCTCTGCAAGAAAATCAATAAATGGGGCCAATGAGAACCACCGCTTGTGTGGCTGTGAGAGCATGTGCGTGTGTACGTGAAGGGCCAATTTAGGTGGACCTTATGCTGTGTGTGTGTGTGTGTGTGTCTATCTGATGCACAAAACATGTGAGTACACCTACCTCTGTGTGCATGATTGCATGCGTGTCAGGTGAGGTTGGGCAAAGGTCAATAATATGAACCAAATGTACGTAGTTGAATGGGCCACCTTTTTTCTGATCTAAGCCTGACCTAAAATCCAATAAACTCAACCCAAACCTCTTTTTTTAAGTAGGCTAGATTGGCTGGCCTGTGTGTAACATCCCGAATTTTTGCCAACCTGGGATTAGACGTCCTTAGGCGATGGGTCGATCCTAACACCTTATTAACTTGTCAGAACTGAATCCCACAGTCTAAAATCGCTCCTTAACCCATTTCCTTCACAAATCCCACCCTTCACCATGTTGTTTTTTTTTAATTTTCTAAGTAATTTCACATTAGACACTACCTTAAAGTTTAGGTGATGAAGAACAATACTTAAACTAAACATTGCTACAAAGGTCTAAGTACCACCTCAGACCGAAATCACTCAGGACTAAATCCTTTAGAATTAGGCGAGATTTAGCTAGTGTTAAACTAGAGTACCTGTGAAATTAGCACCAATCACTTTAAATATCTCTGCAAGACCCAAAACTTGTAGAATCATTGACGCTAGGTTACCCTAAAATCGAGGATCAATCTCATTACCCCCACCCTCTGCTCTTGGGCATCTCAAAACTCCGTATCGGATCTGGACCGCACGTCGGAAGTCCGATTAACACGAAGTTAAGGAACTAGGACCGCCTCGCTGGGCTTGACAACCAACTCGGAAATCAATCCAGATAGTGTCCCAGCGCTATTCGCTTGAGCTCGGAGTGAAGAGTGTGAGAAATGTGAAATTAATTCAAAATAAAATATCTTGAATAGTAATCTGGCACCTCTCACTTGCGGATCAGTTTTAAGCAACTAGACTGTCTGAATCAGACTAAATTACACCCTCGGATTCAGGAGAAATTTCATACACATTTACATGTACTCGGAATCCTGATCGAGATCCGCTGACCGTTGAACTGAAACTGGTCCGCCACGCGTGATCTGAGAACCCTACTGGAACGAAAAACTTAATAGAACCTAGATCCATTGTCGGTGAGCTTAAGTCCGACCTTTGGCTCAAGGAGGCCCGCCAGAAGTCCTCCGTTGAGCTGAAACTGACCCTCTTTGGTTATAACCTAATTATACTTTGACCTGGAGTCTGTTTCGGTGAGTTTTTTAGGCTATATAAGGACCTTAACCCCTCTCATTGCAGCCATACGAATTTGAGAGAAACCTAGAGAGAGAAGAGAGAAAAGAGAGAGAAAGTGAGAGAGAGTGGGAGAAATCTCCCTGCCACTCTTCCTTGCCGCTTTACGAGCTACACACCGCTCCGTTCTAATTCTTTCCCGGCGATTCCAGCTCCGTTTCTAGGTAAGAAACCCTAACCCTAATCTGATTTGGGCTTGGGTGGTGGTAGGTTATGAAATAGCTAACCTATTTCGTTCTATAGGTTGCCAAAATTGCCGAATACGGAAGCTTAGCAAACCTATCGACTC
>JAJHSJ010000018.1:42071012-42171012 GCA_021015155.1 Magnolia officinalis | reverse complement strand
CTCCATGATCTCGGGTCGTTCTGATAATTTCTGGCAACCTTTCATTAAACCACGAAAACAAGAATACAACACTGGGGCGCGGTCTTCCATTCCTCTCTCTCTGGGCTGAATCTTTCAGGCTTTATGAAATCTCTGCAGCCAGCCTATCAACTCTCTCTCTCTCTCGTCTCTCTCATCTCTCTTCTCCTCTATCCCACGCATGGAGCATACACGATTTAGAGCATGGTGAGAAGGCCAAGGATCTCTGAATAATTTATAACCTTTCATAAAACCAAGAATCAATATTCTCTTTTCCCTTTAAAATATTAGCCCATCAAGGATAATGGATGTTAGATTTAGTATAAGGCGCCCATCTTTTATAAATGAAGAAAACCAAAAACACATGTGTGCACGTGGGCCACACTATTTTGATGGATGATTCCAACATTGTTTACCCATCGGGTTTATTGGTCTTGGGTTGACCCTGGCCCGAACCCGACCCATTGCAACCCCTACAAGACCCATTTGGATATTCAGGGTGTGTTTGGTAACATTTTCAGCCCACAAGAGTCATTCTTAACAATTCTATTTACATTTTCATACATGCATGTACACACACATATAGACCTGTGTGTGTGTGGGAAATGGTGTTATGAGGTCGACCTTTCCCATGAGATCGAGTTGTGTGGGCCCCACCGTGATATGTGTTGAACATCTACACCGTGCACTTTATGGGTCCCTTTTAGGTTATAGGATATCCCAAAAATCAGTCGGAACTTAGGTGGACAATACCATTTAAAACCATGTGACGACATGCCTAAAACATATAAAATCACTTGGTGGGGCCTACCTAAGTTTTGGATGCAGCTGAAACTTGGTCTGGCCCCTCATCCGAGTGGGACACACACAATGGATGGGCTGGATTTGTGAACCACATCTCAGTGGGCCCAATAAATGATTATGAATGTTTTAATGTGAGGGTAATCCCTTTCAAAACTGTTGTATGTGGTGTGGCCCACCCCAAGTCATGGATTAACTAGTTTTTTTTATATGTAAATTCTGGGTGTGGACTACCATGAGGCCCACTTGCAGATACTTAGTGGGTGGTCTTGCCGGCTGTGGCCCAATTAATCTCCACTGTTAATTTTATACGGACTTCAATTAGACCAGTCAAGCATCATGTGATTGTGGTCATGTAAAGAGTGGGCTTCCATCTTGGGTCACACGTGAAGAGTTATATCTATCTGAGTAACTCCCAACTCAACATAGCTTCTTTAAAAGTATTTTCTCTTACTTTTTATTTATTTAGAATTTTAATTTTATAAATATAATACTGACTAAAAAAATAAAAATAAAAACCACTCTCAAATCTAGTAAAATTGCCGAAAAGATCTCTTAGCTAAAAGCAGATATTGGGTAGGTTTTGGGTGATGAACCCTTGGTTGCACAGCAATAATGTCCTTAGACTTCTTGAAAACAAACACCTTGAATTGTTAGGAAGATACCAGAGTGATAATTTACTTGGCTGGCCATACCTGCTAGATGGGAGGTGCATATATTCAACTTGGGTGACAGCTATGTTATGGTTTCAAATGTTGTCTGGCGAATCTTAAGGGATCGTTTGGAAGGAATCTCAATTATCTGACCGTTACTACAATGAGCATTTCCTCAAAAATCAATTGGATTGATTTTGGAATCTTGTCTGGTTGCATGGGAGGCAATGGATCAGCTATGGGATGAGGCTGACGTTGTCGGGTCCGTATCTGGTCCTAATCAAGCTAAAAAGGCCTTAGTCATGACCCTATGAGTAAAAAAGTGACATGATGAAAGGTTTGAAATAGTCTAATTTTAAAAAATCTTTTACGATATCCCCTGCATCCACCAATTCCATCATGTAAATGGTTTTAATGATAAAAACATGATCATGGATCAAAATAGTGCCTTGAAGCTACACATGAAAGTTGAATGGGCCCATAAGTATCTTTAAATGGTCCACCCTTTTAATAACAGTGACCTACTTGATTGTCTGACCTAGCTAACAGGATGGGCTGGGTCATTCATTATTGACCCTGGCCCAACCCGACCTGGACACTGGGCTTAGATTTTCAACGGAGCCCAGCCCTCGGGCCAAGTTTAGGGGCCCTGGCCCTGGCCCTGGCCCTAGGGGGCTGGGTTGCTGGGGGTGGGCCATTGATTCCCAAACAAAAGATTGAGGTTGGGTTCAAAATAGGCCACAAAACCCACATTTCTTATTGAAATAATGTTTCGTCACCAAACCCTAGTTTTGAGACCGTAAGTGTCCAAATGGGCCCTAAAGGTTTTGGAGCGGGAGATTATATAGTCCCACATGGGCTCTTTCTATATGGTTGATACACCCTCAAAACTTCTTAAAAATGAGCCATGACCCTGCTTGTGTTGTAAGGAATACCTTGAAAAGCTATTAGACTAAGTGCAGGTTGATTGGGCCCAATATTTATAAAGGCCCAATAGAATGGCCACCCTGAATGGAATTTCAGTAGAGGTGTACACGAGTCGAACCAAGTCGAGCTTGGCACAACTCAACCCAGCTCTGCCACTACCTGACCCCAACTTGAACTCGGCTCAACTCGGTCCTCGAGCCTGACTGGCCAGCTCGGCTCGGTTTGGTTAGCAGCTCGGGCCAGTTCAATCTGAGTTTGAGCCAAGATCGAGCATCTGCAACATTTTCTCAAACACATGGAATGTACCTTCAATTTCTCACGGAATGTAAAGCAGCAGCAACATCAGTTTACAAGTATTTCATCAAACACTCGATAGGCAATATAAAAATCAAGATACAAGGGTATGTGTTTCATATCCATACTTTCATCGCCACCAGCCGACACTCCGTCGAGCCATTTCATCAAACATTTGCTGAGCAACATCAACATCAAAATAACTGAGTAACCGAACTGGTTTGATCCGAGTTCGATTTGAGTTGGGGTTCAATCCGAGTCAAGTCGGGCTCAAGCCGGCTCGAACTTGGCTCGAAATTTTTTTGAGCTCAAAAAATCAACTCAACTCGGCTCTAACTTTCAATTTCAAACTGAGTCGAATCGAGCTTTTTTGAGTTGAGTTGAGTTGAGCGAGCTAACCAAGCTAACTCGGTTCGTGTACAGCTCTAAATTTCAGTAAGTTTTGGAGCATACACTTTTCTAATGCACCTAGAGCTAGGCATCGGACCGAGTCGGATCGGATTTGGTCCAACCAGATCATGTTCGAAATTTGTAGGTCCTGACTCGAACCCAATCAGATTCGGGACCGGATCCGAGTCATTTAACTCGAACAGATCCTAACTATTGCTGGCCTGAATCGATCCGACTCCGACTCGGTTAGGAAAACCGAGTCGGATCGGATTGAGTAACGTTCGGATAAAAAACCGATGGACGGTGTGGATAAACCCAAAAAAGCTCAAGATGGGCCCCACATAATTAACTCAGTAGGAAAAAACGGACACTTAGCTTCTTGAAGAAGCTTTACACCAGAGATAGCTTCTTGAGGAAGCTTTACACCATAGAGGCTTCTTGGAGAAGCTTCGTAACTCCTAAGTATAGTATTCGGTGTTCTGTGGGGCCCAACATGATGTATGTGTGTCATCCATGCCGTCCATCTATTTTTATATATCATTTTATGATATGAGAAAAAAATGAACTATATCTCAATCTTAAGTGGACCACATTACAGGAAACAGTGTTGAATGAATTTTGACCATTAAAAACTTTTTGGGGCAATAAAAGTTTTGGATCAAGCTTATATTTATTGCTTCCCTTCATCTGGGCCTTTATGACCAAATCAACCGATTGGATTTCAAATAAACAGTACAGTGGGCCTTCGGAGGATTTTAATGGTGAATATCCATTCATTATTGTGTTTTTGTGTGGTGTGGCCAACATAAAATTTATATCCCTATACTTTTTTTTACCAGCCCTAAAATGATCTGTAAAAATGGATGAACGGAATGGATGAAACACATACATCATGGTGGGGCCCACAGAGCACCGACCATCAGCCACGAGCGGGTGTACTTGCTCTATAGCTAGCACCAGCTAGCCTACCTAGCTGATTTAGGTATGTGTTGTGCGAAGACGAGCACTGACGCTCCTCGAGCTCCGAGTTGTACGAACAGTTCAAAGGAGATCCACATTACATGGCCCCACAGTGACGTGTTTACTATATCTACACCGTTCATCTATTTTTAGAGATCATTTTAGAGCATTATCCAAAAAATGAATCATATCCAAAGATCATCTGGACCACACCATAAATAGCAACGGAGATCATGATTTTCACTGTTAAAAAATTTGTAAGGCCCACCATAACGTTTATTTTACATCCAATCGCAAGTACCTGAAAAAAACATATTTCATAAGGTCACAAGTACATGATTGAAGAGGAAAAACAAATTTCATATTCCTATGACCCTAAAAAGGGTTTCAATGGTATACGTTCAATCTCCCTCTAGTTTTTGCAGTGTGGTCCAGTTGATGGTTAGATCTGCCTTATTTTTTGTCTCAAGCATTAAAATGAGCTCGCCAACTGGATGGACGGTTTGGATATAACACATACCTCGTGATCAAATCCACAAAACTTGCTAACGTTACCTGAGTCTGTCCGCTTCTCGCCTTCTTCTTGCTAACTTTCTCAGTATATCTCTCTCCAACAGCGAAGTCCAAGCTCCGAAACCTCCTTCTCGCCCTCTTCTTCAACCGAAATAGAGAAGCAAATATGGAGAGAGAATCTATGATATAGAAAGATGGAGAGAGATAGAGAGATAGGGACGGGCTCAAGTGTACATTGGACGGGATTTTTTGGCACCAAAAGCTTAGGCGGTAAAAGTAAAAACGATATATATATATATATATATATATATATATATAATATGCGGTCCGGATCGGGTCGGTCCGAATCGGATCCAATCGGATCGGGTTTCGGATCAGGTCGGTTCGGAACAGGGACTATCCGAATTTGACCCGAAAATAATTCAGATCTGGATTACGTTACCCGATCCTGACCGATCTTGACCATCGGTTTTGTTCGAATCAGGTCTGATCGGGTCTGATCGGGTCGGATCCACCGTTTCGGGTATGAAATGCCCAGCTCTAAATACACCATAGTAGACCAAGGCCTAGATCCTTACTTGATGGGCTAGGCCAGAACAAGCTTCAGCCCAGTGGGCCTGGTCCAGTGGCAACCTTACATGTACACATCCAATGGTGTCAATGGGTTTGGGCTTGGGCTGGTCCTGAGTCAATCCATAACTCTTAGTTGCATCTGAGAATTAGACAATCCAATCCATTGATCTAGACTGTTCAATAGGTTCAGCTCACATTTCATGGGCTACCATGGAAATGCCACACCAATCCGACAAATATGAACCATTTGACCAATTGTATTTAATATGGGTGGTCAAGATTACCTATGCAAAAATAAGCCCAATCAACAATTTGATCCTCCTATTAGTTAGCTATAGGGGCAGCATCGGGGATGATCGGCGGAGTGGAGGCAGTGTTGGAGATCGGCAGAGTAGGGTCTCTCCAACTTAAGAGTATTTTCGTTCCAAAAAAAAAATAATGGTCACAGATGAAATTTAGCAATGAAAAATAAAATATTGGAGTTTTACTTTGACTAAAATGGTAAAAGTGAAGTCTACCGTCAAAATTTTCTCAATAACTTATCTTTGTAATAGCATTCCATGAGGCATCCCTGTCACCACATACGTGCATACAGGCAGGTAATTCTGGACCGTTCAAACTTTGGGCCTATGACAGATGGAGCAGAGCGAAAAGATCAAAGTGGTCCAACGATACGAACCACCCAAACGATGGCTATGAAGAGAATGGTTAGAATAAAATGGTCTACAGTTCAATCACAAGGAGTGAAATCAGATGGTCAGGATCATTAAGAAAGATCTGATTTCACAATGTGGTCCACCATTGGACGGTTTGGATTGACATATAAATGTGCCACATTTATGGTGGATGAGACACCACAATCTAGAAAATAGTGATGAACTATCACCTAGACCAGCAACTTTACCGATTTGAATCTAAATCTTAAAAATATTTTAACATCTAAGCCGTACATAAGATGGTCCCCTCGTGAAGATGAATAAATGCAAAAACAAGAAAGGTCCCCCCCAGCAGGTGGTCCACCCCTATAATAAAAATATTTTAAAAAATAAATAAAAGGAATGGACGGTTTAGAAAATTGTCGGGGTTACAAATTCAATGCACATGTGTGGTAACCAGCTCAATCAGTGGCCCATTCTCATTTCTGCCTATATTCACCTTCACTGGGGGGCCACCGTATGCAACGGCCTGAGGGTCCCACAAAATTTCCAGGCTGGCAGGTGTGATGACTGTTGCATAAGGGACCCTCCTCAGGAAGAACACATGCAAAGTAAGGAGGGATGAATAATAAATTTGAAGCAGGACAATTAACCACTTGCTTTAAAAGTTTGAATTGATAGAATATGACGAATTAATTCATTTGTCGCATAGCCCAGGCCCCACATTGCATGGGTTAGGACCTCGACCGAACCCCCTCATGAGTCCCACTTCACATGGGTTTTACTTCACACAAGTCACCTGCCTCACATGTAGGGGTGCACACGGTTCGGTTTCGGTTTTGAAACTGGAACCGAATGGCCAAGGATGTAGTTGAATTGGTCCTGCCAGCTGTCAATCTGGACCGTTAATGTGAAGGGGGCCACCTTTAGTTCTCATCCCTTTTGGAACCGGATCCAAACCGTGTGCACCCCTACTCACATGGGCTGCCCACCCCGAGTGTGCCCCCACATCTCACAAGTCACCCTACTACGACGTAAAAATGCCTCTACATTAATCACCCCTGATGAGTAGTCTCGAATACAAAACATTTCGCTCTAATACCACTTTGAAGCATTATATCGCAGGCACTTAAAGATTGCATACATGAGGTGATGTGTTTTAGATGTATCATGAGGCAAAATTTATACTCGTTTGATTATATGAAGAATGGATTAATGGACATTTATTGAACAATAAAAAATGAAAAATATCAATAGACCTATTTTAACCAATCTGATTTTGGGCTGCAACTTAGAGACAATGGTTTTACAATTTAGTTAATTTGAACTAATGTATGCCACGTCAACAATACATGAGTGCCTGCGTATCAAGTGTGATACGCTGGCAGAGTATCAAATAACTCCCCAAAAAAAAAAAAAAAAAGGAACTAGTGTTGTGCTTTTAGACCTATGAAGAAATGATATTGTGATCTGATCAAACACAAACAGATGGACCAGCTAAGACGGAAGTTCTATCAAGCAGGATCCTTTGAAATAAATTCAAATTAGGTCAATCTTGAGTGGGCCTATGCGGGCCCACTTTGGCCCGTGTTTTCGCTGAGTCTAAAGGCCCATGGTTTAGGGCTAGGTATGAAAATTCAGTGCCCAAAATAAAATCGGGCTACGCCTGGGCTATGGTCATCTTACAAGCCCAACAACTAGGCCGACTTATTCAAAATTATCAGGGATGGACTTGGACCGCTCGTTGGACTGGACCATGGTATTTAGCTCGCAAATCGGCTTGAATAAGCCCATGCTAGCTCTGCCCAAATCAGTTATTTACACCCCTAAGTAAAATGGGATACATCACACAAACTCATGAGTCCACGAATCTAATGGATCATTGTTCAATTGAATATTATATAATGTTACGACAATTGAAGGTTGGAGGTTATCCAATCTAGATATTTAAAGAAAACCATAAATTTAATCAATATATGTAAAATGGTTACATGCGAAAGTGCCACGCATGGATTATTTTTTTGAAGGGGTGCCTTTAGTAGACCCTTCTGGTTTTCCAAGTGGCATGCCATCGCCGACCGAGGGTCATTAAGGTCCTTTCCATCTAGGGCCAGAAATGACAAGGGAGCGGTTTCGTGCGGATGCAACGTGTTTCAAGGACTAAAAGAATCTTCGCCCGGTAGGGTTTAAATGCAATGCATGCTCTCTTCTTTGAAGGGCTTAATTCATAAAGGTAAGAAGGAGAAAGAGAAAGAGAAAGAGGAGCGATGTACCATATGCGCATGTACTAAATATAGTGCATGCGGTATCAAAGATCGTGTGGGAAGCGGTGCGGCCCACCAGAGTAGCTTTGTCCGGTGAGTTTCACTTATCATCTACCTAATTACAGACAAATTTTGTTTCATTTAAATTTTAATAGGTATGTAAAGCTTGAGCTAAAATGTGATACATTTTTTACATGCACTACTTATTTCATCGTTCTTTGGGGAGAGAGAGAGAAAGATAGAGAGAGAGATTTGCCTAAGTTCGTTATGGTGAGGCCCACCCAACTTTTAGGTTACATGATTTTTGGATTGTGTTCTGAACATGAGAAGACAAACCTAATGAGCGGATTAGATCTCATGTGGACAATACAATGGGCCCCATAGATCAGCTCAGGAGTTTTAGAGGCCATGCATGATAGATTGATGTTGGATTAGATCTCATGTGGACAATACAATGGGCCCCATAGAGCTAAGGAGTTTTAGAGGCCATGCATGATAGATTGATGTTGGAGAGGAATCGGTTGACTAAGGGGAAATTTCTCTCCTTTCTATTTTGGGTCGGGCCTAGCCTGGCCCTACTCCTTTAAGGCCTGACCTTAGTCCTAATTGGACTAAACAGGCCTTGGCCTTCTCCCTGCCCCCTAATTGGGCTAAAAAGGCATTGCCCTGGAGGGGTTTGGTTAGTGACCCGACATCAACCAACTAGGTGGTGTCAAAGCTATGTAGGCCTCATCATGATGTATGTGTTTTATCCACGCCGTCCATCCATTTTGTCAGATCATTTTAGGGTATGAGCCCAAAAATGAGGCAGATCTAAATCTTATATGGACCACACTATAGGACACAGTGGGGATTGAATGCTCACCGCTGAAAATTTTTTGGGGGCCACAGAAGTTTTGGATCAAACCGATATTTGTGTTTTCCCTCCAACCAGTTCTATGTGACCTTATCAACAGGTTGGATGGAAATTCCCAAATTGAATCATAACCAAAGCTCAAGTGAACCAAACCACAGGAAACCGTGTGCATTATATATATATATATATATATATAGAGAGAGAGAGAGAGAGAGAGAGAGAGAGAGAGAGAGAGAGAGACCTGCGCACCTTTTTACGTGAGCACCAATGAGCACCTTTGCACACGTGTCATGTGCACAGAATCTGAACGGTCCAAGTGATGCCGCACCCCTTGAAATACTATAGACCCAATTTTCAGCCTGATACAAAACTCTGGTAGGCCATGAAAAAGGAAACAGTTTCCTCCCTTGATTTGCATTCTCTTGCCATGGCCCACCAGAGTTTTGTATCAGGGGCTGAAACTTTAGCTTAAAGTATTTCAAGGGTGCGGCATCACTTGGACCGTTCAGATTCTGTGCACATGACACGTGTGCAAAGGTGCTCATGGTGCTCACGTGAAAAGGTGCACAGGTGACCATCTCTCTCTCTCTCTCTCTCTTCTCTCTCTCTCTCTCTCTCTATATATATATATATATATATAATGTATTATCCACATCGTCATGTATACGTATTATCCATGCCATCCATTCATTTTTACATATCATTTTGGGACATGATGTTAAAATTGAATCATATCCAAAGCTTAAATGGATCACACCACAAGAAACGATGTGTATCCAATCTATGAGCCAAATCAAGCCAAATCAAACCGAGTTGAATCAAGTCGAGTAGAGATAGTACCACCTGGTTTGAGCTTGGTTTGTTTTTTAAACGAGCTTGACTACGAGGCTTAGTTTAATTTGAACTTCTATCCTAACCAATTCAAGCCAGCTTTTTCAAACAATCCAAGCCAAGCTTTCAAGCTGGCTTGGCTTGTGTCCATCTCTAATTAGATCATGTCATTTTAAATATTAAAGAAAGGGAGACATTTTTCAAATCTAAGGCCTCATAATGCACTTTGAAAGTCCACATGCATGCATCTCAAACCATCCATAAATATAAATGGGGGCCAGGAATTTTACCATGCATTTTAAAGTGATCTCAAGTCCAACCAATTAAACTATAAGTTAAGGTCCACCCATAGGGCAACTGACCTGAGTCGCTTGTGAGGTGGGTTTGGGCAAACTTAAATGGGTAGTGGGTTGGGTTCAGGTTTTTTTTTTTAAATGTGGCCCATTTAGGTAAACAAGTGGGGCTGGAGTTGAACCCAACCCACCCATATGTTTATTAATGGGTTGAGCCACATGACTTGACCCGACGGGACCCAAAACCCAAAACAAACTAATAGACAATGATAGATACATGCATATAATTAGTGTATGTATGTATGTTTGTAGTTATTCACTAATTGGATCTTGCAATGTGCGCTTGTCTCCCATATTCCGTTCTTAAACCCAAGTTGGTTGTGCTGGGTTGGGTCAAGTCAGTTTACAATTAAATGGGTTGGATTGGGTTGGGTTGGGTTGGGCTGACTTGGGTCCAATGATATTTTAAATGGATCTGATCGGGCCACAATGTAATAGGTCAATGGTCATTTCTGGGCCAGAATTATTGGACCCTTTCGTAAATGGGTTGGGCTTGGGCTGACCATGACCCAACCCATTACCACCCCTAATTGTTGGTGGTCAACTTGTTGGAAATGAGCCCTTCTCCATTTTAAAATGCTTGACAGATTCCTGCTGACCATTTTTAGTGGTTGGAGATGAATGTCCATGACTTTATTTGTATCCCCTTTCATGCTTCATTATTTTCATATATTTGTGTTGTATGAATCTTTTAAGGTACCACCAATAGCTAATGGTAGTTTTGACCATAACTTTCATGACAAACCTGTAAATTTTTTCATCATTTTGGTAGAATATCCAAACCGTTCAAAAAGTGGGCCAAGCTATACTGATTGCCTGGTGCGGAAGTCAGAGCTGTCCACTCATTAATTAAACGAGCGCCTTTGCATTGACTTAGATAGTTGGTTTTCCATTAAATTCAATGGTGTAGCCTGCCTGATGAGTGGAACATCCTGTTTTTTGGCCCATGTGATCTTTATGGTGCAGCCCAATTTTTCTACTGCTCAGATGTTCTATACAAGTGACAAGGTCACAAAAAAGAACTCATGGCATTGAAAGTTCATTAGTTATTTTAGTTGGGTTGTGGGCCAGATCAAGACATTAATAGCATATATTTTAACCATCCATAATGTTTATTATATTGTTACTATCTGTATTTTAACCCAAACGGTAGGGGAGATTTTTTTATTTTATTTTTTTTTCAATAAACAATTAGTTTCGAACCGTACATAGTTTTGTATTTAAGGAAGATGAAAAAGACATTTTTAAAAAAAAAAATTATGGGCATTTTTAGAATTAAAAAATGTACATGCTTAACAATGTAAGGTTAAGATTTCACCTGCAAATGTCATTCAATTATTTATTTAAAATAAATAGAGAAAGAAAAAGAATAAGGTAAAAGCCCTCCACACTCATGTACCTCTCACCAAAGCCTTGTTTCCTAATCACCTGCCTACATAACCACCCAAGTTGTTTTTCGCAAACAAAAAGAGATACAGGTGAAACTTTCATGAGATCAACCTCGCCTATCGGATATATTGCATCATTCTAACCATTGAACTCGAAAATCATGATCATCCAAAACTTAGGTAGGCCATATAATAGGAAATAGTTGGGAAGGAACTATTGCATTTCAATCAAGAGCACGAGACTACTCATGTTAACGAACACCCAATATCCGGTCAAACGTTTGCAATTAGGATAGTGTTGGGCGTATTAGAGTTGTACTCAACTTTAGTTTGATTTAATGATTCCAACCTCAGGCATCAAATCAATTATAGGATAAGATATGTGAAGGTTGACCTGACTCTCCAACCACCAATGTGCAGCGATCAAGTTATTCGAAATATGAGGGTTAGTACTTCAGTGGGATTTATTTGCCTTGAGCAAGGATTTGCTTTTAATGGTGATAGAGTCCTCAAGTTTTTCAGTAATGCAATAATGAATTAAAAGAATTAAAAATAAAGATTAATCGTTAGTTTTATTTATTTATAATGAGGATCAGTACAATTAACGAAAATATAAATTAAGTAGAGAAAAATAAAAGATAAATACTTGTAATTGCCTATGTGGACAAGCAATTGAGGTAAATGGTTAGCAAGATGTGACCGGTGTGATCTTCCAAGTATAGAGTCGTTGATCGAAATCCAACGACGGTGGGTCGTGAATATTTACACTACTCGTAAGCGTATTGCAATGATGGCGTTGGACAATAGTGATCTAAGCTACACTAAACTCCAGACTTTCTGCGGCAAAGTTGGACAAAAGTAAAGGAACTAAAGTTAAAACTAAGAAAGATAGCGTTGCGCTGTGAGATAAGTTGTGTGATGGCTCAGTTGGTTACCTCAAGCTCTTCATCTTAGATCCTTATATAGGCTGGAAAGGGTGGTGGTAGTGTGTGAGTTTTCACATCGTGATAGATTTAGATAATTGATCATGTAAATCTCATTGATTTTTCACATAAGTGTATAGCCAATTGTATCATGCCACATGTACAAAAGATTATAACACATCTTGCCATTTCGGTCGAGCAATATCCATAGAAAACTTTATTAGAGTCTTAACGTGACTAAACTCTTTCCTTTTACTGAGTTGTTTTTTAGTAGGACTCTAGCATAAAATGCCTATAAAGAGACTTTCTTTGATGTGATTCTTTACAAAGAATTGTTTTTATAGAACTCTAGCATTTAATGCTCTTAATGTGCACGTCTCATAAATCCTCTTGAAGTCCATCTACACCACGCGTGACATGGCTACTGTTTATATGTCATCCCGTCCATTCAACTATTGCACCTCATTATGATAAAATAATTATTCAAAAGTTACATTATTTGAAGACTTGGGTGGGCTATACCACATAAATTTTGAGGTTTTAGGTATAACTTCACAAGGTGGTGCACTTTAGGGTTGAATCAGCTTGGATTTTCAAATCAAGGCCACATGAGGTATGATTTACCCTATGGAGGGTATAGGTTTTGTGCTTGTTTAGTATTTTAACCCTATGTTAGTGAAAGAAACTCGGTAGGTACCTATTGTTAGGTGACTTTCCCTCTTAGATCACTCTTTCTTTCTCTCCATGTGTCACATGGTCAGCATGTATACCCTAGTATATATAAAGCGAGAAGCATTTGCTCAATTTTACCCCCTTAATTAGTCATTGAGAGTAGGGCTACAACTTGGGTTTGAGTTAACCCGAACCCAACCTACCCAACCTAACTTCAAGTAAGGTTGGGTTTGGTAGTTAGGTCAACAGGTCAGGGTTGACAAACTCCAACTCCATTTAAAATCAGGTTGGCTTTGGTTTGGCCAAATTTGTGTTGGGTTAGGTCAGGTTGGTAAAAATTAGACTTGGATTGTAACGCCCTGAAAATCGGGGGTCGAATAGCAACTCAACATCCGAGTTCCAAAACATCACTTATGCAACATAAATGCTTATAATTGAATGTTATCTGTATTAGTGCATTAATCATGAGTGAGATTATACCAAAATAGTAATTCATACTCCAAATCAAGTTATAAAACGTAAGCGGAAGACTGAAAGAGGTATATAAATGTATATAAAACCAGAAACGGTCACAATCGGTCTCCAGAGTGTGAACACCTTACTAAGTCACCATATACATGTATTAGTTTCAAAATCAAAATGCCAAAAAAAGTAGTACAACTATAATGGTAAACCCTGTAGCCCCGTCATCTAAATGGCCTAAGCGAAGCCTCTAGAGAACTGCATGTAGGAGAACTCGTCCTGATCATCGTAGTAGTCAGGCCCAGCCTCCTGCGTCTCGTCAATACCTGCATCTAAGATAGGGTCTGGTTGGTGTGCACAACACCGTCCCGTAACGTAGGAGTGAGTAGCTAACTCAGTGGAACGATAAAGCATAGGTTAACATGTTATCAATTCAGTCAAGCAGTAATGATAAAGCAGTACAATCAAACACTCCTAAATACTCTTATTAATGCAAGTATGAAATGCAGTCATGATGCATGCCCTCGCCAATGCTCCCTCGTGCGACACCATCTTACGTCCGCGGCATGCGTTCATCCCTCAATGCTCCACAACGCCAGGCACATCAGTGCTATGTTATGAGCGTGATTACCGAGTTGTTATTAGTCCTTTTCATACAGCAGTATTGGGAAACTAAGGTACCTCCCTTATATCATTCCCAAACAATGATCCATTCTAGGGAAGTCAGTTCTAGATAATCTCATACGATGATGCGGTTCTAGGTCGCTGTAAAGGGCTGTCAGGGCTGTTACACTCACTCGTTACACCACTCCCCCATCACCTTATCAATACAGGCCTAGTTTATACTCTGTTTACTACGGGAAGACTCGTCGTCTCACCGCAGATTTAAAGTATGCTTGAGATCACTACAAAGGGCTGTCAGGGCTGTTACATGCAATTGTTACACCGCTCCCCCATCACCTTATCAGTGTAGGCCGACAGGTCGAATACAGTGTCTCATACCACCGTATTCAGCTCACGAGTCTAGGTTGCTCACTGGTCACTACGGGGAGGCACATCACCCCAGCTTAGGCCGACAGCTCGACCACGGTGTCCCATACCACCATGCCCGGCTCATGAGTCTTAGCGGATCAAGGTACCAAGGTTAAGCGGGATTCACTGGTGAGTTGGGTACCTTAGGTTCAAACAGAGGCATCCATACATGGTGAACATACATCGGCAGATCGGGTTACTTGACGAGCTCGACTAATACGAGCGCACATTGCATCGATCGATATGAAGCGCATAAGCACGTTGTGTGGCCTAACCACTGCCGACGACCAACACACGACTCGGGTTCGTCAAACACGCCCTACGTAGCGAATGAATCTCAACCACGACTTCAAGCCTGTTACCGATTGCCTGGACTAAAACTTAGCCCCAATCACATTCAATCCATAATCAGAAAGCATGTATAGTAGTCAAAGCATAATTAACAAGTAATTTAAACATGTTAACAAGCATGTTATAAAGCACAATGTAAGTAGGAAATACAACACATACATTTCATAAGTAAGCGATTAGATTAAACAACTTGCATGGAGGAAATCATACACATCTCTAAGGTATTTGAGAATCCTATCTCAACACCTACCTAAAGCACTATCTCCTAAGTACTTACTCATATAAGCATTTTCACAAACACTTAGACTACACTTATTTAACATGCATAACATATATTAGCCAAAACATGTATTAGGGCAAATCCTTTCGCTAAGAAAGTGTTACACACATATATAGCATATACACATAGTAATTAATCATGGCAAACACACTTTCATATATTGCACGTATACGGTATTTTCTACAATTATACCGAATACACTAAACGCCATAATTTGCATACGTAACTGAATCGCAAAACGAACAGCGCATTTTACATGTGAAATAACATCCAGATCATGAATCTATCATTATCTGACATTGAAAGCTTTGAAAACCATAACCTATACGTCTAAAGTCCGCACCTTACGCCGTAGAAGCTTAACGAAGTCGATAGAATCTCTAAGTCTTCGTCTACGGCGGTACAACAACTTATAGCATGAATTAAGTCAGCTATCTCGCTACTAGTAACAGTTGAAACCCTAGAACAAGTTAGGGTTAAGTTTTCTTACCTAAGTACGTCGACAAAATCGCCGGAATAACGATTAGGAAGTGATGGTCAAGCACGTATAGCAGTGGGATGGAGTATCAGGAAGATGCTCCCACTTCTCCCACACTTTCTCTCTCTTTTCTCTCTTCTCTCTCCTAAGGGTTTTCTCAAATTCATATGGAGAGAGTGAGAGAGGGTTTAAGGTCCTTATATAGGCCCAGAACTCACGAAAATAGACTCAGGGCCATGGTATACTTAGGTTATGTCCAAATACGGTGTTCCGTCTCAACGGAGCACTTCTGGAGCCCCCCTTGAGCCAAAGGTCATACTTAAGCTCACTGACCTTAGATCTAGGTCGAGTTAAGTTTTCGTTCCAGTCGGGTTCCCAGATCACACGTGGCGGACTAGTTTCAGTTCAACGGTCACTGAAACTCGATCAGGGTTACAAGTACACGAACATGTATGGGAAATGTTCCCTGATCCGAGGGTGTATTTGGGTCAGATTCCGACGGTCTGATTGCTTATATTTGGCCCGCAAGCGACAAGTCTCAGATTACTTAAATTCGATTTAATTTCTAAAGAAAACCATGTTTTCTCACACTCCTTACTCCGGGCTCAAGCGAATAGCCCTGGGACACTATTTGGTTTTGATTTCTGAGATGGTTGTCAAGTCAAGCAAGGCGGTCCTAATTCTATAACTTCGTATTATTCGGACTTTCGATGTACGGTCCAGATCTAATACGGAGTTTCGTGATGCTCCCGAGAGCAGCCGGGTAATGAGATTGATCCTAGATTTTTAGGTAATGTAACGTCAACGATTCCCCAAGTTTTGGGTCCTGCAGATCGTATTTAAAGTGATTAGTGCGAATTTCGTATGCAATTTAGTTTAACACTAGTTAATCCTCGTCTAATTTCTAAAGGATTTGGTCCTGAGTGATTTCTGCCTGAGGTGGTACTCGGGTCTTTGTATGGGATTTTTCGAGTCGTTACATGGATTGAGTTAGGTTGAGCCAAGTTGGGTCACATCAAGGTCTAGTACAAAGGAATTCAGGTTGGCACCTCTAGGGCCCGTTTGGCTGGGCGGATTGGAAGCGATTGGATGGTATTGGAATGGATTGGAAGTTAAATCCCGGGATTAGCCGGGCATGCCAAACAGACTGGGTGATCTGATCCCAGGATATATCAATCCCATGGATCTTAAGACAATCCACTGACAACACCATCATTACCTTTAAATCCCATCCAATCCACCCTAATCCGTTCAAATTTGCCTGGGACGTGTTTGGTTAGAGGGATTAGAAGGGATGGGAAGGTTTAATCCCGGGATTAGCCGGGCATGCCAAGTAGACTCGATATAGCAATCTCAGGATATAGCGATCCCATGGATCTTAAGGGTCTGTTTGGTCGGGCGAATCCCATGGGATTAGGAGGGATGGAATGGATTTTAAGGTAATGATGGTGGTGTCAGTGGATTGGTTTAAGATCCATGGGATTGCTATATCCCGGGAGAAGTTCACTGGGTCTGATTGGCACGCCCGGCGTATCCCGGGATTTTACCTTCCAATCCGTCCAACCAAGGGATGGGATCAATTTTAAGGTAATGATGGTGATGTCGGTGGATTGTTTTAAGATCCATGGGATTGCTTATATCCCGGGACAAGTTCATCGGGTCTGTTTGGCTTGTCATGCATATCTCGGGATATCGCGATCCCATCCCTCCTAATACCGGGATCGGTCTAGCCAAACAGGCCCTAAGGGCGTGTTTGGGCGGTGGGATTAGAAGGGATTACGTGGGATGGACTTGCATTAGGTCCTGTGTCAATTCCACTCCATGTTTGGGAAGAATGGAAAAGCGTGGAATTAGATTAGATAGAATTGCATTGGTCCCGTGCCAATTTCACTCAATGTTAGCAAGTTGTGTAGGTCCCACCATGATGTGTGGGCTATATCCACACTGTCCACCCATTTTTCGAGGTTATTTTAGAGCATGGGCCAAAAAATTAGGTAAATCTAAAGCTCAAGTGGACCCCACAATAGAAAGCAACGAGGATTGAATACTTACTGTTGAAAACTTCTTTGGGGCCACATAAGTTTTGGATCTGCCTCATTTTTAGGCCCATGCCATAAAATGAGCTTACAAAACAAATGAACGGTTTAGAGATGACACATGTGTGTTATTCTCAATAATTTCAAATAATAGTGGGTATATCCATTCAATGTACCACCGTATTACCAGCGAAGCATGGAATTAATCTTATCCCATGGCAACATGGGACAATCCCTGCCATGGGTAATAATTATGTTTTTTGAATCTCATCCCACTTAATCCCTTCTAATCCCACCGCCCCAAACACGCCCTAAGACAATCCACTGACAACACCATCATTCCTTGAAATCCATGCCATCCACCCTAATACCATTCAATCCCTTCCAATCCACCCGGCCAAACGGCCCATAGGCAGGTGTGTTAAGCATGGGTTTACTCGGGTTCAGTTAGGCTCGGCTTAGCACAACCCAACCCAACCGAGTTGCACCCCTAATTGAGAATATTTTAAAATAAAATATCAATTTGTTCTACCTCCAACCATGAGTAATAAAAAAATTACAAGATTTACCAGGATATCTTTGTAGCATCCAGTCTACCCATCAATTACAGTTACTCATGTTACGACATGAACCGTGAACCGATATAAACCCTTCAAACCAATCCAGGTGGCTCTTTCTTTCCATGTGTTCATGTAGCCTACCCTCCTTGAGATTAGTTACATATACTTAACCATGTGTGCGCCTATAAGTTTATTACATATGATTAATGTACCTATAAGAATTGTATATGGGTTGGATGTAACCTAATGAATTTTAATCAGTCCAGGTCAGGCTCAGAACAGTGGGCCCATGTCAAGCTCACGTTGATCTCGATCCTAGCCTTCGTCCTTGGGTTGGGCTCAGTCCACCCTTAGAAAGTTCACACCCTATAGCTTCAGGTAGAAATGGCGATTGATGGGGCTTAAAAGGTTGCAGACCAAAATGTCAAACCACTGGCATTAACAAAAGAATGGTGGAGATGAGTCACCCTTCTTTTAAAATGTTGAGATTAGCTCAGATGCAGATATACGTACCATGTACCATACGTACACACCAAAGCTGGGACCCACGTATTGTTCATGTGAAATTCAATCCATCCATTACGTGAGTTCTTTTCTAAGTATATAATATATGTGTAGAAATGGTACTACGAGGTCGAGCTCTATAGGCCCACAGTGATGTGTGATGGACATCCATTCTTTGCATTTGGTTAGTCCCCTATAGGTATTGAGATGTACTAAAAATCAACCGTATCCGGAACTTAAGTAGGCCACACCATCTGAAACCATTGAAAATCACATTAAATATATCAAAAAGCACTTAGTGGGGTCTACCTGAGTTTTGGAATGTCCTGAAATTGGTATGACCTCTCATCCAAGTGGGACACACATAATGGATGGGCTTGATTTCTAAAGGAAATCTCAGTAGGCCCTATATACAATCATGAAGATTTTAACGGGTGGGAATGCATTCTCAACTTTTGTCTGTGGTGTGGTCCACCTAATTCATGGATTGACCTGAATTTTAGGCCCATCTCCCACCACGGAAGGATTCATCTGATTGATGGGATGGATGTCCGTCACACATCATGGTGGGGCCCACATAGCTCGACTCCAAGTGGCCAAACAAAGCGAATTGGCCAGCTTTAATAGGCCATGCTGGGCCGGCCCATTGGGTCTCCTAGTGGGCCCGGCCTGGCCCAAATTGGCAAGTTGCCAACCCTGCCCTTTGGGGAATATCTTAATCATGGACCAGCTGCGACCCACGAAGAAATGATGTCCTTTTGTGGAATGTATTTTAAGCCACACGTTAAAAAGTGTTCGTTATGAGAAAATGGACGGCTAGGAGAAAGATGATTGATGATTTAAACGCGTGGTCCACCTGGTCAGTGGGCCTGAGAGATTTTTAATATGGACATTTTACCGAAGTTTCCATCTGATGAACGATCCAGATTATTGCACGTGTGCCAAATCGGCATGTACGGGGCCTTTGTTTCTTTCTGCTTATATTCTACCTTCTTCTCGTTATTTTTGAGAGTTACTCTGATGGAAACCACTTTGATCTTTTTTAGCTGAATATGTACAATAGTCATGTTTCTGGTGATAACCGTCCATTTTGGAGACCATCTTATGTAAGGCCGAGATGGTCCTATTGAAGAAATCATTGGGCCATGGTCAATCCAACATTGGGCCATTCATATCAACGGTTTTGATCACCGGATCAATGGCCCCGTTTGTAGCAAGGAACCCAAGCATATCACAATATGCAAACACCCTACATGTCCCAACGTGGTAAAGGTGGAGTGATATGGACCGTTCATCAGGTACGTCAATGTGACTAAGTACAAGAAATAGGTCGGTCACTTACCAAGATGGGAACACATGTACGTTGAATGTGGATCATTGATTGGCCATCATGTTTTAACCGCTCATTTGCCTTACACGTGTGGCCCAACACAAGTGCCAGTCTGCCTTTTGAATGGATTGGATCTCATGAATGGACTGGATCTCCTCTATGAAGTGTGCTGATATAGGTGGGGTCCAACCTTACTAGATGGACAATGGCCACGGTCATCCCTTTCTCTCAAAGAATCCTAACTATAGGATGAAAGCAGACAATTACATTTAATGGCTGAAATTTAGTGGGGAGCAAATCAGATGGTTAGGATCGTTAGGAGGGAAGATTTTTGGGTATCTTCCTTCCATCATGGGGACGCTGTATGGTTGGATCACCGGATCGTATGGTGGGCAAGTACAATTGCTTGCCCAAACAATCCTTCCATTTGATACTGATATATATCCATCCAGACCACTCAAAGATTCTATTATAGATGGAGCAAATTTCTAAATAATACAATATCAAGCAATCCCAACCATCCAGCTAATAGATATCCAATAGATGGGTGAAAATAAAATAGTGAGTGATCTAAATTCAAAGGAAAAATCAGATGGTTAATGTGAACTTTCAATTATGCTCCGTCCAAAATTGGATTAATGAAAGTTCACATTAACCATCTGATTTTTCCATATATATATATATATATGGAAAAGGTTCTATGGGTCGAGCTCATGGGAACTTCCCATGAGGTTGAGTTGTGTGGGCCCCACCGTGATGCATGTCGAACATCAACACCGTGCATTTGATGGGTCCCCTTTAAATTATAGGATATGCCAAAAATCAGCTGTATACTGAACTCAGGTGGGCCATAACATCTAAAATCACGTAAAGACATACCTAAAACATATAGAAGCACTTGGTGGAGCCCACCTAAAATTTGGATGCATCTGAAACTTGGTCTGACCCCTCATCCAAGTGGAGCACACATAATGGATAGGGTGGATTTGAGAACCATAGCTCGGTGGGCCCAAAAATGATTATGAATGTTTTAATGGGAGGGTAACTCCTCTCAACTTTTGTACGTGGTGTGGCCCACAAAAGTTATAAATTGACTTGATTTTTAGACCGAGACCCACCATGGAATGGTGCATCTGGCTGATGGGGTAGATGTTCGACACACATCACGGTGGGGTCCACACCACTCGACTTCATGGGAAGTTCCCATGAGCTAGACCGCACAGAACCTTTACCTATATTATATATATATTATACTATATATATATATATATATATATATATATATATATATATATATATATATATATATATATTATACCATCATAGTCTAATGTATATCAACACAAACCAAATACGCATCAACAACTTAATTCACATAACTTAACTGACTTTTAATAATAGAAAAACTTATATTGATCAAGCATTTTATCAAACATGTTAACTACTAATAATAATAGTATTACGTTTAATAATAATAAAATAAATACTGCATGAATATTGCATATATTTATAAACCACAATAAAAACCTTTGACTAATGCACTCAAGAGTTGATAAATAAAAATCTAAAAAAATATTCCGCACCTTAGAGGGTTTCATACGATCTAATCATGCTTAAAATTATGATATTTAAAATTAGGTATAGGTTACGAAATCGAATGGTTAAATGCAAGTTTTGCTTCCGGTCACAAGTGGCGGTGAATTCAGTAGGTACAAGGGTTTGATCGATGAGATACTAACACCAAGATCCTTCTCTCCCACACACACTCACTCTCTTTCTCTTCCTCTTTCTCTCTTCCTCTCTTTCTCTTTTCTTTCCTACAAAACCTAGGGCAAATTTATATGGGGAAAATGAGATTGAAATAAATGAGTATTTATAGTGCCGATATATTGCAAGTGGCCCTAAAGCCTATGAAATTGCTATTATAACCCTATGGGAGATTGTCTCTAACTATTAGGGTCCACCAGGAGACGTACGAGTAGATTTAAGCCACAAGATAATTGTCCCTAATAGTGATATACATATAGATATGATTGGCCCATCATTTGGATGCACCGATTGACATGTATGATTAGAAGTCAACTCGACGGTCACCAATCATCGATCGGGGTCACAACTATATAGATATGTGTAGGATATTAATTTAGGCTAGTATCTTAAATTTGATCGTGATCTAACAATTCGAAAGCCATAACTTTGGCAAAGATTGAATGTGGACAATTCACTTAAATTTCTGTTTAATTTTAAGAATATTCACACATCTCATATATTAGCATTGTGAATCCAGGTTAAGCGATTCGAGACACGATTTTGGTTCGATGTCCCACAATAGAAGTCAAGCCCACCAAGATTAACATCTTCCTATATTTTCGAGTCCATCGACCCACTAACGAGCAGCATAAAGTTAGTTTGGTTAATCAATGCATTTCTGGAATGAATTGGGTCATGAAATTTCTTGTGCATGATAAGTAGGGTTTGGATTAGCTAAGTTCACGGCGTGGACTTTTCATAATTAGTAGAGATGGCGATTCGGCTCTAATCACTCTAATCAAGAGTAATAATTCAACTAAACTATAAATTATCAAGAATAGTATAAAATACAAAAAAAAAAAAAAAAAAATCATAATTTAATCACATTGGATAATTTCTAGCATGATTAGAAACAATTCTTACGAAAATACTACATACTAAAACTATAAGATGAAAAATATATGTCCAGTCCATCGACAACTTGTGGTCGTTCAAATTTTCAATTTTAATAGGTCAATTGCTTGTAACATTTTTAACACTTTTAATTACTGAATTATTTTTGTATTTGTTGGTAGTTCATTATCAAGTCTCATTTAGACATGCCAAATTTTATCCATTTCAAGTTCTAGGAAAATATAAAAATTCTGGCATTACTGGCTGTCGGAAACCAATGTTTTCTGCACAATTTTCAAGACATCCTAAAATCAATATTGTTTAATTTTTTTAATTTAGTTTAGTTTATAAAAGTAGACTCATTAAGCTTAAATCTTGTTTTTGAATCACCTCAATTGAAGTTGTATTGAATAAGATATGGATTTTTAAATTTAATGCACTAAAACTACCTGTTGTTGTCCATTGTTTTCCATTGTTGAACAAAGGGTGACAGTGGCACCATCAACTGTTACTAAAAAATACACATTTTTTACGGTGGTATCATGCCCCATTGGCCCAAAAACCTTAATTTTCACTGTGGCACCATGGATTTCATGGTGGCACCGTAGGGGTTTGTTCATGTTCCCCAAAAAACTTCTCCTTGGTCAGGTAGTTTTAGTGGACGTAAAATCATTCCTTATGGTCCCAAACACTTGCAAATACATGCACAAATATACACTCAATTCAAGAAATCAAAGGTAACCCATTCGTAAGTTGGGAAATTTTGGGGCGTTAAAGTTTACCCTCTAACTATTCTCTTATTAACAATTTACCCCCTAAAAAATCTGCATCTCTCTCTCTCTAAAAAATCTGCATCTCTCTCTCTCTCTCTCTCTCTCTCTCTCTCATTTTTTTTTCTTTTTTACCTCTCTTTTTCTTCTCTGCTAGTGACATGAGCACTAACCATGGTAATGACAACCATCACAACCGCACCTGCTACAACCATGACATCGACAACCTTGTTGCCATCATCGGGAGCAACCACAGTAGTGGTAGCCATGGGCGTCACCTGTCACTATAGCCACGACAACCCTCTCAAACCCTAAAAATCCTCTCTTCCATTTCTTGATTCACCCCCTATTAAGTGGACTCATTGATTAGGTCCTTGAGGAGGAAAATGAGATAAGTAAATGTTTTTGTTAAAAAAAATAAATTATTTGGGGTTTTAAACCTATATTTTCTTATTCATCATGAACCCACAGTGTGGATTGTTTGCTCTAAGTTATATAAGTCTATATTTAAGACTATTTTATTTATTTTTTCTTAACGTTGGGGTTTTTGTGTCACTAGTGGTTACCACTACGACAACTATGAGAGATGTAGAGAGGAAATAGAGATTGAGAGGAAGAGATTGTTTAATTAGTATACTGTTGACCATATATACTTATGTGCTAAATCAGTAGATATCAAGATCAACTATTTGAACATAAGTAGCTAAAACAAAATGACTTATGATCCAAATGAACCCTTAAATGTAAGAATTCTATAAGGGGCCTTATTGATCAACGGTCTGGATTGTCCTAAGGGTTGGATAATGTGATCGGGTTTACCAGTGGGCCCGACTAAATTGTGATGCATTCAAAAATTCGTGTAAGGGGCGGTATGCTACTACTATGATACGCATATAGTGTCTTAGAGGAACTGGGATTCCCAATTCGTGTGGAGCCTTTCAGGGAGAGGAGTTTTAATGGGTTTCAAACTCCTCTACCATCTACATTATAAATTAGGTTGGACCCCCAATTCAACACCACCAACAGAAGTTCAAGCCCATCGTGTCTTCTCTAAATGGTGTAAGGAAAGGATCGGAAGACCTCAGCATTCCGTTCTCTCAGCGATGGCATCTCAGCAAGTAAGTCATCTATCTCTTTCGAACTCCATATCCGATGCATAGCACGGTCCTTGCAATTCCGCATAAAGCATTACAGTTGGTATCAAAGACTACTGTGCATCGGCTATGGCTGATCCGTTCAGATCATTGGATCTATTCTACATCCCTCTGTCATATTTGTGTGTTGTAATCACACTCATCTAGACTTAGATTTGGGTCTTTTTTTGGCATGATTGGGATATATGTTGTAGAGTCAGTACATTGCCTTACCGAAATACAACACCTTCAACCGGCGAATCCCAATCAGTGAGACTATCATATCTCAAGTTTAGGTAGCCAGATTCCGGCGAAATCGACAGGGGATAAAAACCCATTCAGGATTCCGATTGCCGGAGTTTTTTTTTTTTCAGGCGGCCCTAGAAGATGCAGTTACCACAGATCCACTTTATGCATCCATCTTTAATAACAGGATGGGATGTCATTAACATCTGAACAAAGGATTTTCAAAACGCACCTCGATTGCTGCTGTAAGCCATTATAGATAACGACACTCCACCTTTTCTTCTTCCAATTCTTTCTGCGGCAGCAAGGTGAGAAATGACCTATTTAGGGTTTTTTCGACCTCCAGTGTAGTCGAGGTAGCCATTAATGGCTGCATGGGGTTTCGGTGTTACTTCATAGTTGAACCCTAAACCCGTTCGGAATCAGGGCCATGACTATTGATTGCAACAAATAAGGTCCTCTTCACCGAATAAGGTGGTATCTTCATACCTCAGCTGTAACCATCTTGTGCATCATCCTGCCACCAGTAATCCCGATGGAGGCAGGCCCTTGAGAGAGATGGCAGTGGCACCAATGAGTCTAGGTTTTTAAAACCCCTCTCTTGTGATTTTTTAAAGGGCCTTAGATTTTTATTTTTTTTAAGGGGTGTGGGGTAGTGCCCTTTTTGGATTCACACTAAGGGTTAGTGGGCCATCTGAATCAAGGGTTGGTCCTTCTTCCTGGACTCATTGATGGCCTTATATCACTTGAGTAGGATCCACCAAGTACGTAGTGTCTATTTCAGTACGAGAAATGAGCCTCTTTTATCAGCATGGTTTCACAACTGGGCCCCTCTTTGTGGACCACATCTCCAAGCCGAGTGATCTAGTGGTCCATCCTTATGGACCAAAGGTTGGTTGTATTGTTCAGATGATTCCTTTGATATTGTACATTAATTATACATGGGCCAACGCCTGATCATGTTAGTTATCCGGCGAGCCCATTGGCTATTTCATTCCATTTATGGGCCAGATTAGTAAGCCATGTGTATAGGGCCTAGGTTGGTGTAACGCCCCAGAAAATCGGGAGTCGTGCATAGACTCGACTCCCGAGTTCTCGAGTGTCACTTATCATGCATTTATGGTTTTTATGATTAATCAAATTTAACTGCGCAATTTGGAATTACCTGAGGCACGAAGCACAATCACACCAGTCTATTGAAATGAAGGATAACTCACATATATACAGGTCCAAAAATAATAAAGGGTCGCCCAAGGCGTTGCCCAACAGAACTACAAAAGAAGGCTATGTCCAAAAGAATAAAGCGGGCTCAGCAAATCCAAATCCAGCCCGATCAAGCCGATGGAGAGCCCGTCCTCCTCGTCCAGCTCGCCTCGCCAGGCTCCTCATGCCCTGAGTCACCTGCATCTATGAATGGGTCTGGTTGGTGTTTTAAAAACACAATCCCAGAGTGGGAGTGAGTGATTAACTCAGTGTGAACTATTGGTCTCAAGTTACAACAGGCATCAATTGTAATAGGAATTTAATGAAAAACAACAATCAACACCTAATAACTCTTATTTAAAATACGTGCATGCGGATGATATGATGCATGCCCTCCACAACACTCCCTCAAGCGACTTCATCTAACGATCGCATATGACAACACTCCCTCAGAGCGACTCGACTTCCGAGTCGCCACCCTAACTAATGCGTGCAATGCGATCGTGTTAGCCGAGTTATTAGTTAAGTCCATTCATCCAGCAGGTTGGGGATTCTGATTCACCCTACGTATCAATGCCCTAAGCTGATTGCGAGGTCAAGACCCCATCAACGCGTGAGGTCGAGACCTCGCGGTCCGTGATCCCGTCGGGTTCCTCATCCCTGACACCAAGCACATGAGGAGTGCCGAAAGGAAGGGATCGCTCGCGGTCACTACGGGGAGGCGCGGTACCCCAGCGTAGGCTGATAGCTCGGACATAGTGTCCCATTCCACCATGCCCGGCTCACGAGGCTGTGGACCAATTTCAAGTGGGTTAGTGATGGGCTACAATGGTTGTAGGGTGGTTCAGGTTCCATACATATGTGAGCAACAGGGTTAACAAACAGGGTTGGTCAGCAAGTAGGCTAGACCGCACGGATCAAGTGAGCGTGAGACGAGTGACATCGGGCACAAGGGACCCATGTAGTCGAAATACAGCCACCCGAAACCACCGCCCAAACCCACAGGTCTAGCCATAGCGTAGTCCTACCAATGGGACTACCGTCTCCTCATTGATTCCTGACCAACCCAAAGGTATGGAGGGTGATTCATAGCATGCCGGCAATCAATGCATCGTCTAAAAATAATCAACCTCTTGTTCTCATGCTTCTCAACAAAAAATTCTAAACTTCTACTAACAAGTAAAGCTAATAATATCATGAACAAAGTGTGTGTGTGGTGTGGGTTGGTGAGGAAGTTAAGTGCTTCCTCCATCTCAAGAAATCACATGCACAAGGGTAATGAATCATACATATTAGGAAACACACATATAAGACAACACCAAGCATGAGCATGTGATATCCATACACACAATCATGTGAGGGGCAAGAACACATAATGAGAGAACTAAGCATGCACATCCATACCATTCCAACAAGCATATAATTCCTAAGGTTTCTCTAGAATCTCAAATACAACACCCAACCCAAACAATCAAAATCATTAAGCTCGTACTAAATTGTGCTAGGCCACCTAAGAACAATAGTCCGCACCTTGTGATTCGTTGGAGACTCGAAAACGACCTAGGAATGTCGATTGGGGGCCGGTTGGTCGGAATCCCTAAAGCAAGCAATTTCATGTTAGAAATCTATGACAATCCCTTCTCAACACAAGGGTTTCAAGAAAAATGGGTGATGGATGTACCTAGGCGATCAATTGAACGATTTTGGTGGTTGTGGTGCACGGTTTCTTCTTGGAGAAGGAATAAGAGGTTGTGGGTTGATCCTCTTGGGCCCCACCTTGATTGAGAGTCCACCTTGCTCTCACCTTCACTCTTTCTTCTCTTTCTCCTCTTTCTCTTCTCCCTTTTCTCTCTCTTTCCCCCCTTTTCTCTTAGGCAAAATCGTATGGGAGAGGGGTGCCCAAATGAAACCCTTTATATAGTGCCAGTTTTGGTGCAATTGGCCCTAAGTGTTGGGTCTTTACTATAACTAACCCTATGGGAGGGTTTTTCTAGCCTATGGGGTGTACTAGTCGATATACACCGTAGGATAGTTAGTCCTAATGTGATCTACGTATGGACACAATCGGCCCGCCATTTCGACGCGCGATCGATAGATATGATTAGAAGTCTGTTCAACGGTCACCGATGGTCGATCAAGGCCCGGGCTATACGGATGTGAGCGAAGAAATATCCTTAATCCACGGGTAAAGTTTGGTCGTAAACCGACGGTCCGAAATCCTCAACTTGGCGTAAGAGGGACGACACAAATCACTTAAGTTCCCATAATTTTTCAAACTAGCCTTCTAGGGCTCCCTATTGAAGTTGGGGTGGCCCTGACGCCCCTTAAGCCACCATTTTCGGTGGGTAGGTGTCTTTGGCTTGACTAGGGTCCATGCAAAAATTTAGGGCAACGGATGAACGGATTTATGATCTGAGCAAGCATTTCCGACCTTTAAGTGGCCATTTGGGGGCCATTCTGATTGATGGGGATTTCTGGTGGCCCTCTGGCCATAAAATTTATAGGGTAGGTGATCCATGGCCCGATGAAGGGCCATGCAAAATTTGGGAGCGATCGGATATGGGGTTTGATCGCACGGGTCCGATTTACGATCAACCGTCATCGTGCCACGATCAGGGCCCAGATTTGGTGGGCAGGAGTTGAAAAATACATTAAACCATCACCGTAAATTTGGAATAAATCCGACGGCTGGAGGCCCGGAGTCTCAGTTTCTTTTTTGTCAGTGCCAGATTTTAATCTGGCATGGTGGGGTGCATCTGGCAATTGCCAGATGCCACTTCTGGGTGTCCACTGGCTCCGCGGTCCGCGATGGACCACAAGCCCAGTGAGACAACAGCCACACCAAGTTTTAGATTTTTCCGACCAACCTCGCCTGCACGAGCCGTCCTTTAATTGTAAACAGCCATCTGGCTTGACGGCCCGCACTTGTCCCATCATAACAAAATGGTCCACCCCAGTATAACTAACATTGAATGTTATGGTCATTTAAGTGATATTATAAGTTAAAAAAAATAAATTTCAAGGATTTTTGGAAACCCAAAACAGTGAAAATTCGGGATGTTACAGTTGGGCCTATCTTTTGGGACTGATTTGGTTCACGTTCATTTGATATTTTATGGGCACACTCAAGTTAATTTTGGGCCCAATTAAGGCCTGGTGGTTGACCGGATGGAGCTCATATTATAAGCCCATACCAATTTAATTCAACCCAACTTAAGGGCATGTTGCATGCCCGTTTAATGTTTGGGTCTTCCCTTTGGGGCCGATTTTGGGACCTATTTCTTAAATTTGAACCATCTATTTAGTTTTAAATGAGCATATAATCTAAATCATTCACTAGATGAACAATAAAGAATATAGACCTTCAATTATGTGGACACTTAAGTATTAAATCCATCCACTTTATTGACCTTCACAAGGACCTGAATGTCCACCTGATTCAGGTAAACGTTCTATCTATATTGTCATCCTGTGAATGTGTATCGCTCATTGATGATGATCAGATCATATGGAGTCTCGATTTAGCTTAATTGTAGGCACATTACCCATTCTTTATGAGTTGATATAGACCGTTGGAATGAGGGAGGTGAAACCTACTCGTTTATTTCTCTTTAAGGCTCCTCATTTTCCCAACAATCAATATCAACTGCCTTATGAGCCAAATCAAACTAATTTATATATTGTTAATCCATTGAGGGTAGGATTAAAATCGCAATCCTAAGTCAAAATTTGTGGGATTGAATTCGGTTGTGTTAGTCACCACAGTAACCTCAATTAATGAAAATCTTCACAAATCAAGACTTGTGACATTGGGAATTCAGTTATAAGATTGCATTCATTTACGTTCATGTTTCATGCGAACAATGTCGAAAATACAAACGATCACAGTTTGGCAGGGGTATGAACGGGGTGAAGTAAATAATGCTAGTGATGTAAAGTTGAAAGACTCATCCTACCCGCAAGTGTTGAGTGTCTCAGATTTACATAATTAGCATCGCTTAACTTCATGTTCAGGAGGGTCACTAACATATTATCGCTACCTCCCACTGGAGGAGTAATGATGATGTAACCGACTCTCGGTAGGATCGGATGTTTAGGCCCATCTTCATCCTGGATAGTTAGTTGAAAGCTTCAATCAATTGAATTGATAAGTTTGCCTGATATTTGATTTTATTCATGAATTGTCTTATGTAAACAATTTGCTAATGTGAGTATATTTTGTAACCAATTAAAATTCCAACTCAAACGCGTCAAGTTCCCATCCTAAACGAGTCTGATTATGTTCAACGGATAGAGGCCATAGAGACAGTCCTGTGATGCTTAAATTCGGAGATCACTTCAGAAAATTCTGAACCGTTAAAATCCTTTGAAAACAGTAAGAATATTGATCTTGTAACCTCAGGACATGTACCTGGACATAATGAAAACAGAAAAAGGAAACATGGTTCCAACGAGGAATCCTCGAGACCTCACGGTCCTCCAGGTTCTCCAGTTGAAAATCGACTTGGGAATGGATCGAGTCGCAAGCAGGCTAAAGGTAATAATTGCTTCTTCTATAAGAAGTCAGACCATCAAAAGAAAGATTGCGTAAAGTATAAGCAATGGCTCGTAAAGAAGGATAATAGTTATGTTCTAGTCTATTTTGAATCTAATCTAACTGATGTGTCGGAATTCTTGGTGGATAGATTCAGGAAACCACTATTCACATATGTCTTCTATGTAGGACTTACTACAGACCAGGCCACCAACTGATGCAGAACGCTCAGTATACGTTGGCAATTGAAGTCTATAGGCTTAGGTTAGAGTCTGGTTATTTATTGGATTTGGTAGATATATTTTGTGTGCCTTCTATAAGATGCAATCTAGTCTCTATTTCTCGTTTGGATAAATTGAGATATTCCAATTTGAGAATAAATGATTCATTATTTACCTTAATTCGATTAAAGTTGGCACCAATTCTATGGTGAGCAACCTATAGCATGTAGACTTGATTGTTAATGGCTTGTATGGAAATAAAACTGAATCTCAACGAAGACTAGACTGTGAGAATTCATCCGTGTTATGGCATAGACGATTGTGTCATATATCTCGTAAGAGATTGGACAGGCCTTTGAGAAAGGACTCTTCATTCTTTAGACTTCTCCGACTATAAAGTGTGCATTGATTGTATAAAAAGGAAAACTGACTAGAACCAGAAAGAAAGATGCAACAAGGAGTGTAGAACTCTTAGGGCCTGATTGATTTCAAAGGAATTGGGAATTACCCTTGCAAAAGTTCATTATTACCTTTTCCCTTGTTTGGATTTTCAAATGCAATTCCGCCTCGAAAATTGGTCCAAAAAAGTTGACTTGCATCTGTGGACCCCACTGTGATGTGTATGACATATCCACACCGTCCATCTATTTTATCAGAAGATTTTAGGGCCTAAGTCCAAAATTGATAAGGGATAAACACAAATATTAGCTTCAGCCAAAACATCTAAACCCCACAAAATTTTTATACGGCAAACATTAAATTTCCACTGTTTCCTGTGGTGTGGTCCACTGGAGCTTTGGATCTGCCTTATTTTTGAGTTCATGGCCTAACTGAGGCTGACATACAGGATGAACAGTGTTAATAAATCATGTACATCACAGTCGGCCCTAGATTCCTTTCACAGCCATCCTCGATTTTAACGCCAAAAGGCTACGTCGTCGACATCAGCGCACAGGAAACGAGGGGCAATTCCCTGGTAAGTAATTATTACTTATTTCCCAGGTAATTTCCATTTACTTCACAAATTAAACAGGCCCTTAGAGGTGATACATATGGACATTTGTGAACCATTCCCTACAACATCCTGGAGTGGATACAAATATTTTACTACCTTCATAGATAATTATTCTTGTTTTGGGCACCTTTATCTTATCAGTGAAAAATCAGATGCCTTGGATGCTTTAAAAATCTACAAGGCCGAAGTTGAAAATCAACTTGACAAAAGGATTAAAGTTGTCAGATCTAACCATGGTGGTAAATACTATGATAAATATGACGAATTAGGTTGCGATCTAGGGCCATTTACTAGATACCTACAAGATTATGGCATTGTCGCCCAGTATACTATGCCTAATACTCCAGAGCGGAATGATGTGGCTGAAAGGCGTAATCTCACCCTTATAGATATGGTGCGAAGCATGAATAACAATTCGACATTGCCAGAATCTCTGTGGGGAGATGCAATCAAATCTGCAGTTCACATCCTTAACAGGGTCTCCAACAAACCAGTAAGTAAAACCCCTTTTGAGCTGTGGAATGTGAGAAAACTAAGTTTTCGATATCTACATGTTTGGAAATGTCCTGCTGAGACCAAAATTTATAGCACGCATGAAAGGAAGCTCGATCCTAGAACCATAAACTCTTTCTTTATTGGATATCCAGAAAGGTCAAAAAGTTATCGATGCTACTGTCTTTCCCACTCTATCAAGATTATTGAGACTGAGAATGCCAGATTTATTGAGGACACTGAAAACAGTGGGAGCATGAATATTAGAAACTTTGTATATGAGGAAGAAATGATTGTGACTCCGGTCATAGTCACTCCTGATCACATGGATATAAATGCTACAGTTGACCTTGCAGTCACTGCAGAACACTACGTTGAACCTCATGTACAACCCACTAATGAGGAAAATCAAAATCACACCCAATAAGCTGAACCATTGAGAAGATTTGAAAGACAGAGAAGACCTGTAAATCGAGACGATTGCATCGTATACTTACAGGAGAATGAGTTTGACATTGGGATGAAAAATGATCCTGAATCCTTTGTACAAGTTAAACAAAGTTTTGATCCTTCTAGTTGGTTTAATGCCATGAAAGATGAGTTGAAATTCATGAAGGACAATAAAGTATGAAATCTTGTTGAGTTACCCTCTAGAATAAGGCCGATTGGTTGTAAATGGATATTTAAAATCAAGCGGGACTCTAAGGGTAATGTCGAAAGATATAAAGTCAAATTGTTGCCAAGAGTTTTAACCAGCGTAAGGGCATTGATTTTAATGAGACTTTCTCACCAATATCTAAGAAAAACTCATTCAAGATCATAATGACTCTTGTAGCTTATGTGGATTTAAAGTTACATCAGATGGATGTAAAGACAACATTTCTCAATGAAGATCTAAATGAGAATATATATATATGTTACAACCCGAAGGTTTTGTAGCTCTTGACTTACAACATTTGGTTTGTAAACTAAAGAAATCTATGAGTTAAAACAGGCATTATGACAATGATATCTAAAGTTTTATGAAGTAATTTTCTCATATGACTTTGTAGAAAACACTGCAGATGAATGTATTTACATTAAAATCAGTAGGAGTAAGTTCATTATGATGATTTTGTATGTTAATGACATTCTATTAGCTAGCAGTGACATCAGGATGTTGAGTGACACCAAGAAATTCTTATCTCAAATATTTGAAATGAAGGACCTTAATGATGCCTCTTATGTCATTGACATTGAGATTTGTCGTGATAAATCTCATGGATTGCTCAGCTTGTCACAGAGGGCCTACATTGCTAGGATACTCAAAAGGTATAACATGTAAAATTGTACTCCTAGACGACTCATTGTAAATGGTGATAAATTCGGCCCATTCCAGTGTCCCAAGAATGATTTGGAAATGAATTGAATGAAGGAACTTCCGTATACATCAGTAGTAGGGAGCATCATGTATGCTCAAGTCTGTACCGATCGGACATTGCGTTTGTTGTTGGAATGTTGGGCAGATACCTGTCCAATTCAGGAATGTAACATTACATAGCTGCAAAGAACAAAAGGCTTTGGACTCACATAGAGAAGATCTGATCATCTGGAGTTGATTGGATACTCAGACATAGATTTTACAGGTTGTGTTAACACTAAGAAGTCTACCTTAGGTTGTATATTTATGATGGTTGGAAGAGCGATATCTTAGAAAAGCGTGAAACAATCTACCATAGCTTCGTCCGCTAGGGAAGCTGAATTCACTGTGTGCCATGAGGCATCTAATTAGGCATTATGGTTACAACACTTCTTCTCTGATTTGCGAGTACTGGACTGGAGCATATCCCGAAACCATTGAGAATATTTTGCGATAACTCAGCTACGATTTCCTTCTCTAGTAACAACAAGCATTTATCAAGGTCGAGGCACATCGACATCAAGTACCTTGTTATAAAGGAAAGAGCTCAGAATCATTAAGTGTCTATGGAGTTCATCGGCACTAAGCAGATGATTATAGATCCGCTCACTAAAGGACTCCCAATCACGCCATTTCATAAGTATGTAACATACATGGGAGTCATTGATCCCAAAAATGTTTTCAGTTAGTAGGAATTAAGCGTGTTTTATTTTCATAAACATTCAAGAGATCTCATTTGATAAAGTTATTTGATGATTCTGATATAAAGCTAATTTCTGCTTCTCTCTAAGTATGCTTAAATTCTTGAGTAAGTAGAACTATAGTCGTGTCTCGTTGGAGACATTTAAAAAGCTTTGAGACCTCTTAAAGATAGGCACATATCATCATATTACGTGTGTAATCCTTATATATACCACACTTCCTAGTTCCAAATCTATGTCGTCAAGACTGATAGTATTAGTGGTTGCGCTTAGTCTCATTTCGCTTAAATTAAATATTGTGATGACCACCACGATACAGTACTAGTCGTCTTAGTGGACTAGATTGTCATAGCATTGCCTGTATTATCCAATAATTGCATTGGTTAACCATTTGGATGTTTTTCAAATTAAAAACATATTTTCAAAAAGATTAATCATTGACATTGATCAATGTGGTCCAAGTGGGAGAATGTAAGAATTCTATAAGGTGGGCCTTATTGGTCAACGGTTTGGATAATGTGATCGAGTGTACCAGTGGGCCCCACTAAGTTGTGATATATTTAGAAATTTGTGTAAGGGCTACCGTGATACGCGCACAATGTCTTAGAGGGATTGAGATTCTCAATTCGTGTGGAGCCTTTCAGGGAGAGGAGTTTTGATGGGTTTCAAACTCCTCTACCCTCTACATTATAAATTAGGGATGAGTCCCCAATCCAACACCACCAATAAAAGTTCAAGCCCATTGTGTCTTCTCTAAAGGGTATAAGGAAAGGAAGACCTTAGCATTCTGTTTCTCAGCGATGACATCTCAGCAAGATAAGCCATCTATCTCTTTCGATCTTCATATCTGATGCATAGCACGGTCCTTTCGATTTCGCTTAAAGCATTACATTAAAGCGATGACATTCATGCATAATATTGGGAGTAATGTAATAAATATTATGAAAACTTTAAAGATGTTTTAATAACATCGTATAAAGTGAATTAAAATAATATTATCACGAGATTTCAAAATAATGGCAAATTTTAACTGCACTTTTGTTGCAAAATTATGGTAAAAATACTAAAAAACTTAAATAATTTGTTTTATAAAAATATATTTATTCATTGAGATTTTTATGTCAAATTCTTGTTAATTTAAAATTATTAAATAATGCGTTTATAATTTGAAATTACTAAAGTGCTTTTGAAAGTGTGAAATTACTAAATTTATTTATTTTTCTTAAAAAATGATGAAATCAAGAATTATGGGACTCAATTGGCATTTGCATAACATCAAGGCATCCAACAGATGCACCCAACCATGATGATAAGATGAATAAAAAAAAATACACCATAACCAAACTATCAAAATTCACTTGTAACCCATCCAATGATTTGATGGGCCTAATTTTTTATTTGGTTACTCATCTTCAAGTGCATATGTGGGATAGATTGGATGTCATATATGGATCACATGGGCCTCATAGTTTTCCACATTATTTCTTTTTAAATGAAAACTTAATTGAGGGTTTTGATAATTTGATCGAGGGGGGCATTATTTTATGAAATTGGAATTTCTAAAAAATATTTCTATAAAAATCTCTTATTAATTTAAAATAAGTATCTTTAAATATATATATTTTTTACTTTCATTTACTTAAAATTTCTAGAGTTAAACTTTAAAAATTAAAAATCTTATGAGAAACTGCCCGGAATGAGATTTGTCACCATGATTCTGGCCCTGTATAGATGGATTATGGTCTAAAAATCAAACTGATAATATGAACTTGACTATTTGATTCACTCAATGATAGCGACCTAATGCATGTCGTTTGATAGCCACCAAATGGACAGCGATTATATATAATTTTGGAGTATGCTCCATTCATAATCTGCCACTCGATTTGGACGGTCTAGATTATCGCATATGTGTACCACGTGTGTAGCAGATGACTTACAACTATTATAAAAATGAAAAAACTTTGATGCTCTGGCATAGTGTGATAGAAGATACACAGGCATTTAGAAATTACTTGTAAGTTGCATAGAACTGTCCAACATCGTGAATCATAGATTACGCTTATATGATTATCTGACTATTGGACTGTTAAAAATGAAAAAAAATCCAACGGTCCTATTTTAACATCCACTTGTACAATTTTTAACTGGTTGCGTATCATCGTCATAAGCTACCTGAGTATCATGTAACTTCCTTTTAAAAGGAAATAATTAGTAAAGTAGACTGTCTTTTAGGGTAATTAGTTTTCTCGATGGCGGGAAACTTTGACGAAGGAAGGCGATTTTTAGGATAGGGACGGACCAAAATACCCTTGGGTTTGGTGAAAAAGGAGAGTTATTTTCGTCCGAAATAGGTTATCCGTACAGTCGGTGGTTATCTAAGTTTGTGGTCGGTTGAGTTGGGTCGAATAGGTGAAAAGTCGTGCCCATAGTATAAAATTATAAATGTTGGACGAGCTACTGTATATTTACATATTTTCAAATTTCAGGGAGGAGTGGATAAGAGAAATGTTGATACTCCGGAAGAGTGTGATTGTCCATATGCATGCACACATCCGTTGTACACGTGGCACATACATATACATTAATCCATGACGCCAGTCTATTGAACCTGTTACTCTGGAAATCAGGTATACTGGACGGGTCTGATCTCCTATAAACTGACACTAATTTTGAAACAGGAACTTTAAAATTTTCTCATTTTAGCTGACATTTTTGTGGCCATTAATTGGACAGTCAATATATATATATATATATATATTATATATATATATATATATATATTATATATATATATATATATATAAATTTTAATTTGAATCAATATTAATTGAAAATCTGGTTAAAATGTTTGGACGGTTTGGATTGTCTTTACATATATGCCACTAATACAGATTTTGTGTGATTGGGTATGGTCGTCATCTCTACCTGCGTATACTCTAGCAGAGTATCATGGTTGATACGCACACACTAAAAAAAATTACACATGTTATAAATTAATCAATTTAAACCGTCCAAATTGTGGGACCCACTGTGAATAGGTCATCATCCGAGAATCATAGTGCTTCAACAATCAAAACCTCTGATTAGTGGAGTTATCTTTGCTGAATTCATGTCCATCAATCGGCTACTTGGATGATCAAATCACTACACATTTTTCTTTACTGTCCATCTTCATGGTGGGACCAAACTTGGATGGTTTATTTAGAATTATTTGCATGCTACTTATCCAATTTTGTAGTGCCTGAGTATCAACTTCACGCTCTGTCAGAGTATTAAATTTTTTTCTCATTCTCACATCCGGCCGAAATATCCTCGTGACCGTCAGAATGCTCAGAACTGCAGAATGCTATGCTCGTGACCCTTGTCCATAGCTCAAGTGGTAGACTGAGTGAAAGGTACCTTGTTTCAACACTCTAGGTAAAGGGATCGATAAGGATTATGAGAAAATTACCAATGTGGACCTTACCTTTTATCTGGCGTCTTTTATGAATGATCCAAAACTTACCTTCCGAACTTAGACCTTGCATGTACGAGTCGAAAACGAAAAACTCCTGCTTTTCAAAGTGATTATTCGTTTCTGTAGACCAATAGCTACGGATTTTATCCGTAGCCATATGTATCGTAAGCAGGGGTATTTTCGTCCTCAAATGCTCTGTCCGTACAAGAAAGGTTTAAGTTGGGAAGGTAAGTTTTACATTCTTCATAAAAGACGCTGGATAAAAGGTGGGATAAACAGTGGTAATTTTCTCCAGGAATGTCGGATGGCGATTTTTTATTTATTATTTTTTATTATACTGGCAGAGTGTCACCATCCATACTCAGGCTCCTAGGAAAAGTACAATTAGCTTTCATGTAACACAATCCAAGCTGTTCAAATAGTCACTCCCGACGTAGATGGGTCACAGAAAAAAAATCACATGTAAGGATCATTATAAACGTCCAACGAGTGGTCATTAATGGACGGTCAGATTTGAAATTAGTAGCTAGTCCGAATCGAACACATAAATATCAATTAATAACAGGTTAGGATCTTCAATGGATCTGGACTTTTAGTAGACACCCATATCAGTGGGTTCCATTATTTATACGGTTTGGATTGAGGTTACATGCATGGCACGTGGACAGTGACCATTTAAAAACATTTAAATTCCATAGGCTGCAGGAGTATGAGAGTCATACTCATGCGCTCGGTAATCGTTCCCAAGGCATCCATATGCGCGGTTTGGCTGGTGACCCAAACACCAGCCAGCTAGATCATGTCAAAGCTCTCCAGGCCCACCATGATGTATGTGTTTTATCTAGGCTGTCCATCTATTTCGCCGGTTCGTTTTAGGCCATGATCTCGAAAACGAAACAAATCCAAAGCTCAAGTGATCTATACCATAGAAATAGTGGAGATTGTAAGCTGACCGTTGAAAACTCCTTGAGGGCCCAAAGCAATGGTTATTTGCCTTCCAACCTGTCACACAACCTTCGATGAAGGGAAAATACAACTATCAGCTTGATCCAAGTCTTCTGTGGCCTCCGGTTCAAAAGTAAGCGTTCAATCTCCTCTATTTACTATGATGTGGTCCACTTTAGCTTTGGATCTACTTCGTTTTTAGGCTCATGGCCTAAAATGATATGAGAAAATGGATAGACGGTGTGGATAAAGTACATACATCATGGTGGGATCCAGAGAGCTTTGACACCAGAGATAGCTGGTTCGTGCTGGGTCAGCAGGCAAACCGCCTCCTTCATTCAAACCTCATATTGTTGTTTGTTCAATATTGACCGTTGGATTTTTTTCAACTCAACAACCCGCTAGATGTCACTAGATGTCCACTAATGCGTCAGGTAGCATCATGTACTATTTGTAGTTACCTGACTAAAGTGGGGCCCACCGTTTATTGGTCTAATTTGAGTAAATAAAGGCAAGAGGATGGTGAATCAATCGTAACCGTCCACCAAGTGGGTCCTACAATGGATGGATCATTTCTTTACAACACTCAATTTTCTTCAATACCCTCACTAACTTCCAACTATTATAGCATGTATTTTCTACAGTCTCTTTGAAGTAAACTGATCCAACGGATAGGATCATTTCATCTGTCTGTATTTTGAGCCATTTTCAATCCATTGAGAGGAAACTAAATGGACGGTCCAAAATAATATGCCATATTCGCTATCAAAAGCTATCGCTCTACCATACTCCTCTTTCTAGTTTCTGCTCTCCCGTCAGAGGCTCCAGGCGAAAAGAAAAAGATTTTAAAACCCAAAATACCCTTTTCTTTCTAATAAAGACAAACATATCCCAGCAAACCCAATTCAGAGTTCATCAAGTCATTGTTACAAAAGATAAGGTTAAAATAGTCATTTTAGTTCTACAATAAAAGAAATGATTAGAAGACAATCGGTTTTCCCCTTACATGAAGGGTGTTGTTTTTAGGTAAAATCTACGTAGTCCGTGGACTACTGAATTAAAATCATAGTCCTCCATCTGGGCCGTTCAGATGATTGGAAAACCCACTTCATACGGTAGGGCTCATCATGGATATGCCACTAACGGTCCGATTCCTCTCTAAAATGATGATCCTAGCATCTTAAAAAATGGAGTTGAATTTAAACCATCAAAATCTTCTAATTTCTGTCTATAGATTAAAATGAAAGGATCAATAAGTAGATATTAAACTTTCAAAATGACCCATAAGTAGGAAGAGCAACCTCGTGAACGGCTCAGATCACTCACACGTGTTGCTTAACTAGCGGACTACGGATTCATTTTCAGTAGTACGCGGGATACAAGAGAAAGGCATCGTTGGTTTTTCAATCCCCGCCTGTGATTTGTCCCACTCTCAGGAAACCAATGATTTTGAAACTCCGCAAATCTCCTTTTTGCTCTTGATTTCTTCCCCTTTTCTGGGATTTTTATTTTTATTTTTTGAAGAGAAGAAGAGGAAAAAAAAAAAAAAAAAAAGAGAAAAGAAAAAGGGGGGTTTTGGAGGGAGTTATCTTTGTCAGATTCGATATTGTTTCTGCAGAGATTTTGGTGTTTGGATTCTCCAAGGACAGATTTTGGTGGGTTTTCTTTGTTTTTTTCATTAGCTCTGCATTTTTTCCCCCCTTTTTCTCATTAGGGCACCTTCCCTGATTGATTTGCATGCTCCCATTTTCACTTTGTACTAATCCCAAACCAGAAAATTGAAATGGGTGTTTGGGAAATCAATAGGGTGGGTGGGAATATTGGTTTTCTTTTTTCCTGGTTTTGTTATTTCCGTTATTTGTTTGAGTTGTGTTTTGTGGGTTTTCTTTGAAATGTTTTTTTTTGGATGGATTTTTGGTGAGTATTTTATTTTATTTTATTATTATTATTATTTTTTTTGTTGTTTTGTTTTGTTTTTGGGAGTTTATTTTATTTTTTATTATATTATTTTATTTTTTATAAAAAAAATATTTTTGATTGGATGATATCTGCAGACAAGATTCTGACATGGGCTTCCTTTCTTTTTTTATTTATTTATTTTAAAAATTTTCTTTTTGGTTTTTAGGAGTTTGTGGAGGATTACAGCTGAGAGCTAATCAGGTATGTTTTTCTCCTCTTTGTTATCAGAAGAGCGATTATCTGACTTATTAGAATTCTTTTCGCTTTGTGGAATCTTTCGATAAATTCAATCAATTCCATGTTTTTCAATGTTCATTATCTGTTGAAAGCCACAAAAACCTTGAAATTTTGGTCATATTATATGCTTGTGATGCTTGATTGAGAGAAATGGAGTTTGTTTGTTTGATCCAGCAATGGTGCATGTGGGGTAAATTGTTAATGTGGTGGGCCACACCATGCGGTTGTGGTTTAAGAGTGGTTTGCTATGGGTTTTGAGATAGTGTATGCTGGAAGTGAATAGGGATTGCACGAACTGGTGAGATCATCAATTGGGTGGCACATGGTTGGTCTCAAAGAGTACTTGGTCCAACGGGTTTACAACAACTTGTAGGATACTGGTATTTTGCTCTGTATCTATAACTTCCGATCAGTAGAGTGCTGTTGATGTAGCAGATATAGGAACTCGTACTGATTTAATAAGGTTGCATGGCGGAACTTTCTAAAGGAGTGGATGCAACAACAATAAGGTCTCATGGTTTGGATTGCCAACGGTCGAGTTTGAATTAGACTCCATTGTTACTTGTTGATGTAGATGAAATACAATGAGCTATTTTGATGTTACTTATCATTTCTGATGTTACTTATCATTCATAGGTGGAAGTTATGCTTTGTCCTCAAACCAAATGGTATGCCAATAGAGCTTTGGAAGTGTATGGGAGATACTGGGTTATTTTGGTGCCTATTTATAAGAATAAAGGAGACATACAAACCAATGGAGGAAAAGTACCATGGTGCCTATTTATAGGAATAAATGAGATATACAAAGCTGCACTAACTATTATGGGATTAAATTTATGTGCCATACTATGAAACTTTGGGAGAGAGTGATTAAGCAAAGACCAAGGCATGAGACAAATTTATTAGGAAATCAGTTGGTTTCATGCTAGGGAGGTATATCTTTGAAGCTGTTTTCCTATTTAGACAATTGATGGAAAAATATAGGGAGAGGAGGAAGGATCTCCACATGGGCTTTATTGGCTTAGTGCTTGTTCGGTTTTCTAATTTCCTATGAAATGCAAAGTAAATGAGTTATCATTATCATTTCCAAGTGTTTGTTTAAATAAGAATTATGGCTCATAAAGCGAGAGTCAAATACACTTGTAAAGGAACTAGGTAAAGTAAATTGTAATCATTACATTTTCACACTATAAAACTACCATCTTTATAGTGATTTCCGAGGGAAACAGACAGTGTATCAAAATCATCATTTCAGTCAAATGTAAGTGATGTCACCACACAATTACAAGAGTAAATAATCATTTTATCCATTTACAACCATTTACCATTGTAATTGGAAAACCAAATAGGCCCTTAGAGAAAGCATAAGATAGGGTCCCTAGAGAGTTAATTTGGTGGGTGTTGGGCAAGAAATGAGTTTCAAGGGTATATATTGACATGATTAAGGATATGTATGAGGAAGCAACAACAAATGTGAGGACCACCAGTTGAGAGTAGTGTTTTAAATAGCGAATAGCGTGTAACATAGCGCTCACCACTCTGAAGCGTGAGGTGTAAGCTACATAGCTTGTAGTGTTAGCTACATTATGCTACGCGCTACAAGATTTTTATTCAAGGTTGTGCTTGGTTACACCAATTTCATGATATTTTGAACCAAATTATACTGATTAATAATGAAATTTAACAAAATTGCATGATATTTGGTGCAACCAAGATTGCTGGAAGTCCCATCTTGTCAATTGGGAGGTGGTTCAAAGATCAAAGAAGGATGCTTGGGGATGGTGAGGTTGAAGGGAAAAATTGGGCTCTCCTTGCAAAATGATGGTGGAGCTTTGGAGATGACACAAATGCATTGTGGAAAGAGGTTATTCTTCAAAAATATGGTGAAGCGGGGAGTGGTGGCTGGTTTCCTAATAGGGTGGTGAATCCCGTCGGATCCTCTGTTTGGAGGGAAATTAGTCGTGTTGGTAAAAGACTAGTGCAAGCGTCCCAAAAAAGTGGGCATGTTGATTGAAGAGGGCTGTAAATTTACTGCAGGAAGAGGTTCTAGAATAAGATTTTGGAAGGATGTGTGGTTTGGGGAGTCGCCTCTAGCCAATTCCTTCCCTTATTCTCCCTTGCGTTGGACAAAGATTCAAAAGTGGAGGATTGCTATGAACTTTTGGGGGGTTCTAGGGTTTGGAACATTTCTCTCCGAAGAAACTTGAATGACAATGAATAAAGGGATTTTGCTGCCCTTACGACTATCCTTTATGAGGCTAACATTGATACTTTTGAGTGATGATACCAAGTATTGGAAGTGGGCGACCGATTGACAATTCTCTGTCAGATTTGTGTTTGGGAAGCTTAATGAATCTGGCCAACCCTCCCTACCCATGTGCTTAAATTTGGAAAGCTCCATTTCCTCATTGGGTTCAAGCATTCATGTGGGTAGCCGAATATTGCAATGACCAATATGTGTATCATTTGCAGGAGATGGGAATCTGTTGATCATCTTTTCCTTCATTGCCAGGCTGTCACAGTTATTTGGGATCAATTCTTTAAGCTTTTAGGGTGTGCTGGGCTTTGGAGAGGTCTTTGGCTAACATTATTGCAGGTTGGGACTGTGCTCTGTGCTCAAATCAAGGTAAATGTATCTAGACTATGTTCCCATTTGCCATTATTTGGGGGATTTGGACTGAGAGGAGTGCAAGAATATTTGAAGACAGCTCTACCCATCAAGTCCTTGCCCTTCTGCATCGTCTCCTTGGTCCTGGGGTGGGCCCTTGCCCTCCCGGAATTTTCAGGGTCATCTCTTCCCTCCTTAAGAGCAGAGGCAAATATCCTTCGAGGATAATGTTTCTGGGCCAATATTTTTTGCTGCTTTTCTTTTTCTTTTAGCTGGCACTATGAATTGATGATAGGGTCATGCTTCTCGATTGTTTTCCTGTTTCACCTTTTGTTTTAATGAAATTGTTGCCATATTTAAAAAAGTATATGAAGTGCAATTTTAGCTATAGTAGAAGTGGAAACGAGGAATTAGTTAAGATTGCTGACCAAGAATCCCAAAATGACCACTTTCAGTATCTTGGGTAGATAATTCATGAGTGGAGAGTTTGAGAATGATGTTGCCTATAGAATTCAAGCTGAATGGAAGGAATGGAGATGTGCTTCTAGGGTTTTATGTGATCGCCATTTACCACTCAATCTGAAAGAAATTTTATAGGGTACCTATAAGACCAGCCATGCTTTATGGAATAGAATGTTGGGTTGGTTAGGAATGACATGTTCATAGTATGAGTGTAGCTGAAATGAGGATGTTGAGATGTATGAGTGGCAAGATGAGGAAGGATAGAATTAGAAATGAATGCTTGTGAGGGAACTTAGGAGTATCAATAATAGGTAATAAGATGGGGGAAAGTAGACTTAGATGGTTTGGTCATGTTGAATGGAGACCAAGAAGTGCATGGGTTAGGAGTGAGTTGGTACGAGTTGAAGGCTATGAAAGGACAAAAGGGAAAGGCCCAACAAGGAAGGACTTGATGACCTATGGTCCAATTGAAGTTATGACCCTTAATAGAAGTGGCATGGCAGAATAGGATTTATTTAGCCTACCCCAATTAATTGGGACAAGGCTTAGTTGATGATGATGACAACGACGATGATTTTTAGACGTACTTTTAGCACCATTAGAGAGATCTCCCAATTGCTTCTACTGCTTTCTTCTATATAATAGATGAATGACCCATATATTGTTATTTCTTTCCTAACTGTTTGACGGAGTAAGGGTGTGTTTATATACAAGGAATCCAAGGTGTGGATTAGGAAATTGTAATAATTATGCAATGATTGTTTCCATCATTATTGTAGAAATTAGGATTCCAGAATTAGGGGTCCTGTTTGGATACAAGTGGAAATCTCAATTTCATTAGACAAAAGTCACCTCATATCTTGTGCCAGGGTGGATAAGTGTAATGATTATCTTTTGGAATTTTGAGTTTTCTTACTATCTAAACAACCCCATCTATCTTGTCAAGGGAAAACTATTTTTCTTTCCCTTGGATTCCTGCTATCCAAAGACTCCCTAACAAATGTTCTAAATTAACAAAAGTGAAAGTCCAAAGCAGGGGATTGATAGAGTGAAGGGCAGGGTTTTTTTTTTTTTTTTTTTTTTTTTTTTTTTTTTTTTTGTGTTCTTGTTCTTAAGGGGCTTTTGGGTTATAGGGAAAGATGATTTAATGGGGAGAGAGGACTTTATATTGTAATGTGGTAGTTTTAGTGTTCGTATATTACGAGAGTTTGTTTCGGTTGGCTGTTTTGGGCATTTCTTTTTAATGAAATCCTGTGTTGATAAAGGAAATTTATGCAATGACCGCATTCATTGAAAAATACAACTGGTGCTCAAAAACCATAGGAAGGGAGGTAGCATTGGTGAAGTGCTATTGTAGGTATCATCAAGGTTCGCATAAGTACAATATAATATTTCCTAGATATGATCTTCCCATCTTGACATCATCTCATGTGATAGTAAATACAGTTTGCTTATTCTTTATGCGTGGCATACATGCATGTCAATCGAGACACCCCTATTTGAGGGTCTTCTACAGATGAAGCGCAGTCCGAAAGTCACACTCTACATCAACCTAACCATGCGATTGGTGCTTATCAAGTCGTCGTCATCAGCATCATCATCATCTAAGCCTTATCCCAATTAATTGACGTTAGGTATTTTGTACTATTCAAATGTAGGGGTAAAATTAAAATAATCAAAGATCAAAATTGAATGAGTGAATTCAGATATTCGAAATCATTGATCATTGGAACAAGCTAAATCAGGCAGTCAACATCATTTGGATCAATGCAAATTTGACTGTTCCAAGTTCCAACTTCAATGGGTTCCATAATTTGGATGGTAAGTTCTGGTACGTGTGCGGGTCAGACACCACAACTTATTTGATCCTAGTATGGTGGAGGAATCAATCGTTTCATTTTCTGTCTTAAAAAAAAGCCAGAATCATGAATTGTTGGTTCACCGATTCAGGAATCAGCCGGTGCTGGACGTTTTTAGGGGGGAATCTAGCTATGTGGAAGAGTAAAAAGCAGAGTGTTGTGGCGCGATCAAGCGTGGAAGCAAAATATAGAGGAATGGCTTATACTATGTGTCAGTTAATGTGGATCAAGAAATTATTACAGGAGATGGGGTTTGCAGTGAAGCTACCGATGCAATTGTTGTGTGATAATCAGACTGCATCCCATATTGCAAATAATCCAGCTTATCATGAGAGAACTAAACATATTGAAGTTTATTGTCACTTCATACGTGAGAAGGTCTTCAATGGTAAAATCTCTACACCGTATATCCGGTTGAGGGTCAATTTCCTTATGCATTCACCGAGGCTCTTGGTCATACTCAGTTAACTCACATATTCTTCAAGCTTGCATTGACAACATCTATGATCCAACTTGAGGGGGAGTGTTAACGGAAGTGGATATAGGCCACCTAGGCCTACATAGCTCTTATTCTCTTATTCTTTTTTGTTTATGTTAATTTGGGCCTTTCTCTCCTCTTTTTCTTCTCTTCTTTCACCTGCTACAGTGCCTGCTACATTACTGTGCTATAGTGAACTGCTACATTACTGTGCTATTGTAAGTTGTAACAAGAAGATTGTTTTACACAATATATAAAAAGGAACATTCAATCATCAATTGAAAATCAAGCAGTTGGATAGAATTCTTAGATTCAATTTCTAAACCCGAAATACACAACTTAGAACTAAAAATACCATGTTCATTTGGTTTAGAAGGATTTTTTGAGCATTCAATAGCCAGTTCAAAGTCAAGTAGTTGGAGATGATTCTGAGATTCAATATCCAAACCCCATAGACAAGAGATAATCTTCATTTGGTTTAAAAAAGGATCAATGACTTTTCAGTAGTCTGAAAAAATTTTCAGGTTTGCTAAAGCTAATTTGATTTAATACTATTGTGAAGGTTCTTAGGATAACCCTATCACTATATTGTAAGTGTTTTTTTTTTTTTTTTAGCCCCCCATTGTAGTGCAGCTCTGCAGCTCAACATGGGACTCCTGATTTTTGACATGGTGATTTTATGTAGTTGCACCGCTAGAGTTAACTAGAATAAGGTATATTCTACAATGCTAAGGTGAGAGCTTGTGCAGTATGTTTGGGTTTTCAGTTTGTTCGAGTGTGGTTCATAGTTTAGTGATCCAAACTGTTGGTATAATGGGCCTCACTATGGATGGCCCATGCACCAAGATTCCCCCAGATTTAAAGATCCTAGCTAACACAATATTTTTCCTTTTGTTTGTTGAATGTAAACTGTTGTTGTATTTTCTTCCGTAACCACCTATCGAATGATTTGTATATTCCATCTGGGAGGTGTTTTGGTCCATGGACAACGGTTTGGATCACCCAACCATGTGTCTGACCTGTACAAATTGAAAACCCAAGTGGTAGTATGCAAACTTTTGGCCTAGGCATCATAAGCTGATTGTGCTCCTCCGAAAGTCAACTAGCATTTACAAGAGATTAGTTTATTCTATAATTTGAAGTTGTAGAGTGCATGCATTTAAGAGTTGTAGGGGGCTTCTTGAAAATGGAGCTTCTCCTTGAGTTGTCACATCATCATGCCCTTTGGTTGCCTCTCATTTACATCATTTGCTGATTTTTTAGAAATGGGGCCCACTTCTACGCTTTGATTGCGAGTGGCGCAAAAATGTTTCCCTTAGGCTATCAACCGACAATCTTAGGTTAAGGAGGCATCTATACCTAAGATTTGGGAATTTACCCAGGCAAACATTGTTAAGTTTCTTTGTAAGTTAGATTGAATAGGTTAACAATCATACAATGCCCAAGGGAAGACTGAATAGGCAAAAATCCATGTGGTCACATGGTTCTTAGCTTGGTAGACTACTTGGGTTCTTTTCTTCGTTTGGGCTGGTTGGTTATTCTCTTGTTTATTGATTTCATCTCTACTAAATATAATGCGAGTAGCCTTTGGAGAATTTTACCCCTACAATTAGTCCTAGGTAGTCTTTGCAGTATTGATAGTATCAGCCAATATATTGGCCTATTGCATGGGCCCAATACAGAACATAGGGGGAATTGTAAAATTCCCTTATATTGACATAAATATCGCATGTATCATCGATACATGGATATATCGCAAAATATCACATTGTTGCTTTACAAATATCTCTGATAACGTCAATACATGCGATACGTATTGATGATATCAAGACAGTGACCCCTCATCTGAAAAACTAAAAAAATATGAAATAAATCCCCCCAAACTCCATTTTCTACCCCCCCACCCCACCCTTTTTTTTTCTTCCCTTTATAGTAGAACTTAGACAACTTAAGTTGTTTGGAGAGAAAAACATTTTGGTGGAGAAAATCACGATCGAAGAGTGGAAATGGGTTAGAATCCATTGCGTAAGATTTTTGTGATTTTGTTGTTTTTATTTAACTCTTTTGCTCAAATTTGATAGAAATAATGTTTTAAATAGCTTCACTATGTAGTGTGTAGCTTACGCTACATAGTGTAACTTAGACTTAACGCCTTAAGTCACATGTACCCTACGCTACATGCTAATTTTGCATATGTTACACGCTACATAGCCTATGGTATACACTATGTAGCTAACACTATAGGTTATTTTTCACTAAAACATTAAAATCAATTAATGTTTTCAATGATTTATTACATTTTTTAATTTTAAAAATAAAATTAGTTAATCTTTTCAATAATTTTAGTAAAATCATAAGTAATACTATTAAATTGCTTAGGTTGCTCTTTTTTTACCTTTACACTTAATCTTTGCCTATTTTTCCTCGTGTTTTAGGCTGGTTTGGTTGTACCAAATGTCATTAAATTTCATTATTAATCAGACTAATTTGGTGCAAAATATCATAATTTTTTTTGATATTTAGCACCGGTGTTTTAAATAGCGATAGCGTGTTGCGTAGCATTCATTCCTCTATAGCGTGTGGTGTAAATAGTGTAGCATTCATCCCTCTATAGCATATAACGTAAATAGCGTAGCATGTAGCGTAAGCTACACTATACTTTTATTTTTTAATTAAAAAAAATATGATAAATATTAAGGAAAAAAGAAAAAAGAATATAAAAAATGCCTAAAAGATGATTCATTTTTTCAAGCATAAGCATGTTCAAATAAGTTATTAATCATCACTTATCAAAAGCCAATACACATATAAAGTCATAAACCAAATCAAATAATTATCACATCAACAACTTTCTAAGCAAACCACTTTAATTAATAATGTCTAATTGAAACCACAAGTCACAACTCACAAGTATGAAAAGAAATAAAAATCCCATAAGTTAAGAGTATTAAGTACATGGTATTCAAAATCAGTTACGTAACGGTAACGGTCATAACCGTTACGCGTTACGGGGTTGAAACGGCAGTAACGGCCGTTACAGAAAAACGGGCCGTAACGGTCCCATAACGGACCGTAACAGACCCGTAACGGTCTAGGAAAAAACATTTTTCAAATAAAAAACGGCCGTAACGGCCGATACGGGGGCTGTAATGGCCATTACGGCCCGTGTCATAACGGTAACGGTGGTGGCCATTATGGCCACCGTTACTGTTACGAAACACCTTGATTAAGTACAATACAAATGTCATCTATACAAAGAGGGGTTTTTGAAAACCCTCTTTCGAAATCATTTTTCTTTTAAGTTTAGTTTTAAAGGTTTTTAGTATATGTGTTTGACACCAACTTTAACAAAGGATCACCACCATTTTAAGTTAAAGTAAACAAAGAAATGTTTGGTTTTAACTTTACATTTTAAGTTTTTTTATAACATGAGTTTTACACCATTTTTAGGAAACAAAACAATTTTTTTTTAAAAAAAAAACACTATAGTGTTGTCACGCCCCAGACTCAGTAACTGGATTCAGAAGGAACCCGATAGCCGGTTTTGGCCGCAACAGCCTCCGTAGTACCCCATTCTCGGTTCCTGAAGCAGGTTCCGATCCTGGGATCCTACAAGGAGGATTTCCATAACAGTATAATCATTTCCAATACGAGCATACCCAAGATCACAACAAGTATATTTGAGAATAACAAAGGCACGCATCACAAAATCCACTATGAATTTGAACTTTTACAAGCTTCATAAGGTCCAAAAGGACATACATAAGATGATAGAAAAGGAGAGAAAAGTCAGCAACACTGGAGTCCTCAAGCTCGACTCTACTCCAAGCTCTGCCGCTACGACGCCTGCCTAGGATCTCCTGTGCGCATCAATCGTGCATAAGCTTATAGAAGCTTAGAGGGTGGTGAAAGTGTGTGACAATGGTACATAGAAGAATAGTAGGAGGTACAAGAAGAGAAACATGCTCAATGGTAATATCACTAGCATTACAAAGGCTTATCATGAATACGATGCAATGAGTACTGGGCGCCATACCAAGGCAATGCATGAAAAGGCTTATACAGCCGATGCGAATGCGATGCAAAGTAATACCAGTACTCATATCCAAACCACATATCAAGTACATTTCCAATCATAAGGAAATCACCGGGGTCCATTACACTGTGGAATGACTGCCGCTTTATAGACCCACACAGTCAAACCAGCGTAAGAGACCTTACTATCCGGCTGTGGACAACCAATCACCAACAGGGCTCGACGGCAGCGGACCCATTTCACGAGTTGGTCAGACTCAGCCTAATAATGCCCTCCCTCACAGGTGGATAAGGCCACATCCCTACCCAACCGATTACATGACGGTGGGATTCGCGGCCTAACGGTATAATGCCCTCGTGCGCTCATAGTTTTCACTCGGTCACGGCGTTGGGATAGTTCCTTGGTACCATGGAAGTTTTGGGAATTTCACCTATGGGCATCCTATGCACCCAGTATGCTTAAGTATCATTTCCGGTGTCTACACATTCAACCATCCACGAATATCCCTGAGGAAGCAAGGCCCTGATAAAGCAAGGGTGGTATCATCATGAAATGCGATGCCAATGCATGAGTCACACATACAGATCATGCACAAGCTTCAAACACTCATTGTGCACGAGGGGAGAAACTCCATTCCTCTATGACCACCACACAATGCAATCAATTCATACAGATGATGCATATGAGTCACAATGATGTAAGCGCGCTACCTGTAGAATATATTCCTCCTTCCCAATGAGGGACAAGGCCTAGATACATAGACAGGTACTCTAAGGAGAAGTGAAGTCCTTTAGTGGGGGCCCAATATTTTGGGGTGGCCCACAAGCTAAGAGGGTCATAAAGTCTCAATGGAGGAAACAGTCCTAACGAGGTCCAAGGTGAGCCTTCAACCACCTATAAGGGTCCTATGGGCCTACCTTAGGGCCACCAAGGAGGACATCCAACCTCAACTGGGTCCCAAAAGGTAGCCCACTATGCATATAAGTAAGATCGAAGGCCTAGGCAATCCATAGCCTAATAGGTTATACACAAAGCCCAACCCATAGGCAATATGGTGGGCCCTCAAGCAAGGCTTGGGCCCAACCATAAAGGTCATAAACCCACATATTGTGGTGGGCCTCATGGGCAGCCCAATAGTTCAACCATATGGGCAATTTCATACTTAATACAAGTGAGTTGGGCCTCACTTCTTAGCCCAAGTACAGGGTTAATTTGGTGGGTAGCCAAGGGCCCAAATACTTGCACATTATAGCCCATAAACTTATCACAATAGGTAGAAGAGTATAGGCCCAAAGGTCAATGGGCCTACTGAAAAGGTTCTAGTCCAAAAGGCCTAAGGAACTAGTCAATTAACCACATACAATGTTCCAATAAAAATCCCAACTTGGGTGGGCCTTAGATGAGCACTAATTACACCCAAACAACATACTGAAGGGAAAGACAAGATAACTGATTAAATCATTCTCAAATCTAATGGGCCATGCTGCACCAAAAACAACATTTATGGGCAGCAACATTGGGCCCATTACTGAATTTCCAGCCCACCCGCTTTCTGGGTTTGTTGGATTTCAGCAAATAAATTGATTTATAGTGTATTTAATTCCTGATGGCCCACACACATCACTGTGGGTCCCACCAGATGAGAGGGGATGTACAACATATATTTCAAGTGGACCATGCCGTCGGAATGCAGGCCCAACAACCCAAGGCAAGGACGTCCCAAGGGTGGGACGGCCTAAGCTATGGACGGCCTGGCCATTACACTAAGGTGGGCTCCTCACCTCCCAAGTGGGCCCCACATGGGACGTCCACCTAGGGTGGACCACACACACCCATGGGCCCCACAAAATGGAAGGACGACATAGAGGAAAACATACATCATGGTGGGCCTGACCAAGGACGGTCAGCCCATGATGGGCGTCTACCAGCTGGACGTCCATCATGGACTGCTGGTCTAGCCATTTGGGCCCACAATTATGGCCCAAAAGGCCTTTGGAACATCATAAGGTGGGCCCCACAAACATGCACAAGGGCTCCAATGGGCTGGGTCCAATAAGTTCCATAGTTGTAGAGAAGACAGAAAGGTTAGAATAAAAATCTGTAACATACATGATGCTGTCCTGAATTTGGGCCATCCAAATGGGTGGGTTCTGGGCTTCCAAAATTCTTGAAATTTGGACCTAAGGTCCCTCATCAAGCCTATAACAAGGTGGGACCCAGAAAGATGGCCCACCATTAGAAAAGGTATTTTCAAATTTTTGTTTTTAAGGAGCTATGCTGCTGGACTGCACAGCAGAAATTTCTGGTAGTCCACTATGTTTGCCCACCCTTTTGGATGCCTAAATGGGGTCCAATGGGGCTGAAATTTGGTATGATTGTAGGTGGGTCATACAACTACAGGAATCACATATTAATTTGTATCAGTCTTTCCACCAAATAACCAGAAATCAGGCCCCAAGGTGGCCCAAAAATCTGTCCAGACAGTTTCTGGATAGCAACAATAGATTAGAAAGAAATAATTATAAACAGAAATTAAAATGAGATTTAATCCCAGAAAATTTGAGGATGGACCACCCAAGTGGGCCCCACAATTATCCAGACCATCCCACCATCCAAAATACCTTTGCATGTGCCCCAATTAGTTGGATTTTGAGGCCACATGTCATAGGGTGGAATGCCACGGGCGTCCTCCCTCTTTTGGGTGGTTGGATTTTTGTTGGCCCACAAGGTGGGCCACACACCATGATCAGGGAATGAAAATAAGGGAGGAAAGAAAGAAGGGCAATCCGGCTATAGGGAAAGGACTCCGTCACTATTGAGCCCTTCCAAGAACAATTCAACCACAAATCATACATAGATCTACATCTACAACATGGATCTTACACATGCATGACATCCCCACAATGATTAAAAGGTCTAGATGACCCAAATATGATATGCTATGAGAGGAAACTACCATGATGGGGCCCATAGAGAAAGGCCCCATGCATGGATCATGCATGCATAAGGTGGGCCATTAGGCCACAACCATGAGATTGTGTGAGATCTTCACCATTGATTGGTGGGTCCCACACTTCCCTCATGAAAAAAGAAAACATCTAAGTCATGGGAATCAGATTTCTACATTTAGAGGAGCACCCACCTCCAAGGAAGCCTTCAAACTCCAAGATCTAGGATCATTGCTTCAAGATGAAGGTGATTGAAGGTTGTAGTTGGGGTTTTGATGGCTAGATGGTGGAGGAATGGAGGAAGAAAGTGCTGGAATAGGGAGAGGGAGGTTGGACGTTTTTTTAAGGGGAGAGGAAATGAGAGAATGAGAGTAGAGGAAATGAGAGGGAGAGGAGAGAAATTGCTAGAAAAGAGAGAGTCATCATGAGTTCTCTCTCCTAGGATAGGCAAATCCATCATAATGCTAGGGTGATATAAACAATGCTCATACACTCATAGGCTTGGAGTAGGGATGGGTAGTGTGGGTAGTGGGTGGTGTAGAAGATGGGATTTAGGTAGTGTGTGTGATGTATGTTGGAACTTGTGCAAAAAGGGAGTGGGGCCACATGCACTACTCCCAAGTGGGCCACATGATCATGATCAAGGGATAGAAATGAGATGAACACAACTCATGATCTATACATCGGATGGACGCATAAGACGCGGCATCGGAATCGCGACGATGATGCGGACAAGATGGCACAGGTTTCGGCTCGATTCGAGTCGGGTCTACATGACTGGACTTAAGGATGACCACAAACACTATCCGAGGGTCGCGGGTCGTCGGGATTCGACCGGTAGGACTGCAAGACCAAGATGAACGGGATGCACACATACACGCACACACGCGAACTCAGGTCGGGTCTCACAATCCTCCCCACCACCAAATTTCTTTGTTGGTGGGGAGGATTGTGAGACCCGACCCGAGTTTGCATGTGTGCATGTGTGTGTGTGTGTGTGTATGAGTATGCATCTCGTTCATCTTGGTCCCGCGGTCTACCGGTCAAATTCCGGCGACCCGCGAGCTTCGGGTAGTGTTTGCGGTCATCCATGAGTTCGATCACGTAGACCCGACTTGGATTGACTCGAGACCTATGCCATTGCGTCTGCATCGTCGCCGCGGTTCCAACGCCGCGTCTCATGCATGATTCCGACATGCGCATCTTGTGATATCGACCCGAGCATTCTTGACCTTTGATCATGATTGTGGACTCACTTGTAGGGTGTGCACGTTTTTCAAAGTGGGGCCCACCCTATGAGCACTTTCTCCCATAAAGCCACCCCACCTAGCTACTAGCCTACATAGGCCTAGCAAATCCATGATAAGATTTCTTCCAAAACTCATCATTACCTCCTCTAACCAAGGAGTCATCATTTGTTTTTCTTCCCAATTCTCTTACATGGCCATCATGACCTTGCTTTTGCTCTTCCCTAGCCAAGAGAGCAATGATTGTATAGGTATACACCCCTCCCTCCTTTCTCTCTCCCCCTCATTCTCTCATTTCCTCTCCCCTTGCAAAAAACGTCCAACCTCCCTCTCTCTATTCTAGTACTTTCTTCCTCCATTCTTCCACCATCTAGCCATCAAAACCCCATTTACAACCTTCAATCACCTTCCTCTTGAAGCAATGAACTTAGATCTTGGAGTTTGAAGGCATCCTTGGAGGTGGGTGCTCCTCTAGATGTAGAAATCTGATTCCCATGGCTTATATGTTTTCTTTTTTCATGAGGGAAGTGTGGGACCCACCAATCAATGGTGGAGATCCCACACAATCTCATGGTTGTTGCCTAATGGCCCACCTTATGCATGCATGATCCATGCATGGGGCCTTTCTCTATGGTTCCCATCATGGTAGTTTCCTCTTATAGCATATCATATTTGGGTCATCTAGACCTTATAATCATGGTGGGGATGCCATGCATGTGTAAGATCCATGTTGTAGATGTAGATCTATGTATGATGTGTGGTTGAATTGTTCTTGGAAGGGCTCATTAGTGATGGAGCCCTTTCCCTATGGCCGGATTGCCCTTCTTTCTTTCATCTCCCTTATTTTCATTCCCTGATCATGGTGTGTGGCCCACCTTGTGGGTGGGCCAACAAAAATCCAGTCACCCAAAAGAGGGAGGACGCCCATGGCATTTCACCCTATGACATGTGGCCTCAAAATCCAACTAATTGGGGCACAGGCAAAGGTATTTTGGATGGTGGGATGGTCTGGATAATTGTGGGGCCCACTAGGGTGGTCCATCCTCAAATTTTCTGGGATTAAATACCATTTTAATTTCTGTTTATAATTATTTCTTTCCAATCTATTGTTGTTGTTCAGAAACTGTCTGGACAGATTTTTGGGCCACCTTGGGGCCTGATTTCTAGTTATTTGGTGGGAAGACTGATACAAATTAATATGTGATTCCTATAGTTACATGACCCACCTACAATCATACCAAATTTTCGCCCCATTGGACCCCCTTTGGGCATCTAAAATGGTGGGCCAATATAGTGGACTGCCAGAAATTTCTGCTGTGCGGTCCAGCAGCATAGCCCCTTAAAAACAAAAATTTTAAAATACCTTCTCTAATGGTGGGCCATCTTTCTGGGTCCCACCTTGTTATAGGCTTGATGAGGGACCTTGGGTCCAAATTTTAGGAATTTTGGAGGCCCAAAACCCACCCATTTGGATGGCCCAAATTCAGGACAGCAACATGTATGTTGCAGATTTTTATTCTAACCTTGCTGTCTTCTCTGCAACTATGAAACTTATTGGGCCCAGCCCATTGGAGCCCTTGTGCATGTTTGTGGGGCCCACCTTATGATGTTCCAGAGGCCTTTTGGGCCATAATTGTGGGCCCAAATGGCTAGACCAGCAGTCCATGATGGACGTCCAGCTGGTAGACGCCCATCATGGGCTGACCGTCCTTGGTCAGGCCCACCATGATGTATGTTTTTCCTCTATGTCGTCCTTCCATTTTGTGGGGCCCATGGGTGTGTGTGGTCCACCCTAGGTGGACGTCCCATGTGGGGCCCACTTGGGAGGTGAGGAGCCCACCTTAGTGTAATGGCCAGGCCGTCCATAGCTTAGGCCGTCCCACCCTTGGGACGTCCTTGCCTTGGGTTGTTGGGCCTGCATTCCGACGGCATGGTCCACTTGAAATATATGTTGTACATCCCCCTCTCATCTGGTGGGACCCACAGTGATGTGTGTGGGCCATCAGGAATTAAATACACTATAAATCAATTTATTTGCTGAAATCCAACAAACCCAGAAAGCGGGTGGGCTGGAAATTCAGTAATGGGCCCAATGTTGCTGCCCATAAATGTTGTTTTTGGTGCAGCATGGCCCATTAGATTTGAGAATGATTTAATCAGTTATCTTGTCTTTTCCCTTCAGTATGTTTGGGTGTAATTAGTGCTCATCTAAGGCCCACCCAAGTTGGGATTTTTATTGGAACATTGTATGTGGTTAATTGACTAGTTCCTTAGGCCTTTTGGACTAGAACCTTTTCAGTAGGCCCATTGACCTTTGGGCCTATACTCTTCTACCTATTGTGATAAGTTTATGGGCTATAATGTGCAAGTATTTGGGCCCTTGGCTACCCACCAAATTAACCCTGTACTTGGGCTAAGAAGTGAGGCCCAACTCACTTGTATTAAGTATGAAATTGCCCATATGGTTGAACTATTGGGCTGCCCATGAGGCCCACCACAATATGTGGGTTTATGACCTTTATGGTTGGGCCCAAGCCTTGCTTGAGGGCCCACCATATTGCCTATGGGTTGGGCTTTGTGTATAGCCCATTTGGCCATGGATTGCTTGGGCCTTGGATCTTACTTATATACGTAGTGGGCTACCTTTTGGGACCCAGTTGAGGTTGGATGTCCTCCTTGGTGGCCCTAAGGTAGGCCTATAGGGCCCTTATAGGTGGTTGAAGGCCCACTTTGGACCTTGTTAGGACCATTTCCTCCATTGAGACTTTATGATCCTTTAGCTTGTGGGCCACCCCAAAATATTGGGCCCCCACTAGAGGACTTCACTTCTCCTTAGAGTACTTGTCTATGTATCTAAGCCTTGTCCCTCATTGGGAAGGAGGAATATATTCTACAGGTAGCGCATTTACATCATTGTGACCCATATGCATCATCTGTATGAATTGATTGCATTGTGTGGTGGTCATAGAGGGACGGAGTTTCTCTCCTCGTGCACAATGAGTGCCTGAAGCTTGTGCGTGATCTGTATGTGTGACTCATGCATTGACATCGCATTTCATGATGATACCGCCTTGCTTTATCAGGGCCTTGCCTCCACAGGGATATTCGTGGATGGCTGGATGTGTGGACACCGGAAATGATACTTAAGCATACCGGGTGCATAGGATGCTCATAGGTGAAATTCCCAAAACTTCCATGGTACTAAGGAACTGCCCCAACGCCGTGACCGAGTGGAAACTATGAGCGCACGAGGGCCTTATACCGTTAGGCCGCGACTCTCACTGTCGTGTAGTTGGTTGGGTAGGGATGTGGCCTTATCCGCCTGTGAGGGAGGGCATTATTAGGCTGAGTCTGACCAGCTCGTGAAATGGGTCCGCTGCCGTCGAGCCCTGTTGGTGATTGGCTGTCCACAGGCTGGTAGTGAGGTCTCTTACGCTCGTTTAACTGTGTGGGTCTGTAGAGCGGCAGTCATTCCGCAGTGTAATGGACCCTGGTGATTTCCTTATGATTGGAAATGTACTTGATATATAGTTTGGATATGAGCACTGCATTACTTTGCATCGCATTCGCATCGGCTGTATAAGCCCCTTCATGCATTGCCTTGGTATACGCCCAGTACTCCTTGCATCATATTCATGATAAGTCTTGGTAAGGCTAGTGATATTGTCATTGAGCATGTTTCTTTTCTTGTACCTCATACTATTCTTTTGTGCACCATTGTCACACACTTTCACCACCCTCTAAGCTTTTATAAGCTTATGCACGATTGATGTGTGTAGGAGATCCTAGGCATGCGTTGTAGCGGCAGAGCTTGGAGTAGAGTCGAGCTTGAGGACTCCAGTGTTGCTGACTTTTCTCTTCTTTTTTATCATCTTATGTATGTCCTTTTAGACCTTATGAAGCTTGTAAAAGTTCAAATTCATAGTGGATTTTGTGATAGGTGCCTTTGTTATTTTCAGATATACTTGTTGTGATCTTGGGTATGCTCGTATTGGAAATGATTAAACTGTTATGGAAATCCTCCTTGTAGGATCATAGGATCGGAACCTGCTTCAGGAGTCGAGAATGGGGTACTACGGAGGCTGTTGCGGCCAGAACCGGCTATCGGATTCCTTGTGAATCTGGTTACCGAGTCTGGGGCGTGACAGGAGTTGATATCAAACATGCATGGCTAAAAATTAAAATGGATGGTGGGGATACCATCCTCAGCATGATTATAAGGTCTAGATGACCCAAATATGATATGCTATGAGAGGAAACTACCATGATGGGGCCCATAGAGAAAGGCCCCATTCATGGATCATGCATGCATAAGGTAGGCCATTAGGCTACAATCATGGGATTGTGTGGGATCTCTACTATTGATTGGTGGGTCCCACACTTCCCTCATGAAAGAAATAAAACATCTAAGCCATGGGAATTAGATTTCTACATCTAGAGGAACACCCACCTCCAAGGAAGCCTTCAAACTCCAAGATCTAGGTTCATTGCTTCAAGATGAAGGTGATTGAAGGTTGTAGATGGGGTTTTGATGGCTAGATGGTGGAGGAATGGAGGAAGAAAGTGCTGGAATAGGGATCGGGAGGTTGGACGTTTTTTGCAAGGGGAGAGGAAATGAGAGAATGAGAGTAGAGAGAAATGAGAGGGAGAGGAGAGAAATTGCTAGAAAAGAGAGAGAGAGAGAGAGTCATCATGAGTTCTCTTTCCTATGATAGGCAAATCCATCATAATGCTAGGGTGATATAAACAATGCTCATAGACTCATCGGCTTGGAGTAGGGATGGGTAGTGTGGGTAGTGGGTGGTGTAGAAGATGGGATTTAGGTAGTGTGTGTGTGTGGTGTGTGTTGGAACTTGTGCAAAAAGGGAGTGGGGCCACATGCACTACTCCCAAGTGGGCCACATGATCATGATCAAGGGCTAGAAATGAGATGCACACAACTCATGATCTATACAACGGATGGACGCACAAGACGTGGCATCGGAATCGCGGCGATGATGCGGACAAGATGGCATAGGTTTTGGATCGATCCGAGTCGGGTCTACATGACTGGACTTAAGGATGACCGCAAACACTATCCGAGGGTCGCGGGTCGCCGGGATTCGACCGGTAGGACCGCGAGACCTAGATGAACGGGATGCATACTCTCACACACACGTGCACACATGCGAACTCGGGTCGGGTCTCACAAGTGTACGCTACAAACGCTACACACTACGACTCCTGTAGTGTATGCTATATGGGATTTACACTATTTGGCTACACTCCGCAGTGCTGTGGCTATGCTACGCTACATAGTGTACGCTACTGCTACACTACGAGTGATATTTGAAACATTGTTTGGCACAATCAAACACGACCTTAATTAAAAATCTAGAAGTAGTGTGTAGCTTACGCTACACGCAAAGTAGCTTAAGTGTAATGCCTCAGAGGGGTGAACGTTATGCTACACACTATTCGCTATTTAAAATGTTGGGTAGAAATAAGTTACTAAATCATGATTATGCATATTTGTCATGCAAAATCATGGATTTGAAGCTTCAATTTTCGAATTTGGAGAAGACGAAAGATTTTTGAGAAAATCCGAAAATCTTCTGTTTTTACCCATTTAAATTGCTAGTAGGGTCTCAAAAACTCAATGGACACTACTCGTAGGCTGATCTATGGATTGGAGACGGTTTCTTGAATTTTTGAAAAAAAATTATTTAAAAAATAGCAAAAATAATTTTTTTTTTTTTTTTTTTTTTTTTTTTTTTTTTTTTTTTGGGATGTATTATTCGTGTTTTGGTATGTATATTGTATAATTTATGAATTATATGCAGTGTTCGAAATATCGGTATCGTGTTACGTATCGCACCCTTGGGATATGGATACGTATCGGTTATCGCATTGGATATATCGGTTGTATCACGTAATGTATCGCTGATGTTGGAAACATGGGGAAACATTGGAAATCGGTCGAATTTTTCAATAAAATTTCAGTGATTGTTAAAAAAACATCAATACACATTTACAAATTAAAATATTACAAAAAAACAAGTACACATAATATGTTTTTTTTCTATGGGGTCCTAATCTATGCGTTGTCTAACTAAATTGATGCAAGTATATTCATAGAATTTATAAATGTAAGAAGACGTGTGGAAACACAAGTAATACATTTAGGTTACATACATGTAGGGCTGTACACGAACCGGGCTAGCTCGGTTAACTTGCTCGACTCGGCCTGAAAAAGCTTGACTTGGCCCGACCCGGAACTGAGTTTGGGTCGGGACGGGCCATTTTCTTCGGCCCGAAACTGAGTTTGGGCCGAGTTCGGATATGTCCCAGTTCGGCCCGACTCGGTCTGAAACCCGACTCGACTCGGCCTGACCCGGCCCGACTCGGCCGTTGTTTTTTTTTTTTGAAAATTGATAATAACTAGATTATCTTGACAGTGAATTGGGACCACCATGACAAAGAAGCTACATTGATAAAATAGAACTGTCATTTTCCGGAAGGGAATTGAGGAGAAACAAAGAGAGAAGAAAACAGAAAGATGTAGGAATGGTTGCTGGGGCATGTGTTCTGGAACCTATCATTGCCTCATATGCGGCTTGAATCCCTTCCAAATACGAATCTCCTTGTCCAGTCCGATACCACCAATGCTTATGTGCGCCAACTAACTTGTTTGCTTGCATAAACAGAATACCAAAGCCATTGGGTGCTGTGACCTATAGAAACCCATTCTCTGGGGAGTTTTGCAGCTGCTTGCTCTCCTCCCAATGGAGAAAATTGCCCAAAATGCTTGTACCGAAACGGCTGAAATTGATGGCACCCTGATTCTCTGATTCTGAGAGGTCCTTCAGGATTATTTTCACACTTCTTCATGTCATTAAAGCACTTAGCAAGGTATGCCCCTTGTTGAGCAGCAACCTGAGCAGTTGCAGGAAGATTCTTCATCTGTGAATCCACACGTGACAGAGCTGACTTGAACCCTTCAATGTCTAGCTCGATAGATTCTTTTCTCTCATCCCCTTTGGAATCATTCAATAGATCTACAACATTGTGGATATCCTTACTTTTCAAATAAAACTCCAGTTGAGGGTACCTCATACGAATATCTTTGAAAACATCTTGGAATTCTTTAACAGTTAGAGTGCTAGATTTGTCTTTGTCTGCAGCTTTAAATATCATTAAAATATCTTCCATGATTTTGCGTTGATGTATTGTCGCACAATCACCAAGTGCATATATACCATCACATCCTTTGACTCGCAGCCATTCATCAGTTGCTAAAGCACGCCTTTCATTCTGACCAATTTGCTGCATAAAATCCCTTACAACGGGGCGGGTCCCGATACCGGTAGACCAAACAACCATTGCATATGGTATAGAAGAAATTTGTCCATTCCCCTTTTCCTTGGTGGTAATGGCCTTATCAGACACACTGATAACCCGTTGTCCTGTTTTCACTTCAATACCATTTCTTTGGAACTTCCCTTTAGCACACGATGTGGTTCTTTTATCATACATGTTCAAAATATATATATATATATATATATATATATATATATATATATATATTTTTTTTTTTCCCCTAAATTCTTACCCTAACCATTTACAACAATCCAGGCCGTCCAAATCGTGGGTCCCCTAGTAGATGGAGCAAAGTCCCAAAAATCTATGACAAAAACCCTTCCCAAAAATCAAGGCCGTTCAAGTTACCTGCCAAAGCCCTTCCCATGGAGTATATGGAGCAGAGTCAAAAAATCAAGGCCGTCCAAATCGTGGGTCCGAAACTGGCCCGAACTCGCCCGATTGCTGACCGGGCCGAGTTCGGGCTGGACATGTTGGCCTGGTGATTGGGCCGGGCCGGGTTCGGGCTGGTTTGGCTGGTGACTGGGCCGGGCTGGGTTGAGCCCAGTTCGACTCGGTTCGGCCCGATGTACACCCCTACATACATGTTTGATTTTATGTTTGGACACAAGTTGCAACCGATTTGCGAGAAATTGGGAAAATTTTGTTTTGTTTTGTTTTTTGTTTTTTTTTTGTTTTTTTTTTTTTCTTTCATTTTTCCGCAACTTGGTCCTCCAAATCTCAAAATCGAAAAAATCATGGATTTGTAACAATTTGACACTGATTTAATATGATTTACAGAAAAAAAACGGATCGAAAATAAAAAAATGCTCACTGGATTGAACATGTGGGATATATCTCACTACTTGTGTGTTTCGTATCGCACAGGTGGGATACAAGAAATATCGTGGGATATGTTGGCCGATATCGTCGATATTTAAAACACTGATTATATGAAGTCTTTTTGGATATTAAGTGCGTTACTTTTGTCATACAGCACATAGTTTAGGAACCATATACAATGGAAACTTATTATGCATTGTTGTCTTTTTGCAATGTTTTGAGTTGTAAGTGTGTAATCATCTCTTTTAACACCTCCTATAGTTTCATTGAAAAAATCCATCATTTTTCCAATATTTCCCCTCCCGATGAGTGGACTGGACCTGTGAGCTTTGCCTGATGAAGGCTAGGATCATGTGCAGCGAGGTCCCTTCTCTCTCTAACTTGTTTGAGTGCTGTCAGCAGGACTGTAGGCATGGATAGTGAATGAAGCCTTTCTAACATGCAGAAAGGTGTGCAACACATCTCTACCACCATCTGATGATGGTGTGCGGGAATCTAGAGACATTTTAAAATGGGTGTTTGAAAAATTGCATTTTGAAATGATTGTTGAATTCTTGCCAACTATCTTTTTCTTTTTATGGTTTGGAGAGAATGGGTGCACTCGCTCTTCATGCTCAATGTGGGCATTGAAGTCTTGTCCATATTAACACATCCATGGGCTAGGACTAATGTTCAGAGCATCGAGAGCATCGGTATTGTTACATGTATTGGTGACTGGGTATATGGAAACATATATTGGTATTGCGGATATTATTACCGATGCTTGTAAAAATATCGTTGTTTGTGGGAAACATTGGGAAAAAGGTAAATTTTTTCTGTCGCTTCATTTTATAGGGGCCTAAATATGTGTTGTCGAAAGAATCAGTACAAAATAAATATGCAAAATTTGTAGTCAATCAATAGAATGGCCAAGGATAATGGTCCTTGGAAATATCGTTGTTTTCTCTTGAATCAGATCCATTTTGGCCCATAGGAGGGTTGTTTTAGAATGTGTTCCTAGGATTGTCCTAGGATTGCGAATGGGTTGGCTGATTCTCTTGCTGAAAGGCGTGATGAGAGGCTAACTCAGAATTGGCTCCCCTCCGCCGCTGTTGATGTATTGCCATTTTTTTTTTTGGATAGAGAGTCTTTGATGCTCTGTAGAGTGTGATGGATGATATGCAGACACGTAGAAATTACTTTAAAATTGTACACCTGTCATGCAAGTAATTTGACTTAAACTGTCCAATTATATTCATTGCTTTAGATGTATTGTGGACTAAAAACCTACGCTTATTTGATTATCTGGCTATCAGATTGGTTAACATTTATTGGACAGTTAAAAATGAAAAATATTCAATGGTCTTATTTCAATGAACAATTGTCCACAAATCAGAGGTTAGGATTATTCAACCAATCGGAATTTTGGGCTGTAACTTGGCGATAGTTATTGAGATAAAATATGCCGTGTGTACCCTTTCTAAGTGCCTGCTTATCAACTGTCCTATGCAGACTAGAGTATCAAGTACCTCTCCTTTTCAATAAAGTTCTTGATATCTATGGTCACTACCTTGCATGGTATTTTCTTCTATTTTTACATAATCCTTTGATGCCTACAAAAGTGAAACCAGTATCCTGATCTCAATGGAACTCTTTTTTCCAGGTTTTGGAGTGTCCGCTTTTGATGATTTTCTAGACAGTTTCACTTTGCAAAACCATGGACAATCCATACAGTGAGGATCATGTAAGCCATAATCTCCCAAAGTCTATATGCCTATTTCCATGTGCCTGTCTGAATGTAAAAGAAATCCGTGTGCACTGTGCAGGATGAAGTAAACATCATGGGATTTGAAGTCCCGAGGTCGCCTGACTCAAGCTACAACAACCCATTCCCGGGAATCGAAGACGAAGGGCGGGATCCACCGACTGTCCCACCCCACCTGCAACACACGCTGCTGAGCTTCCCGCCGATCAGAGAGGCTTCCTCGGGTGACCTTCCTTTACCTCAGAACGTGGTCCTCAACCATCTATACATAGAGAACAGGGAGGCCCCACGATCGGTAGTGGCCCTCGGGATCACTCATCGCTTCCGCTCGAAGTTTGTTACAGTTGTGCTTTATAAACCGATCCCCAGGGGGGGAACTTGAAGAGGTGTGCATTCTTCCCTTTCTCATGTGTTTGGTTTAATGTAGGAAATGATATCCATAACGCTTGTGACGGAACGCTGGGGTTCGGTTGACCCACTTAGGAAAATGCAGTTAAAAAAAGGTTTTAGTATCTGATAGTCACTGGCTCATATTGATCTTGGATATGGTTTGAATGGCTGTGAGTTGGTTTTCTTGGGGTTTTTAGTTCTTGCCGGTTTTATATTTTTCTTGGTTTTTCAGTCGTTGATGAGGGTATAAGATTGGCGTTGTAGAGGTCTCGATGATGTTTGTATTTTTTGAACTCGGCCATATGTAAATGGGGAGTGTGAGTGTGTGAAATTAAAAGTGCTTGCCACACACCTTTATGGCGTGTGAGGTCTGCGCCGTTCATCAGGTGGGATCCATTGTGTGTGGACGCGAATTGTGTAAGCCTTGATGTGGCCCAATGAAATGGTGCCACCTGTGCGTGTCAGATGTGGGACAGTAAAAAGGGCAAAATTGTCATTTTTTGCAGGAAATCTCCCATTTTGCATGCAGAGGTGGCGCCTTTTCACTGGGCCATGTCGGGGGTTAGAGGCAATTAGTACAAGTGAATGTGGATGTTCGTTAGTGTCATGTATGCGTGGATATTCTCGTACAAGTGTGGCCCACCCAATGAGCGGACTGCAGACTGGACCCGTAAGCTTTGCCTGATGAAGGCTAGGATCATGTGCCTGCGAGGTCCCTTCTCTCTCTAACTTGTGTGAGTGCTGTCAGCAGGACTGTAGGCATGGATAGTGCATGAAGCCTTCCTAACATGCATAAAGGTGTGCAGCACATCTCTACCACCATCCGCTGATAGTGTGCGGGAATCTAGAGATTTTAAAATGGGTGTTTGAAAATTTGCATTTTGAAATGATTGTTGAATTCTTTCCAACTATCTTTTTCTTTATTTTTTTTGGTTTGGAGAGAATGGTTGCACTCACTCTTCATGCTTACTGTGGGCATTGAAGTCTTGTCCATATTAACACATCCATGGGCTAGGACTAATGTTCAGAGCATTGATATAATTACCTGTTCAGAGCATCGATATCGCTTCATGTTCAGAGTATCGGTATCATTACGTGTATTGATGACCGGGGATATGGAAACATGTGTCGGTATCGCAGATATTATTATTGATGAGCAGTATAAATATGGTTTTGTGGGAAACATTGGGAAAAAGTAAATTTTTTACTGTAGCTTCATTTTATAGGGGATTATATATGTGTTGTCGAAAGAATCAGTATAAAATAAATATGCAAAATTTATAGTCAATCAATAGAATGGCCAACACATGAATTTATGAATTTATAAAATTTTCGCATTAATTGACGGTGAAGAACACATAATCCAATATAAAAATGAAAATAATTAGGATTATTTCAATTTCCCCTATTTTTCATTTAACTGTTAATTTTTTGGCACATATCCATGTCGATTCATGAGAATTAATAGACATGGATTTTCATTACAATTCATGTTGACATTTGAAAAAAATGAAGTTTTTTTGGATTTTTGGTCCATCTTTGAATTCTAGTCCAGCTTCATTTTGGGTTGAGATTTTTTTTTTTCCCCAAATCTAAATTTTTATTCAATAAAAAAACAAGAAAAATGAAAGTCATTTAATGACCAAAATTCTTAAGAAAAAAAAAAAGAAACCTTAAAATCTAAAGATTTTGTTTGTGGGCTTTCAAAAAAATTTCTAATTTTCTGTCTTTTTTGTTTTTGGATGTTTCTCTGGTATCTAGGATATTATCGCTGGTATTAGGATATTGTTGATGGTATCACCGATATCAAGAAATTTTTATAACAGATTTTTCTCAAAGTTTTGCTGATATCGATAAATATTGCTGATATTATCAGTAATATTTTAAAATTTTCATACTTCCAACAGTTTTGATATCCCTGATCTAGGGATACTGATAATATCATCAATATTTGGAACACGGTCTAGGACCACTGGTAATTTATTGGCTCTCGATTTTCTAGAGAGATTTTTTAAATATTTGTTTCATTGTCTTGGAAATCTTGCTGGAAATAAAATATTTATTATTTATTAATAAAAAGAGATGCTCTAATGCTCTTAGAGCATTATAAATTACAGTCCAATTCACTAACCTAAACTAATCATTATGTCCAACACATTTCGTGGGTTATCGTGCAAATGTTACACCAACCCAACAAATATTAACCATTGATTGATGGCCTTTAATATGGATGGTCAAGATCCTTTCGACAAAATAGGTCCAATCAATAATTCGATCCACATATTTGTTAGGGCCCATCATGGACTGCTTTTGTGGATAAGCGTCCGCATTAACCGTCGCCTTTGTGTCGGCACAAAATGTCTCTTTACGTGTGATGGGTTGCATGTGAAGTAGAATGCTTAATTTTTAGAGTCGCCACCGGCCTTTGATCTTAGAATTAAATGGATTAAAGAAAATGTGGATTTTTTGAAGATATAGACGTGATAATGTGGTGCAGCTCACTTGACTTGTATATATGGATAAAATTTTGGCCACAGGGTCTAGTATGAAGAAGCTTACCTGATGGACGGAGTGGATGTCACAAAGGCAACGTGATGGTTGCAGAAATTTATCATTGTTGAGGATCCGAGACGAGCTTGGCCCGCAGGATATCCTAGCTTGAAATCAGCTCGGCTCAGTCCTTGAGCCTGACTGGCCAGCTCGGCTTGACTTGGCTCAATCAGCAGCTTGGGAGAGCTCGAGCTTGAGCTTGTGCTGAGCTTGAGCTGAATTTTTTGAGCCGAGATCAAGCCTACAAGATGAGTTTAAGTTTAGGTTTTAAGATTTTAATACATATAATATATAACTATATATATAATATTTATATTAAGTGAACTCGATCCAAGTTAGATCAATTCGAATCGGGTCAAGTTTCGAGTTGAGTTCAGTCTAGCTCAGAGACGGGTCAAAATTTTTTAAAGCTAAAAAAATCAACTCAACTCAGCTTGAACTCAATTTCAAGCCGAGTGGAGTTGAGCTTTTTGAGTCGAGTCAAGGAAGTTAACCAAGCGAAATGTATCTGGAGTTCTCAGTTATGACAAAGAGGCCCATTCTAGGTGATCCAGATCCTTGGTCTGTTGGCCATGTCTTGAAAATCTCCTTTATCGGACCATCATAACTTTTTTATTTTTTGGCTTAAAAATAGACAGTTAAAAAGAAGTAGAAAACCAGCCCATTTATCAGATCAAGAATTCAGTCTATTTGGGGCTGTTAATGTGATGGATTTTGAGTCAAGTCACCGAGTTTTAGAAAGATGGCTCACAAGTTGGAAATCATGCGTGGTGCACGGTTTATTTTTTAAAAACTGTCCAAATTAAAATAACAAGTGTGGCCCACTTTATTACCTGATCAACTACCACTCTCAAATATAAATTATATATTATATGGCTAAGTTAATGAATGGATTAGATGTTTCGCACATGAGCAAAGTTTGTAGTGATCCACAAATAGGTAAGGAAATGAATGGACCATAATGCTTGTACTAGGGTCAGTTCATTGATCTAGACCGTCCATAATGTCGTTTTCACTTTGAACTCTCATCCTGTAAAATCACTCTTATGGGAAGATCCTAGGGTCGTTTGGCGCCATGGATTGGAGGGAATTTGAGGGAGTTTCAAATCCCCTTGTTGTTTGGCAGTGTAAAGGAACCGGGTTTCAATCTACCGTGAGAGCTTGGATTACACCTAAAATCATTTCAATAGTTGTGGGTGTAACATGTGTGTCACTATACACTATTGTTTTATTGGGTACATGACCCACTAATGATGATCAGCACCCTGCAAACATTGTCCATGTAAATCAACACCGTCCAAACATTGTCCATGTAAATCAACGATTAAAAATCGTTGGTTAGCCACTCAGACATGATCTTGTGCTTGTGGCCCATCCGAGATATGGAATTTCATCATTTTCGGGCAAAGCATATATTTCAACGGGCTTATCACAACCATTGTGTAAAAATTACATATCTCCCTAATTAGAGATATTAAGTTGATTTAGTAATTAAATTCAAACCAGGTACTTTAGGATTAAAGTTGATTCACACTCTAGGGTGCCAAACACAGTGGGAGGATTTCAAATCCAAGGGTTTCCAATCCCGGGGTTCGAATCCAGGGCTTCCAAATCCACGCTCCCAAACTGGCCCAACTAACCGTTCATTTGTATTGTACGAGAGTCATCGATTCAGTGGATAGGATCATCCGGACAATACAAATTTTGGGGCCATGTCACATTGACCATAGTGCCGAATAGAAGGTCTGGATCTTTTGCATGTGTACCATGTAATGCATGCATGGACATTGAAAATTGGTGCTCATATCATGTACCGTACATATGGTACGTGTGTATGATGATCCCATCTGTCCATCCTGCAGCTTCCGCCATTGATCGGTCACTGACCGAAAATTGCTTTGATCAGATCATCCTGACCATCTGTTTTTTTTTTTTTTCTCACACTACGTCAGTTGTTGCTGATCTTGTTTCTTCCACGTGGAAGCCCCCGTATTATACGGTAAGGATCATCCATACAGTGTGATTTTTGGTCTATGGCCCATTAGGCAAATGGATGGTTACGATCACATCCATGCATGTAGGTGCATGGAGGCAACGTACCTTATATGAACGTCTTTATTCGAATATTAGAAGGAAAAAAACCAACGGCTAAGTAGGTTTCGATCTGCATGAACTTATATGTAATGGCAGATCCTGCCCGTTCATCAATTGTGGTCCGCCACAAGTACGTCGTAGCCCAAAAATCAGGACGGTCCGCTTACTGGGTCGTTCACATATGTGTGAGATCAACCAATGGTTGGAAAAGATCTTTATGATTTTGGCAACGGAATCTTGGATGTGGAAACATCTGATGGGTGGGCCTCCTCGACACGTGTATGATATGAAGCATGTGTCTGGAGAATTGTTTTTTCAAAAAAATCGAGGTTTACAAAAGCTCTAAAAGTGGCTTAAACCGGCAGGAACGGACCAGATTCATCCATAACACCTGTTTTAGACAGCTTCGAAAATACCCAAACTCCGTTGGGGCTATCATGTTGTATATGGAAATCCACTCCGTCCATCATATGGACACCCTTATTTTAACCGTAGAATAAAATATAAGCTTGAAAAAAAAATAATCTGATGTGCCATACTAATCGAAACAATCTTAAATTTCTCCTAAAACTAGGGTGGCCCATCTGAGCTGTGGATCAGGATGATATTTGTATCTTCACTTCATACCGGTGAGTTACACCTGATTAAAGGAAATGATGAAAGATGTACATCATGATGTAGGCCCCAAACAAAAACCTATGGTAGGCATCCTGACCACCAGACCAAGTGCATGGAAACCATCCAATTCAACTAGTTGTCCCTGGACATGTGGACAACCCATATCACCAATCTGGACCGTCCATTTCTCATCATAGGCTGCCATGCAAAAATCATGCCATTCAGACCGTCATTACTGTCTAGTAAACAACATGAAAAATTGTATGGACAAGATGTTTCACTGAGGATAGGTCGGTCATTGACGACCAGATTGTAGTTTTTTTTTTTGGCGCAGAAGTGCAAAGAAGAGCTAAATGGACTTAATGGACGGTCAAGATAGGTTATGTGGATGCTAACAAGTCCAAATGCAAGTAGGTGCATAGGAAGGTTTTCATACACTTAACCCACTGAATCGTTTCAAGGTGTCTAGTATGGTAATCACCACATGACGAAGATAGACATCGTGGTGGGTCCCACATACATGTGATCATCCCCCTATTAATAATTCTTCATGGAATTGTCAACTTCCTCTAATCCAGGAACTGATTAAGATCTGACGTGGCATCTACATTCATCTATGTTAGTTCTCCACGGTTTTAAAAAAAAAATGGTAGTTGCTTATCCTCCTCACATGTGACAGTGATGTCAAGCTATCCAGACCATCCAAATTGTGGGACCCATTGTAGATGGATCATATTTTAAAACTCATGGTGACTACGCAATCCTAACCATCCAATTAGTGGCTATCAAATGGACGATTGTGTTCATATATGGAGTTGTTAAACCATCCATTGGGTGGAATTTTTAGTTTAGTGAATTGGGACAGCGGTTTGGACGGTCTTGATTGCCTTACATCTAGGTCACGTTTACGGTTGAGAGTCTCCACCATTTTTTAAGAACCTAGTACAGGTCCTCCTCAGGGAGAATTCATGCTCTGGCAGAATGTGTGGCTATAGATAAGCATGCACGCAGGCACTCCGGACAGGTGGCAACCGTCCAAATGGTGGGTCCCACTTTAGATGGGACATCTACTCAAATCAACTAGAGGGAGATCGTAGACTTCTTCCAATGGGAATTTCTTAGTTGAATTCTGGCCGTTGATTATTTCGCATACTGACCATTCATCTGACTGCCATAATAGGGGCCCTTAAATTATCTAGTTGGTGTAGCTACTCGGCCATGCCCAGTAAATGATGTGATCCATGGTTCAGATGCTTCGCTCGTGTCACATTCTTACCACGTGTCTTTTGGGTACGTGAGTGCGTGTGAATAATAGGGAGAAATGATAAGTGCACTCGCTCCATACATAGAGACTAAGAATCACATCGGAGCCAGTCATCAGACGATTTGGACTGCATAGATCCAATATCTGAAAAGTAATACTAATCGGATCATTAGATGGGCCCTACATATACATAGAATTTGGGCCGTCGGTTCCTTTTACCTAAGCCATCATTTACTGTTTACAAGTATTACCTATCTGATGATCACATCAGACAAATTTTGGATACACGTACGGCATCTACCTAGTGAGGCCCACCTGATGAGCGGCTCTGATGTCAGACACTTTGAATCCAATGGAAGTAACACGCATGCACTCACCTATTGTGCATGGTGATCTACATATACCATAATCAAAACCATCAAATACTGGGTCCCACTGAGATGGGCCATGCCTGGAATCTCGCTCAATAGAAAATCCTAACCTAGGATTAATGGACGTTTGTTGGTTGAATTCAGATCATTGAATATTTTCCATTTCAATTACATTCGACCGGATAGAAGTGTCCTTACAATGTGATTTTTGGGTCATGCCTCATCTTATGCAGACTCACGAATTGGACGGTTCGTTCAAAGTTTTTCTAAAAACAAGTTGAGGTGAAGTTTTACATTCAAGCGGTGCAAAAGGTGGGCCCCACCTTGAAGATCTCCTTGGGCAGAAATCAAGCTGGTTCACTCATGGGCATTACACAGTAAAAACCAATAGCTATTTTATGGTATGGATCAATATATACGTAGGTATGGCTCACCTAATGAACGAATGATAAGTATTATTATCATCCATGTGACCTACTTATCACCAAAATAAATTGTACTCGGCTTCGAAATGACAGCCTCAAAGACACATTTAGTAGAGGAGAAAGCAGAAATCCAACAAATATATCTAATAAAAAATTCAAAAATTTATAATTATCTGTAATAAATATATTTTATATAATCTAAAATTATCATAATTCACATTTTTTTTTTCTTCAAATCAAATAAAATACAATATAACTAAAGTATATCGAAACGATGATGGTTCATTTTTTTCCAGCCTTACCAATAATGTTTTAACGGTGAGAATCATTGTCCCAGCTATTTTTGGTGTGGTTTACTTAGGGGCTGTTTGGGAGCGTGGAATTGGAACCCCTTGGATTTGAAATCCTCCTAGTGTGTTTGGCACCCTAGATTGTGAATTAACTTTAATCTAAAAGTAGCTATGCATGGTATATTTATAAGGGTTTGAATTTAATTAATATCAACTTTAATATCTCTAATTAGTGATGTATGTAATTTTTGATACAATGGTTGTAATAAGCCTGCTGAAATATATGCTTTCCTCGTAAATGATGAAATTCCAAGTCTCGGATGAGCCATAAACACAAGATCATGTCCGAGTGATTAACCAACGATTTTTAACCGTTGATTTACATGGATAATGTTTGGACGGTACTAATCATCGTATTAAAGTAATTATAGTGATACAATTGGTAATCTAAATTGTTTTTGTATATCATTAGTGGGCCATATACCTAATAGAATTGTTGTGGGTAAAAACGAATTAGCCATTAAGGACGCGCAGCTCGGATATACAAGCACTGTGTGAGGACCTCGACCAATGATGACTGTGACCGAGCATGAAATGAGAACGGGCTTGGACATTCAGGAATAGTTTGGGCATGCTGGACCACCCAACGCCAAAGAAGCTCGACAACCCGCCAAAGGAGTCAGGTTGTCATACGATTCCGGTCGGCATATGACTCTAGGTCGGCATATGACTTCAGGTCGGCAACCTATGCGATGCATAAGAGTCGGGCCTCGCCAGAGAATCCAAATCGGCATGCTACCTTCAGGTCAGGTCGGTCAAGACCACCTCGCTCTCAACATTCTGTTGCACATCTCCAATTGTCTCGAATAATCAGACCTTATCTAAGAGAGGTCTGCCCGAGATATTCTCCAAAGATTTCGGAGGACATCCGCGACACGCTTGGGATCTCGAGATCTTCGCCAAGGATCTTGGAGGTTCCTTCACGCATTCGGGATCCGAACCTCTCTACAGCACGTCCCTACTAAACAGAGAGATCTCCTCCATGCCATTGCCTATTCTTACCTATAAATAGGTGTCCATCCAATGGTGAAAGGTATGCACAATCTTTAGCCTAAAATCTCTTACTGATCAATTAGACCGGAATTCCCTATCTGACTTGGGCATTGGAGGGTCCCCTGTGCTATCCAGGGTTTCCTTTATTTATCCATTGTGCGGACATCCAAAGGTACAGGGAAAGCTAATCAGGTTTATGCATCAACAAGAATAATAATATTGTGACACACATATTACACATATAATTACTAAAAGGATTTCAGGTGTAATCCAAGCTCTCACTCTGGATTTCAAACACCTCTTTGAGGGGATTTGAAACCCTAGTTACTTTATGCTGCCAAACAACCAGGGATTAATCCATGGTGACAAACTACCCCTTAAACTTTGGATGTAACTATTTTTAGGCTCAAGATCTATAATAATCTCTCCATATGGATGAACTGTGGATATAATAAATACATCACTGCGGGGCCATGTAACTTTGATCTCCTTTGAACCGTTCGTACAGCTCGGCTGGAGGAGCTTCAGAGCTCGTCTTCCCGACACCAGCCAGGTCAGCTACTGCACCATCCATTAAGTCCAATAAAGCTCTTGATTGAAAAAATGGATTGATCCAAACCGTCCTGTCAGTGGCTTGCGTAGATTAATTGACAAGATTGTTCCTTAAAGATAGGTCGAAGTCACAAATACGCAGGAATACGTAGGAACGTTTGAGGTGTTGTTTTTTCGCATTAATAAAAGAAAAGTACACTACATATATCTATTGGACGGTCCAGATTGGCAACGCGAACCGCGACAAGTCGAAATGCAACCAGATGCTTATATCCTACAAGATCATTGCTCATTTTGGGTACATTCAATCTATAATTATTAAATACTTAGTCGGGTAAAGTGAAGACCCGATAGGGTAGACCCGACCCAGCGAGAGACTGAGTCCAGGTTTCCGAGTTTTCATCCATGCGTACTAACAAACATGCATGCAATAGCTCAAGCTAACATGAGCCACCCGAACTCCATAACTACACTAACTTGCTATTACAACAGCCCTTATTCCACCCCCTTTGTAGCTGTCCTTGTTCTACACATGGGCCGGTGTTGAATTCGGCGGTGTTGGGGCCGACGCAATGCGGCTGCCCCTCTCCGATCGACTGTTCTCGGCGAACTTGAGGCTTCCTTGGTGCAATCCCTTCTGTCTCTCCTCCTCATTCCATTCAGATCCGTAGTAGTATTCCTCGCTCGATTTTGTTACATCGCTCGACGGCGGCAAGAACATGCTACCCCACTGTGGGAAGTGGACCAAGCACACTGGCGTTGTGCATGCCATGATCATCACCCCCATTAGAGATATACCAGTTGCAGTTGAGTACTTTGAGCTTGTGAAGAACAATAGCTGTGTGAGGCCTGATCCAAAGTTCCCGCCTGCCCCTGTCAAGCCCGATATGATGCCCAACGATCGGCGCGAAATGAATGGTATGATTCCAAAGGTGGCCCCACATGCGGCTTGTGCGCAGACTGAGAAGCATATCATGGCGAAGACGGAGATTGGGAGGGTGTTGGCGCGACCTAGCCAGATGCAGAATGCCCCACCCATGGTTTGGAGGATCCAAACGTTCCAGAGCCGGGCCCGCATGCCGAACCTACGGGCGCCGAGGTCGGATAGGTAGCCTCCGAACGGGCGGGCCACGATGTTTGCCATCCCAAATGTGGCCGCGATGACGCCTGCCGTGTGTAGTTTGAGATTGAACCTGTTTGCCCACAATGATTGGTGTAAGTTTCTAATTTTGTGTTTTTAACTTTGAAAACTGAGGAATTGGATGCTTAATTGAAACGATCCTCTACTTGCCACGTATAGAAATTTTTTTCGCGCATTGTAATCGTCCATGTCATCACTGACTTGTTAGTAGTGTTGCATTAAGTGCAGTCTGTGATGATGTGGCCCAATCAAAATGCAACAAACAAGAAAATCCTATCTGTAATCCAGACTCATTGATTTGAATTGCAATTTGTCCCAAATTCAAATTTGCAATCACGGATTTGATTTTGACCATCCATATGGAGTAAAATGGTGCCAGCCCAATAGTGGTCACATTCTCATACGAAAAATAGGATGAATTGTAATTCATTTCAATTAGGCATCCAAACGCGCCAACCAAGAAGAAAAAGAGGATGAAAAAACAGAACCTGTCATAGAAGTATTCAGCAATGACATTATCAGTAGTAAGCTCAACGCCCATTGAATAGCCATATAGAAGTGCAAATATCCATGTCCTGTAGTTTGTTACAGCATACCACAGCACCTTCACCATAGAAAAAATTGGGCCACAAAACAAAAAAAATAATTACTCAGGTGCATACAGAAATTGTGGATGATAAGAAGGTGGGGCCCATGTTTAATCCAAGCTGTTGATCTTATATCTCCCCAGCAAACTAAGGATGACCCACAAATCTTCCAGTTTGAAAGATCCTTTCATGACCACTGATTGAAGAGTTGAAATCTTCCAACACTTGTGGGGCATCCATTAGGTGGGCCATCTACATTTACATTTTACACCCTGATCCATAGATCAAGTGGTAGACTGAGTGAAAGATACCTCGTTTCAACACTCAGGTCTTGGTATCGATCCCTAGTGGAGGTGGCTAACAGTGAAGTGTGAACTGACAGTGGGGTGTACTAACAAGCTAACCAAAAAAAAAGGAAGAGAGAAATAAGGAACTGACCTTTGAGAACTGGTCCTTGGCTACCTCTCCCTTCTTCTGAAGACTAGCCAGATTTCCATCAGGAAGATCTTGGCCTAGTGTCAAGACCAAGATTCCCATGATCACATGCATGGACCCAGGGATGAAGAAGGATATACGCCAGGCGGTGAACGGCGTGGCTCCAGCTCGCCGGATTATATCGTAGAGCAACGGCATCAACAGCTGGGTGGCCCCACCACCCATATTGCCCCACCCAGCAGCAGTGCCATTAACCAGCCCTATGATCTTGCTATTGAACATGGTGCTCATCCAGTACTGGCATGAGACGAATGTTGCAAGAGAGAAGCCGATCATGAAGCGGACCGTTATGTATCCACTGGCCGATGACACGAGGGACATGCAGAAGACAGTGGGAGCTGAGAGCATGATGAGGAAGGCGCAACCGTAGCGTGGGCCCAGGAGGTCACAGATGGCACCCATGGCAAGTCTGGAGAAGATGCTGCCAGAGACAGAGGCGATGCCGGCATTGCCGACGTCGCTTTTCTTGAGATTGAGGTTGTCGCGGATGATAGGGATTAGTGGAGCAGCGGCGAAGGTGGAGATGAAGCATGTGAAGAAGGACATCCAAGAGAGGTGGAAGGTTCGCATGTGAGGGTTGGCGAAGGAGAAGAGCTTGAAGACCTTGGCCTTGTGTTCGGAGTCGACGGGGAGAGCGAATTTGGCCGTGGTGTCGGTGGGGACCACCGTAGAGGCGACTGAGAAGGCAAAGGACTGTTCTCTGCCTGTGACTCCATGCATGGAGCTTCCTGGTGTGCCTATTTCCTCTCCCATTCTCTCTCTCTATATGAAATCTAAGGAGGAGAGTGAATATCTGTTTGGGTTTTTTAGATGAATGCAAGAACTCAGAGAGATTTAGAAATCAAGAGGAGATTGAGAAGGAAAAGAGATTGTATGTAAGATGGAAAGAAACCCAATTTGTAGAAGGAATAAAAAGATGTTGGGATTATAAGAGATTGAAGAAAATGAGGAGATTTGAGAGGGAAGGGTTTTGTGGGTTACAGGGTTGGGATTGGGATGTGTATTTATATTAGGTAGCCGTTGACATTTGAATAGCCAAAGGAGATCTCCAACGGTTGTTTTTGAAAAAAAATAGGAAGACCTTGGCGCCGCATCTCGTGATATAAGAGAAGGGGACTCATTGCATCTACGAAAGGATGATATAAAGCTGGAGTTGCATGGCCCACCCATCTGATTATTTACTAAAATATCTCTGTTTTGTGTGTCCTTAAATGCCTTTTGTATTCCTTGTAACCATGGTTAAAACACTCAAGCTACTCGAATCGACTCATTCGGTCCTGAGTAAAGTTGGGACTCGCCTGAGTTGGGGCTGAATCAGCCCGGGTTGCCCGTGTCAGGGGACTGGTGGTTTCTAATCATCCAACCGGGTCCGAGTTACACAGGTGATGAAAATGGTGTGGCTTCTATTTTGCATGGCTCTGATCTCCTGATGCAAGGGCATGGTGGAACCGCGGATTGCCGACTCATCTATTTGGATGCGACTCGCCGAGTCAACTCAGTTTTGATCGACTCTGATACCATTAAGCACTAAGGGTGCACATGGGTCCGTTCGGTCTGGTTCTGGGGTGAAACAAGAACCGAACCGTTCCTAATGGTTCCAGGAAAATTGGAACCAAAATCGGATCGTTTTCACCCTAGAACTGAACCGGTACCGGACTGTAAAAACTGGTTCGGTTCCAGATCGATTTTACGGTTCTGGGCTTTTTATAATCCAACCCAATTGAGAGAGAGAGAGACAGAGAGAGAGACAGAGACCGTAGCTGTCGACTAGGTGAGGTGGAGCGTCAGGCGGTGGGGTGGCTGTCTCGCAAGAGAGAGATGAGAATGGAATGGGGGCAGCAAAGGCGGCTTGAAGAGAATCAAGAGATTTTTTTTTTTTTTTTTTTTTTTTTTTTTTTTTTTTAAGTTATTGCTTGGGATGATTTGATTTTAGGTTCGATTTCAGGTTCGGTTCAAAGTTCAGTTCATGGTTTGATTCAGTTCTACGTAACCCCAGACTGAGAACCGAACCAAACTTATCGGTTATTTTTATTTTTATTTTCGGAACCAAACCGGTGCACTTCAGAATCGGACGGTTTGGTCGGTTTGGGTCCAGTTTACCGGTTCCACTGGTTCCATGTGCACCCCTATTAACCACCCACCAGTCGTGTTGAAAATACACCCAATCAGCCCAAGTCAGATGAGCCACCCTCAACTCGGCTGAGTCCTGACTTGACTCAGGAGTCAGGACCGGACTAAGCGTCGCTGAGTTTTCAATACATGAACAATTGAAGCAGGATGCTTGTATGTAAATCATTTCACAACAAGGTGATCATCTACTGGTGTGATACTCTTGTGTTGTGCAAGTGCACATATATGCTAATGTAGCGAGTTCATGCCAAGATCAGATCCATTGAACAGGTGATCATCTTCATGTGGGTCTCACCTTATTCATGTTCAATGTCCCACATGCTAAAGAAATAGGGAAGCGGATTGGCTGGTGTACCACACACCAACGATCGATCTGGCAAGTGTGTTGATGTCACCGAGTTCTGTGGGTCCCATCATGAGGTATGTGTTATATCTAAACTGTCCGTTTATTTGGAGAGCTCCTCGTAAGTCTTGAGCCAAAAAAGAAAACAGATCCAAAGATCAAGTGGACCACATTGCAAAAAGCAGTGGGAGAATGAACTTCTACCATTAATATCCTTTTGGGGCTCACAGAATCCGTGGATCAATATGATATTTATTTTCCACTTCATCAGGTCTGTGTGACATTATGAACAGAATGGATGGAAAGTAAACGTTATGGTGGGCCCTACGAATGTTTTAACGGTGAGAATCATTGTCCACTGATATTTTTTGTGTGGTCCACTTGAGCTTTGAATATGACTCATTTTTTAATCAATGCTCTAAAATGATCTCTCCAAATGGATGAACGGTGTGGATATAATAAATACATCATTGTGGGTCCCATGAAACTTTGTTATCCTTTGAACCGTTCGTACAACTCGGAGCTCGAGGAGCGTAGAGCTCGTCTTCGCATGACACGTACCCACAAACAGCCAATCCGCTTCCCAGAAATAACTATATGAGGTGAGTTGCATATGAATGTCACATGCAGTATATGGTTGGTGTCAGCCCAACCCATTACAAACAGGTATGAATGCTGGTATATATGCAACCCATCTTTAGAGTATGTTATCATATAAGATATTCATCCACAGATACAGGACTTGGTTATTGGGACTGGATCCGAGGAAAACGATTGTCGCTCAGGAGCAAGGAAGTTAGTGAGTCAGTAATGCGAGGAACAACGGTTAGATAGGAACGAAGGGTGGTGGTCAAATAATTATGTCATAAATCATAACCGTAACTCTAATACATGCATACAAGATAAACTTAAGATACCAAAAGATACACCTACTAATGAACGCGGATTGAGTCCTACACCTGCCCGGACAGTAATCAGTCCGGGCAGGGCTCTCTGGGGCCCACCCTGATGTAAGTTTCTTATCAACGCCGTTGATATTTTCTCTCAGATCATTTTAAGCAATGAGATAAAAAATGAAGTAGGTTCATAGCTCCAGTGGATCACACCAAAGGAAGCTGCAGTGATATGACACTCACCGTTGAAACATTTCTAAGGGCCACCGTGATGTTTTTTTTACTATACAACCTATTCATAAGGTCATGTAGACGTGGATGAAGCGAAAACATAAATATCAGCTTGATCCGAAACTTCTCCAGCTCCTAAGAAGTTTTTAATGGTGAACGTTTAATCCCCAATTTGTGGCCCATTTAAGACTTTTGCGTGGCTATATTTTTGTGTCATAGTTTAAAATGATTTGAGGGAAAATATCAACAGCGTGGATAAAATTATTACATCACGGTGGGTCCCAGAGAGCCCTGCCCGGACGAATTACCGTCCGGGCCGAGGTAGGACACAATCTGCATCCCCTACTAATAGGGCTGAAAGTTGGGTGGGTTCAACACGAGTGACCTGACATTAGGTTGGGCTTGGGCAGGATGTATCAAGTTTAGTCTTAAGCTTGAGTTATATAAAAACCAACTTGATAAAAGTTGGGTCGGGCTTGGGTTGAGGTCTCGGGTTGGTTGCCTAACCCAACCCGAACCTGATTGATATGTAAGTTATAAAATATACTTGAGTGTGGATCATCTGTGTTGAAGGGACGGAAAATTTCAATGCCATCTCCGATGACTCAAGCTAACAAAATATGCCAGATTTCTCTCTCACAAATAAATTGTGCCACACAATACAACTTTTAAATTAGTTCTATATTTTAACTTGTTTATTTAGAAAAAATGAAATTCTTTATGATAAATAACTACATATGTAATTAATAAAATTATAACTTTAAAAAATAAGATGTGTATTGAAATATAATAATGTAATGTAATGATGAAAATATTAGCATGTATCCACCTGGCCGAGCCCGCTTGGATTGGGCTTGGGTTGAGAATTCCCAACTTGAGGTTGGGTTGGCTTGGGTTAGGGTTGAGGTATAGGAACCTTGGGTTGAGCTAGTGTTGAGGACCAACCCAACCCAACCCGCCTGACTTTCAGCCCTACCTACTAACACACAAGACCCAACACTCAAAAAGGCATGACTTGTAACCAAACTTCGACCCAACCCAATCCGTCCAATTTCAGTTGGGTCCAACTGATCCGCCTGATCCAACCCAAGTTTACAAATACACTGGGGTTAAAGGTATGTCAACCTTGAAGTGTATTCTTATCCAATTATTTACAAGAAAAAAGGTGTCATCATCAATCTAAACCGTCCAGTTGGATATAAAGGCTTGAGCAAGAAAACCCAGATCCGAAAATCCTAACTAGGAGTCCCTTTAGGAGTATGATCCTGGTCCATCCACAAGAGGAGTGGTGGACCAATGGTTTGGATTCCAAAACCGCAGGCCCCACTTGTTCAAATGAAATATGTATTCATATTCATCCATTAGTTCTTTGGTTTATTAGTCCAATAAAAGAATGAATTAAACATTTGCAATACACTTCCTCCTGTCGAAGCAATAAGTAGGGCAACCTTATTATTATTATTATTATTTTTAATTATCAAAACTCAATACACATGTATTATTTGCATTTAATTTTGATCAATCTAGTCATTTGACCTAACCCATTGATGTTGTTTACCCGAATCAACCACATTTTCTGACCCGAGCCCCACCTACTACCCAGTTAGCTTGGCAAACACCCCGGTGAGAAGCGGGTGGGGTCCGTTGGACCCGAAGGGCCGAGATGACCAATTGCCAGTGAGATTCATCCGTTCTTGTCAACTCATTTCAAGATATTTTAAAACAATAACTTATCAAACGACTCTTCACCACACTTCCATCTCATTATTATCACTATTTAATATAAATCCAACAATAATTGTATGCATGCAAAGTCAAAATAAGTGATGCAATAAATAGAAATGAACTCCTCTCCTTATTCCCAATTGGAGATTGTGACAAAACCATTTTCATATTGCCTATGTTACCTTTTCGCATATTCCGAAGGTTTTTTTTGGGTGTCTTAGAATGTGGCCAAAGGGCCCCGAAACATTGTACACGTATGCACACAACAATACATAGATTATTAGTGTTGGGATTTGGTGGGATTTGAAAATTCAACGGTTGGAATTTTGGAATGGCCCCTTTATCTCTCTCTTATTATATGGGAACTTGCATAGGGGCCTTGTCTAGATCAGACGGCATACACACACGTAAGTTATAAGGATAAAGACGAAGAGAGTCGTTTGAGTTGGGATTTTATTGTTGTTTGTTTCTTCTCTTGTTGTCTAAATCCCAAAGTTATGGTAATTGAGTTTGCTAATATAGAGGCGTTCCTAGGATATTCCAAGCACATATGCAAGAGTTTGGCACATTTGTGAGAGATGTGGGCCATTCATCAGGACCCCCGAATATGAGGCCAGGCGACTCATCATGTGTACCACACATAAGTGACAAAAAAGTGATCGTTAAATTCACTACGCAGGGAAGACGTGATGAGGTTGATCACCGTCTTCGTCTGGGATAACTACTCCGAATCCACGGAGCTTCTCCACATTCCTCGTAGATGTTAGGAATAAAATAGAAGTAATTTTAATAATTCAAAATAAATTGATTAATGATAAAAAAAATGAAATTACAATCCTTTAAATAGTGAACACAAACCTAGGACGGAGTTTCAGAGTGACTTACTGTAAATAGTAAACTTACTATTTATATACAGTCAAGATTCTTACTAGACTTCTTAATTTCCGGCCAAAAATAGTAGTGCCCAATTTAGCCTAACCACGTTATTCTCCTAATTTTTATAAGCCCTTTTCATGTTGGGCACGACTCCTGAAACTCAAAGGATCAAAAGTTATGATTGAATTAAAACTTACTATTTATAGTAAAAATAGAAATAAAATGGACTTTCGACCATCGATCTGATTAAATCTCATAAATCCAGCATGGAAACCCGGCATAGCGAGTTGGTTGGCTAAAGTAGCTTCTCCTACTCCAAAATCATATATGGTACGTTGAAAAACTCATTCCAGTTTGTGAGATACAATTGTTTTAAGGTTCTGATGGTCCTGATCACTTCCGCGTCCAATCAGGCCTTCTCTGGTCCATCTTGGCCATGAAAGTGTCCACGACTCGCTCTACATTAGTCCCCTCCACTTCAAAAGAACTCGTCATTTTGTTCTCGTTCCGCTTCGGTTCATGATACTCGGTCAGGTTTTTAACGTTGAAAGTACACGAGATCTCCATAATATCCGGAAGATCAACAACGTAAGCATTGTCGTTGATCTTTCGGAGGATTGGTATCAGTCTAATATTATTTGTCTTCAACTTGTTGTAAGTCCCGTTCAGAAATCTCTCATTGTGTAGATAGACCATAACATGGTTGCCCACCTCGAACACCTTTTGTCACCGATGCTTGTCGGCTTGCTCCTTGTACTTGTCGTTCGTAGTATGCAACTTGGCTTGTACATCCGCATGAATGCCCATGATTCAGTCTGCCATATGTTCTGTTGCAATACTCATGCTTGAGAGCTTGGGCAAAGGGACCAAGTCAAGTGTGTGGTGGGGCACTCGTCCATAAAAATCTGGAATGGGAACTTTCCTGTCGAGTGGTTTACCATGTTGTTGAATGCAAATTCCGCTTGAGACAAGGCCAAATCCCACTGCTTTTGTTTGTCACGTGAAATACACTGAAGAAAGTTTCGCAACGTGCGATTCACAACTTCAGTTTGTCCATCGGTCTGTCAGTGGTAGGCATTGTTAAACTGAAGTTGTGTACCGAATCGATTCCACAAATTCCGCCAGAAGTGGCTAATGAATTCCATATCATAGTCATAAGTAATGGTCTTAGGAACACCATGTACCCGCATGAACTTTCTGAAGAATAGATTTTACATGTGTGTTGCATCGAGAGTCTTCTTACTTGAGATAAAGTAAGCCATCTTTGAAAAATGATCTACCACCACGAACATCGAATCCATGTAGCATTGTGTTCATGGGAGACCAAGCACGTAGTCCATAGATAAGTCCTCCCAAGGGCTATCAGGCACAAGTAACGGGGTATAGAGACCCATATTCCGAGACTACCTTTTGGAGGTCTGACAAACATGATAGTGCTGCATTGTTTTACCCATGTCACGTACTAATTGAGGCTAGTAATACCGCTCATCAACAAGAGACCACATCTTGTCTCGCTTAAGGTGTCCACTAAGGCCACTTCCTTATAGCTCTTGAATAATTTGCTCCCTCAGAGAACTTTGGGGTATGTAAAGTTGATTTTCTTTGAAGAAAAAATCGTCTTACATATGTAAGTCACTGGGATGACCCTCTTGGCATCTCATCCATGCATCCTTGAAGTCCTCATCATTGGTATACAGCTCCGTGAGACAATCAAAGTCAACCACCTCATTGCTCATCGTAACAAGTAGTGATGCACGACGGCATGCATTAGCCACCTTGTTCTGCTGCCCTGACTTGTGCTTTAGAATGAACATGAATTCCTACAAAAATTCAACCCATCTAGCATGCACACGATTCACTTTAGCCTGACTATTAATAAACTTTAAGACTTAATGGTCAGTGTAGAGAACAAATTCTCTCTGAACCATATAATGTCGCCAATGTCGCAACGCCTGAATAACTGCGTAAAACTCAAGCTAATATGTCAACCACCTTTTTAGGGCTTCACTGAGCTTCTCGTTGTAGAAGTCTACCTACTTGTCTTCCTGTGATAAGACTCCTCTAATTCCAACATCTGAAGCTTCACACTCAGCCTCAAACAACTTGTCGAAACCAGGAAGAACCTAGACCGATGTTATGGACAATTGATGCTTGATTTTAGTAAAGTCTTGCTAGCCTCATTGGTCTACTGAAACGTGCATTTTTTTTCTTCATGAAATCTGTAATTGGTGCAAATATAGTGCTGAAATTTTGCACAAATCGATGATAAAATATCACTAACTCATGGAAACTCTTCACTTCATGAATGTTCGTTGGGATAATCCATTCCCTGATGGCTCATATCTTTTCATAGTCCATACAGATGCCCATGGACGCCATAACAAATCCTAAGATAACAGGCTGTCTCCATTAAAAATTTGCACTTCTCCAAGTTGAGGTACAACTTGTAAACTTGTAAGACCAGTAGTACCTGCCTGAGATGTTCCATGTGCTCCATCTCACCCTAACTATATATCAGGATGTCATCAAAATATACTACCACTGTCAGGCCCGTATCCTGGTCCATATTGTTCCGTAGACTCCCACGTTCCTCCAGGTCAAATTTTGGTGACCCGCGACCTGTAAATAGCATTTGTGCGCGACCCTAAGTCGCATCCTGTCGATTTGAGTCAGCTAGGCCCGAGACTTGTACTCTTGTGACCGCGCCATCGCCGTGGTTCTAAGCCACAACTTGCACACCGATGTGATACCCATGCCAGGAGTTGTGGGCCCCCGCGTTTATTTCGAGAAAACGCCGCGCATTGTAATTTCGAGAAGAGAATCTCTACAACTTATCAAATCAATTCCATCAATCAATCAAGTACAACACCCATATCTCTCTGAACCAAAGTCAACACAACCATACCTCCCAAGTACACTCATCAGTCACACCCATCACTCTTACCCATCACACCCATCCCTCTCTCCTTACATTCCCTCTCTCACTCTCTCTCTCTCTCTCTCTCTCTCTCTCTCTCTCTCGCCTCTCTCTCTCTCTCTCTCTCTCTCATTCTCCACCCATTCTCCCAAGCAACCAAAGGGAGTGTGGACGTCCAAGCTTCCTAAGAGAGAGCTAAGAGTGTGGCCCACCTTCCTACCCTCCTAATCTCCCATCTCCACCCTTCAATCTTCCTCTCCTCCCATCAAAGAAGAAGCCAAGGAGCTTAGCTTGCCATGGATCCAAGAAGAAGAGTAAATGGTGGGTGATTTTAGGATATCCAACCATTGATTTTCATTTGAGGGTGTACTTGTGATGGGACCCATCTTGATGTATGTACATGGAGGAGTTCATAGTGGCGGAGCTCCTTCCATCTCCGCCGTTTCTCTCTCTATCTCTCTCATTTCCTTTTTGTATGGTGATGATGATGATGAGGTGTGTGACCCACTTGATGTGTGTGTGTGTGTGGCCCACCATGAAGTATGTATTATATCCATGCCATCCATATGTTGGGCCCACCTTGCTGGACCGTCCAGCGGCAGGACCGCTAGCCTTTCTGCCTGGACAGGCCCAGATGAAGAGAAAATACAAATACCTGCTTGATTCAATGCAGCTGGTGGGTCCCACACGTGTGGAGCCACCTGGAAGTGGATTGGCTGGAGCACCACATGCAGCATAAGCTGCTGCAATTCACGTCAGCCAGCTCTGTGGACTGCCATGATGTATGTGTTTTATACACACAGTCCATTTGTGTGGGGCCCTACACGTGTGGTGCATCCACACCGTCCAGACCTTGGACGATGGGACCCACCCTACACGTGGGGCCTACCTCGATCTGGATGGCAGATTGGCCGGTGTACCTACAATAGCTATATAGTTGCTGTATTGACGTCATCAAGTGTGGTGGGCCCCATCATACGGTATATGTTGTATCCCAACTGTCCACTGATGTCGACCCCACTAGCTAAATGGCTGATGAATTGACATCAACAAGTGCTGTGGGTTCCACGCAACTCAAAGCTGCTGACTAACGTCAGCAAATTCTGAGGGTCTGATCATGAGTACGTGTTATACCCAGACCGTCCATCTGTGTGGGTCCCACCTTGATGTATCTGTCGTACATGTGGATCCCGCGTGATGTATATGTTTTATATCCACGCCGTCCAGCTATCTGGACGGTGGAGACCGACCATGATTTATGTATTTTATTCCCACCGTCCATCTGGACGGTGGGGACCACAGTGATGTATTTGTTACATCTAAGTCGTCCGTCCATTTCTTGGACGTGGACCCACCATGCTGTATGTGTTTTAGCCGCGCCGTTCGCCCATTTTCTGGGCGCGGGCCCCACCATAACGTATGTTTTGTATCTGCGTCGTCCAGCAGCAGTGGAGTCCACCCGATATGTTTCATCCATGCAGTCTAGTGGCAGCAGGCCCACTGAAATGTATTTCATCCTCGCTGCCCAACATATGTGGATCCCCCACCATGATTCAATGTGATGTACCCACATCGCCCGTAGGGCGAGTGACCCACCTTAATGTATGTATTGTATATCAGCACCGTCCATCTGGACGTGCTGTGGGGCCAACCGTAATGTACATGTTTGATCCAAACCGTCCATCCGATGGGGCCCATTTGAAATGTGCAGGGCCCACCTCATAGTGATGTATATGAGGCCTTGAATTAGGCCCAATGTGATATATTTATGGCCCATTGATGAGGCCCATTGCGATGTATTTGTGGCCTATTTGGTGAGGCCCATTGTGGTGTATATTAGGCCCACGTGAGTGACCCATTGTGATGTATATGAGGCCCATGCGATGCGGCCCACTTGATGTATTTGAGGCTCGTATATGAGGCCCATTATATTGTATATGAGGCCCATATGATGAGGTCCGATGTGTTGTATATGAGGCTCATATGATGAGGCCCGATGTGTTGTATATGAAGCCCATGAGATGCGGCCCATTGCGATGTGTAAGGCCCATATGATGAGGCCCATTGTGATGTATATTGGGTTCTTGTGTGAGGCCCATCATGTGGTATGCGAGGCCCATTATGTGGTATGTGAGGCCATGGGCCCCACTATATGTTAGGCTCTATGTGGGCCACTCCTTGGGAGAAATGTTGGTTAAATGTCCACATTAATGGGCAATGATGGTTAAATGTCCACATTGTGACCTTCCCGTAGGCCTTGGTAGGCCCATTCTCATCATTCTCTATGTGGGGTAACCCAAATCTTTGAGCCCCATTAATGTTGCATGGTCCATCATCGCCGTAGACGGATGGCTCCGTGCTACCGGATTTGACATATCCACGGCCGAGGGCCGATCCTTATATTATGGTTTAGATCAGCTGTTCATCTACGGACCCCTCCTTTCATATAGGCTGATTATCGATGCTGATTTTCAAGACAGATTATCGATGCTGATTATTAGTGTTGGTTATCGATACCGATTATGAGTATGTGACACCATAACATCATGATACATGCCCATACGCATCATCTGCATGTTTGTTATGAGATGTGGTTGACCATTGCATATGCCATAGGGCAAATCATTATGGGACTCCCTGGTAGGAGGAGTTGCCCACATGAGCTCACGGTACGCGCAGGATTGCTACATGACTGATGGTATGACTCATGCAACTCATATTTTGTGATATGACCACCGTACGCCCTACCGACATCAGGGTCGTGGCCTCCATAGGCATGTCGTGGATGGCCAGATGGGACACCAGAAATGTTTGGTTCTAGCATACGGGCGCCATAGATGTCCCTGGGTGAAAATCCCTAAACCCCCGAGGCCAGGAGACACTCCAACGTCTAGACCGAGTGAATATACATGAGCGCATGAGGGTTGTATACCAGTAGGCCGCGTCTCCCACTATGTCGTGGTCGGTTGGAAAGGGGTTGTGACTTTACCCGCCTGAGTGAGGGAGCAATATCTAGGTTGAGTTTGACCAGCTTGAGGAATGGGTCCGCTTTTGACGAGCCGGGCCCGATATTGGCAGGCGGATAGTGAGGTCTCTTTCACTTACCCAGTTGTGCGCTCGGATAGGGGCGGCAAGCTGGCTAGAGTGTACTAGACCCCGGTGATGATCCCAGAGATGTACGATACTGATATGTGGACTTACTAAGTAGGAGTTGTGTACTCAGCATTTGACTCATTCATTCATTCATTCACTATCTACTCGGGCTGGTGGTGGACAATCAAGTCATCGTGTGTACCTTTGCAGTAGCCAGGATTTCGGTTGGGGCGCTCGACCAACCTGAGATCAGGAGTTTACCACATTGATTCTGGCTATCCAAATTTAGGTATGAGACTGGTTTGGATAGAAGTCCCTTGTGATGGACCCCTACACACTATCATCCCTACTTCACATTCTAGCTTGGACATTTCATTCGCACCATGTATTGCATTACATCCGCAGCATATGACATTCTAGGTTGCTATGTTTCTCCATTTATATGGCTTACATACTGCTGACGACATTCATGGACTCGTCAAGAATTACATATTGTATTGCATCCTCAGTATATGATATTTGGCTTACTATGCCTCTGCATTGCATACTCTGATATCGTATGATTCCTGAACTTGTCAGTATTTTCGACATTGTATGATTTATGGAATTGTATTGAATACTTGGCACTTACCATACACACACACACACTTTCACCACCCTCTAAGCTTTCTATAAACTTATGCACAATAGATGCGTGTAGGTGGCGTTAGGTCGCAGCAGCGTTGAGCTTGGAGCGTGCAGCTATCTTCTGGAGCTTTCGATTCTGTTATTGTATTGCCCTTTATGCGCATTGTACCTTAAAGTTTTTTTTTATCATAGTGGATTTTGTGATGGTGTCTTGGTTATTGTTTGTGGGTTATGCTTATGGTTATGCTTGTTATGGAATATGTTCATGCCGAAAAATCCTCCTTGTAGAATCCCAGGATCGGAACCTGGTATATGGGTGCCGGGAGCCGAGAATGGGATACTACGGAGGCTGTCGGCGCCGAATTCGGCGATCGAAAATTTTGTGAGCCCGGTTTCCAAGTTTGGGCGTGATAATCATGAACCAGCCATTGAATGACTTTAACACCTGATTCATCAGATGCATAAAAGTGCTTGGTGTGTTCGATAGACCGAAGGGCATGACCAACCACTCATGCAACCATTCATTAGTCTTGAATGCCGTTTTCCACTTATCACCGGGCCAGATACGAATCTTATGGTACCCTCTCATCAGACCTAGTTTAAAGAACACCTTGACACCTTTTAGCATATCGAGCTGTCATCCAACGACGATATTGGGAACCGATATTTAATGATAGTCTTGTTAATTGCCCGGCTGTTGAAACACATGCACCGGATCCTATCTTTCTTAGGCATTAACAACGCTGGCATGACACATGGGCTCATGCTCTCTCACAGAAGACTCTTACGGATCAATTCTTCCACCCGCCCTTGAAGTATCTCACACTATTTCGGACTCATCCGATAGTGAGAGCGATTGGGCAAGCTAGCCCCAGGGATGAGGTTTATGTGATGTTGGATGTTCCGCATGGGTAGCAATCCATCGGGTAAATGTATGAGCCATATTTCTTTGAATTCATTCAACAATGTCCTTAAACTTGGAGGAATGTCTAAGGGTTCCGATTCCTCGCCCTTTGCCACTAAGGCATACACCTCGCCGATTTCCTTGAATTTATCCACGAAATCCCGAATGGTTAAGAGGGAGCTCTCATATACTTTAGAAGCTTTGGGGTGGTTCTTTGGTGTTATAGAGACAAAGATCATCTTTCGACCATCCTTGACGAAGACGTAAACGTTGTCTCATCCTCGGTGGGTCGCATCATAGTCCGATTGCCATTGTCAACCGAGTAATATATGACATGATTCCATGTCGACCACGTCACAAAGTACTTGATCCTTATAATTCCTACCAATTGAAAATGAGACAGTGCATTGTTCAGTTACTTGGTCTCGTTTACCTTCTTTATCCAGCCAATCGAGTACAGGGAAGGATGCTTTGTCATAAGTAGCCGCAACTTGTCCACTATCACCTTTGAGATGATATCTCGTTACTCCTAATGTCTATGGTTACATCACAGATTTTGCTGTTGATGGTACACGACATAAATAATATATTGTGCCATTGTGGGTGCACTTCTTTCCTTGGAGTGTACAATAATCGTCTCACAACCAAGGATTCGCCATGATCCTCGGCCAACCATTCTTTATTACTAGCTCATTCGTCAGTGGCTTATTCATCTTCATCAAATCAAGGGCCTTCTCCTGCTGCATCACCTTCCGTGCCCCCTTCGTTAATGGTGAGGTGGGCTGCAGGGCGTTGTGGGTAGGTGTTTGATAAGTAGCCTAGTTGGCCATAATAGTAACAATCGTGGTCGACCATAAGGATTTGGAATCCTACTTGGACCCCTTGTTGTGGGTGCTACACTTTAAGGCCTAAACGGATCACTCCCCGTGTCATGGTTCACGGTTGTAGAAGGTTGAAGATGTCTTCCTACTAGTTCCATTCCTTTGGCCAGCACTGAATCCTGCATGGGGCTCGTCATGGGGGGCCGAGTCAAAGAATAGGGTCGAGTAGGGACTCTTGCAAGCTGTGTTTTCACCATACCTGCCAAATGAATTGCTTTATACACGGTATCGACCGGGTGCATCTTAACTTGGTCTTGAATTATGGATCGTAAACCGCATATGAATCATGCTACCATATGCGATTCGATCTCCGACAAGTTATTCCGTGTTGCTAATTGCTGGAACAATACCCTCTTGTAATCACTAGGGATGAATCACGATCAAAGAAGGCGTCTCATTCATGGCCATGATTGGATGGCGCCTTGTTTTGTCGGGTACGTGAGAGTTGTAATTGCTCCCACTATGTAGAAGTACCAGATTTTAATTTGAATGCTACTAATTTCACCTTTTTATGTTCCGACACGACCATGTAAACAAAATATCATTCTACTTCAGTTAACCAACGAGGAAATCTTCTATACACAATAAGCCATTAAAACCGGGAAGTTTATCTTTACCTCAATAATCTCTTTCAGCATGATCTACTCGATCACCTCCATGGACCGGTTGTTGGGAAAAACTTCCATCGACGTCCTTGCCGTTAAAGCTCAACACATCTAGGCTAGCCATACGATTCACCTTCAAAAGTGCTCTAAGAAAATTAGGGTTGTGTCGTACTGTGATACAGGCAGCTAAGCATTACCTTGGGCTCGGGGTGGAATTAATGCATATGCAATACGGTCAAGGGTTGCTTAAAACCTTGCATGGTCAACTGACTCTCTCAGTGGAAACCTTCTATTCTTTTAAATAAATAATGAATCCCTGAATCATCGTCCACAAAATTTTGGTCCATGACATCGTTAGTTGCCATCAATTCGAGGGGAGTCCTCGCTTTGATACTAATTGACACAGGGAAGGATGTGATGATGTTAATACCGTCTTCCTCGAGGATAACTACTCCAAATCCATGGAGTTTCTTTGGATTCCTCATAGAGATTCCTCGAATCCACGAGGGAAGAAAATAGAAATAATTTCTAATAATTCAAAATAATTTGATTGATGATAAAAATGAACTTACAATCCTTTAAATAATGAACTCAAACCTAGGATAAAGTTTCAGACTCAAAGTCACTAAAATATGTGACTTACTATAAATAGTAAACTTACTATTTATAGACAGTCATAATTCCTACTAGACTTCTTAGTTTTCGACTAAAAATAGTAAGTGTCCAATTTTGCCTAACCACGTTATTCTCTTAATTAGAAGCCTTTCATGTTGAGCACGACTCTTAAAACTTAAAGGATCAAAAGTTATGATTGAATTAAAAAAATACTATTTATAGTAAAAATGGACATAAAATGGACTTTCAACCGTTGATCAGATCGAATTTCACAAATCCGGCTTAGGCAACCCAAAATAGCATGTTGGTTGGCTAAAGTAGCTTCTCCTACCCCAAAATCATATATGGTACATCGAAAAACTCATTCCGGTTTTCAAGATACGACTATTTTAAGGTTCTGACAGTCCTGATCACTTCCGCCTCCAATTGGGCCTTCTCTGGTCTATCTTGGCCATGAAAGTGTCCTGGTCTGACTTTCCATCGCTTTTATCTGTACTCATGACTTCAAGAACCGCTCACTATCTCTTTCAGCCCAAAGAGCTTTGTCAACAATTTTAGAATACTGTTTAATATCATCACAATAGAACTTGGTTCTAATAATTTGACGAAGGCCTTCATTGAATTCCGTGATCTTATATATCTCATCTTTCATAATCTTCGGGACATATCTTGATAGTTCAACGAACTTCGCCTCATACTATACCACTGTCATCGATCTCTACTTTAGTTTCGAAAATTCGGCCATATTTTGATTTCGATAGGCCTTAGAAAAGTATTTCTCATTGAATTTGCCTTGAAATTCTCTCTAAGTCCATACATGGTTAGTTGTGACCATCGTTTTAGCTAATCTCTACCAAACATTTGCTTCACCTTAAAGCATAAAAGACATCAATCGAACTTTCTCGATAGCGGGGCAAGTCATCGCTTCTAATATATTCTCGACTTGCTTAAGCCAATCTTTTGCTACTGAAGGATCTTAGCACCTTTGAACACTGGTGGCCAAAGTTTTATAAATTTCTTGAGCAAATCCACTTCACGTGTTTGCTCGGTCCTAATTGGTGATGTCTGGTGATGAGCTTGAGGTGTAAGGCTTAGATTGGCCAACATGTTCCATTGAACCGTAAATTGCTCTTATTGTTGCTACATCATGGAAGCTATTTTATTTACTAATCCAAACACAATATCCCATGACTGGGTGCTGGGTCCGACGAAATTGGCACGCATTGCAAATGGGGACTGAGGTAATTAGGTGCTTGGTCTAACCCACCTTAATCTGTTGTAGGTGGAGGTACAAGATTCTGCGGTCCCTCTTCAACCTCATCCACTTTGACTACATTCTCATCATGTTCTCTATTCATTATTTCACATTCTTCCAGAATAGTGGTGTCCACTACTGCGTCACGAGAAAGGGTAGCGCTAGTAGAAAGGACTAAGTCATGGATGCTATGTGTCTTTTTTGGGGCCATAGTTTTCTTATAAGAAAGGAATTTTGGGATTTAGTAGGGATTATGGATTTTTAATTTTACTAAAAAAATCTTTAACTAAAGTACTTCATATAAAATCATTAATTTAACCCAATGTAATTATAAAAATGAAAGACATTGTTAGTGAAACTGACATGACACCAGTTTTGGGCAGATTCAATTTCTGTTTGTCAAATGTGGTTATAATCATCTCTATAAAATTTTAGCTTAACATTCCAACCACAAAATTTGTTTAAATTCATGCAGTTAGATTTGTCCAAAATTTGATGAATTCTTACCAGCCTGTACTAATTTCCTGAATCAGCATAGTGACTATCATATTCGAATTTTAAAATTAATTTTATTTTAATTTAGACTTGTTTATCTTCGATCAGGCTTCAAATTGCCTTGATTGGAGTAGTACCTTTATAGTTACAAATTTTACAAATTGTGTGATTCTGGCTGCTCATTGCTGTCCAACAGGACTTTGTGGACTAAATATCTTGAAAATTCATTACAGTTCAAATTAACCCATCTTAACATAAAATGTACTCAAATCAGAGTGTAGGTAGCATCCTACTTAATTTCTAAGTATTTTTTTTAATTTTTTAATTTTAATTTAATTTAATTTAATTTAATTTAATTTAATTTATTTTTTTATTTTTATTTTATTTATTTATTTATTTATTTTTTTTTACATATCAACAAATAGGGAACCTTAAATTTTATTTCTATATTCATTATTTCACGCAACATTCAGATAGAAAATCCTAAGTGTTGTATTCTTAGTTCCAAGGGGGCCTACCAATTATGTACATGAGTGGGGAACATAACCTACAGGTCATACTAGGTTTTTTGATAAAGCCTCTCTCTGATACCATTTTGTCATGCCCTGAAATTCAGATACTGAGTTACACCTTAGACCTGAGTTACAGTGCATGACTGGTACACTCAGTGTACTTAAATCAGTGAGTCACATCATTTTAATAGATGCATAATATAATCTGAATTCTATGTTCTCATTAATATCCATCAAAACGCTTATATCAACCACTAATCCATTCGCAAACATTCACCACCACACATCCATAATAATCAAGAATAAAATATAAAATATTTCTGTCTACCCTTTGAGGCTTTATCTAAGTCATTGTTCAAAATCATCAAGTTATTCAAAAAAATTATAAAATCTAAATAAGAAGTTATTTCGAAACAGAAATGAGAATAATAATAGGAAACACATGTCCCATTTAACCATTCTACTGATCCAGCGAAGTAAGCTCGTCTTCGGTTAAATATGGCCATTATTCCTGTGGATCATCCACTAGTTTGGCCTCATGTTCTTGCTCTTGAATCGTTGTATCTACTTCAATACTGTCTGTACAGTTTTTCCATCAATACACCTTCAGCTAGCCAGACTCAGTGAGTGAACCCATCATGGTTCATGCACGATAAAATTAAAATAATACACATAAGTAAAGCATAATAGTCGAGCATAAAAAAAAAAGAAATACAATGCAAATAGTGCAATTAATGCGAATGCTATGAGTGATGTTGATGATGCATCAAGTCGGTATAAATAGAAACCATCCACATGCTTGGATTGGATATCCATAACCCGCATCTGCACTCAGCAAGATTCTACCATTGGTAGGCATGAGCAAGGCCCGCATCCCCCCTTCCCCATTGGGTAGGCTTCTAGTGGGTACCATGGATTTTTCCAAAGTAATCGTACAAGTGCGCTAACGATGCAAGGCATAAATGCTTTAATACATTAGTAATCATATAAACTGTCATATACATCTCTCTATTTATAAGAAGCATTTCAAATGTTTATAATTTTAAGAATATCTCGGTACTAATCAGTCCATAATTAATTCAATCAAATCATTCACAATCATAATTATAATATAATTAACTATAACAATACATCAATTTAATTTAATCATATGGAGATGAAACATATTGGGATCACTCACCTGATGATTTGGTGAGGAACGTTAGAGAGAAATCTGGTGGAACAAATCAGGAAAAACTTATAATCCATATACAGTGTACCACAATATTAAAAATGAATAGATGACAAAAGATCAAGTTCATAAAGCCCTTGATTTGTTTTGATCACTCAAGCCATAAATGAGAGTGATTCTTAGGTTCTACCAGGTAATGTACTTGAGGGATATGGTTTATCTAACCTATCCCAACCAAAAAGACTGATTAGATATCTTATAAGATGACCCACTACATGGATGTCTTAGATCTTGTAACAACATGATATGATAATACATATTATAGTATGTGCATGTGTTGTCTTATACACACTTGTGGCTTGGATAAGTTTTACCATACAAACACGTATGGTAGAAATATATTATATAATATATATCTAACACATTTTTTCAACATGGGTTCTACTACAAGGATCAAAATTGATTACATGGTTACTACCACTGTGGTGAACCTTGGGAAGAAATTTCAATCCAATCCAAAATATGTGGAAGCTGCAATAACCTAGAAGATTATCGTACAACCACCATTATTTTCTTACTGTATGAGCCACACAAATTTTGGATATATCCTAAATTTACAATGTGGGCCCAAAGTGGCCTTCCAAACCAAATTGATGGGGTGGATACAACACATATATCACTTTGGGGTCCACAATCTTATGGCCCAAGATGGTATCCAATGTCTAGAAATTGCACTCGGTTTCCAACGCTGGAACTTAATTTTTATTTTTATTTATTTATTTAATTTGCATAGGTCCCATGATAATTTGAGCCATGGGTGAGATGGGTAATTTCTACATAAGGAGTGGGCCTAAAAATCTCTTCAAAACAAAACTTCTATGGCCCACACGAATGCTCAAAAGTAATTGTTCATTTTTCACTGTTTAAGACACTATGGTCCACCTGAGTTTTCTTTTGAGTAAAAATTTCAACCCCAAGTCTCTTATTAAGTGACAAGATCAATAGACGACCTAGATTTTTCACTTGCATAAAAACAACCCCACGTAAATGACCCACATATCAGGATCAATTTCGGTTCCGTAAATACATAAATTTTGTTTTTGCACGCCGTAGAGTTTTTAGCTTTATATATATTATATTTTTTCTAATGGTCCACACATAATGTGTGTGTACTAAATCTATTACATTCACCTGTTTACCAACATCATTTTAGGACACTGGTAAAAAATTGAGCCAGATTATTGATTCTGGTAGACCGTATTATCATGAACAATGCTGACCGTTCTTCCACCATTAAAACATATACCATCCTTTTCTTGGGCCTTCCTAACTGTCCATTTGAGATCTGAGGAGTTCATTAGTTCACCGAATTGTTTTTAAAGGGTAAAATAAATAAATTAGTATCTTCATTGGAAGTCTTTGTGACCTCGATAGGTCTTCCAACATTGAATATATCCTTAATTCTATTTTAAATATTATGGCCTACCCAAATGTTGATTGGGCCTAATTTTTGGAGGTTTGCAGTATTTTGATCATCAGAATCTAATAGACCGAATCGATCGGGCCCCACATGTACTAATAAGCCCAACATGCAATCGAAATAAAAGAAAAACAACTCTTTATGTAACGCCCCGGAAAATCGGGGGTCGTGCATAGACTCGACTCCCGAGTTCCCGAGTGTCACTTATCATGCATTTATGGTTTTTATGATTAATCAAATTTAACTGCGCAAATTGGAATTACCTGAGGCACGAAGCACAATCACACCAGTCTACTAAAATGAAGGATATCTTACATATATACAGGTCCAAAAAATAATAAAGGGTTACCCAACAGAACAACAGAAGAAGGCTAGGTCCAAAAAGAATAAGACTGAGCCCGTGGCTCAGCAAATCCAAATCCAGCCTGATCAAGCCGATGGAGAGCCACCCATCAGCTGCAAGTAGGAGAGTCTGTCCTCCTCGTCCAAGCTCGCCTCGCCAGGCTCCTCATGCCCTGAGTCACCTGCATCTATGAATGGGTCTGGTTGGTGTTTTAAAACACCGTCCCAGAGTGGGAGTGAGTGATCAACTCAGTGTGAACTATTGGTCTCAAGTTACAACAGGCATCAATTGTAATATGAACTTAATGAAAAGCAGACAATCATCAACACCTAATAACTCTTATTTAAAATGCATGCATGTGGGATGATATGATGCATGCCCTCGCCACAACACTCCCTCAAGCGACTCCATCTAACGATCGCATATGACCACACTCCCTCAGAGCGACCTCGACTTCCGAGTCGCCACCCTAACTAATGCGTGCAATGCAATCGTGTTAGCCGAGTTATTAGTTAAGTCCATTCATCCAGCAGATTTGGGGATTCTGGATCACCCTACATGTCACTGCCCTAATCTGGTTGCGAGGGCAAGGCCCCAACAACGTGTGAGGCCGAGTTCTCGCGGTCCGTGATCCCGTCGGGGTCCTCATCCCCGACTCCAAGCACATGAGGAGTGCCGATAGAGAAGGGATCGCTCACGGTCACTACGGGGAGGCGCGGTACCCCAGCGTAGGCCGACAGCTCGGACACAGTGTCCCATTCCACCATGCCCGGCTCACGAGACTGTGGACCAATTGTAGTCAAATTTTCAGTGGGCCACAAAGGTTATAGGGTGCATCAGGTTCCATACATATGTGGGCGAACATGGTTAACAGATAGGGATGATCAGGTAGTAGGCTAATCCGCACAAATCGGGCGAGCATGAAACGAATGACCTCGGGCACAAAGGTCCCATGTAGTCGAACTACAGCCACCCGAACACTCCCGCCCAATCCGCGAGTCTAGCCTTAGCGTAGTCCTACCGATGGGGCTACCCTCTCTCATCAGGTTCCTGACCATCCCAAGAGAGTGGAAAGGGATCTACAACATGCTCACTACTCATACTATCAGCTAGTACATCCATGTCATAATCTCATGCATCCTAACCATACAAAACAAATATCTTTAACAAGCAATCGAGTATCATCATAGAATTTAGGTGCATGTGAGTGAATGTGTGTTGTGTGAGGAAGTTAAACACTTCCCCCATCTTGAGGGATCATAAGCATTTGTAAATAAGCACACACACAATTAAAGCATTGCACATGATGGAAATGTATCAACAACCACAAGCATGTTATCAATCAAATAAAATCATGTGAAGGCACAATATATAAACATTTGAGAATTAAACATGCATATTCTAACAAATTCAACATCATGAAAATCCCTAGGGTTTCCTAGAATTCCAAATACGACATCCAAGCACTCAAAATCATTATATCCGTATTAAAGTTGGTGCTAGGCCACCTAAGAGCAATAGTCCGCACCTTGTGATTCGTTGGAGGCTCAAAAATGACCTAGGAATGAGGGTTTTGGAGGTTGGCCGATCGGAATCCCTAAAACAATTCAAACATGAGAGAAATCCATGCATTTTCTTCTTCAATACAAGGATTTCAAGAGAAATGAGTGAGGGATCTTACCTAGATGGCCCATGGACGATTTTCGGTGGTTGTGGTGTAGGGTTTCTTCTTAAAGAAGGTGTAGAAGGTTGTGGGTTTGATCCTCTTGGGCCCCACCTTGATTGAGAGTCCACCATGCCTTCTTCCCTCTCTCTATCTTCTCCTTTCTCCTCTTTCTCTTCTCCCTTTTCTCTCTTATAGGGCAAAATTCGTATGGGGAGAGGGGTGCCCAAATGAGGCCCTTTTTATAATTCCATATTTGGTGAAAAAGGCCCCAAGCTTCCATAATTTCCTAAAATAGACTTATGGGACTCCCCATTGGTGTTGGGGTAGCCCTAACACCCCTCTAACCACCAAATTTGGTGTGTAGGTGCCCTATGGCTTGACTAGGGTCCATGCAAAATTTTAGGGCGAACGGATGGATGAACGGATATATGATCTGAGCAAGCGTTTCCGACCTTTAAGTGGCCCTTTGGGGGCCATTCTGATTGATGGGGCATTTCTGGTGGCCCTCTGGCCATGAAATTTATAGGGTAAGTGATTCATGGCCCGATGAAGGGCCAAACAAAATTTGGGAGCGATCGGATATGGTGTTTGATCGCACGGGTCCGATTTACGATCAACGGTCATCGTGCCACGATCGGGGCCTAGATTTGGTGGGCAGGCGTTGAAAAATACATTAAACCTTCACCGTAAATTTGAAAGAAATCCGACGGCTGGAAGGCCCGGAGTCTCAGTTTCTTTTGTTAGTGCCAGATTTTAATCTGGCATTGGTAGGGCGCATTGGG
>JAJHSJ010000018.1:41996746-42070912 GCA_021015155.1 Magnolia officinalis | reverse complement strand
GGCATCAACAGCTGGGTGGCCCCACCACCCCTATTGCCCCACCCAGCAGCAGTGCCATTAACCAGCCCTATGATCTTGCTATTGAACATGGTGCTCATCCAGTACTGGCATGAGACGAATGTTGCAAGAGAGAAGCCGATCATGAAGCGGACCGTTATGTATCCACTGGCCGATGACACGAGGGACATGCAGAAGACAGTGGGAGCTGAGAGCATGATGAGGAAGGCGCAACCGTAGCGTGGGCCCAGGAGTTCACAGATGGCACCCATGGCAAGTCTGGAGAAGATGCTGCCAGAGACAGAGGCGATGCCGGCATTGCCGACGTCGCTTTCTTGAGATTGAGGTTGTCGCGGATGATAGGGATTAGTGGAGCAGCGGCGAAGGTGGAGATGAAGCATGTGAAGAAGGACATCCAAGAGAGGTGGAAGGTTCGCATGTGAGGGTTGGCGAAGGAGAAGAGCTTGAAGACCTTGGCCTTGTGTTCGGAGTCGACGGGGAGAGCGAATTTGGCCGTGGTGTCGGTGGGGACCACCGTAGAGGCAACTGAGAAGGCAAAGGACTGTTCTCTGCCTGTGACTCCATGCATGGAGCTTCCTGGTGTGCCTGTTTCCTCTCCCATTCTCTCTCTCTATATGAAATCTAAGGTGGAGAGAGTGAATATTTGTTTGGGTTTTTTAGATGAATGCAAGAACTCAGAGAGATTTAGAAATCAAGAGGAGATGAGAAGGAAAAGAGATTGTATGTAAGATGGAAAGAAACCCAATTTGTAGAAGGAATAAAAGATTTGGATTATAAGAGATTGAAGAAAATGAGGAGATTTGAGAGGGAAGGGTTTTTGTGGGTTACAGGGTTGGGATTGGGATGTGTATTTATATTAGGTAGCCGTTGACATTTGAATAGCCAAAGGAGATCTCCAACGGTTGTTTTTGAAAAAAAATAGGAAGACCTTGGCGCCGCATCTCGTGATATAAGAGAAGGGGACTCATTGCATCTACGAAAGGATGATATAAAGCTGGAGTTGCATGGCCCACCCATCTGATTATTTACTAAAATATCTCTCTGTTTTGTGTGTACTTAAATGACTTTTGTGTTCCTTGTAACCATGGTTAAAACACTCAAGCTACTCGAATCGACTCATTCGGTCCTGAGTAAAGTTGGGACTCGCCTGAATTGGGGCTGAATCAGCCCGAGTTGCCCGTGTCAGGGGACTGGTGGTTTCTAATCATCCAACTGGGTCCGAGTCACACAGGTGATGAAAATGGTGTGGCTTCTATTTTGCATGGCTCTGATCTCCTGATCCAAGGGCATGGCGGAACCGCGGATTGCTGACTCATCTATTTGGATGCGACTCGCCGAGTCAACTCAGTTTTGATCGACTCTGAAACCATTAAGCACTAGGGGTGCACACGGGTCGGTTCGGTCTGGTTCTGGGGTGAAACCAGAACCGAACCGTTCCTAATGGTTCCAGGAAAATTGGAACTAGAATCGGATCGTTTTCACCTTGGAACTGAACCGGTACCGGACTGTAAAAATTGGTTCGGTTCCAGATCGATTCTACGGTTCTGGACTTTTTATAATCCAACCCAATTGAGAGAGAGAGAGAGAGAGAGAGAGAGAAGAGAGAGAGAGAGAGAGAGAGAGAGAGAGAGAGAGTAGCTGTCGACTAGGTGAGGTGGAGCGTCAGGCGGTGGGGTGGCTGTCTCGCGAGAGAGATGAGAATGGAATGGGGGCAGTAAAGGCGGCTTGAAGAGAATCAAGAGATTATCTTTAAAAAAAAGAAGAAGTTAATGCTTGGGATGATTTGATTTTAGGTTCGATTTCAGGTTTGGTTCAAAGTTCAGTTCATGTTCATGGTTTGATTCAGTTCTACATAACCCCAGGCCGAGAACCGAACCGAACTTACCGGTTTTTTTTTTTTTTTAAATTTTCGGATCCAAACCGGTGCACTTCAGAATCGGACGGTTTAGTCGGTTTAGGTCTGGTTTACTGGTTCTACTGGTTCCATGTGCACCCCTATTAACCACCCACCAGTCGTGTTGAAAATACACCCAATCAGCCCAAGTCAGATGAGCCACCCTCAACTCGGCTGAGTCCTTACTTGACTCAGGAGTCAGGACCGGACTAAGCGTCGCTGAGTTTTCAATACATGATCAATTGAAGTAGGATGCTTGTATGTAAATCATTTCACAACAAGGTGATCATCTACTGGTGTGATACTCGTGTTGTGCAAGTGCACATATATGCTAATGTAGCGAGTTCATGCCAAGATCAGATCCATTGAACAGGTGATCATCTTCGTGTGGGTCTCACCTTATTCATGTTCAATGTCCCACATGCTACGGAAATAGGGAAGCGGATTGGCTGGTGTACCACACACCAACGATCGATCTGGCAAGTGTGTTGATGTCACCGAGTTCTGTGGGTCCCATCATGAGGTATGTGTTATATCTAAACTGTCCGTTTATTTGGAGAGCTCCTCGTAAGTCTTGAGCCAAAAAAGAAAACAGATCCAAAGATCAAGTGGACCACATTGCAAAAAGCAGTGGGAGAATGAACTTCTACCATTGATATCCTTTTGGGGCTCACAGAAGCCGTGGATCAATATGATATTTATTTTCCACTTCATCAGGTCTGTGTGACATTATGAACAGAATGGATGGAAAGTAAACGTTATGGTGGGCCCTACGAATGTTTTAACGGTGAGAATCATTGTCCACTGATATTTTTTGTGTGGTCCACTTGAGCTTTGAATACAGCTCATTTTTTAATTAATGCTCTAAAATGATCTCTCCAAATGGATGAACGGTGTGGATATAATAAATACATCATTGTGAGTCCATGAAACTTTGTTATGGTCTGAACCGTTCGTACAACTTGGAGCTCGAGGAGCGTAGAGCTCGTCTTCGCACGACACGTACCCACGAACAGCCAATCTGCTTCCCAGAAATAACTATATGAGCTGAGTTGCATATGAATGTCACATGCAGTATATGGTTGGTGTCAGCCCAACCCATTACAAACAGGTATGAATGCTGGTATATATCCAACCCATACAGGATCTGGTTATTGCGACTGGATCCGAGGAAAATGATTGTCGCTCAGGAGCACGGAAGTTAGTGAGTCAGTAATGCATGGATTTCAGGTGAGGAACAACGGTTAGATAGGAACGAAGGGTGGTGGTCAAATAATTACGTCATAAATCATAATCGTAACTTTAATACCATGCATACAAGATAAACTTAAGATACCAAGAGTTACACCTACTAATAGGGCTGAAAGTTGGGCGGGTTCAACACGACTGACTTGACATTAGGTTGGGCTTGGGGAGGATGTATCAAGTTTGGTCTCAAGCTTGGGTTATATAAACACCAACCTGATAAAAGTTGGGTCGGGCTCGGGTTAATTGCCTAACCCAACCAACCCGAACCCGATTGATATATAAGTAATAAAATATACTTGAGTGTGGCTCATTTGTGTTGAAGGGACGGAAATTTTTAATGCCATCTCCGATGACTCAAGCTAACAAAATATGCGAGATTTCTCTCTCACAAATAAATTGTGTGCTACACAATATAACTTTTAAATTAGTTCTATATTTTAGCTTATTTATTTAGAAAAAATGAAGTTCTTTATGATAAATAACTACATATATAATTAATAACATTATAACTTTAAAAAATAAGATGTGTATTGAAATATAATAATGTAATGTAATGATGAAAATATTAGCATGTATCCACTTGACCGAGCCCGCTTGGATTGGGTTTGGGTTGAGAATTCCCAACTTGAGGTTGGGTTGGCTTGGGTTAGGGTTGAGGTATAGGAACCTTGCGTTGAGCTAGGGTTGTGGACCAACCCAACCCAACCGGACCCGCCTGACTTTCCGCCCTACCTACTAACACACAAGACCCATCACTCAAAAAGGCATGACTTGTAACCCACTTCGACCCTACCCAATCCGTCCAATTTCAGTTGGGTCCAACTGATCCGCCTGACCCAACCCAAGTTTACAAATACACTGGGGTTAAAGGTATGTCAACCTTGAAGTGTATTCTTATCCAATTATTTACAAGAGAAAAAGGTGTCATCATCAATCTAAACCGTCCAGTTGGATATAAAGGCTTGAGCAAGAAAACCCAGATCCGAAAATCCTAACTAGGAGTCCCTTTAGGAGTATGATCCTGGTCCATCCACAAGAGGAGTGGTGGACCAATGGTTTGGATTCCAAAACCGCAGGCCCCACTTGTTCAAATGAAATATGTATTCATATTCATCCATTAGTTCTTTGGTTTATTAGTCCAATAAAAGAATGAATTAAGCATTTGCAATACACTTCCTCCTGTCGAAGCAATAAGTAGGGCAACCTTATTATTATTATTATTATTATTATTTTTAATTATCAAAACTCAATACACATGTATTATTTGCATTTAATATAGATCAATCTAGTCATCTGACCTAACCCATTGATGTTGTTTACCCGAATCAACCACATTTTCTGACCCGAGCCCCACCTACTACCCAGTTAGCTTGGCAAACACCCCGGTGAGAAGCGGGTGGGGTCCGTTGGACCCGAAGGGCCGAGATGACCAATTGCCAGTGAGATTCATCCGTTCTTGTCAACTCATTTCAAGATATTTTAAAACAATAACTTATCAAACGACTCTTCACCACACTTCCATCTCATTATTATCACTATTTAATATAAATCCAACAATAATTGTATGCATGCAAAGTCAAAATAAGTGATGCAATAAATAGAAATGAACTCCTCTCCTTATTCCCAATTGGAGATTGTGACAAAACCATTTTCATATTGCCTATGTTACCTTTTCGCATATTCCGAAGGTTTTTTTTGGGTGTCTTAGAATGTGGCCAAAGGGCCCCGAAACATTGTACACGTATGCACACAACAATACATAGATTATTAGTGTTGGGATTTGGTGGGATTTGAAAATTCAACGGTTGGAATTTTGGAATGGCCCCTTTATCTCTTCTCTTATTATATGGGAACTTGCATAGGGGCCTTGTCTAGATCAGACGGCATACACACACGTAAGTTATAAGGATAAAGACGAAGAGAGTCGTTTGAGTTGGGATTTTATTGTTGTTTGTTTCTTCTCTTGTTGTCTAAATCCCAAAGTTATGGTATTTGAGTTTGCTAATATAGAGGCGTTCCTAGGATATTCCAAGCACATATACAAGATTTGGCACATTTGTGAGAGATGTGGGCCATTCATCAGGACCCCGAATATGAGGCTAGGCGACTCATCATGTGTACCACACATAAGTGACAAAAAAGTGATCGTTAAATTCACTACGCAGGGAAGGACGTGAGGAGGTTGATCACCGTCTTTGTCAAGGATAACTACTCCGAATCCACGGAGCTTCTCTGCATTCCTCGTAGATGTTAGGAATAAAATAGAAGTAATTTTAATAATTCAAAATAAATTGATTAATGAAAAAGAAAAGAAATTACAATCCTTTAAATAGTGAACACAAACTTAGGATGGAGTTTCAGAGTTACTATTTATATACAGTCATGATTCTTACTAGACTTCTTAGTTTCCGGCCAAAAATAGTAGTGCCCAATTTAGCCTAACCACGTTATTCTCCTAATTTTTATAAGCCCTTTTCATGTTGGGCACGATTCCTAAAACTCAAAGGATCAAAAGTTATGATTGAATTAAAACTTACTATTTATAGTAAAAATAGAAATAAAATGGACTTTTGACCATCGATCTGATTAAATCTCATAAATCCAGCATGGAAACCCGGCATAGCGAGTTGGTTGGCTAAAGTAGCTTCTCTTACTCCAAAATCATATATGTTACGTCGAAAAACTCATTCCAGTTTGTGAGATACGATTGTTTTAAGGTTCTGATGGTCCTGATCACTTCTGCCTCCGATCAGGCCTTCTCTGGTCCATCTTGGCCATGAAAGTGTCCGCGACTCGCTCTACATCAGTCCCCTCCACTTTAAAAGAACTCGTCATTTTGTTCTCGTTCCGCTTCGGTTCATGATACTCGGTCAGGTTTTTAACGTTGAAAGTACACGAGATCTCCATAATATCCGGAAGATCAACAACGTAAGCATTGTCGTTGATCTTTCGGAGGATTGGTATCGGTCTAATATTATTTGTCTTCAACTTGTTGTAAGTCCCGTTCAGAAATCTCTCATTGTGTAGATAGACCATAACATGATTGCTCACCTCGAACACCTTTTGTCACCGATGCTTGTCGGCTTGCTCCTTGCACTTGCCGTTCATAGTATGCAACTTGGCTTGCACATCCGCATGAATGCCCATGATTCAGTTTGCCATATGTTCTGTTACAATGCTCATGCTCAAGAGCTTGGGCAAAGGGACCAAGTCAAGTGTGTGGTGGGGCACTCGACCATAAAAATCTGGAACGGGAACTTTCCTGTCGAATGGTTCACTATGTTGTTGAATGCAAAATCCGCTTGAAATAAGGCCAATTAATCTTACTTTTTTTGTTTGTCACTTGAAATACACCGAAGAAAGTTTCGCAATGTGCGATTCACAACTTCAGTTTGTCCATCTGTCTGTCGGTGGTAAGCACTGTTAAACTGAAGTTGTGTACCGAATCGATTCCATAAATTCTGCCAGAAGTGGCTAATGAACTCCATATCATAGTCATAAGTAACGGTCTTAGGAACACCATGTAGCCACATGACCTTTCTGAAGAATAGATTTGTCATGTGTGTTGCATCGAGGGTCTTCTTACTTGGGATAAAGTACGTCATCTTTGAAAAATGATCTATCACCACGAACATCGAATCCATGCAACATTGTGTTCGTGGGAGACCAAACACGAAGTCCATAGATAAGTCCTCTTGAGGGCCATCAAGCACAAGTAGCGAGGTGTAGAGACCCATATTCCAAGATTACCTTTTAGAGGTCTGACAAACATGACAGTGCTGCATTGCTTTACCCATGTCACGTACCAATTGAAGCCAGTAATACCGCTCATCAACAATAGACCACATCTTGTCTCGCCTAGGGTGTCCACCAAGGCCACTTCCATATAGCTCTTGAATAATCTGCTCCCTCAGAGAACTTTGGGGTATGTAAAGTTGATTTTCTTTGAAGAAAAAATCGTCTTACATATGTAAGTCATTGGGATGACCCTCTTTGCATCTCATCCATGCATCCTTGAAGTCCTCATCATCAGCATACAGCTCCGTGAGACAATCGAAGTCAACCATCTCATTGCTCATCGTAACAAGTAGTGATGCACGACGGCGTGCATCAGCCACCTTATTTTGCTACCTTGACTTGTGCTTTAGAATGAACATGAATTCCTACAAAAATGCAACACATCTAGCATGCACACGATTCACTTTAGCCTGACTATTAATAAACTTTAAGACTTAATGGTCAGTGTAGAGAACAAATTCTCTCTGAACCATATAATGTCGCCAATGTCGCAACGCCTGAATAACTGCGTAAAACTCAAGCTAATATGTCAACCACCTTTTTAGGGCTTCACTGAGCTTCTCGTTGTAGAAGTCTACCTACTTGTCTTCCTGTGATAAGACTCCTCTAATTCCAACATCTGAAGCTTCACACTCAGCCTCAAACACTTGTCGAAACCAGGAAGAACCTAGACCGATGTTATGGACAATTGATGCTTGATTTTAGTAAAGTCTTGCTAGCCTCATTGGTCTACTGAAACGTGCATTTTTTTTCTTCATGAAATCTGTAATTGGTGCAAATATAGTGCTGAAATTTTGCACAAATCGATGATAAAATATCACTAACTCATGGAAACTCTTCACTTCATGAATGTTCGTTGGGATAATCCATTCCCTGATGGCTCATATCTTTTCATAGTCCATACAGATGCCCATGGACGCCATAACAAATCCTAAGAATAACAGGCTGTCCATTAAAAATTTGCACTTCTCCAAGTTGAGGTACAACTTGTAAACTTGTAAGACCAGTAGTACCTGCCTGAGATGTTCCATGTGCTCCATCTCACCCTAACTATATATCAGGATGTCATCAAAAATATACTACCACTGTCAGGCCCGTATCCTGGTCCATATTGTTCCGTAGACTCCCACGTTCCTCCAGGTCAAATTTTGGTGACCCGCGACCTGTAAATAGCATTTGTGCGCGACCCTAAGTCGCATCCTGTCGATTTGAGTCAGCTAGGCCCGAGACTTGTACTCTTGTGACCGCGCCATCGCCGTGGTTCTAAGCCACAACTTGCACACCGATGTGATACCCATGCCAGGAGTTGTGGGCCCGCGTTTATTTCGAGAAAACGCCGCGCATTGTAAATTTCGAGAAGAGAATCTCTACAACTTATCAAATCAATTCCATCAATCAATCAAGTACAACACCCATATCTCTCTGAACCAAAGTCAACACAACCATACCTCCCAAGTACACTCATCAGTCACACCCATCACTCTTACCCATCACACCCATCCCTCTCTCCTTACATTCCCTCTCTCACTCTCTCTCTCTCTCTCTCTCTCTCTCTCTCTCTCTCTCTCTCTCTCTCTCTCTCTCTCATTCTCCACCCATTCTCCCAAGCAACCAAAGGGAGTGTGGACGTCCAAGCTTCCTAAGAGAGAGCTAAGAGTGTGGCCCACCTTCCTACCCTCCTAATCTCCCATCTCCACCCTTCAATCTTCCTCTCCTCCCATCAAAGAAGAAGCCAAGGAGCTTAGCTTGCCATGGATCCAAGAAGAAGAGTAAATGGTGGGTGATTTTAGGATATCCAACCGTTGATTTTCATTTGAGGGCCCACTTGTGATGGGACCCATCTTGATGTATGTACATGGAGGAGTTCATAGTCTCGGAGCTCCTTCCATCTCCGATGTTTCTTTTCTCTCTCTCTCTCTCTCATTTCCTTTTTGTATGGTGATGATGATGAAGAGGTGTGTGGCCCACCTGATGTGTGTATGTGTGTGTGTGTGGCCCACCATGAAGTATGTATTATATCCATGCCATCCATATGTTGGGCCCACCTTGCTGGATCGTCCAGCGGCAGGCCCGCTGGCCTGTCCGTCTGGATAGGCCCAGATGAAGAGAAAATACAAATACCTGCTTGATTCAATGCAGCTGGTGGGTCCCACACGTGTGGACCCACTTGGAAGTGGATTGGCTGGAGCACCACACGCAGCATAAGCTGCTGCAATTCACGTCAGCCAGCTCTGTGGGCTGCCATGATGTATGTGTTTTATACACACCGTCCATTTGTGTGGGGCCCTGCACATGTGGTGCATCCACACTGTCCAGACCTTGGACGGTGGGACCCGCCCTACAAGTGGGGCCTACCTTGATGTGGAAGGCAGATTGGCCGGTGTACCTACAATAGCTATATAGTTGCTGTATTGACGTCATCAAGTGTGGTGGGCCCCATCATACGGTATATGTTGTATCCCAACCGTCCACTGATGTGGACCCCACCAGCTAAATGGCTGATGAATTGACGTCAGCAAGTGCTGTGGGTTCCACGCAACTCAAAGCTGCTGACTGACGTCAACAACTTCCGAGGGTCTGATCATGGGTACATGTCGTACCCAGACCGTCCATCTGTGTGGGTCCCACCTTGACGTATCTATCATACACGTGGACCCCACGTGATGTATATGTTTTATATCCACGCCGTCTAGCTATCTAGACGGTGGAGACCCACCGTGATTTATGTATTTTATTCCCACTGTCCATCTGGATGGTGGGGACCACAGTGATGTATTTGTTATATCCACGTCGTCCGTCCATTTCTTGGACGTGGACCCACCATGCTGTATGTGTTTCAGCCGCGCCATTCGCCCATTTTCTGGATACAGGCCCCATCATAATGTATGTATTCTATCTACGTCGTCCAACAACAGTGGGGTCTACCTGATATGTTTCATCCATGCAGTCCAGTGGCAGCAGGCCCACTGAAATGTATTTCATCCTCGCTGCCTAACATATGTGGACCCCCCACCATGATTCAATGTGATGTACCCACACCACCCGTAGGGCGGGTAACCCACCTTAGTGTATGTATTGTATATCAGCACCGTCCATCTGGACATGCTGTGGGGCTAACCGTAATGTACATGTTTGATCCAAACCATCCATCCGATGGGGTCCATCTGAAATGTGCAGGGCCCACCTCATAGTGATGTATATGAGGCCTTGAATTAGGCCCAATGTGATATATTTATGGCCCATTGATGAGGCCCATTGCGATGTATTTGTGGCCTATTTGGTGAGGCCCATTGTGGTGTATATTAGGCCCACGTGAGTGACCCATTGTGATGTATATGAGGCCCATGCGATGCGGCCCACTTGATGTATTTGAGGCTCGTATATGAGGCCCATTATATTGTATATGAGGCCCATATGATGAGGTCCGATGTGTTGTATATGAGGCTCATATGATGAGGCCCGATGTGTTGTATATGAAGCCCATGAGATGCGGCCCATTGCGATGTGTAAGGCCCATATGATGAGGCCCATTGTGATGTATATTGGGTTCTTGTGTGAGGCCCATCATGTGGTATGCGAGGCCCATTATGTGGTATGTGAGGCCATGGGCCCCACTATATGTTAGGCTCTATGTGGGCCACTCCTTGGGAGAAATGTTGGTTAAATGTCCACATTAATGGGCAATGATGGTTAAATGTCCACATTGTGACCTTCCCGTAGGCCTTGGTAGGCCCATTCTCATCATTCTCTATGTGGGTTAACCCAAATCTTTGAGCCCCATTAATGTTGCATGGTCCATCATCGCCGTAGACGGATGGCTCCGTGCTACCGGATTTGACATATCCACGGCCGAGGGCCGATCCTTATATTATGGTTTAGATCAGCTGTTCATCTACGGACCCCTCCTTTCATATAGGCTGATTATCGATGCTGATTTTCAAGACAGATTATCGATGCTGATTATTAGTGTTGGTTATCGATACCGATTATGAGTATGTGACACCATAACATCATGATACATGCCCATACGCATCATCTGCATGTTTGTTATGAGATGTGGTTGACCATTGCATATGCCATAGGGCAAATCATTATGGGACTCCCTGGTAGGAGGAGTTGCCCACATGAGCTCACGGTACGCGCAGGATTGCTACATGACTGATGGTATGACTCATGCAACTCATATTTTGTGATATGACCACCGTACGCCCTACCGACATCAGGGTCGTGGCCTCCATAGGCATGTCGTGGATGGCCAGATGGGACACCAGAAATGTTTGGTTCTAGCATACGGGCGCCATAGATGTCCCTGGGTGAAAATCCCTAAACCCCCGAGGCCAGGAGACACTCCAACGTCTAGACCGAGTGAATATACATGAGCGCATGAGGGTTGTATACCAGTAGGCCGCGTCTCCCACTATGTCGTGGTCGGTTGGAAAGGGGTGTGACTTTACCCGCCTGAGTGAGGGAGCAATATCTAGGTTGAGTTTGACCAGCTTGAGGAATGGGTCCGCTTTTGACGAGCCGGGCCCGATATTGGCAGGCGGATAGTGAGGTCTCTTTCACTTACCCAGTTGTGCGCTCGGATAGGGGCGGCAAGCTGGCTAGAGTGTACTAGACCCCGGTGATGATCCCAGAGATGTACGATACTGATATGTGGACTTACTAAGTAGGAGTTGTGTACTCAGCATTTGACTCATTCATTCATTCATTCACTATCTACTCGGGCTGGTGGTGGACAATCAAGTCATCGTGTGTACCTTTGCAGTAGCCAGGATTTCGGTTGGGGCGCTCGACCAACCTGAGATCAGGAGTTTACCACATTGATTCTGGCTATCCAAATTTAGGTATGAGACTGGTTTGGATAGAAGTCCCTTGTGATGGACCCCTACACACTATCATCCCTACTTCACATTCTAGCTTGGACATTTCATTCGCACCATGTATTGCATTACATCCGCAGCATATGACATTCTAGGTTGCTATGTTTCTCCATTTATATGGCTTACATACTGCTGACGACATTCATGGACTCGTCAAGAATTACATATTGTATTGCATCCTCAGTATATGATATTTGGCTTACTATGCCTCTGCATTGCATACTCTGATATCGTATGATTCCTGAACTTGTCAGTATTTTCGACATTGTATGATTTATGGAATTGTATTGAATACTTGGCACTTACCATACACACACACACACTTTCACCACCCTCTAAGCTTTCTATAAACTTATGCACAATAGATGCGTGTAGGTGGCGTTAGGTCGCAGCAGCGTTGAGCTTGGAGCGTGCAGCTATCTTCTGGAGCTTTCGATTCTGTTATTGTATTGCCCTTTATGCGCATTGTACCTTAAAGTTTTTTTTTATCATAGTGGATTTTGTGATGGTGTCTTGGTTATTGTTTGTGGGTTATGCTTATGGTTATGCTTGTTATGGAATATGTTCATGCCGAAAAATCCTCCTTGTAGAATCCCAGGATCGGAACCTGGTATATGGGTGCCGGGAGCCGAGAATGGGATACTACGGAGGCTGTCGGCGCCGAATTCGGCGATCGAAAATTTTGTGAGCCCGGTTTCCAAGTTTGGGGCGTGATAATCATGAACCAGCCATTGAATGACTTTAACACCTGATTCATCAGATGCATAAAAGTGCTTGGTGTGTTCGATAGACCGAAGGGCATGACCAACCACTCATGCAACCATTCATTAGTCTTGAATGCCATTTTCCACTTATCACTGGGCTAGATACGAATCTTATGGTACCCGCTCATCAGACCTAGTTTAAAGAACACCTTGACACCTTCTAGCATGTCGAGCTGTCGTCCAATCGCGATATTGGGAACCGATATTTAATGATAGTCTTGTTAATTGCCCGGCTGTTGAAACACATGCACCGGATCCTATGTTTCTTAGGCGTTAACAACGCTGGCATGACACATGGGCTCATGCTCTCTCTCAGAAGACTCTCACGGATCAATTCCTCCACCTGCCCCTGAAGTATCTCACACTATTTCGGACTTATCCGATAGTGAGGGCGGTTGGGCAAACTAGCCCCAGGGATGAGGTTTATGTGATGTTGGATGTTCCGCATGGGGAGCAATCCATCGGGTAAATGTACGAGCCATATTTCTTTGAATTCATTCAACAATGTCCTTAAACTTGGAGGAATGTCTAAGGGTTTCGATTCCTCGCCCTTTGCCACCAAGGCGTACACCTCACCGATTTCCTTGAATTTATCCACGAAATTCCGAATGGTTAAGAGGGAGCTCTCATATACTTTAGAAGCTTCGGGGTGATTCTTTGGTGCTATAGAGACAAAGATCATTTTTCGACCATCCTTGACGAAGACATAAACGTTGTCTCGTCCTCGGTGGGTCGCATCACAGTCCGATTGCCATTGTCAACCGAGTAACATATGACATGCTTCCATGTCGACCATGTCACAAAGTACTTGATTCTTATAATTCTTACCAATTGAAAATGAGACAGTGCATTGTTCAGTTACTTGGTCTCATTCACCTTCTTTATCTAGCCAATCGAGTAAAGGGAAGGATGATTTGTCATAAGTAGCCGCAACTTGTCCACTATCACCTTTGAGATGATATTCTCGCTACTTCTAATGTCTATGATCATATCACAGATTTTACTGTTAATGGTACACATCATAAATAATATATTGTGTCATTGCGGGTGCACCTCTTTCCTTGGAGTGTACAATAATCGCCTTACAACCAAGGATTCGCCATGATCCTCGGCCAACCATTCTTTATTACTAGCTCATTCCTCAGTGGCTTATTCATCTTCATCAAATCAAGGGCCTTCTCCCGCTACATCACCTTCAGTGCCCCTTCGTTAATGGCGAAGTGGGCTGCAGGGCGTTGTGGGTAGGCGTTTGATAAGTGGCCTGGTTGGCCATAATAGTAACAATTGTTTGCTTGTGGTCGACCATAAGGATTTGGAATCCTACTTGGACCCCTTGTTGTGGGTGCTATACTTTGAGGCATAAATGGATCGCTCCCCGTGTCACGGTTCGCGGTTGTAGAAGGTTGATGATGTCCTCCTACTAGTTCCATTCCTTTGGCCAGTACTGAATCCTGCATGGGGCTCGTCATGGGGGGCCGAGTCAAAGGATAGAGCCGAGTAGGGACTCTTGCAAGCTGTGTTTTCGCCATACCTGCCAAAAGAATTGCTTTATACACGGTATAGACCGGGTGCATCTTAACTTGGTCTTGAATTATGGATCGTAAACCGCATATGAATCATGCTACCATATGCGATTCGATCTCCGACAAGTCATTCCGTGTTGCTAATTGCTGGAACAATACCCTCTTGTAATCACTAGGGATGAATCACGATCAAAGAAGGCGTCTCATTCATGGCCATGATTGGATGGCGCCTTGTTTTGTCGGGTACGTGAGAGTTGTAATTGCTCCCACTATGTAGAAGTACCAGATTTTAATTTGAATGCTACTAATTTCACCTTTTTATGTTCCGACACGACCATGTAAACAAAATATCATTCTACTTCAGTTAACCCAACGAGGAAATCTTCTATACACAATAAGCCATTAAAACCGGGAAGTTTATCTTTACCTCAATAATCTCTTTCAGCATGATCTACTCGATCACCTCCATGGACCGGTTGTTGGGAAAAACTTCCATCGACGTCCTTGCCGTTAAAGCTCAACACATCTAGGCTAGCCATACGATTCACCTTCAAAAGTGCTCTAAGAAAATTAGGGTTGTGTCGTACTGTGATACAGGCAGCTAAGCATTACCTTGGGCTCGGGGTGGAATTAATGCATATGCAATACGGTCAAGGGTTGCTTAAAACCCTTGCATGGTCAACTGACTCTCTCAGTGGAAACCTTCTATTCTTTTAAATAAATAATGAATCCCTGAATCATCGTCCACAAAATTTTGGTCCATGACATCGTTAGTTGCCATCAATTCGAGGGGAGTCCTCGCTTTGATACTAATTGACACAGGGAAGGATGTGATGATGTTAATACCGTCTTCCTCGAGGATAACTACTCCAAATCCATGGAGTTTCTTTGGATTCCTCATAGAGATTCCTCGAATCCACGAGGGAAGAAAATAGAAATAATTTCTAATAATTCAAAATAATTTGATTGATGATAAAAAATGAACTTACAATCCTTTAAATAATGAACTCAAACCTAGGATAAAGTTTCAGACTCAAAGTCACTAAAAAATGTGACTTACTATAAATAGTAAACTTACTATTTATAGACAGTCATAATTCCTACTAGACTTCTTAGTTTTCGACTAAAAATAGTAAGTGTCCAATTTCACCTAACCATGTTATTCTCTTAATTAGAAGCCTTTCATGTTGAGCATGACTCTTAAAACTTAAAGGATCAAAAGTAATGATTGAATTAAAAAATACTATTTATAGTAAAAATGGACATAAAATGGACTTTCAACCATCGATCAGATGGAATCTCGCAAATCCAGCTTGGGCAACCCAGAATAGTAGGTTGGTTGGCTAAAGTAGCTTCTCCTACCCCAAAATCATATATGGTACATCGAAAAACTCATTCCGATTTTCAAGATACAACTGTTTTAAGGTTCTGACAGTCCTGATCACTTCCGCCTCCAATTGGGCCTTCTTTGGTCTATCTTGGCCATGAAAGTGTCTTGATCTGACTTTCCATCTCTTTTATCTGTACTCATGACTTCAAGAACCACTCACTATCTCTTTCAGCCCAAAGAGCTTTGTCAACAATTTTAGAATACTGTTTAATATCATCACAATAGAACTTGGTTCTAATATTTTGACGAAGGCCTTCATTGAATTCCGTGATCTTATATTTCTCATCTTTCATAATCTTCGGGACATATCTTGATAGTTCAACGAACTTCACCTCATACTGTGCCACTGTCATCGATCTCTACTTTAGTTTCGAAAATTCGGCCATATTTTGATTTCGATAGGCCTTAGAAAAGTATTTCTCATTGAATTTGCCTTGAAATTCTCTCTAAGTCCAAACATGGTTAGTTGTGACCATCATTTTAGCTAATCTCTACCAAACATTTGCTTCACCTTAAAGCATAAAAGACACCAATCGAACTTTCTCGATAGCGGGGCAAGTCATCGCTTCTAATATATTCTCGACTTGCTTAAGCCAATCTTTTGCTACTGAAGGATCTTAGCACCTTTGAACACCGGTGGCCAAAGTTTTATGAATTTCTTGAGCAAATCCACTTCACGTGTCTGATCGGTCCTAATTGGTGATGTCTGGTGATGAGCTTGAGGTGTAAGGCTTAGATTGGCCAACATGTTCCATTGAACAGTAAATTGCTCTTGTTGTTGTTTCATCATGGAAGCTATTTTATTTACTAATCCAAACGCAATATCCCATGACTGGGTGGTGGGTCCGGCAAAATTGGCACGCATTGCAAATGGGGACTGAGGTAATTAGGTGCTTGGTCTAACCCACCTTGATCTATTGCAGGTGGAGGTACAGGATTCTGTGGTCCCTCTTCAACCTCGTCCCCTTCGACTACATTCTCATCATGTTCTCTATTCGTCATTTCACATTCTTCCAGAATAGTGGTGTCCACTACTGGGTCACGAGAAAGGGTAGCACTAGTTGAAAGGACTAAGTCATGGATGTTATGTGTCTTTTTTAGGGCCATAGTTTTCTTATAAGAAAGGAATTTTGGGATTTAGTAGGGATTATGGATTTTTAATTTTACTAAAAAAAATTCTAAATAAAGTACTTCATATAAAATCATTAATTTAACCCAATGTAATTATCAAAATGAAAGACATTGTCAGTGAAACCAACATGACACCATTTTTTGGCAGATTCAATTTCTGTTTGTCGAATGTGGTTATAATCATCTCTATAAATTTTAGCTTAACATTCCAACCACAAAATTTGTTTAAATTCATGCAGTTAGATTTGTCCAGAATTTGATGAATTCTTACCAGCCTGTACTAACTTCCTGAATCAGCATAGCGACTATCATATTCAAAATTTTAAATTATTTTTATTTTAATTTAGACTTGTTTATCTTTGATCAGGCTTCGAATTGCCTTGATTGGAGTAGTACCTTTATAGTTACAAATTTTACAAATTGTGTGATTCTGGTTGCTCATTGTTGTCCAGTAGGACTTTGTGGACTAAATATCTTGAAAATTCATTACAGTTCAAATTAACCCATCTCAACATAAAATATACTCAAATCAGAGTGTAGGTAGCATCCTACTTAATTTCTAAGTTTTTTTTTGTTTTTTTATTTTTTTATTTTTTATTTATGCATATCAACAAATAGGTATTTACATATCAACAAATATGGAACCCTAAATTTTATTTCTATATTCATTATTTCACACAACATTTAGATAGAAATTCCTAAGTGTTATATTCTTAATTCCAAGGGGGCCTACCAATTATGTACATGAGTGGGGAACATAACCTACAGGTCACACTAGGTTTTTTGATAAAGCCTCTCTCTGATACCATTTTGTCACGCCCTGAAATTCAGATACTGAGTTGCACCTTAGACCTGAGTTACAGTGCATGACTGGTACACTCAGTGTACTTAAATCAGTGAGTTACATCATTTTAATAGATGCATAATATAATCTGAATTCTATGTTCTCATTAATATCCATCAAAACACTCATATGAACCACTAATCCATTCACAAACATTCACCACTACACATCCATAATAATCAAGAATAAAATATAAAATATTTCTGTCTACCCATTTGAGGCTTTATCTAAGTCATTGTTCAAAATCATCAAGTTATTCAAAAAAATTATAAAATCTAAATAAGAAGTTATTTCGAAACGGAAATGAGAATAATAATAGGAAACACATGTCCCATTTAATCATTCTACTGATCTAACGAAGTAAGCTCATCTACAGTTAAATATGGCCACTGTTCCTGTGGATCATCCACTGGTTTGGCCTCATGTTCTTGCTCTTGAATCATTGTATCTACTTCAATTCTGTTTGTATAGTTTTTCCATCAATACACCTTCAGCTAGCCAGACCCAGTGAGTGAACCCATTATGGTTCATGCATGATAAAATTAAAATAATACACATAAGTAAACCTAAACCTAAACTTGAAAACCCATACCTAAACCCGATCCCGATTTCCTAAACCTAAAACTTAACCTATTCTTAATTCCCTAAAGCAAACTATAACCTAAACCTAAACCTATAACCTAAACCTATAACCTAAACCTAAACCTAAAACCTAAATGTATTCTCAAATCCCTAAACCTAAACCTACACCTAATCTTAATCTCAACTCCTTAACCTAAACCTAAACTTGAAAACCCAAACCTAAACCCGAACCCGAATCTAAACCCGATTTCCTGAACCTAAACCTTAACCTATTCTTAATTCCCTAAACCGTAACCTATAACCTAACCTAAACCTAAACCTATAACCTACACTTATAACCTAAACCTAAACCTATAACCTAAACCTGTAACCTTAACCTAAACCTATAACCTCTTTTAATTTATTGCTTAGTTTCAATAAGATTGTACATAATCTGTTGCAAAGGAAAAGAAAAAGGCTTAGTTTTTTAGTTCTTTTAAGCTTCCTTATCATCCATGCATGGCACTGCAAACCTTTACATGTTGATGATGCATAACGTGGGTATAAATAGAAACCATCCACATGCTTGGATTGGATATCCATACCCCGCATCTGCACTCAGCAAGATTCTACCATTGGTAGGCATGAGCAAGGCCCGCATCCCCCCTTCCCCATTGGGTAGGCTTTTAGTGGGTACCATGGATTTTCCCAAAGTAATCGTACAAGTGCGTTAATGATGTAAGGCATAAATGCTTTGATACATTAGTAATCATATAAATTGTCATATATATCTCTCTATTTTAAGAAGCATTTCAAATGTTTATAATTTTAAGAATATCTTGGCACTAATCAGTCCATAATTAATTCAATCAAATAATTCACAATCATAATTATAATATACTTAACTATAACAATACAACAATTTCTTTTAATCATATGGAGATGAAACATGTTGGGATCACTCACCTGATGATTTGGTGAGGAACGTTAGAGAGAAATCTGGTGGAACAAATCAGGAAAAACTTATAATTCATATACAGTGCACCACAACATTAAAAATGAATAGATGACAAAAGATCAAGTTCATAAAGCCCTTGATTTGTTTTGATCACTCAAGCCATAAATGGGAGTGATTTTTAGGTTCTACCAGGTAATGTACCTAATGGATATGGCTTATCTAACCTATCCCAACCAAAAAGACAGACTAGATATCTTATAAGATGACCCACTACATGGATGTCTTAAATCTTGTAACAACATGATATGATGATACATATTATAGTATGTGCATGTGTTGTCTTATACACGCCTGTGGCTTGGATACGTTTTACCATATAAACACGTATGATAAAAATATATTATATAATATATATCTAACACATTTTTTCAACATGGGCTCTACTACAAGGATCAGAATTGATTACATGGTTACCACCACTGTGGTGAACATTGGGAAGAAATTTCAATCTAATCCAAAATATGTGGAAGCCGCAATAACCTAGAAGATTATCGTACAACCACTATTATTTTCTTACTGTATGCGCCACACAAATTTTGAATATATCCTAAATTTACAATATGGGCCCAAAGTGGCCTTGGATACAACACATATATCACTTTGAGGTCTACAATCTTATGGCCTAAGATGGTATCCAATGTCTAGAAATCACACTCAGTTTCCAAAGCTGGAACTTAATTTTTATTTTTTTTATTTTATTTAATTTGAATAGGTCCCATGATAATTTGAGCCATGGGTGAGATGGGTAATCCCCACATAAGGAGTGGGCCTAAAAATCTCTTCAAAACAAAACTTCTATGGCCCACACGAATGCTCAAAAGTAATTGTTCATTTTTCACTGTTTAAGGCACTATGGTCCACCTGAGTTTTCTTTCAAGTAAAAATTTCAACCCCAAGTCTCTTATTAAGTGATAAGATCAATAGACAACCTAGATTTTTCACTTGCATAAAAACAACCCCACATAAATGACCCACATATCAGGATCAATTTCGGTTCCATAAATACATAAATTTTGTTTTTGCATGCCATAGAGTTTTTAGCTTTATATATTTTATATTTTTTCTAATGGTCCACACATAATGTGTGTGTACTAAATCTATTACATTCTGTAGACACCCCACCCAGGCTAGTTTCTTAAGAAAGCTAAGACAATCCGGGAGCCATGATCATGTCCTAAACCGACCCCTAACCCCTGCTTAAAACCTAAAACCTCAGTCCCGAGTCCCCAAATTCCCAATCCGTAACCCGAAACCGCAATCCAAGCCGTTTAGTATGCACACAGCCTCGCCTATACCCTATACCCAGGCCAGAACCCTCCATCCATGCCTAAATCTGCCACTTTCATTCCAGAAACCCAAAACGGAGACTATCGGACGAACCAAAACACCACCCGAAGCCCGCATGTGTGAATCCGGCCCGAATCAAGCCCGGGCGGCAATCTGATTGCTGCATGCGGTAATTCGAGTTCCGCCGCTCGCGGCCTGCGTGTGGATAACTGTCCCAACGTCCAAAAGTCAACTTCCTTCATAATTAACCCCCCCCCCCACCTTCACTATTTACCAATTTACCAGCCTCATAAGCCAATGAGAGAGTGCCATGTGGCATCTCTCTCCTCTCCACCAATCACCTATTGCCACATCAGCTTTTAACCCTCCCTAAGTCCACATTTACCACAATGCCATTGGAGAGGGCTATAAATAGCCCTCTCCTCTTCTCATTTTGACACACCCAACAAAAAGAGGAAGAGAGGGAGAGTGAGAGTAAGAGGGAGAGTAAGAGAAAGAAAGTGAGTGAGGAAGAGAGTGAAAGAAGGGAAGGAGCTCCCAAGCCTTTAAGCCCAAATTTTTCAGCTACCCCCTAGCCTTCATCTCACCCCTTCCAACCTACAAGCCTAGCCCAAAATGATCATGATTTAGTTCATGTCCTAGCCTACTCAAGAATCAAGCCAAAGATTCATCATCTTACAAGCATTCATCATGACATCTACTCCTTTCTCAACCCCCCTGCTTCTCTAGATCTCTAGTAAACGTATGCTCTGTGACTTGCCGTACACCGGATCCTGTCACATCAGAAATTTCTAGTGATCTAGTCCATTTTTTCTTACTTCTTTGCATAAGCATCATCACATCCGCCTTCTAGACACGCTGTTGGATGTATGCTCCGTGGTCTGCCGAAATCTCGGATCTTTCCACATCAGAAATCCACGTGTGACTAGTCCCCTCATGGCCACATCATCATTATCCCTTGAAATTGCTATGCCACACTGAGTAGAGACCGTACATTTGTACGGGCAGAGAGGGTGCCTAACACCTTCCCTCTTTGTAACTGAGATCCTTTACCCGGAATCCCAGATCGCAGATCAGGAGTCAATCGAAGGCTGGAGAGTCGTCGGATTTCTCCAACCTTATGTATTCCGTGGCTCTAGCCGACCGCGGGATTCTGAGATTATTCGGCTAGTGGCGACTCCAAACACCTACAAATCAGCCTAATCCTCCACCACTAATACCGCAACACATCACAAATCAGCGTGGACGCCGATTTCCAGTGTCTATAGAATGGTGACTCTGTTGGGGATATGCTAACTTGCACTAGCTGAGATCCGCCTCAAAAGTGTGGGGTACATCAATTTCAAGGAAAATCACCATCGCATTCATACAAAACAAAAAAAATCTTTGGCTTACACTTGCTTGGGCAAAGATTCGAACCATGACCACTCGATCCCGCGCAGCCATGACTTCTCAAGCAACCCATGAAGAAGAGCCTGCACCCCAACCAGCTCCTGAAATATCCGCACTTGCACCCGCACCCACACCCATACCTACACCCGTACCCTTACCAATAGTTCCGACAGATTTGTCAGTTAACGTTGCCACACAAGAGCTACTACTTCAAACAATGCAAGAGTTACTGATTCGCCTGGTGCTAAGTGCCACACCGAATACGCAGATGACCCAGCCTAGTGTGCAGAACAGCTCACTCCCTCAGACTCCTTTTGCCTTCTCTCTCATTCCTCCAGCAAATCCTATGCTCCCTCTCCCAGAAGAATCAGCACAAGATCAATAACAACAAGCAATCGGGAGTAACCCTCCCCCACATCTCTACTCAACACATCACAACAATCCGGTCACAGCACATGCAAATCATAGATAAGAACTGGCGGATGCCCATGAAGGGGGCCAGTTTCGAGTCCAGCTCACTCCCCCTAACGGGAGTAACATCCCGAAATTGGCAAATACCCCAGGTGGGAGCCATTTCCAAACATCCCACCCTCCTCCGAAAGGGAGTGGTGTTCAATTCCAGCTACCTCCCGCCACCAGGAGTCCACCGTCTTTCCATCAAACCCCCATTCTCGATCCATATGAAGAAGAAGCAGCACAGCCTTACAGCAAGGGGCAAGATATCCGCCGCAAAATAAGTCAGAGATTGAGGAGTTACGAGAGCAGCTACAAATGGTGCAAAACCAGTTTCAAAGACAACAAGGAGTGGATCACCCATCCACCAAGTTCAGGGACCTCTGTCCCTTCCCAGATGCTCGGGTACTGTCAAACTTTGAGGTACCAAAGTTTAAAAGGTATAACGGTAGTGGGTGCCCCACGACACATCTAAAAGCATTTTGTGGGGAGCTCAATGCGATAGTAGGGAATGATGGAGCCTTAATACAACTTTTCCAGAAATCCCTTAAGGGTGACGCTTTGGATTGGTACACCTCACTAGACAGCCATCAAATCAGAACCTGGGAAAATCTCTCCCAGGCATTTATTGACAGGTTTTCATACAACCTAAATATGGCTCCAAGAAGATCTGGCCTGACTGCCTTGAGACAAAAAAGCGACGAATCTTTATCAGCATACGTAGGACGATGGCGAGCTATGGCAGCTCGAATGAGAAACCCCATCGATGACGAGGAGCAGATATCCATGATTGTACATTCAACACATCCCGACATTTCAGGATATCTGATCTCGTATCCATACGTAAACTTCTCCCAACTCATCCGAGCCGGAGAACAAGTAGAAACCGGGATCAGGGCTGGAACCATCTCCCCATGGCCACATCAGACCTCCTCAATCAAAAGAAACAAGGTCGAGGGGAAACCTGTTGGATATGGGAATGGAAACAGCGCCGCTCCCACGCAGCGTACTACCGAAGTTAACAACATCATCGCTAACACTCAAGGCAACCAATATGCTCCACAACCAGAGCCACGGCAGGACAGGCAGTACCAGCCATAGCCAAATAGCAGTACCAACCCCAGCAAACCCAGTAGGGATATCAGGCACAACCGTCTCAACAACAACAGCAACAGCCTAGGGGAAATACACAAGGTCCATACAAGCAGGGAATGTTAAGGAGGAAGTTCACTCCTTTAGCACAATAATACAACCAAGTGCTGACAATGCTCATGTAAAAGTAACTATTGACACCCCTCCAGCCTCGACTTCCACCTAATCCCTTGCCTCCCGGTTATAATGAAAATCAGTACTGCGCATATCATCAGGCTCCTGGCCATCTAACGGACTGCTGCTTCGCTTTGAAACATGCGGTCAAAGATTTGATCGTAAGTCAGAAGATTGCGATCACCCCACAGGCCAACAATACAGTTCAAGCTAACATTCTCCAAAATTCCCTGCCCGCGCATCAGGCAGGACCCAGCACATCCAACACCTCTACCGTCAACCACATTGAAGGAGGGCAACCCACACATTCTTATCCACATCATTCCATCTAAGCAATTATGCCCGACACAGCAAATTGGACATGAGGATACCAACAGGCGCTTGGACCACAGGTCTTCCTTGAAGCAACACCTGCATTTCAGCCTCTCGTGACTTTGGAAGCAGCATCCAATAGGTCATACCCTCAGAACCTCGCCCTCCAAGGGGCACACTCAACTCCATCCTCGGCATATCCAAAAAGGTTGAATTCTGAACCTGTCATCCTCCCGATAGGTCTCCCTGATTTAACCTCGTTAACCTTGCAAGGGGCACCCTCGGTTCAAGTACTAAGCTTCCCCATGCCTCACCAATTAGCACATGCCCAGAGGATCCCTCCCCTACATCAAAGGGAAGAGAAAAAATCTATGGCCAAAAGCAAACTTGGTGGCACCTCAGGAGAAATCACTGAATCTACCACAAACTGTTCAAGCTACAACCCCTCAGCCTCAAGAACCATTGGTATACCTGGAAGGGAGGACGATCCCAGCCTATAACTCAAAAGCAGTCCCATGGCATTACCCAGAATGTGATGAAGTGGATAACAACGGGAGATATTTCAGGAGAGATAACTAGAACCCGAGAGAAACCCAGGGAATCTTGTCGGGAACCACAAGCAAAACTGATGCTGCTTACGACATAACAGCCCAACTCAAAACCATTCCCGCACAAATATCCATCTGAGAACTCCTATGCACGTCAAGGTTGTATCGAGAAATCTTCGCGATGACCTTGAATGATGCCCATATCTCTCCCGACGTACCCCCGAAATGGTGGTAAGTATGATTGGTCAACTTCTCGCACCACGAGCCATCATCTTCTCTGACGATGAGCTACCACCTGAGGGTCGTGAGCACAGGTGCTCACTAAACATAGTGGCCCACCATAAGAATTTTAAGATCCCACTTGTGCTCATTGATAATGGATCCAGTCTCAACGTTTGCCCTTTAAGGACGGTTGAACGGTTAGGGATAGAACCGTCTTCCTTCAGACCCAGCACCATGAGTGTCAGAGCCTTCGATAATTACCGAAGGCAAGTTGAGGTGAAAATTGATCTAAAATTACAAATTGGACTAGACATGACCCTTGTCACATTCCAGGTCATCGATATCCCTGCCTCATTTAACCTTCTCTTGGGGCGGCCATGGCTCCATGCTGTTGGAGCCATCCCATCTACCTTCCACCAAAGGGTTAAATTCCCTTCGGGAAATCGAATCATTTCAATACCAGCTGAGCCAGAAACCATCCTCCCCGTGACGGTCAGTATCCCAGAAACTGACATCCCAGTGATTGACGTTCAGCATACAGAAGGCGACATTCCATATCACAGTTTTGAATTCAAAAATGTGAACGCGATCGCCAACCCTCGCCCTCTAGCTGCTGAATACATCATTCCCCTGCTGAGCGATTGATCCTAAATTACCGTACCGAGTTCCATGAAAAAGGTATGGTAGTGAAACTAGCACCTGCCAATGTACAGAGACAGGGACTGGGATATCATCCGACACCGGAAGATCAGGCTGAAAGGCCAAAAAGGGGTCAACTGTTTAAATGCACACCCATCGAGTTTGTCAAAGCTGGGACAGTTTATGAGGGCAAAATGGTGTCTCTTGAGGACCAACTCCAGGCACTTAAACTCACAGAACAGGCTAGGCAGGAGTCCATCTGGCCACCAATAAGGTGAGATCGGATCCTCAGGACACCAAAGGAACACACGAGGCCAGGGGCAGAACCCCCAGATCCACCACATGAGACTAGGGGCATAGAAACAGGTCCGCCCGCAAGTGACCCAAAACCGGGAATACCCCTTGCAGGCAATGTAGGCCAGAACAGGGAGACACCCATTCACAGTCAGGGGAACACATCCCCACCATCAACTCAGCAATACAAAGGGCAGAAGCAGCCCATCCATTGGGTTGACAAAGGTAAGTGGCCTGCTCTAGATTGGACGAATATCCGAATCCCATCCCAGGAATTCGAGGAACAAGAGGAACTTCAACTTCTGGGCGCAGAGGTCGAATAAGATTCTGACTCTGAGCCTAGCCCAACAGACATCATGGTCATCAAGACAGGTGACCCACAGGAACAGACAAATCAGGTCAGCAAGATCGAGAGGGGAAAAGAGCTAGGATGGTCAGCCATCCCCCTAACGATCGAATCAGCCGGTGAACCATTCGCTAGCACCGGCCTTAAAAAAAACGCCAATGTAAATAGCAATTGGTATCCCGAACCAGGACAAGACCAATCATGGTTTGCAGCACCGTCTTGTTCGGGATTTGGCAACACAAAAAAAATCAGAAAATTGTCAAAACACAAAAATATCACATATTTCCAAAAATACAAAAAATCAAATATTCCTCAAAATCACAAAATATCAGGAAATTCTCAAAATACAAAAATAATAGAAAACTTTTCTAAAATCACTGTGCCAAACACCTCACAGGAGTTTGAGGTCGACTCTTATGATTTCGATCTAGAGTTGGACTTCGAACTCATGGGTTTGGATGAAGCCTTGGATGAGGGAAGTGATGATACCGCTCTCGAATTCGAGGATTCTCTCAAAAAGTTCAAAACAAAGGCCAATGTTGTAGCAGACGACTTCGAAATTGTGAACTTAGGATCAGCGGAACTCCCCAGAGAGGTGCGCATCGGAAGATCGCTGCCCCCAGAATACAGGCAGAGAATGATAGAGTTTTTAAAACAAAAGTTGTCTAACTTTGCATTCTCGTATGAAGACATGCCAGGTCTCGATGAAAATCTAGTAGTGCATCATCTACCGACCAAGCTGGATATGAAGCCTGTCAAACAAAAGCTGCGGAGAATGAAGCTAGAATGGGCTCTGAAAATCCGTGATGAAGTCATCAAGCAATACAACGCGAGGTTCTTGGTAGTCTCCAACTACCCGGAATGGCTCGCAAATATCGTACCAGTTCCAAAGAAAGACGGGAAAGTCAGAATGTGCATCGACTTCAGGGACCTCAACAAAGCAAGCCCTAAAGATGACTTCCCTTTGCCTCACATCGACACACTGGTAGATAATACTGCTGGGCACAAGATCTTCTCCTTCATGGATGGCTTCTCGGGCTACAATCAGATCAAGATGGCCATCGAAGATCGAGAGAAGACTTCCTTCATCACACCATGGGGAACTTTCTGTTATCGGGTTATGCCTTTCGGGCTAAAGAACGCGGGAGCTACGTATCAGCAAGCCATGACCGCTTTGTTCCATGATATGATAAACAAAGAGATGGAAGTTTACGTGGACGACATGATCATCAAGTCTCGCACAATCGAAGGACATTTCAATGATCTCAAGAAGCTCTTCAACTGACTAGAAAAGTTCAAGCTTCGCCTCAATCCGCAAAAATGTGTCTTCGGTGCAACCGGAGGCAAGCTTTTAGGCTTTATTGTCAGTGAAGAGGGTATCCGGGTAGACGAGACCAAGACCAAGGCAATCATCGAAATGCCACCGCCCAAGACTGAGAAAGAAATTCGGAGCTTCCTCGGACGAATCCAATATATCAGCCGATTCATCGCACAACTCACCCCGGTCTGTGAGCCTATATTCAAGCTGTTACGAAAGAACTCTCCAAAGGAATGGAATGACGATTGTTAGGCAGCCTTTGACAAGATCAAGAAGTAACTGCTAAATCCTCCAGTGCTCGTGCCACCTACCCCAGGTAGACCCTTGCTGCTGTATATCTCTGTAGCCGCAGAAGCAATCGGATGCATCCTCGGACAACACGACGATACGGGAAGAAAGGAGCAGGCGATCTACTACCTAAGCCGACGGTTCACCAGCTACGAAGCCAAATACTCTAGCTTAGAGAAGACATGCCTCGCCTTAGTCTGGGCAACTCAACGACTTCGACAGTACACGATCTCTCATGCAATCCTCCTGCTCGCTCGCATGAACCCGTTAAAATACTTGTTCGAGAAACCAACATTAACAAGCAGGATCGCCAAATGGCAGCTATTGCTCTTAGAATTTGACATCACTTATGTCACTCAGAAGGCAATCAAGGGGCAAGCACTGGCCGATCACTTAGCAGCACACTCCCTGCCCGATTATCAACCGCTGAAGACCTTCTTCCCCGACGAAGATATTCTCCAAATTGAGGAAGAAGAAGAAAGGAAGACAGGAGAGTGGACACTCTTCTTCGACGGAGCTGCAAACTCGAAGGGGAGTGGAGTAGGCGCCATACTCTACTCTCCTGAAGATGTCCCAGTTCCTATATCCAGGAGGTTAGCATTTCAGTGCACTAACAATGTCGCTGAATATGAGGCCTACATCGCCGGTCTAAGAGAAGCCATCATCCTCAACATAAAGAAGTTACGAGTCTTCGGAGACTCGCAACTCATCATCAATCAGATAAACGGCGACTGGAAAACCAAGGATGAGAAGCTGATCCCTTATCATGTCTATCTGGAGAATTTAATCGAGGAGTTCGACGAAATCACATTCTCTTACATGCCTCAGATCAAAAATTAGTTCGCAAATGCTCTGGCTACCTTCGCCTCAATGCTGAAAATCCCAAAAGGAGTCACTGAATGAGAACTCACCGTCGAGCTCCAGAAGGAACCCGCATTCTGCCTACAGATCGACGAAGCCGAGCCACCTTCAAACGATAATCCATGGTACGCAAACATCAAGGAATATCTCAAGCATCAAAAGTATCCGGAAGAAGCAACATCAGTCGATCGATGCATCCTACAACGGCTAGCAGCTCAATTCGTGATCACTGGGGGCATCCTCTACAAGCGATCCTTTAATCAAGTCCTTCTCCGTTGCGTGGATAAGATAGAAGCAGCACAAATCATGTCAGAAATTCACGAAGGACTATGCGGCCCACACATGAATGGACATATGATGGCGAAAAAGATCCTACGACTTGGCTACTACTGGCTTAAGATGGAGACAGATTGCTGCAAACATGTCAGGAAATGTTTTAAATGTCAAGAACATGCAAATCAGATCCATGCCCCTGCTGTCGAACTCTACAACTTGACGGCACCATGGCCCTTCTCTGTATGGGGACTAGACATCATCGGCAAAATCAGTCCCAAAGCTTCAAACAGGCATGAATGTATCCTGGTGGCCGTAGACTACTTCACTAAATGGATAGAAGCAACATCCTACATCACCATCGCAGCGTCCTATGTGGTCAAGTTCATGAAGAATAATATCATCAGCCGCTAAGGGGTTCCTCAGGCCATTATCACTGACAACGGAACTCCGTTCATCAATAAAAGGATGGGCGATTTCCTCGACAAGTTCAAGATTCAACGCCGTCGGTCAAGCCCCTACCATCCTCAAATGAACGGTGGGGTCAAAGATGCAAACAAAACTATCATCCGCATACTAGAGAAGATGGTCAAGACATATCGTGATTGGTCGGAAATGCTTCCTTATGCACTCTGGGCCTATCGAACGTCTGTACGGTCTGCTACAGGTACAACTCCATATGAACTCACATACGGAATGAAAGTAGTACTGCCAGTCGAAATCAAGATCCCATCACTTCGGATACTGCTAGAAAATGAAGTCGAGGAAGGAGAATGGCAACAAGCAAGATATGATCAACTGCATCTGGCAGATGAAAAACACATGTGAGCACTAAGTCACTCTCAATGTTATCAAAGAAGGATCGCTCGGTCCTACAACAAGAGGGTCCGGAAAAGAAGTTTCAAAGTTGGCGACATGGTCATGAAATGCATCCTACCGCCACATTTACCAGATCCCAGAGGAAAGTTCAAACCCTCGTGGGAAGGGCCGTTGATTATTCGAGAAGTACTCCCAGGAGGCGCTCTTCGGCTCACCAATCTGAAGAGAGAAGATCTTCCTGAGCCCATCAACGCCGATAATGTGAAAATTTATCACGAGTAACCATACCAATCTTTGTCAATGATTACAATCGTAAGGCTGCATCCCTCACTTCCCCGCCTGGAAACAATAAAAAAAGGAAAGCAAATATATCTGCCACCTTCCCCATCAGAAACACCAATCGTCTCTCCTGCGAAAGAAAGAGAAAACAAAAAAAAAAGAAGAGAAAAATGAGAAAGAAAGAAAGCAAAAAAAAGGGGGGGAGAAGAAGAAAGAAGGAAAACAGGAGACAAGGAAAAACAAAGAAGAAAGAAAAAAGAAAATCTCAAAAAGAAAGCCTTATAAAGGAAGAAACCCATCCCACATCCCCAATCAAATGAAAAGCAGCTCATGATTGTGCTTAAAGACAAGGACAGGTAGGTAACCAGTCGGCCGGCTATGAAGAAAGTCCCTCCATCTCCTCCATCGCTCCCGATACTAAAAAAAAAAAGAAAAAAAAGAAAGATGCATGCCTAAGCAGAATGGGCGAGTTGAAAACCCGAAAGGGCGGCTCGAGTAAAAACAGCGGGCGTGCGGCGGACTTGGTGAAAACCTGAAAGGGCGCCGAGGGTAAAAACAACATGGCTGCCAAGGGGCAGGCAAGATCAAAAACCCGGGATGTAGTGAAAATCTGAAAGGACACTACGGGCAAAAATGACGGGAAGGGCCGGATGTAGCGAAAACCCGAAAGGGCACTACGGGTAAAAATGACAAGAAATAAAAAATGAAATAAAATAAAAGTGCAGGTAAAGAAGAAGCCAAGGCAGCAAACACCGCAACAAGGTACAAGGAAAGGCAATTTCGGATTAGTACTCTATCGAACTCTGTTCAAAATCTAGGGAATGTGATCTCGGACACCCTCTCAGGGAACCAAAACCCTAGGAACACAATCCAGAATACTGCACACAATGTGGGCTGAGCCCAAAATCACCATTCTCAATGTGGGCTGAGCCCACTTTGAAAATCTCATCCATCTATCATTCAAAAATCACCATTCTCAACACATCCATGCATCTGGACCAATTTAGATCATGATGTGGGACCCATTCCGAAAATCTCACACGTCCATCATTCATCAAGAATGGCCAATCATCATTATTACATCATCCATACACACAAGAAGGCCCCAGATCATCATCCAACTGTCTAGATCGATTTCCAACAGTCCAGAACATCTCAAAAAAAAAAAAAAACAAAAAAAAAAGAGAAAAAAAAAAAAAAAAAAAAAGAAAAAAAATAGAAGCAAAAAAAAAGAAGAAAGAAAAGTGATGCAAATAAAGGGTGGGGCCCTTTTCTTATCACACCCCACTCCAAATAAAAAAAAAAAAAAAAAAAAAAGGGATCCAGCCAACCATTGGCCCAAAATAAATAAATTCAACGATTCAGATTCAACCAATACGATCCAACGGCCCTGATTACAGCTCTTTCCAAGCCCAAGAAGAAATCTAATCCATCAAAAGCTCCGAAGATGAATGGCCCAACATGATACAACAAGAGCTCAATGGCCAAGATTACCTGAAGTTGAATAAAAGAGGAAAATATAAGGAAGATGGACTTGGAAAACCCCTCCAAAATAGCTCCAGGGACCACAATGGGTCCCTGGATGTCCAAATGAAAGTCTTAAATAGGGAGGAAGGCTGTACCGGACGGACCAGGGCATGGCTCGGACCGCTGGACAAAATGGGTGCCAGGCGGCAGCTGGATTGCCGCCCGCGGCAGTCCGACCGCCGCCCGACCAAAAGCAAGCATGGGAGAACGGGCTGTCCCCTTAGTGCCAATGAAAGACCGATTTTTTATCTTTAACCGTTGGACAATGCCCAAAATTTTTTTAAAAACAGACCCACACTTTCGAAAAGCTAACAAAACAGTCTTAAGTCTTCCAAAAATCACCAAAACAGGCCCAAGTCTTCCAAAAATTACCAAAACAGGCCCAAGTTTTCCAAAAATCACCAAAACAGTCCTAAGTCTTCCAAAAGTCACCAAAATAAGCCCGAATTTTCAAAAGAAAAACAAAAAAAGATTTAAAAAAAAAAGAGAAAAAGAAAATCCCAGGAATTATCAGAAATCCCCAGCAAGTATAGCCTAAAAAAGGTTTACCTCTACTACATCATTAGCCCCATTGATTTATTAGTGGAGGCCATCTGATGTTTCTGCAAATAAAAATCGGACGACGACGCCCACCCGCGGGAGCGAACGGATATTTTCCAAAAATTCAAAATACATTTTCAAATAAAATCCCTGAGGAGTCTAGTCCAAAGGGAATAGTTTTCAAAAGCTTCCCAAACACGCACGCGATTCGCAGTACACTGAGGAATTTTCTATGTTCTCCAGTTGTGATCAGTGCGGACAACTAAATAAGGTTCGATCGCTTCCGGTCTCCCCGGGGGATGATCAAATCCGTACATGATACCTGTGCGGTTGGCCAGATCTCTATATCTGGATAGCCGTACGAATGCTAGTAAAATGATTGGATTTACCTCTGGGAAATCAAACTCAAAGTGACAACGATCCATTGTAATCAAAGTATCAGAATCAGTGGACTGCACGACAAAAGATTACCTACACATACCTAGTCTGGGATGTTTGAAAAATTTGATCGAGTCCAAGTCAGCGTAGTGAGTTCCCCGTAAGGCCGCACCAACGCGCAGGGCGGCTAACCACTTTGACGATCAAATGGAACGGACACTCCTAGGGTGATTACATAGCAAAGGAACGACAGACCTAACAGTACGGGAATCCTCGTAAAGCCGCGATGAATGCGCAGAGGCCCTTACTTTTCAGACTTACCCTCTATTGCTGTTAACAATCCGATGTGAAAGGGTTGTGATTGGTGATCCGTAAAGCCGGGACGAATACGCAGGAGACAATCACAACGTTTTCCTTAACCCTCGTGATATGTGCAAGACATCTTTTTCCAAACAGTCAACTGACAATGATACAATGACAATCAATAGATTTGAATCACTACCCTTTTCTGACTAGAAGGGTGGGGTGTCCACTTGCTTTGGCCTTCGATTGCTTGCAACCTCGGCCAAAGAGGGGCATCTGTAGACACCCCACCCAGGCTAGTTTCTTGAGAAAGCTAAGACAATCCGGGAGTCATGATCATGTCCTAAACCGACCCCTAACCCCTGCTTAAAACCTAAAACCTTGGTTCTGAGTCCCCAAATTCCCAATCCGTACTGAAACCGCAATCCAAGCCTCCCAGTATGCACACAGCCTCGCCTATACCCTATACTCAGGCCAGAACCCTCGAAAGCTAACATGAACAAACCTAATATTTATATTTTTAAGATTCGGACAGATAAGAAGAATTTTTTTTACCCTATTTGCTTCAAATAACAAGAAATTGGTTGAAACGACACACATACATAGTTAGAGGACCTCTTACCTTTCTACCCAAAGGTTATCCAGCCTGCGATCGAAAGTTTTCAGCTACTAAAGAAGCAAGACAACACGCATGGTGAGAACTTGGAGAAGAATGGTATCACGCCCTGAAAATTGGCATTCAAGTACGGAGACTCTAATCCCGAGTTTTCGGGTGTGAACCTAACAAAAATGCACGCGGGCGAATTCCCACATGCCTGTACAATATGGTTAACTTTCACCCATAAACAACAATCAGAGTAGCTTTAAATCAGCAGCATCAAAAGTTAAGTAATGATAACTAAACCTAAAAATAGATGACTAATATTCAAAATGTACAATTCCAAAAGTAGTGTCTGCCCAAATGGGGACTACACAAGACACAATAAACATTTTTTGAAACAACTAATGGAGTCCAGCCAGATGGGGATTCCGTTGACTCCAAAATACATATCCTTAAAATATATAAAAAGGAGAGAAGCGAGTTACTCCTCCCAAGCCTACCCATTTGACAATTGGAAGTACAAAGCGCCATCAACAGGGTCCACCATGTCTCGTTTAATGTGTTGGTCTTAATGGTAACCGCATCAATAGTAATGTGTAGTTGGTGTTTTAAAACACCGTCACAAGTAAGAGTGAGTAACTAACTCAATGATTCCATTTTTTAAGTTACATATGTTATCAACACAATCAATTATAGGCAATGATAACATTACAAAACAAACAGTCTAAGTTAATTAGTTAAATGCATGGATGACATGATGACATGCGCAATGTTTGGCCCGCAGCACAACCCAACAATGTTTAGCATGATGAATGCCCGAGAACACGACAACCATAAACTTTTCCCATCAATGCTATTGCTAGTGAGGACGTCAACATATGCGCAATGGTTGGCCTGCATCACAACCCACCAATATAATGATATGCATGGTTAGCTAAGTAGTTATTATTTTTAGTTCAAACAGCTGGTTAGTAAAACTGGGATACTGTCGTCATATCGAGGGTCTCTACACAGATCGCATGGCTCGTTGCGGCACTAGGCGACTCCTCACCAGTGTTCCTTGATCCAAAGTTGGGTTCATCACCCAATAGTCTATATAACTTAATCATATTAATAGTAGAGCTCGTTGCCTAAGGACATTCACAACTCGGGGCAAAGGTCGTCACCCAAGCCCCAAATGTGGAGAAAGCATCCCACACAAACCATTAATAATATGGTAGGATTGTGACATTCATCGGTACTCAGTGGTCACTACAGGGAGACTTGTCTCCCAATGTTTTACCAACATGTGGCTTATCACCCAATGTTTTTCCTATGTGATGTGTACATCACCCATTGTAGGCCAACAACTCGTACACGGTGTCCCATACCTCCATGCCTAACCCTCAAGTCTTGCCAGATCATTATGCGTTAATGGTAAGAAATGAACCTCACTATCTAATAACAGGGTATCCCATATTCTGTATTATGTCATACAATCACCAAACATAAAAGGTGATCGAGATAGGCATTAGACTGATCTAATTGACCAAGGGATACCCTTGATGAACTTGCATTGGATGCAAACATCCCATGTAGTTCTGACTACTGTTGATTGCCCATATTCCACCTCGGTCAGCCACATAAATCGGGGATGGCCAACTATGGCGATCATCCCTTACTTTAACGATTAACAAGACTCAATCTCACTCCACAACAATTTAATTTATAAAATGTACCTAAACAGTAATATAGCTATGTGTTAACATTAATAAGCATATCATACTTAAATCCATAAGAAGCAATATGTTCTAGGGTATGTCAAATAGAATCTACAAATGATCATCGTCATGCCAAAACACAAGTGCATGAAATATGCCCAAAACAAGATATCCACTAAACATCATTTGCCGTCAACAATCATCATAATTAGCCGTAACAAAACTCTAATGAGATAAACATTTTAGTGAGCAAGCATTTCATCAAAGATGTTAGTTAACAACTGAAATTGTGTGTTGGGCCCACAAGCTATGCGTGGAGGCTTGGCGGAGTTAAGGAATGATGGTTATGTCCTGGGGGAGGGGGGATTAGGACCAATTAAAAAATTATGCCTTTTAAATTCAATTGCCTATTTAAACTAATATATAAATTAAATAAAGACAATTAACTCTAAGGCTTCCAAGCCAATAAAGAGTCCAATCAGATAGATTACAAAAAAATGTGGTAATTAAGTAATTAGTCTATAAACATAATATGTATATGTGTATGTGGGATGTGATACCTATCAACTCCCAGCATTCAGCTAATGATGCATACATATAATTAAACATTCACCACATAAGCATAATTAAATAAGTGCTCAAATAACAATCTCAAACACAAGCATGTATAGTGGTTCGGTTTCTCTACTCTACTCCCGGCGGATACACTCAACTCATAAATGTACCATATTTTATTATCGGAGGTTTTAAATCAAGTTCACCTCTAACCTTTACAATCCTACACAAGGACTCTAACGCACACTCTCGTCGGAGGCTCCCGCAAGAGGCTTTAGTTGGTTTTCTATAGGCTAACCAACAACCTCAGTTCTAATCCAAGGACCTACGTTTACTCCCCCCGGAGGCTCTCTCGGAGACTAACACTTATACACCCGTGTTTGGTGGCCTACACGAGGACTTGAATTTAGGTTCTATACAAGAGTCAAGGTCCTACACAAGAACCTAAATTTAGGCCCTACACAAGAGCTAAGATCCTACACAAGAACCTAGTTGAGTCCTGTTTTACTCGTTTTCGCTTGGACCGATGATCGGTTCGATGGGACCGAATGTTATTGAAATTGTGCAGTTTTCTTAACAACTCAGAACCTCTAAAGTCAATCTGAGGATGGTTAATTTACGCTCTTATGACTTAAGGGATGATCAATAAAGGATTTACCTATTGGGTTTAAGATCATATACATGTTTAAGTTGTTTTGGGTCAAGGGTTAGGATCACCAAGGCACTGTATATACCCGTTCTCTACTCCTTGATGCTACACCTATACTTATGTCTTTGGTGTTTAACTTCTAAAGGCTTAACCAACTACATGACATAAGGACTCACGTGATTGATAAATATAGTGATTAAATCAGTGCACTAACAATAACTTTAAATAACATTGGGACATAATAATAAAGTAATTTAAATATTATTTATCAATAATATACAAAATCCTAACGATAATAAAAAATTATTATTTAATAATTTCAAAGGTTGATAAAAAAAAATATAGATGAATAGCATGCACCTTAAAGGATTTCACAAGGTTTAATCATGCATAGGGTTAGGATTTCACCGGGAAAATACCGAATCTTAATCAAGGTCAAATGAAATCTTAGACATGGTTGTTTGATGCACCCTTTTAAAAAGGCCGGGCAGACGATTCCAGTCCAAAGAGAATGACCACTGTCTTCTGTGGTGTGGTCCACTGGAGACTTGGATCTGTTTCAATTTTAGAATCATGCCGAAAATGATCTTGAAAAACTGGTGGACGGTGTGGATATATACCACATAGATCAAAGTGGGCCCCACAATCAGGTAAACACCTACTACGGTCTTACCCGGCGCTCCCGCTCCCGGAGTCCTGGTGCGCACACGGCTCACAGTATCTCCGCCGTTAGCAGCGAGATTCTTTCATCGGATTCCGTGACCTTGTTTATTCCAAAAAACGGAATGGGAATCCTACCTCCCACTAATTTGCGCCTGGTGGGCCTATGTTCCGGTGAAAAGCTTTTACTCAGGCAGAGTGTGGTGGTTGATACGCTTGCACCATAAACGTTCACACTTGAAGTACAAATGACTTAAACTAAACCGTCCAAGGGGTGGATCACAACTTAAGTGGTGGATCAACCCAAAAAAAAAAAAAAGACTAATTTAATTTCTCAACTGTACGATTCTTGGACATTAAGCGATTGGTCGAAAGATGAAATAATCAACGGTCCAAATTCGATAAAATATTCTTATTAATCTGAGTTTAGTATAAAATCATTTATATAATTTTGGAATAAACCTCTCTACAGCAGTTCCTACAAATTCGGACGGTGTAGTTTTGAGGTAGTGTATGACACATGCTTGATTACTGAGTGCCGGTCCATCAACCATCACACTCTACCAGAGTATTAAATTCCTCTCCTAATATTCTATTATTAATAATCTCGCCTTAAATAATAGCTGGCTGTTGAAAATAATAGAATATTAGGAGAGGATTCTTCCAACTCACTAAGAATTTTTGGTCCATGGGCCACAGGCCATCCATAGAGAAGTAGAAAATAACTATGCCATGAGCCCCATTTGCATAAACTGAAATAACAATCTGTACCGTCCAACCTCTTGAATCATCCTTGCATAACTACAAGAAGATCGCACTACAGTTCATTTGGGCTTTCGGACCGTATGATAAGGGCCACCCCACTGTAATCTAATCCATTGGTATAAATGGCCTCTGTCGATTACTATTTCTTTGCTGGGCACCAATAGAAGATTTTCGGTGCATCGACCTTACAATGGGACCAGTAAAAATGCTTTGGATCACTTAAAAAGTGGGCCCCACTTGTACGAATGGAACCTGGAATGGTCTGATTTTCACACATGACCAGATAGAATGAGCACAACACCAGCATGATAGGTTCATTACTTGAATCTGGGCCGTTCCCTCCCATTGCAAGTGGGAACGCGGCACACATGTGAAAGATTTATGCAATCATTAGGTGGGTCCTACCTTACAAGGACCCTTGTGAAAAAATCCGGGTCGATCTGTGTTGGAGTTAGTGCTCTAGAAAGCCAATGTATACCCTGATTCAATGGTTGTGTGGATGTAAGTATGAGACAGATCAACGGACTTCTTCCACAATAAGGTACACCAAAGTTGGTAAGGTTATTAGAGGTGTACACAAGTCGAACCGAGTTGAGCTAAGTTGAGCTAGGCATAGCTCGACTCGGCTCGGCCACTTGTTGACCCCAGCTCGAACTAAGCTCGGCTCGACCCTTGAGCCTGACTGGCCAGCTCAGCTCAGTTCGGTCAGCAGCTTGGCCCAGTTCGAGCCAAGTTCAAGCCAAGATTGAGCTGAGTTCGTCTATGCAGCATTTTCACAAACACATGGACTACACCTTCAAAATCTCACTGTATGTAAATCAACAGCAGTGGTTTTACATGTATTTCATCAAACACCTTCTAAGCAACATAAAAATCAAGAAAAAAAAAGGTATTTGTTTCATATACATACCTCCCTTGCGACCAGCCACACTTTGTTGAGTCATTTCATCAAACACTTGGTGAGCAACATCAATATTAAAGTAAACAAGTCACCGAACTGGTTCGATTCGAATTTGATTTGAGTTGAGTTCGATCCAAGTCATGTCGAGCTCGGGTAAGCTTGAACTCGGTTCAAAATTTTTTCGAGCTCAAAAAATCAGCTCGACTCAGCTCGAACCGAGTTGAATTGAGCTTTTTCGAGTCGAGTCGAGCGAGCTAACCGAGCTAACTTGGTTCGTGTACAACCCTAAAGGAGATTGATTACCATAACTACAATTCTCCTAACACCTTAACCCTTCCTCTATATATAGATCTTCTTGCAGAATGGGAAAACCTTAGGAAGAGAGAGCTTGGGCATCACCCCTTCGGATGTCAACCTTTCATGAAGAGAGAAAAGTAAAAAAGAAAGATTTCACTCTCCTTCCTCCGTCATCATCATCCATTTCCATCTCTTCTCTGTGGTCCACCATAGTGGACAAGTTGAATCATCCTTGGCCCCAACCAAAGGTTAGACGTTCTCTGTTGGAATCCCTACCCTCTAGGATAGATCGGAAAAAGACCTTTTAGGGAGATCCCCATCAACAAATCTTATGATTGAAAAGGGCTTCCCTTTCCAAGCTTTTCACAAAAAATTACTCTTCGTAACAAAAAAACATACAAAAAAAAAAAAAAACAAAAAAAAAACAAAAAACAAAAATTGCTATTGGAATCGGGATTTCTCCACTTTCCATAGGAATCCTTGTTAGTCCACATTTCAGGCCTCCTTCAGCTCTCCTTAGCATCCACAATTCCATATTGAGAATATGGGCTCTAAATTGCAATTACCTTACTTTCAAGTTGCACCTGAAAGAAACGTGATCACAATTCAAGGCCCATTCCTCATCAAGAAGACTCATAAAATTCATTAGGGTGTGTTTGGATGCCACCGATATTTGATTTTTCTTTACATCTGCTCCATTCCTGTATTTTCGAAAAAATGGGGCTAGCAAATCCTTGCTTGATCACACCCCTCAAACATCAAAAATATGAGATGTTTTAAAAAATCTGAACCGTTCATCAGACCCACTGTCACAGAAAAACACATATAGACGCAATCTCATATTTGATTTTAGCCATTGGTATGATTCCGACAGCTGCCGGCACACCTGTCGAGAGAGAAAAAATGCGTAAAAACAAATTTTTAGTGGCATCTAAACATGCTCAGTTTTCTTAACTCCCTCTTGATCAAACTCAATGTTCTCAATTCGATTCTCTTGTGCATCCAAACACAACCTACTTCAAACCATAGAAAGGTAAGAGTAAACAAAACATTCCTCAGTCCCTAGAATACCAATATTTTCTCCTATCTTCAACTTTAAAAGATCCTTTCTGTAGTAAAATTGCAATTACTTGGAGAATATACATAAACATCTAAAAATAAGATCACCTTGAATTTGAGCAATTTGTTTTCTTCAGTAAATCAAGGGTCTCTACTGGAATGACAAACATAGATGCAACAAGAATTACTTATACACTTACCTGCCCACGTCCGTCACAAGTACTACACGACCGAGCAGAAGTGCATTTTGAACAGTAACTCCATTTCTTTGGAAGCCTGATAGAAGCCAGTAGTATGATTTTAGTACCGAGAAAATGTATGCTTGACTGAATGAAGATGGAACTGTTTTGCAGGACGGGCCATCTTCCACAGCCCAAACTGTTCGTCTCCAAGAGTATCAAGGACTGTCATGCCCAAAAAAGGTTTCCCCAAGAGTATCATGAACATTAAGATGGCCGAACATGTGTATTTTTGGGGAAGGACTCGTCAGTAGTGGGAACAATCAGATTAGGAGTGGCAATGGATTGGGTTCGGGCTAGGTCAGATCAGCCCAAGCTGGTCCCCTTACCTAATTGGGCCATGAATTCTAGCCCAACCCCAACCCACGGACCACCTTGTGGCCCAACCTGACCAATTTAAAATTCATCAAGCCCAAGCCCGACCCAATCCAACCCATTTAAATGCAATTGGGTTGGACCCGACTTGCGATGAGACCCAACTCATGTTTAAGAATAGAATATGAGGCTAAGGGTATGCAAAGAGTAGCCTAATCAGTAGAGATGCATATGCATATGAATAAATCATCCATTCTTTTCTATTTTATTCTGTTATGGATTTTGGTCAGATCAGGTCATCTGGCCTAGCCCATTGATAACCTATATGGGCAGGTTGTGTAGGGTAGGGTTCAACAAGTCTGACCCATTTACTCAAATGGGTTACATTTCTAGCCCAAGCCCTAACCCGCCTCAAAAGCAGATTGAGCCAGCTGACCCACAGCAGCCCCATATAGTGCCTCTTTAGTAACATGGGTTGATTCGAAGAAGAACAGAACAGGAATCTCGGGCATACCCAGCCGTGTATCGAGTAGCCATATTCTTAGCAGACATTCTCGCCTTGTCAGCACTTTCCTCTGTTAGTTTCTTTAGTATAAAACCTTCTCCCTTGCATTCTGAACAGATACCAGAACCACCACAATCTTCACAAATTTTCAAAGAGCTCTGTCTAATGAAAAAAAGAAGCGTAGTCAGAATAGATGTCTGGGTAACCATGTTTTGAACATTTTTCATGATGAATTCAGTACCCACGTCGACGGGTCGGAAGCTCTTGTTCTCCTCGTAAGCAGGGTTGCAGCTGCACCCACAGCCACAGCTGCAACAACAACTGAAGCGGCCGTTTCTGGTAATGCAGAAGATTCAAGGCATCTCTTTCTTCTTTGTTCATGTGACTTCAGGTGACATAGAGACCGAACTGTGGGTTCATTGACGGCATTTTGGAACTTGGGCTTGCAGTACCTAATTGCTTCAAGGCATCAACAAAAACATCAGCTCTCCTTATTCTCTATTAACTTCAAAGAACAAGATTAAAGCTATAATTACATTGATCGGACGTGATTATGGCTGTCAACTGGCAGGGGTTGTTTTGTGTTCAGCCTGATTTTGGATTGGTGGGACCAGGCCAATTCAAAATTTTGATTTTGCTTGGCACAGGTTGTGTCATGTTGAGAGTCCTAAAATAAGTCTTTTTTGAAATATAGTAGGAAAAGGGAAGAGAAATATGATGGCTACTCACAGGCTGCCTGGGGAGGAAACGTTTGTGGGATCCAAGTTGCTGATCAAGCGGGACCCACTGCATTTGTTTGGTGTCCCAAAATTCTGACCAGTTTGATTATCAGATGGGCCACACATATGCACTTCATCTCTAGTCAATATTATTATATTTTGAACTGTGTTGAACTGTGTTTCACACCTTGTGAATGGATTAGCAAGAGTTTCAGTGGGTCCAGCATGATGAATAGCCAGGACCTCAAACATGTGTGCCTCACTGGCAGGTTCAACTATGGATTTAGTATAAAATGACTCATAGATATAAACTACCAGAATCTAACGGGCTGTTCAGATTGGTGGAAACAAAAAGGGGAAATGAAATCAGTTTCCTCAAATGTGACGGTTCCCCTCTTTTGTGAAAGGGGGAAGGATTGAGGAAATCAATTTCCTTTCCCTCTATAAAGGGCCATTTCCTTTTCCACTCTCGAACCTAAAGAAAAGGAAACATTTTTTTTCTTCTTCTGTAGTTTTCCTCCTCGAATGTGACATTTTCCTTTTCTCAGCTTTTTTTTTTTTTTTTTTTTCATTTCCACCAATCCAAAGTCCCTAAAGGGGAAAAAAAAATCATAGAACCATGAAGGTACAGTAACAAACACATGACATGTGCAAGCGAAATGCTAATATCCCCACCTTCATATGGATGCTACCAATGCTTACAAAGATTTTAATTGACACGTGGGACAATGTATCATCGATCTAGATTGTCCTTCCATTACATACCACTAGGGGCATGAACATGGTGCAAAAATATGTATCATCTTTGATAAATGATCATTAAGAGTTATATTCAATAGTATTTGATCAATCTGTTTTTTTTATTTTTTTTATTTTTTTTTTGGAATTGAGGAAAACTGAACCTAGTATTCTCTTTTCTTCATAATCAATTGAATCACCATTCGCCACATGGGATCCTATTTTATCATCAATCTAATCATTGTTCATGTTTGTTTCTTTTTCTTAAAAAAAAAAATAAAAAATAAAAATAAAAAAGACTGATGCGGACATCAGTGGTGCACCCTTTAGACTTTACCAAAGGAAGAGGCATCGCCGACAGACTACTGGAGCGAAGGAGTTGATGTGGATGGACGATGGGTCCATCGGACCCACTTTCTGACGCGCTACGAGTGCAGGAGCGACATGACCGCACTTCGACCATAGATCCATGGTTCAGATTTCACACCCTACCACGCGGGTGTTCACCCCGACCATAGATCCATGGGTCAGATTTCACACCCTACCACACGGGTGTTTTAGTTTTAGACTTTTTTGTTCTTTTTCTTGTTTCGGGGACTTTATTGTAACTTTCTTTATTTTTCGTCTTTTTGTTATTTTTCTTGTTTCTAGGGGCTTTAGTGCACTTTTACTTTTTCTATAGCTTATATATACGTTGTGAGAAACCCTATTTTCATTATTATTGAATGGATAAAAATTCGTCCACTTTCTTCCTCTTTATTTAAGAGATTAGGGTTTCAAGATTGGCCAATGGGTGTTGAAGATTCTACCCCGATTTCAGGTTTCCTTCTTTCTAGATCTTCGAGGTGTAGGGAAAGGTAAGAATCATCTTCCTTCTTTTCTTTTGACGACAAAAGGACTTGTACTTTCTTCATCTCGAATCCTTTGTTCTTCACCCTTTTCGTTTCTCTCTGGATACCCCCTTTCTAGTTTGAACGGAAAAAAAAAAGGGATGGTTAGTCAGTAGAATCAGATCCAAACTTGACCATGGACTGACTTATGCTAGATCTGGGATATCCTCATATCCTTAGATCCTCCATTTTTACTGTTTTACGTGATTTTATGCTAAGGGGCATGATCTTGACGGAATAACCTCATCTTTGTGTTGAGATACTTAATCCCTTTGAATGGAAACGGTTAGTTAATTAATATATTTATTTGAATATTCTTTAACCTGATTATACATGCATCTAGGGTTAGGTCATCACATGTCCCTGCATCACAGACCGACTCAGATGTCTCGTATTTATTGCAACATTGCAAAAATTTTCTTTGGGGAGGTGGTTCGTTTGCATGGCTTGCCGAAGTTCATGAGCTATTTTTGGAAGACACTGTGGCACAAGCTTCAGTTCTCGTCTGCATACCATCCTCAGAGTGATGGTTAGACGGAGGTAGTGAATAGAAATCTTGGTAATTTGTTACGCAGTCTTATGGGAGACCATATTAGGACCTGGGATGTGGTGTTACCCGTAGCTAAGCTTGTATATAACAGTTTTGTTAATAAGTCCATAGGCATGAGTCAATTTGAGGTCATTCATGGTTACAAACCTAGGAAGCCTGTGGATCTCATATCCATGTCTATCTCTCATAGGCCATCAAAGTCCACAAATGCATTTGCATGACACGTTCATGATTTGCATCACGAGATTAGAAAACGAATTAATGCAAGTAATGAGAAATATAAGATCACTGCTGACTCTCACCATAGATTTAAAGAATTTCAGGTGGGTGACTATGTCATGGTTCACATAATGCTGAGCAGTTTCCGTAAGGAACTATAAAAAGATTACATGCTCACAATGCAGGTCCTTATAAAATATTAAAAAGACTGGGCTCTAATGCGTATGTGGTAGATTTGCCATCTAACATGGGCATTAGCTCCACATTCAATGTGGAAGACCTTGTGTCTTGTCATGAACCTACAACTTCATCCACTAGCCCTCCTACAAACCCTCACCTTGTTCCAGATGGTGATCACCCTAACCCTTCCCGAAGCCCTTGGCTCGTGCCTGACCCTTCTTCCCACCATTTACCTTCTCCACCATTTATACCTGAATGAAGAGAAGAGATAGAGGATATTCTAGATCATGATGTGGTTTCCACCCAACATGGAGGATTCTAGAGGTACCTCGGGAAGTAGAAGAGCAGGCCAACATTGGATAGCGTGTGGATCACAGAATCAAAATTTAGTTGTTTGGACCAGGACCTCCTTAAGCGCTTGCACAACAGTATTTTCGCTAGTGGCGAATTCTTTTCAGCTGGGGATCATTGATGAGCACATCAGAGCATCATCCTATTGTGCCTACCAGTGGAGGAGGACGACCTTGCTTGACGCCCCAGTTTTGCTATGGCTGGACAATTGCTATATGAGGCTCAATAGGCTGCATTGAATACCCCACATGTATGGTTTGTGCCTCTGGAAGACCCCATACTGGGAATATGCATGTGATTTGTTTTTATTGGAGATTTTGACTGTTGGATTTCGTCCGCTGGCCCATTGAACTGTCAAATCATGGTGATCAGGCCATTGGGTCTCTTGGACCATCGGATTTTGAACTCTATGGGTCTTAGGAACTCTTTCATGGCTTTGTGAGAAAGCCTCCTTGCATCTCCAAAGATTGGAGAGGGTATGAGACCCACGTGGAGTGATTCCACTGGTATCTTTCTTTCATTTTCTTCAAACCCAGGTAGATATCTCTTCTCTCTCTTATCCCTTCTTCTCTCCTCATCATCTTCTTTATTTTCTTTTCCTTCTTCTTCCATCAACAACAGAAACCCAACCCATCCATCTCTCTCTTTCCCCATGTCTGCATGCATGCACGTGTGTCCGTACAGTCAACCACGTCTGGGCCCTCTTTTCCCTTATTTCTTTCCTTTTTCCCTTCTCCAAACGTCACACATAAAACCCATAAAACCCCTTCTTTAAAACCCTTAAACCTAGAATTCCAATTTGCCCCAATCCGTCAAATTCCCAAATTCCCTAAATCCCTAATTTCTCATCTTTTAAATTCATCACCCTTAGCCATCCAAAAACCTAATTCCTCCATCCTACATCATCACCACTAATTTTTCTAATCACAATTTCAAACCCTAACCTTAAAAGCCTAATTCCCTAATTCTATCCTCCCTAAACCTAGACATCCACACTCTAATTCCATCTAATCCGAACCCCATCCATTCAAAACCACCCTACAATAACCGGACAGCCCTATATACCTTTAAATTTCTTAACTTGGTGCATGTTTTTTATATGAATGTGGTTGAATCCTATGCTAGATGGGGAGTTTTACTTCCCATAGGGCTTTTCTTAACAACATTTTATAGCTACATGCATTGTGGGATGTTTGTGGTTTGAATTTATGCCTTAGTGTAAATCTGAAAATTTTAATTTGTGATAGAAAAGCATGAATTTTGTATTTTAGTTACTTGAATTGAACTGTTTTATGATCTTGCTATTGCATATTAGACAAGGCCATTCATCTTGCATCAATTTTGGTATAAGAGTAGGAGGTCTCGTGTTCGAGATTCCTTACTAGGGCATTTTCAGACTGGGCTTGAGTGGGGTGTCCTGTGTGAATCGGGGGCACACTCAAGGTGGGTAGCTCATGTGAGGTGAGACCCATGTGAAGTGGGGCCCACAAGGGGGGTTCGGCCAAGGGCCTGATCTAGGCTATGAGATAAAAGGGATTGATTCGCCACGCTCTATCAGTTCGAGCTTAGTTCGAGCTTTTAAAGCAAGTGGTTAGTTGTCCTGCATCAGTATTTCTTAAAAAAAAGTGATTTGGTTGATGGGATGTGGTAGGATAATGATGAGACTAATAACATCAATGGGCTTGATATTGAAATATTTATTCTTAGAATGCATCGATTTGACCCCATAAGCAAGATCACTACCAACTACTATGTCGCTACCAAAAGCAAAACCTTATATTTCTTACAAAGAATCTCCTAATTGATCCAAAGAACTAAAAAGACATTCTTTAACCCAAAAAATAAAAAAAATAAAAATCAGTTCAGATGCAAGATACCTATCCAGAAGTTTTCACTAGTGAATCACATAAGAATCATCAACTACTACATTTTTCCTTGCTAGAGTCTTGGGAAAACAAAAGAATGGGTAAGAATGACACATCCAGTGAGGGAAGAAGGACAAGGATTGAATAGAGGAAGTTTTGAGTATTTGGTGGTCTCAAATGTGTCCATATCAATGGAATAGATGATTCATTGTATTGATGAACCATTTCTTCAAACAAAAGAAGCTTTTGTAAACACTTAAAGTTTCACTTATTTGATTCCATAGTGGAATAATCACCCAAAATTTTTCCAAAGGAATTGAGCATGGTATATCCAATCCATACATCATCATCATCATCTAAGCCGTACCCCAACTAATTTGGGAATCGGCTACATGAATCTTGTTCCGCCATTCCACTCTATCAAGTGCAATAACTTCAGTTACACCATAGGTCATCAAGTCTTTTCTTACTGCTTCCACAAGTGTCCTTTTGGGGCTTTCCCTTGAGCTTTAAGAGCCTTCATTGTACCAGCTCACACCTTCTAACCAGTACAATTCTTGATCTCCGTTGCACATGACCAAACCATCTAAGTGTACTTTCCCTTGTCTTATTACTTATTGGTGCTACTTCTAAGTTCCCTCAAATGTATTCATATATCTAACCCACGGTAGCTGTTATGTAATGGTAACGATGGTGCCCATTATGCGATACAGGGCTGTAACGCCCGAAAAAATGGCCCATAATGGGCCTCTATTGGCCATAAAGGGCCCATAATGGACTGATATGGACCCTGACAGGCCAATATGGGGCTGATACTTTCTTTTTTTTTTTTTCCTTTTAAAAAGAATTTTGACTGTTACGAGGCCGTAACGGCTGGTCACCTATATTGTTATTGAATGCCTTGCTAATCCATGCATGACATCATGAAAAATGGATACAATAAAAATAAAAAATAAAATTAATTGCTACTCACTATTGACAATGGGACCAAAGAAGTATCTAAAAGAGTGAAATTAAGATATATTCAACATGATGAGATAAGGATCTATGGCATAAATGTTTGCAAGAGACTCCACTTTGAGAGATTAAAAAGAAAAAAGCACCATCTTGTAGAAGGTTTGTATACATATACTGTTTCTCAGTGCATTTCTTTAGAGAGACGTCATTCTATCCTCTTTCGTGATGGTAAATCTATCTTAGAACATGGGGTGTGAATCAAAGCCATATTTGAATGAAATACTAATGCAAGTTTTTCCTTTCTAGATCTGATAGATTCGCATATGAAAGAGGATGCTAATAAGTTCTTTGAAGATTAGTATGTCTTCCTCTATTAGAGGTGTTCGAAAAATTGTTTGCAATAAAATAAATAGCTCTACAAATGGAACAATTGAATCAAAATTGGAAAAATGAAAACACACACAGACACGCGCGCGAGCACACACACACACACACACGTATATTAAAATCAGCCAATCAAGAATGCTAGTTAGTGGTGTGCAACAGGTATGGTGTGTGACTTGTCAAGTGCCAAACGAAATAAACCACCGGTGCATTTTCCTAAAAGGTAATATCATGCAAAGGGATTTCCAAGAGCTAAATTTTTTTATTTTTTTATTATTAAAAAAAGAGTACAAACTTGGTTCACCCTATCTTTTGGGTACTTTTCAAGTTTCTACTCGTAGAATTTTCATGAAACACGAAGGTGGACACTAAAGGGCCATTTCTAGATTCCCACATGAAATTTTCAGAACTAATGCAAATACCACTATTGTGGGTTTTGAATCTTCCAAATCATTCTGCAAAAGAACCAGACCAGGTTTTTTTTTTTCTCGAAATTTAGAAAGATCCATCCCCTTCATTAAAAAATAAATAAATAATAGGAGGTAGAACCAATAAAGACCTCTTTTAGTTTCATTCCTGGAGTTGAGTACTTCATTAAAGAATTATTATTATTATTATTTTTAAAATCCAATATTAGGTATCAATAGAAAATGTATTCCTTCTGATATGGCTGAGTAACGATGGAGTATAAAACATCTTCCATTTCTTGAAATCTCCCTTCTGATTGAAAATGGTGTAATATGTATTCCCCATTCTTATGATCATGGAATGGATGAAAGAAACTAAAAAACTGAATTTTCTTCAAGAAATAAAACTCATAGCCATTATTTATTCTGATCGGTAGATTATCCTGGATGTGAATTTCTTCCAAATGATGTCACTCCACTCCACTTCAACATCTAGTTTTTTCACACACACACACCAAAAAAAAAAAAAAAAAAACCACACACACACTCTTTCACACAATCTACATGGCACTTGTTATCTCAAACAAGGTATTATACAATATCTGCACTGAGATTTTGTACAATAGCATTCAGGATTTCAGTTTGCACGAGGAGGATCCGTGGATCAATGATGCAGGCCAACAATAAGTGGCCCGCATTATGTATGGTTCATGCACTAAAAGTCTCCCATATTGGAAGATCCTAGCTATAAAGACCTTTGGCCTTTAAATTTTGAACTAAACAATTGTAATATTTCTTTCTTAACTATATTTTCTCATTTGCTGGCCACCTGTTGAAGAGTTAGGATAGTTCCAATCTGGGAGAGTTTTGGTGCATGAGCCATCCATAGTCGGCCCATAATATCGGTGCTTGGATCACTGCACTTAGGAAACACAGCTCCATATTTGACTCAAAAGCCTAATTTTGCAACACTTGCAGTATCCATTGGAGGAAAGACCCATCTTAATCTTTGACATGCAACCATTCAGCAAATGAACTAATGAGCAAATGGGGCCATTGACATCATCAGAAATCCATGCTGGCAAGAAGACCAAATTAGCAAATGATCTGAAGATGATGCTGTCATGAAGCAACATGAATTGCATAGGTGATAGCTAGGCAAATAATCATGAAGTCATTGAATGAGATGACAATACAAAATAAAACCGTCAGTTGTGTAGTATTCGACATCGAGTACTATGTGATCAGCAGCAGCTTTGTCATATGGAGAAATCGAGTCCTTGTCAAATGCAAGTGTGTCCTTTCTAATGCCATAAAGTTAGAAGTTAGAACTCCTCTGCTACAATGGAACCGTGGCAACTAGTATTTCTTCTCCTTCAGATATCTCTTTTTTTCAAGTGGGAAAAGAGGCTAAGGACGGAATGATGAGAGGGTCACTCATCATTGGCAATGTTGCTCCTTAGCGTTATGCTTCTTCTTCATCTTCTTCTTTTTTTCTCATTAATAAAGCTAGTCATCCATTGAAAAAAAAAAGTCCACAGTCTTCTGTAGCCATCATTTCCAGTTATTTCTATAGATATAAATGTTCTCACCATTGAGAAAAACAATCCACAGCCCTTCTGCCCTTTGGCCCCTAGCATGCAAGGATCAATAGCTCAAAACTGATGAAAATCCGGCAGCCAAGTTTTGACAGTTGGGGCCCACGATGTATGGTAATGAAGCTATTGGCCCACCTCATGGATGGTGAGGAGGGCAAGTCTTGAAGGTTAGGAAGCTCTCAACAGGAAAACTTATGTAGTTGAGTAGTATGCGGAGGTCATTCGGAAACCCCTATTCTATATGACCAAATTACTTGCAATCGAAGGGAATCTAGTACCATGCGATTAGTGATCATGGGTAACATTGAGCACATGCATACTGTTGCCAAAAGACCAATGCTTAAGTTCTTCAATGGTTGAATATGATAGAAGCTTTGCAGTCTAGTGCAAGCATTACTGTTGATCAAATTCATGAATTCCCTGAAGTGAAAATAAAAAATTCAGCCATCCACCAAACACGTGGTGGGATGCAGCATGCATGCCAATCTGGACTGCCAAAAGTGTGGGTCCCATCTGAGAATGAGCGCTAACCCGAAATCAACACTGATTAGATGATCACAATCTCCCAATTGATGACCTGAAATGAACACTTAGTACGAAAACTTCCGTAGCTACAAATTCAACATGCGGAATTCGTAAGTTAAGACCATTTAATCAGTATTGTTTTCCAGAGGCCACAGTTTGAACAGATTGGATTTGCATGCATTTATTCCACGTGCACTGGTGAGAAATATTAGGAAGAATATGATCATTTCACCAAGGTTATATTGTCTAGAAATCAATAATCGAAATTCCTAAAATCTATCATTTGAAGAGAAAGGAAAAACAAGAGCCACCACTCTATATCGGTAAGATACTTTCTGAAGAAAAATGCTAATCATTAAAGACGGGCATTACACAATATATTTATGTACCTAAACAACACAAATAGACAGTTATACAACACAAATTAATACATTCCGATGATAAAACTGCTATCTAAGTGTTATCCAAAGATGGGCAGGGCTGGTGTGGGATGGAACCACCAGCCAACTACTCAATCAGCGAAATGCTGAATGAGTCAGGTCGGGCCTAGTTATCAGGCCTTTGTGCAGATCTTCTGCTTCTTAGTAGGCATTTTCACTCAGGCGGGCCACAATGTATAAAGTAAACTAATAATCAACACAACTTTTTATATCCATTCATTTGGTTGTATGTTGTGGCCCACCTGAAGTGTGAATGGCCTAATCTTTAGGCTAGAAGATCTAAACTATATAACTCGCCTGACAGAAAGCTAAGATCTCACATGAGTTCCATATCATCTATGTGCCTGCACAGGGATTGGCAAGGCTGTTGCCCACATGTGGAATTAGCAAACATCTACATAGAAAACACAAGTACATTTTGCTGAACGAGAGCTCATTTTGCCCATGTTGCAACTCATGATAACCAGCATGTGTCAACCCATGGGGCCCAAATGCAGAGATGTTCCAATGATTGTGATCCTCCATCTTAATGCTGCAATTTTATTTGTGTCAATCTGAACCTGACTTGCCCAACCCGAGTTTGGGTTGGGTTGTTAAGGTCCTTGGGTTGGCTTCGAAAATGTCAACACGACTTGAATTCGGGCTTAGTTCAGGTTGAGCAAATTCAGGTCAGGTCAGTTCGGATATAGAGAACTTCAGTTGGAATTCGGGCCAGGTTGGTCTCGGGTCAACCCTCAACCCGACCCAAGATGCCCGAGCTGCAACCCTAGTCCATCTTGTCTGCACTGCTACCATAAATAACCTATAGCCCAATAATCACGCTTCAAGGATGATCCCAACCATCAATTTTTGAATGCGAGATACTGAAATTTTTCTTTACAATGTTCTAGATTTCTCGATACATATCAATGGTCAGAATCACCTATCCATCTTAAATTTCTTGCAGCAGCCCGTAGAGCATAGCATCCACAATATGGGACAGCTCCAATCGTCAAACCATCTCGGATGTGGGCCCCAATGCCTCAACGCATGCTGGTGAGCCTGAGTCGCAACATTAGGCGAAAGGAACCCGCTGAGCAAACAAACTGTTTGGGTGCACAAGTGAGTCGAATTGCAAACATTCACTCCAATTGGGAGATGAACGAACAAGAAATAACGACATTTCCTCATATTAATAATCAAACAAAATAGCCAACAAATTGAATTTGCATTTCATTCCAAGTCCAACTTCAAAAAAACAGAATTACAATTTGCAGCCTAGTAATAACAAATTCGGTTCTTTCCACTTTATATGAATAGAAAATTCCAATTCAATTGGATAGTGCATCCAAACGCTCCCTATTGTAAATTTCCATAAAGTTGGAATTTGCCAAAAAAATTGAATTTGCATTTCATTCTCTGTCCAAAGAAACAAATTGCAATTTTCAGCTTAGTAATGGCAAATTCGGTTCTTTCCACTTTATTGCAATTCAATTTGATAATGCATCCAAACGCTCCCCCTTTTATATTTCCATCAAGTTACAAGATTCTCACAACCAATTAAAGAAATCTTGATACAAAGGGCAAAAAAAAAAAAAAAAAACCATTTTCTCAATTTTCATTTCTAGGATTTTCCCAGTGATAAAAAATAAAATAAAATGATTTTTCAGAAATTGAGGGAATTTGATGAGATGGGTTTTTCTTACTTTTGGAGAAGCAAGCAACAGATGATGGATTCATTAATGTCAGCTCCATTTCAAAGATGGAATGTAAGCAAAGCCTTTTCTTCTTTCAGTTCTTATCCTGGCGAGTATCATACAGTCCTGATGCACCAGGACATGAATAGTGTCCTGATGAATCCTTTGACACATATAGACTCCATGGTTCGTTGATCCAGACCGTTGATCTTTTTGAAATCCACATCTAATGGGGAATAAACAAAAAAGACCGGACCACGGACGCGGATTGCCTGGTGACCCGGATCTGTGGGGTTCACTATGATGTATGTATTTTATCGACGCTGTCCATCCGTGTTTTCAGCTCATTTCAGGGAATGAGCCCAAAAATGATGCAGATCCAAAGCTCAAGTAGACCACACAACGGTGATTGAACACCTACAGTTGAAAACTTCATCACGCTGATATTTGTGTTTTCCCTTCGTATAAGTCCCTGCGACCTTACGGACCGGTTGGATGGCAAATAAACATAAGGTGGGCCTAGGAAGGTTTCAGGGTGAGCGTCCTTGTCCCGCTGTTTTCGTATGGTGTGGTCCTCTTGAACTTTGGATCTACCTCATTTTGTGCTCGTGCCCTTAAATGATATGCCAAAATGGATGGATGGCACACATATACCGTGGGCACCACGTATATCCCAGTGATTAAAATTGCGCACGGTACAACTCGGCTTGGCATACTTGACTCACGCGATTCATTCAAACCCGAATTGATCCTAAGTGGGTGAGTCGATCTGAACTGAACAGAGGACTGTCCACTCCGAACGCAAATCGAGTCGAGTTCGGGTCACCCAGTCAGTCGACCCGACTCGACCCAAAATCAGACTCAGTAGTGACTCACCTTGATCCAAAACCCAATTCGTACATTAACAAAAATAAAAAAAAATTAATTATTGGGGTAATAAGGGTTCTTGGAAGTAATAGTTGCTAGTGATGGATTCTATAAGGGTATATGACAGATTTGGTGATGGATACGTGGAAAGATGCAAATGCATGAGGAATGGTGGTAAATAGGTTTTACACTCGGGCCCAAAGAAGATGAGGTTGATAGTTGTAGAACAGTCAAGCCCAAACAAGATAATTGTGCCGTGATCAAAATAGATTTTTCTTGCGCAAAACACAAATGAAGCTTATGGTTCTAGATCCAAATCAGAGACGGTTCCTCCAAATATTGATGCTGAGGCAATAGAGATTTGATGTTTCAAATCTGATGGAGAGGATGTAATTCCGACAAGTGCACATAAGTTCTTAGCTATGATTTCAGCCTACGGATACTTGCCACACCCGACCCAACTCGGTGCTGACTCGACTCAACTTGATACCTGCAACCGGGTCGGGCTCGGTCCAAGTTAGTAGTCTAGGCCAAACCTGGACTTAGATCAGGTCAGGCATGCTGGATTCAGTACCGAGTTGGGTCTGAGTTTAGGTCAGGTCTATTTCAAAACCAAGTCGAGTCTGGTCAGCCCTAACTCAGTCCGACTCGACTCAATGCCTAGCTCTATCGGTAACCAACACCAGGCAATCCGCATCCTCCGACCAGGACAATGCTTTGTTGAATAGGCATTTTGAACCAGAAGGGCATTTTGTCCAAGCTCATTCCAAGACATCATACCAAAAATGAGGTCAATCTAAAACTCAAGTGGGCCACAGGAGAGGAAAACAGTGGGGATTGAATGACATTTGTTGTGGCCACAATTTTTTTTATCAGGACGTGTTTTTTGTGTTTTCAGTTCATACCAATTGGAATGACCTAATAAATGATTTGGATGGCATATAAACATCAAGTGGACCAAGGAAGGTTTCAATATAGATCACATTTATTTCCTCACTTTTCTCTCGTGTATCCTTTATAAGTTTTGGATCTACTTATTTTTTGTCTCATATCCTAAAATGAGTTTTTGAAATAGATGGACCGGGTAGATTTAGCACATGAACATCATGATAGGCCTCACCTAACTTCCAAGTGCAGGACCTTCCCTTGCAAGGCTTTGGCAAGCAATCCATTGGATTAGTAAGGACGATTCCCTTAACATGTCTTGAGGCATATCTTTCCAATGTACACTCTCACTTGTTATTGGTGGGACCTACATTGTAACGTCTCATATTTTCGCTATTCTGGATTACCAAAAACCCTTGAAAATTTTTGTTATAATTAGCATATGTCGTCAATTATTGACCCTTAATGCTCGAGGTGAGCCTACACATGGGTAGTACCAATAAAGAACTATACAAATCTGATTAATCAACCGTATGAAGCCAACGAATTCGCCGATCATGTAAATCTCGAGTCTTGTCTAGTGATTTGCTCATCTAGGGCCCAAATCTAGCTGACCTATTATGGCAACCATAACTAAATAAAAACCTACCTAAAGTCGAGACAACTAGGGGTCAGATCTTAATTAACAAACCAAATCAACAGAGTTACTCCTCTAGCCTAAGAACCAACGGTATAAAGTGATTAGGACCGAATCACCTTTTTCGCTTATTGTGAATAGGTCACACTATAAACTTGGCTAATCCACATCCTAATCATCGCACACAAGAAATCTCACTATTCAATTCATTATGGAATTACCCTGATTATCTAAACAAGCTCTAGACCGCTCGTTAGTGGGCTATTAAGCCCGAGACTATAGAAAGATGTTTGTTGAGGGTCAAATATTGTATATTATCCCTCATTTATTACTTGATTTTATGAACATGATAATGCTTAATGTTCTATTTTAATCATGTTTGCGTTGCAAGGTGAATTTAATAGCTTGAATTGAAAAGGATGTTAAAAGCATGGATTTAACGCTTAAGAATCACCAAAGCCAAGGATGGATCGTATGAGACCAAGAATGAAGAAATTACATGTCAAAGATCCAAGAAAACCAAGTGAGGAATGAAGATAATCGAAGACTTGAAGTGAAGAAAAAGAACACTAAAAAGATATCTGCGTCGATTAGTCTAAGCCCTGCTTCAACTAGTCTAAGCTCTTCCTCAACTAGTCGAAGGAACTTCGACTCGAACTCCAGCGATCAAAATCCTCTAAATTCCCGTCATCCTCGACCAGTCGAAGGCTGTCCTCGACTAGTCTAAGGTTACACAAATAATGCGCGGACCGCGTAAATTTGAGGCAATTTTCGGAATTTTCTAACTCAGTACGAAAGTTGGAGTTGCACAACTATAAATAGAAGTCCTTAGGATGTTCCTGGGCATCTTCTAAGGTTGCAGGAGTGGAGCAAAAGGGTGGAGAAGCCGTCGCCAAGAGTTTTTCCTATTCTTTCTTAGTTATTTTCATGTTTTATTTAAGAGACTTTGGTTCAATCATGTCTATGGTTGACTAAACCTCTTAGATAGGGCTAAGAGGTGAAACTTGTAACGTGATGAGATTTTCTATTGCTTTGATTCATGTTTATGTTGAATTCTCTTTTATTCTAGTTTGATATTTAAGTAACACTTTCAGTTTTAATAGTTTATTGTGACTCAAATTACAATAGATTTTCAATAGCTTTGAGCATTTTCTTTTCATGGTTTGAGATTATGAAATTGGGAAATCTCATTGTTCACCATCGTCCCTTGGGCATGGTTGGGTGATGAAATCCCTTCTAACCTTCACAATTCTCCTATGTTTGGTTATGGGATCGGTATATCATATTATGAGCCATCGTCTCCTAGGCATGGTTTTGTGATGGAATCACTTCTAATCCTCACAATTCTCATCCATTGAGAATTAGGTCAAAGGAAGTTCAGATTTGGTTTTATTGAGATATCTTCTAGCTGGATAAGATAGGACTCCGATTCTTGTTGTATCCTTGAATCAAGTAATAGATCTCCCTGATTGCTACAAATGGATCCTTGGAAACCTAATTCCCACCTTTGAATTTCTTAAGTTTCTAATTACACACTTTATAATTACTCGCTTTAATTTCAGATTTAGATTTACATATTCTTCTAGTTCTACTCCTAGTTGCTTTCAGAATACACACGAGATTAGTCCTTGTGGATTCGACCTCGGTCTTACCGAGATTATTACTACATCACGACCCTATACTTGGGGTTGTGAACAAGTTTTTGGCGCTGTTGCCGGGGACTAACGGTTGCGTTTTTCTGAGATTAACTAGTTTTGGAATTAGGTTAAGATTAGAGTTTATTTACTTTCTATTTTTAGGTTAGGATTTTTCTAATTTATTTTTAGAAACTAATTTGTTTTTCTGTTTCTAGGTTGGAAACTTTTTAATTTGTTCTTCTGTTTTTACAGGATCTTAATATAAAAACTTCTAATTTGGTAACTTCTTTCTAAATCTCGCTCTCTCTCTTTTTATATTTCTATTTTTTTTTAAAAAAAAAGTTTAGGTTAGATTCTGAAATTGAGGACTGAGGGTGTTTCATGCCCAAGTGGTTCCGTGTTAACACTCAACGTCTCTTGAGTGAAGGAAGATTGGTTGAGGGTTATCTATCCATCATATGATTAGACACCACTCGAGATCCACAGAGTTAACTGAAGTTATGGCTTCCAATCAACCGGTCAATCAACCTCCAAATCCACCTCAACCTCAGGTTGAGGAATTCCTGGATGAAAATGAGGTGCATCAAGCACCCCTGCCTCGTACTTTACGAGACTATTTACAGCCGGCGGTGGTGAGCACCCCTTCTTGTATGGTCTTTTTAGAAAATACAGGAAACATGGATATAAAGTCAGGAGTGATGTAACTCATTCCAAAGTTCCTTGGACTTGAATCTGAAAGTTCATATCTACACTTGAAAGAGTTTGACGAGATTATAACCACTTTATATTTTCCTAACGTGTCTGAGGACACGGTCAGGTTGAAACTCTTTCCTTTCTCCTTGAAAGAAAAAGCTAAGACGTGATGGCACTCACTATGTTCGCGATCTATTGGCACATAGAATGACATGATAAGGGAGTTCATAAAGAAAATTTTTTCCATATCATAAGACAAACACCATCAGGAAGTCGATCATGAACTTCTCTAAAAAAAAGACGAAACATTCTTCCAATTTTGGGAGCGACTCAAGGATCTTGTTAGTTCGTGCCCACAGCATGGTTTTGAAATGTGGTGCATAACAAATTTCTTCCACGAAGGACTGACATCTTCCATGCGCCAATTCATCGAGACAATGTGCAATGGAGAATTTATGAATAAAAATGCTGATGATGTGTGCGACTACTTTGATAAACTTGTTGAAATTGCACAATCATGGGACATATCCCCAAAATCTAGCACCACTTCTAGGCTTACTCAATCAAAGGAGAGGGGCGGAATATATCTTCTGAAAGAAGATGATGATATAAATGTTAAAGTGACTAATCTCACAAGACAACTCGAGGCCATGGAACTAAAGAAGGATAAGGCTACGAAAACTCTTTGCGGTATTTTTGCTTGCAACATTCACGCAACTGAAAATTGTCCAACAATACCTGCTTTTCAAGAGGTGCTGAATGAGCAATCTAATGCCGTGAATAATTACCAAACACCTTTCAGTGGATCCACTTTAAATACATATAATCCTAGTTGGAGAAATCATCTAGACTTTAGTTTGAGGAATGGACATACTGCTTCTCCTCAAGGATTCCCTAATCAAATTCTAAATCAAGGGAAACCTTAAGAGGATCCGATTCTAAAACATCTTCAAAATCAAGAGCGTTTCAATCAAGGTATGCTATAAGCCTTTCAAGACCTTACAAAGGCCATACAAGGGCTTGAGACAAAAAATGCGATTGGGGAGAAAGGAAGCCTTCCAGCTTAACCTCTTCCCAATCCAAAACAACAATATGAAGTTAGCAACCTGAGCTATTCAAATTCAATGGACAAGCTAAGTCTATCACCACTCTTAGGAGTGGGAAAACAATCGACAAATCTATTCCGGTAAGGGCTGAAAAGTCTAAGGACCCGAAAATAGATGAAACTGATAGATCTAGCAACACTTCACAAGAGTTAGAACCGAAACCTCAAGGCAAGCCGATTACTCCATTTCCCCAACGGTTGATTGCACCAAAACCTCTCTCTAACTCTCGGAACATTATAGAGGTGCTGAAACAAGTGAAGGTCAATATTCCTCTACTGGATGCCGCTAAACAAATACCTTTATATGCCAAATTTCTGAAAGACTTATGTATGACCAAAAGATGGAGAAATATTCAAAAGAAAATCTTCTTAATAGAATAAGTGCGTGCCATCCTAAAGCAAGATGTGCCACAAAAGTACAAAGATCCTGGTAGCCCAACCATCGCTTGTATAATTGGGAATTACTGGATTGAGCATACACTTCTTGAGTTAGGAGCGAGCATAAATCTGATTACATACTCAGTCTACGAACAACTAGGTCTAGGTGACTTAAAACCCACTTGGACTACATTACAACTTGTCGATCGATCAGTTTGTGTACCGAGAGGGATAATTGAGGATGTGTTGGTCCAAGTTGACAAATTCTACTACCCAGTAGATTTTATCGTCCTGGATACTCAACCCATCATGGACATGAGCACTCAAATTCCTGTCATCCTTGGTCGCCCATTCATTGCCACATCAAATGTAATCATTAATTGTAGGAATGGAGTCAAGAATTTATGTTTTGGGAACATGACATTAGAGCTCAATATCTTTTTCAATATGAGCAAACATGTAGAGGATGATGACGATGCCCACGATATTAACTTGATTTATTCTTTCGTGGAAGATAGAATACTTCTGACCTTATCCTTTGACTCTTTAAAGACGTGCCTGACCCACTCCCATGATTTAGATGATGATATGATTAGGGAGATGGGAACCATGCTTGATACTGTGCCGGTACTTGAAGTTAACCGATGGAGGCCACAATTTAAAATTTTGCCACAAACTAATGTAGTTCCTTTACCGTCTAACCTCAAGGCACCGAAGATTGCTAACCTCAAGGCACCGAAGATTGACCTAAAACTTTTGCCCTCTGAATTAAAATATGTCTATTTAGGTCAAGATGAGACATACCCGGTTGTGATTTCTTCCCACCTTTAGGCAAAATAGGAGAGTATGCTTATCTTTACTCTCATTGAGCACAAAGGAGCCCTTGGATGGTCGATTGCGAATCTCAAGGGAATTAATCCTTTAATTTGTAGTCACCGCATTTATCTAGAGGATAATGCGAAGACCTCCCAGCAACCATAACGTAGATTAAATCCAAACATGAAGGAAGTGGTTAAGGCCGAAGTTCTTAAGCTATTAGATGTGGGTATCATATACCCTATATCCGATAGTCAATGGGTAAGTCCAACTCAGGTGATTCCTAAGAAATCCGGAATCATCATTGTAGCCAATGCCAACAATGAAATCGTGCCAACTAGAGTTACTACTGGTTGGAGAATGTGCATTGACTACAGGAAATTGAATACCGTCACGAGGAAGGACCATTTTCCTTTGCCCTTGATTGATCAAATTTTGGAAAGGCTAGTTGGTCATTTGTATTATTGCTTCCTTGACAGGTATTTAGGCTACAACCAGATAGAGATACCCCCTGAAGATTAGGAAAAGACAACATTCACATGTCCCTTTGGCACCTTTGCTTATCGAAAGATGCCATTCGAACTGTGTAGTGCCCCCGCTACTTTTCAGCGATGCATGATAAGTATTTTTTCTGACATGGTGAGGCAATATTTATAGGTCTTCATGGACGACTTCTCTGTCTTTAGTCCATCCTTCAACGATTATTTGGAGAATCTTAAATGTGTGTTGAAGGGATGTGAGGAAAAAAACTTGGTACTGAATTGGGAGAAGTGTCATTTCATGGTTCGTAAGGGAATTGTCCTTGGACATATCATCTCGTCCAAGGGAATTGAGGTAGATAAGGCTAAGATTAATCTTATTTCTAACTTACCTCCACCCAAGAGCATACGAGACGTGCGATCCTTTTTAGAACGCGTCGAATTTTATAGAAGATTCATAAATGACTTTAGTCACCTCTCTCGTCCTTTATGCAATCTACTTCAAAAGTATGCACCATTCAAATGGATTGAGCAATGCAAGGAAACTTTTTCTAAGCTTAAGGGGATATTAACCACTGCACCTATCATGCAGCCACCCGACTGGAACCTTCCTTTTGAAAATATATGTGATGTGTGCGATTATGCTCTTGGGGCAATTTTAGGCCAGAGAAAAGAGAAGAAACCCTATGTTATACATTATGTAAGTAGAACTCTAAATTCGACCCAAGTGAATTACTCAACTACGGAGAAGGAACTCTTAGCCATAGTATTCACTTTGGACAAATTTAAGTCCTACTTGACCAGATCCAAGATCATCATCTACACAGATCATGCGATGCTCAAGTATCTTCTTTCTAAGAATGATGCTAAGCCCCACCTGATAAGATAGATCCTTCTACTCCAAGAATTCGATTTGGAAATAAAAGATAAAAAGGGAGTAGAGAACGTGTGGTTGACCAACTTTATTGCCTTGATCTCTCTGATTCCCTTGAGACGACGCATATAAATGACATGTTCCTTGATGAACAATTGTTCAAAGTCTCTCATTCACCTTGGTTTGCTGATATTGCTAATTATCTTGCTACAGGTTTGACGCCAACACATTTGACTACACAAGATAAGAAAAAATTATTTACCGAGGTACGTAAATTCTTATAGGATGATCCAAATTTGTTTAAATATTGCCTAGACCAAATCTTAAAGAAATGTGTGCCAGACAATGAACACCAAAGTGTCATCTCCTTCTGTCATTCTCAGACCTGTAGTGGTCACTTTTCTGTCAAAAAGACCACAGCCAAAATTCTGCAGTGCGGCTTTTACTAGCCCACTATGTTTAAGGACACTCATGAGTTTTACAAAGCTTAAGAGCATTGTCAGAAATTGAGAGCATTGTCCCGTCAAAATATGATGCCTTTGAATCCCATTTTGATCATTGAAGCATTTGTTTGCTGAGGCATTCATTTCATGGGATCATTCCCCCAATCTTTTAAAAATTTGTATATTTTGCTAGCAGTAGACTATGTCACTAAATGGGTCGAAGCGATTCCGTTGCGGAATAATGATCATCAAACGGTCATTAAATTCTTAAAAGAGAATATCCTTTCTCGGTTCGGAATACCTTGAGCCATTATTAGTGATGGAGGTTCACATTTTTTTAATAGGCCATTTACGAACTTAATGAAGAAATATGGCATCTCCTACAAAGTGAACACTCTATACCACCCACAAACAAGTGGGTAAGCTGAGATTTTCAACAGAGAGATTAAACATATTCTAGAGAAAAGGGTTAACCCTGACCGTAAGGATTATTCAATTCGTTTGACCGATGCTTTATGGGCTTACCGTACTGCATTTAAGACTCCTATTGGATTGTCTCCCTTTAGACTTGTCTATGAGAAGGCTTGCCACTTGCCTGTGGAGTTGGAACATAGGGCCTACTGGGCTATTAAAAATTTAAACTTCAATTTGGACAATGCTTGCTCGCTACACAAACTTTAGTTGAATGAACTTGAAGAGATCCGGAATGATGCATATGAGAACTCGAGAATTTACAAGGATAGGATGAAGGTGTTTCATGATTAACACATTCTTCGAAAATCATTCACACGAGGTCAGAATGTCCTTTTGTATAATTCTCGGTTACATCTTTTTCAGGTAAACTCTGATCTCGTTAGACCGACCCTTTCACTATTACTAATGTCTATCCTCATGGGGCTGTCGAGATTCAGAATCCAAACAATCGCAATGACTTCAAAGTAAATGGATAACGATTAAAGCCATTTGTTGAGAAATTTGATTTAGAGGACATGTCCATACCTCTGATCGATCCTGTTTACCGGGATTGACCTTCTAGTCTAACGAAGGTATAACTAGGTTTATTGCTTTCATATCTGTTGTATTTAGGATAATTTGCTTTTCGCTGTTTAGGATATTTTACTTTCCACTGTTTAGGATAGTTTGTTTTTCGCTGTTTAGGATAGTTTGTTTTCTGTTGGTTTAATTCTTGTACTAACCCATCTTCACACTGAGATCATTGAAAAAGCCTCAAAATTCCTTTTTTAGGTATTACCTTACCATCACTTCCTTTTTCTTTTCATTGCCTCTTTTGCATTGCATGTTTATTTCTTTTAGTTTGCTTTCCACTGTTTAAGATATCTTTCCGCTGTTTAGGGTAGTTTGTTTTTCGCTGTTTATGATATTTTACTTTCTGTTGGTTTAATTCTTGTGCTAACCCATCTTCACATTGAGATCATTGGAAAAGTTTCAAAATTCCTTCTTCAGGTATTACCTTTCCATCACTTCCCTTTTCTTTTCATTACCTCTTTTGCATTGCATACTTATTTCTTTTACATTGAGGACAATGTAGATTTTTAGGTTGGGGATTAGGGATTAGGTAAACTAATCAGTGTTTTCTTAGTTTTAAGCAAAATTTTTGAACATTGTCAATGTTTCAAGTTGAAATCTATTTGGGAAGCGATGAATTATGTACTTAAGAATGCTTTGAGTATGATAAGATAAAGATTGAATTTTAGATTGTTGGAGTTTTATCATCTAAGTAATTTATCACCTAAGTTCTTATGCTCAATTGATTAAGAGGTAGTCTGAATATCATGTTAGTCTAAATCACAAGACATATTCAATTTGTCTTCTATAAGACATGCTAGAATTTTCAATTGTTAGTATGTAAATGATTGATAGATGGTGAGAATCATGTCTGAAGAATCTTATTCACCTTAAAAGAAGAAAAAAACCAGTTAAAAAACAGGAGAGAGCGACAAATAGGTCATGAAAAGAATGAAAAGAATAAAAAAATTTGAAAACGAATGCAAAAATAAAAAGAATGAATAAAAATTGTTTGTCGATATAAAAAAAACTGAAAAAAGAAGGAGAAGGGGATAAGTTCGGAATCAGTATTGAATTTCAAACCAGTCTTGAAGTGATGAGCATGGCTAACATAATGAATTGATAGTATTTATAAAAGAAGTAAGTTGATTTTCACTTAGCACATCGAAAAACTTGATATGCAAGCTATGTTTTAATTTAATGGACAAAGAATTTACTTGATTGGTTGCTTATGTGATTTGGCTCTAGGTTTTCAAAATCTCATTTTCGAACAAAAGATTGTTTTCTTAAAGAGGATTGAACATTAAACATTGAGATCTATTTCACGCATACTTTGCTCGGGACTAGAAAAATGCTGGTTGGGGATTGTGTTGAGGGTTAAATATTGCATATTATCCCCCATTTATTACTTAGTTTTATGAACATGATAATGCTTAATATTCTATTTTAATCATGTTTGTGTTGCAAGGTGAATTTAAGAGCTTGAATTGAAAATGATGTTAAAAGCATGGATTTAACACTCAAGAATCACCAAAGCCAAGGATGGATCTTATGAGACCAAGAATGAGGAAATTACATGTCAAAGATCTAAGAAAACCAAGTGAGGAATGAAGAGAATCGAAGACTTGAAGTGAAGAAAAATAACCCTAAAAATTTGCCTGCTTCGATTAGTCTAAGCCCTGCTTTGACTAGTCTAACCTCTTCCTCGACTAGTCGAAGGAACTTCGACTCGAACTCTAGCGATCAAAAATCTTTAAATTCCCGTCATCCTCGACCAGTCGAAGGTAACCCTCGACCAGTTGAAGGTGACCTTCGACCAGTCGAAGGCTGTCCTTGACCAGTCTAAGGTTACGCAAATTCTTCGCGGACTACGTAAATTTGAGGCGGTTTCCGAATTTTTCAAACTCGGTGCGAAAGTTGGAGTTGCACAACTATAAATAGGAGTTCCTAGGATGTTCTTAAGCATCTTCTAGGGTTGGAGGAGTGGAGCAAAAGGGTGGAGAAGCCGTCGCCAAGAGATTTTTCTCTTCTTCCTTGGTTGTTTTCATGTTTTATTTAAGAGACTTTGGTTTAATCATGTTTATGGTTGGCTAAACCTCTTAACTAGGGCTAAGAGGTGAAGCTTATAATGTGATGGGATATTTCTATTGCTTTGATTCATGTTTATGTTGAATTCTCTTTTATTCTAGTTTGAAATTTAAGGAATACTTTCAGTTTTTAATGGTTTGTTGTGACTCAAATTACAATAGATTTGTAATAACTTTGAGTATTTTCTTTTCATGCTTTGAGATTATGAAATTAGGAAATGTTGTTGTTCACCATCGTCCCTTGGGCATGGTTGGGTGATGGAATCCCTTCTAACCTTCACAATTCTCCTATGTTTGGCAGTGGGATCGGTATATCCTATTACGAGCCATCATCTCCTGAGCATGATTTTGTGATGGAATCACTTCCAATCCTCACAAATCTCATCCATTGAGAATTAGTCAAAGGAAGTTCAGATTTGGTTTTATTAAGATATCTTCCAACTAGATAAGATAGGACTCCGATTCCAGTTGTGTCCTTAAATCAAGTAATAGATCTCCCTTATTGTTAAAAGTGGATCCTTGGAAACCCTAGGTCCCACTTTTAAATTTCTTAAGTTTCTAATTATACACTTTACAATTACTCCCTTAAATTCCATATTTAGATTTACTTCTTCTTATAGTTCTACTCCTAGTTGCTTTCAGAATACACAAGAGATTAGTCCCTGCGGATTCGACCTCGGTCTCACCGAGATTATTACTACATCGCGACCCTACACTTAGGGTTGTGAATAATGTTCTTCTTAATGGACTTGACATCCATCGTGGGACATCGAGCCAATGTCGTGTCTCGAATCACTCAACTTAGGCCCGCAAGCCAAGTGCATGGGATGTGCAAATGCCTTGTGTGAAAACCTGAAATTTAAGTGAAACTAGCCCATTGCTCTTTCACGAAGTTGTAACTTTCAGACCATCAATTCATTGCCAAAGTCGGGGTACTGACTAAAGACATTTCCCCACACATATCCGAATAGCCATGGCCTCGATTGATCATCGGTGACCGTCGATCTAAGTTAGGGCCTTCTTGGTTAATCGGCACGCTCGATCATTATATGTTTGTGTCCAAACATAGATCACCTTATGCGAAACCTGTCCCTTTGCTTAGTATTCACAACCTCAAGTATAGGGTCGTGATGTAGTAATAACTCGGTGAGACCGAGGTCGAATCCACAGGGACTAAACTTGTACGTATTCTGAAAATAATTAGAACTAGAACTAGAAGAATATCTAAATCTTAATCCGTAATAAAAGAAAGTAATTGTGAATTACGTTGATTAAAACTATCAATTGAAAGGTGGGAACTAGGGTGCCAAGGATTTACTTGTAGTTATCAGGATGCTACCTCACTTTGATTCAAGAGACACAATTGGAATTGGAGTCCTATCCTATCCAATTGGAAGACGTAGCAATTAAATCAAATCTCTGAACTTTTCATTGATCTAGTCCTCAATGAAGGAGTATTGTGATGATTGGAATGGATTCCATCACCCTACCTTGCCCAGGAGATGATGGTGAATAACGGGATTTACCAGTCTCACAATCTCAAAACAGGAAAAGAAGATATCAAAGCTATCACGACATCTATTATAATTTGAGTCACAATAAATTATGGAAAACTGAAAATATTCCTTTAATATCAAACTGAAAATATTCCTTTAATATCAAACTGAAAACTTGAATATGGAACTCATGCATTTTTACACTGCGTAACTCTTCATGTCATCGAACATACCTTTGATGTCATCGAACAGTCATTCGATATCATCGAAGGGTGTTTGATCAATCGAGAATGTGTCCAGAGTGTTCCAGCGCGTTGCTCCAAAAATTCACAAAAATCCCGATGTCATCGAGCTACCTTCGATGTCATCAGCAGGTCTTCGAGCAATCGAAAAGGGCTTCGATGCCATCGGGAACTGCATCTAATTTGTCCAGTGACCAATTTTCATATAATTCTTCGATGTCATCGACCCATGTTCGATGTCATCGAACACTGGCTTCGATGTCAACGACCGATGGTCGATGACATAGACAGTGGAGTTCAGATTCTGTGACTTTCTGCACTTTATACTTTTGACTTCCTTCCTTCTCCACTTGGTTTCCTTGAATCTTGGGGTCTTGAAATCTTCAATCTTAGTCTCCTAAGATCCATCCCTTGCCTTGGTGATTTTAAGCATCAAATCCATGCTTTTAACATTCTTTGCAATCCAAGTTCTTAGATTTACCTTGCGATATAAACATTTATAAAATATACCCATTAAGTATCATCATGTTCATAAAACCAAGATATAAATAGGGAGAATATGTAATATTTGACACTCAACACACCCCCTAACCAGCATTTTACTAGTCTCGAGCAAAACATGTATGACATAATCTTCAATTCTCAATGTTCAAACCTCTTTCAGAAAGCAATCTTTTGTGCAAACAAGTATGAATGAGTATAATTTAAAGAAGTGAGAGTGAAAATTTGAAAACCTAGAGCAAAATCATATGAGCAATCAATCAAATAGGTTCTTTATCGATTACTTAGGAGCATAAGTTCATATATCAAGTTTCTCAATGTGCTCAGTAAAATCCAACTTACTTTCCATAAAAGTACAATCATTTCATTATATTAGCCATGCTCATCACCTCAAGATTGATTGAATAATCAAGTGCTGATTCCGAACTTATCCCTTTTTTCTTCTTTTTCCAGTTTTTGATTTTATATCGACGGTCACTTTTATTTATTCATTCTTTTTTGTCTTTTCATCTTTATTCTTTTTCAGACTTTTTATTCTTTTCGTTCTTTTCCAGTCTTTTCATCATACATGACCTTTTTGTCGATCTCACTATTTTTTAACTGGTTCTTTCCATCTTTTTAAGGTGGATAAAATTCTCCAGACTTAATTCTCAATATCTATCAATGATTCACATACTAACAATAATAAATTTTAGCACAGTTCATAGAAAATAAATTGAATGTGTCTTGTGATTTAGGTTAACATGATATTCAAACTTCCCCTTAATCAATCAGCTGAGAGAACTTGAGTGATAGTCTACTCAGTTGATCAAACTCCAATAATTCAAAGTTCAATCTATATCTTATCATTATACTCAAGGCATTCTTAATTACTCAAACTTTTGCTTTCCAAATAGTTCTTCTCTTGAAAAATTGAGATTTTTCAACAAATTTCTGCTCAAAGACTAATAAAATACTGATTAGTTTATCTAATCCACACCCCCAACCTAAAATCTATATTGTCCTCAATGTAAAAGACATATGCATGCAATGTACAGGAGACAATGAAAAGAAAGGATAAGTGATGGAAAGTAGTACTCAAAGAAGGAGAATTGAAGCTTTTCCAAAGTTCTTAACATGTAGATGGGTTAACATGAAGACTAAATTTATTGAAAAGCAAACTATCTTAATCATAAATCCTATGAAAGCAATAAACCTAACTATACCTCCATCAGACTATGAGGTTAATCCGGGTACATAAGATCAATTAGAGGTATGGACATATCCTCTGAGTCAAACTTCTCAACAAATGGCTTAAGACGATATCTGTTTACTTTGAAAACATTGTCATTCGTCAGATTCTTTATCTCGATGGCCCCATGAGGATAGACATTAGTAATAGTAAAAGGGCCGGTCTAACGAGATCAAAGCTTCCCCGGAAAAAGATGTAACCGAGAATTGTACAGAATGACTTTTTGACCAGGTGTAAATGATTTTCGAAGGATGTTCCGATCATGAAACACCTTCATCCAGTCCTTATAAATTCTCGAGTTCTCATAAGTGTCATTCTGAATTTTTTTCAAGTTCATTTAATTGAAGTTTGCACAACGAGCCAGCATTGTCCAAGTTAAAGTTTAGATTTTTGATTGCTTAGTAGGCTCTATGCTTTAGCTCCACAGGCAAGTGGAAAGCTTTACTATAGACGAGTTTAAAAGGAGACATTCCAATTTGAGTCTTAAAAGCTGTACGGTATGCCTATAAAGCATCAGTCAAGCGGATTGACCAATCCTCACGATCATGGTTAACCGTTTTTTTCAGAATTTGTTTAATTTTCTTGTTGGAAATCTCAGCTTATCCGCTTGTCTGCGGGTGGTATGGAGTACTCACTTTGTGAGAGATGCCATATTTCTTCATTAAGTTCTTAAATGATCTATTACAAAAGTGCAACCCTCCATCACTAATGATGGCTCGAGGTGTTCTGAACCAGGAAATGATGTTTTCTTTTAAGAATCTAATGACCGTTCTATGATCGTTGTTCTGGTATGGGATCGCTTCAACCCACTTAGTGACATAGTCTATTGCTAACAAAATATAAATATTTTCAAAGGATTGAGGGAATGGTCCCATGAAATCGATGCCCTGGCAATCAAATGCTTCAATGATAAGAATTGAGTTTAGTGACAGATTATTTCGACAGGATAATCCTCCCAATTTTTGACAATGCACACAAGCTTTACAAAACTCATGAGTATCTCTGAACATAGTTGTTGAGGGTCAAATATTACATATTATCCCCCATTTATATCTTGGTTTTATGAATATGATAATGCTTAATGTTCTATTTTACTCATATTTGTATTGTAAGGTGAATTTAAGAGCTTGAATTGAAAGGGTACTAAAAGCATGGTTTGATGCTCGAATCACCAAGGCAAGGGATGGATTTTAAGAGACTAAGATTGAAGAATTCACATGACAAAGATCCAAGAAAACCAAGTGAGGAATGAAGAGAATCAAAGATTTGAAGTGAAGAAAAGGAATCTTGAAATAGTCCTGAAAAAGCATATTCTGAAACTTTGGGTCATTTTGTGAAATTGCACAGAGTGAAGTCTATTTTGAAAAACTATACAGAGTAAAGTCTATTTTAGCAAACACTACCAAAAAAAGGGGCAAAGCCGACGGACTTTGGGGGGTTTTTGCTACGGCTAAAATCCGTCGGAATAGCCGACGGCTAAAATCCTTTGGTGAAAGTAAGTAATCCGTCGGGGAAACCTCTGTTTTGGATGGTGGACGTCCAACCGTCTAACGTTTTCCCATGTTGTGGTCCACTCGAGAATTATTTAATTCTAATTTTTGGTGATATATCCCAAAATAATGTTGGTAAATGGATGGACGGCGTGGATGAAATATATCCATCATGGTGGGGCCCATAGATCCCTCCCCTTTCCAAAGGTATGTTTACCGTTTTTTTTTTCTGTAAAAACTGTGAGTTTTATACATAATGTAAAATAGTGGTGATTCCTTTATGAAAATAGTGGCAATGATATAGAGTTATCCAGACCATTCAACTAATCCGTCTAGTTGTAAGCGTGTAATATTTATAATTTTGTTATATAATACAATCTTAGCCGTCCAGAAAGTGGTCCCTCTTGCATGTACGACTATTAACAGAAGTTTTGTTATAAAAAATGGTAGACACACACGTATCGGATTTGAAGCTTTTATCTGATTTAGAAGAGGAACTCCGAAAATTTTGAGCGTTGGTTGCTGTTTTCGCCATTTTCATCGAGCGGGTCCCTCTCCTTCGTTTCTATCTTCCAAATGTGATCCGAATCTCAGCAATGGCAACGTTAAATCAAAGATTGAAGATCTAAACTAGGATCACTCCGTGCGGGATTTGCTGGGAGATTCACGGACTGATGCGATTCCCCAGCAGGTTTTTGCTTTTCACCCACACACTTCTTTGATAGCTTTCTAATTTCATCAGAGAGTGGGCTTCCTGACGTGGAGGGCTTGTGTTTGAGCTTGTTGGTTGTATTTCTAGCTTAGTGTAGTCTTTTGTCTCTTTTCAGTTGCTTTTGTTTTTTGTTCCCTTTTGGCTGTTGCCTAATAAAATCGTCACCTTTCAAAAAAAAAACTGTCATGTGGGCCAGAATGTTAGAAAGTAGCAGACAGCTTAGAAAAAGGTGAGTTGGCCACAAGGCGTGTTTGGTTGCACCCGATTTCATGAAATATCAAGATATTTTGCGCCAAATTGGACTGATAATGAAATATCATGAAATTTCTTGGAGCTTTGCTCAGTCCACACACACGTACAAGTCAGCTAATGCACACACCACCACAAAGCCAGTGTGGTGGAGGTGCAATATCCAAGTCATCCTTCAGTTGGACCTCACTGTGTGGATGATACTGCCCAAAGATAAAGGTGGTGTATTCAGTAGGGATATCATGATATTCGAAATAAGTTGACAAGTTAGAAAACTTTGGCTGGTTTTTTCACAATAGTAAATTTCTTCAGTTAATTGTGGCCCACCTGACTTGTGGACTGACTTGATTCTTTGGATAGAGAATCTACAGTGGCACCCTTTTGGTGGGCGGCTTGGATATTGCACCTGTCTGCCATACCTGCATATGGTGGCATATGCATTGGCTCAATGGTACATGCTTGTGGGCTTAGCAAAGCTCAATGTCATGATATTTTGTGCAACCAAGCCCACCCTTAATAATGGGATCTCTTTCTGTTTCTATCAGAAGCTTTGCAGGGTTGGGCTTTTTGTTGATACAAGCTTACAACAAAATTAGACATTAATTAGGTGCTTTTTCCCAATGGAGGGGAATTCATTTTCAATGTTTCTGAGAAAGAAAATCTGACTTTGTTTCCACATAGAAAAGGAAATCACTGAAGTTTTAAATTCTGCCCCTAGTTTTTATTTTTTATGAATAACAGAAGTTAGTATTTCAATAGGGAAATTACAACTGATAAGTGCAAGACTATCCCAAGAACAATAGAGAATCCCAAAACCTTGATGGGAGCCACGAGTTCCCAATAAAAAGCAATGATCTAACGACTCACCTTTTAGCAAGTTTGACCTCATAGTCGTTGGCCACAAGTTTTTTATTTTATTATTTTTCACCCTGTGACTTTCCATTTGTTTCATAAACTGTGGCCCACATGATCAATCTAGTAGCCTTGAATTTGGGTGAGGGCATCATACCTTGTGGGATCCACCTGATGATCGGCTTGAATTTGGGTGGTGCACATATACATCGAAAACAGGCTGTTGGTTGGCCCCTTTTAACTGTCCACTGTCTTGTACACATGATGCTTGATGATCGGCATGCAAAAATATGAGCTACTAAACATTCATCATGGGGCCGGCATGATGAATAGCATGGAACTGCATGCAGGTGCTGTTGTAGGCATGGGTGGGATAGTTGTGCAGATGCCGATCTGCGGCTAGGAATATTTATCCTCAGTGACCTGACTTGAGAAACCTGACTGATGTGTTGGTGTTATTTTATTTTGGTTTGCAGGTGAGTCTTGCCTTTTGCTAAACTGGAGAACCCTAAACTTGTGGCGTGGTCAGAACTAGTTGCTGAGTTGCTTGATTTGGATTTGAAAGAGTAAGTGACTTCGCTTGTGCTCCTGGATAGTGTTGCTAGCCTTTTGGTTCCATGTACAAAGCAATTTACATAGCTAAAACCTTTAGAATCTCTCTCAACTTGTTTACCCAGAGGCCAGAGCTTTTATGTGAATAACCAAAACTCCGTGACCTCACCTTTTTGCACCATTGTTTACTTTACTTTTGATTTGATGGAACATGGGCTTTTCCATCTTTGAGAAATTGGGTCTCTCTGTAGATGTGGTTGCAACTAGTGAAGTCAGTATTTTGTTGGCATTGGATCCTTCAAAGAAGTTGTGCAGGGTTGGGATTTCTCCAATCTGGGAGATTTGCTGAATGGGGCATCCATAGTGCAGCCCCTGATTTCGACTGTTGGGATCAGTGAACTAGAGACCACATTTCAGCACTCCCACAATCTGAAAACCTGAAACAGTTTTGCAACACTTAGCCTGCCACTTCAGAAATGCTGTAAGCTTAATGTTTGTTTCAACCATGTGCCTTTTCCTTTGGGATTATATTGCTACAGTATGAGGATGTATTAGATGTTAAACGCCGAATACGGAATTAGTTATTCAACCTTTAATCACCACACACATGGTAGGCATATAAAAGATTCTGAATCTTGACTGTTCATCTTTTTTAGAATATGTGTAATTTTATTTTTATTTTTATTTTTTTGGAGCAGGCAACAACATAGCCATTAGCCAGAGCATGGCATCTATGTAGGTAGGTGGACAACCATGGAAAAGAAAATGATTTCCCCTGATATGACGGTTTCCCTGTTTGGGAAACCAAAAAAAGGGGGTAATCAATTTTGTTTCCTAGATTTTCTATATATAAAAAAAAGAGTAAAATCATTTCGACACACAAGCGAAAAAAGAAAAAAAGAAACCGTTAAATGTAGATTTTCAAATGTCATATTGACTTAGAGAAACATCAAGGAAACATGGAAAAAATGGTGGAAATTTTCAATGATAGTTTAGGAGATGCTAACATACACATTTGCATATTTAAGAGTCGAATAATAGCAAAAAAGATGTAAATTTGTATATTTATGGATCAAATGATAAATTTCCCTTTAATGGGGGGCGTACAAGCATGTGTCTTTGATTCGAGGAAACATTGGGGAAACATGGGAAAATTGGTGGATCCATCCATACATGCAACCATGCATGCACATGCATAGATACAAACACACATTCACAATCAATCCATCCGTCCATCCAATCATCCATGCATGCATACATACATACAATGACACATACATATATATACACATGCATGATCCATTCATCCATGCATACACACATACGCACATATATACACATGCATGATCCATTCTTTTCTATGGTTAGCATGAATTTTATTTAAAGAAAAAGAAGAAAAATATCATACAACATCCATCAAGTAAATGGAGAAGAATGCCTAGATGAACAAAGTTGAGATGCACCTTATTTCGCTACCCTATTTGCTTGATCATTAGCCTCCCAGGGAGTGAGGTTAAACTTGGTGCTTACCTAAGATAACAATTCTCTAATCTGCTTTGGTTGTTCTTCTTTTTTCTTTCATGCCAAGGAAATTGCACTCCTTGAATCACCTTCTACAATCAGTTAATGGTTCTCAATCACTCTCCTGATGTGTTTAACGAATTATCCTTTCTCTTCAACATATTAGTAGAGTTTTTGACTCTTTTCTTGGCAAAAAAATTTCTGCTAACAAAACTTCTAGAAATATAATTTTCCAGTGTTAAAGAAAGGACAAGTTGGACGGCCAAGCCACTTTTTTTCTTTGGGTTCAGATAAGAACCCATATTGAGTTACAAAAAGGAAAAAAGGTAAATCAAGAAAGGAAAATGCAAATATGGTACCCAAAAACCTTTAGGGGTTATAATTATTCTTCGACATCATGGTTTTGTTTGATACTTGGAAATTGTTACAAGGTTTTCCTAATATCTGTTCACATGTTAACACAGACAACTCTCCTTTTTTTGGTATATGGTACACATGTATTTGATTACTTCCATTTAACATTCGTCAATAATAAGACTTGGATGATTTGGTTAGTGGACAATTTGAGTTGATCTTTTAACATTTCCATACAAAACAACCAAACAATGGAATTAGTATTGGAAACTGTTAAATGTAAATTTTCGTATGTTATGTAATTGGAGTTGACCTTTTGACATTCTCATAGAAAACAACCAAACAATGAAATTATTGATAGATTTTGCAATTTTCTATTTCTTGAAGATTTCATAGGGGTTTTCAACATCCATATTTTGAATTCTCTCTACCCAAACAGGTTTGGATAAACCAGTTTTCCCCAGATGGTATTTAAAATTTTACTTCCTTTTGGAAGGTTGACTTAGCAAAGCATTTCTCTTTTAGTTTCAACCAATGCACATGGACTTTAATGAAGGAAAATGGAAAAGGCAGACTAGCCTTTTCTAAGATCACATGTTGTTGGTACAATGATTTGAAAACCTCTACTATGGAAAAGACCCAAAGGGAAAAATATCAATGGACCTCATTTAAATGCATGGTTCTTGAATCATAGAGGGACTTTTTGGCATCAAATCTTATTTCAATCATGTACATTTATATTGCCAAAAAACATGTTCATTCAAGAAATTCATGCTAAGGGAGAGAACCCTTCCCCCAAGAGTATTACATCCTATTTTTGTTTGAGGCCTCTTGTTTTAAGGTGTCTAAGATGTTGTGGGTTTTTTTTTTGTTTTTT
>JAJHSJ010000018.1:41896646-41996646 GCA_021015155.1 Magnolia officinalis | reverse complement strand
AATTTTACATATTGTAGCTTTGCTTGGTAGGAATTATGAGTTCTATGTTGAAAAATATGAATGTGTGATATTGCATATGCAAATGATAACCTTGTTAGTTGGCATGTTATGAATCATCATCCAAACTCTTTGGTTAGTTAGAAATACAAGGAGAACGAAGGCGGCCCCGTCGGTAGGACCGTCTTGAGGCTAAACCCATGGATTTGGGCGGGTGTGTTCGGGTGACTGTAGTTCGACTACATGGGTCTCTTGTGCCCGAGGTCACTCGTCTCACGCTCGCTTGACTCGTGCGGTCTAGCCTACTATCTGACTAACCCTGTATGTTAACTATGTTTGTTCACATATGTATGTGTAACGCCCCGGAAAATCGGGGGTCATGCATAGACTCGACTCCCGAGTTCCCGAGTGTCACTTATCATGCATTTATGGTTTTTATGATTAATCAAATTTAACTGCGCAATTTGGAATTACCTGAGGCACGAAGCACAATCACACCAGTCTACTGAAATGAAGGATATCTCACATATATACAGGTCCAAAAATTATAATGGGTCGCCCAAGGCATTGCCCAACAAAATAACAAAAGAAAGCTATGTCCAAAAAGAAATAAGCTGAGCCCGCGGCTCAGCAAATCCAAATCCAGCCCGATCAAGCCGATGGAGAGCCGCCCATCAGCTGCAAGTAGGAGAGCCCGTCCTCCTCGTCCAAGCTCGCCTCGCCAGGTTCCTCATGCTCTGAGTCACCTGCATCTATGAATGAGTCTGGTTGGTGTTTTAAAACACCATCCCAGAGTGGGAGTGAGTGATCAACTCAGTGTGAACTATTGGTCTCAAGTTACAACAGGCATCAATTGTAATATGAATTTAATGAAAAGTAGATAATCATCAACACCTAATAACTCTTATTTAAAATGCATGCATGCGGGATGATATGATGCATGCCCTTGCCACAACACTCCCTCAAGCGACTTCATCTAATGATTGCATATGACAACACTCCCTCAGAGCGACCTCGACTTCCGAGTCGCCACCCTAACTAATGCGTGCAATGCGATCGTATTAGCCGAGTTATTAGTTAAGTCCATTCATCCAGCAGGTTGGGGATGCTGATTCACCCTACGTATCAATGCCCTAAGCTGATTGCGAGGCCAAGACCCCATCAACGTGTGAGGCCGAGACCTCGTGGTCCGTGATCCCGTCGTGTTCCTCATCCCCGACATCAAGCACATGAGGAGTGCCGAAAGGAAGAGATCGCTCGTGGTCACTACGGGGAGGCGCGGTACCCCAGCGTAGGCCGACAGCTCGGACATAGTGTCCCATTCCACCATGCCCGGCTCACGAGGCTGTGGACCAGTTTCAAGTGGGCTAGTGATGGGCTACAACGGCTGTAGGGTGGTTCAGGTTCCATACATATGTGAGCAATAGGGTTAACAAATAGGGTTGGTCAGCAAGTATGCTAGACCGCACGGATCAAGCGAGCGTGAGACGAGTGACATTGGGCACAAGGGACCCATGTAGTCGAACTACAGCCACCCGAACACACCCGCCCAAACCCACAGGTCTAGCCATAGCGTAGTCCTACCAATGGGACTACCGCCTCTCCTCATGATTCCTGACCAACTCAAGGGTATGGAGGGTGATTCATAGCATGCCGGCTACCAACGTATAATCTAGTACAAACCACATCATGCTCTCATACCTCTCAACATATTATTCAGATTCTCATAGGAAGCATGATTAACAATATCATGAAACAAGTGTATGTGAGGTGGTGTGTGTGGGTGAGGAAGTTACGCACTTCCTCCATCTCAAGCCATCATATGCACAAGAGTAATGAAAGCATATATACTATGAGGTAACAATATATGGGGAAAACAATAAGGCATAAACAAAGATTCATCCATACACATAAACATGTGAGAAGCAAGAACAACATCGTGGAGGCTAAGAATGCAAATCCATATGGTTTCAACAACATACATTCCTAGGGCTTTCTCTATATTATTAAATCATAACATCCAAGCAATCAAAATCATTAAGCTCTTACTAAAATTGGTGCTAGGCCACCTAAGAACAATAGTCCGCACCTTGTGATTCGTTGGAGACTCAAAAATGACCTAGGAACGTCGATTTGGGGGCCGGTTGGTCGGAATCCCTAAAGCAAGTTCATTCATGAGAAATCCATGTAAAATCCCCCTTCATCAAAAGGTTTTCAAGACAAAGGATGAGAAGCCTTACCTAGACGATCAATGGACGATTTTGGTGGTTGTGGTGCATGGTTTCTTCTTGAAGAAGGTGTAGGAGGTTGTGGGTTTTGATCCTCTTGGGCCCCACCTTGATTGAGAGTCCACCATGCCTTCTTCCCTCTCTCTTTCTTCTCCTTTCTCCTCTTTCTCTTCTCCCTTTTCTCTCTTATAGGGCAAAATTCGTATGGGGAGAGGGGTGCCCAAATGAGACCCTTTTTATAATTTCAGATTTGGTGAAAAAGGCCCCAAGCTTCCACAATTTCCTAAAATAGACTTATGGGATTCCTTATTGGTGTTGGGGTGGCCCTAACATCCCTCTGGCCACCAAATTCGGCGTGTAGGTGTCTTATGGTCCGACCAGGGCCCATGCAAAAATTGAGGATGAACGGATGAACGGATATATGATATGAGTAAGCATTTCCGACCCTTAAATGGCCCTGTGGGGCCCATTCTGATTGATGGGGCATCTCTGGTGGCCCTCTGACTATGAAATTTATAGAGTAGGTGCTCAGTGACCCGATGAGGGGCCACGCAAAAATTGGGGGCGATCGGATATGGGGTTTGGTCGTACGGGTCCAATTCGCGATCAACGGTCATCGTGCCACGATCGGGACCCAGATTTGGTGGGCAGGCGTTGAAAAATACATTAAATCTCCACCGTAAATTTGGAAGAAATCCGACGGCTGGAAGGCCCGGAGTCTCAGTTTCTTTTGTCAGTGCCAGATTTTAATCTGACATTAGTGGGGCGCATTGGGCAAGCGTCAGATGGTACTTCTGGGTGTCCACTGGGTCCGCAGTCCGCGATGGACCACAAGCCCAGTGAGATCTATGATTTTCTAAAGTTTTAGATTTTTCTGACCCTTCTCGGTCGTTGGGTGGCCCACACGGGCTGTTGTTAAGTGTAAACGGGCCATCTGGCTTGGCGGCCTGCATCAGGCCTTATCACTGCCTGTCTGATCTATTAAATTGGGCTAATCTTGGATTAATTAACTCGTGTATAAGCTAATATTGAGTGCTAATGGTCAGTACGTGATAGTATAAGTTAATTAAAAAAAAAATCAAGGATTTTTGGAAATCCGTAACAGTGAAAATTCGGGATGTTACAATCTACCCCCCTTAAAAACAATTTCGTCCCCGAAATTGCCTAAGGGTAGTAAGTAAAGGTTTCATTATTTCATTTGCCTAGGTTTTGTTGAATTCAAGTTCATATGCATGGTAAGGTGTGTACTATCTATACTAGTTTGGCTCATTCTAGTCTACCCCCCTTAAAAGTTTTCGCCTTTGAGGTTTGAAAACAAATGTCAAAATCCTTATTATCGTATTAAGAGGTTGTTGGTAAAGTTTACCTAATGATGGTATATTCTACTCTTTTAGGATTGGGCTAATACGGAAAGACAGTTGTGGTAGGCTTTGATCCCATACGTCGATCCTCTGCCTGACGAGGGCAGAAAGATCGTTGTATCCATTCCTAGCCCTGGTAGATCATGGTCTTCTGCTCGGTCAAAGCAGTGAGTCCATTGGTATTTACCCAGGGATGAGAATTGGGTTAAGCCACGAGTACTTCGCAGATGTGTGGTTCCGTAATTTCATAGTCCGATCAATCTAATTGTTTAGCCATCATTGGAAAGTTTAAATCTCCTATTTATAAGGTTGTCCTTCGGGTCTTGGTCAAAGATTGTTCTCGTTTTAGTTCATGTCCAAATTAGTGATTAATGAATCTTTCACTATGCTTATGGTCAAACGATTATCTCAGAAAGGTTTCCAATGGCCTAAGATTGTATTTGTATGTTGCAGTTTCGATCCTAAGGCTAACAGGTTATGAGCAAAGCATGCCTTGTTTTTCATTAATTTTGAGAGGGGAGGAATAATCGGAAGTTCTAAGGTATTCTGGTGGTTTAGAGTGCTAATAACGTTAAGATGGACGCAGTAAGGCAATCATACATACAAGCATTTATAAGGTGACAAGAAAATAAAAAAAAAACAATCCATACATTCATATTAAATTCAAAGTGCCATTAGTATGGCTAGTTACATCATACAACATGGATTACATAGTTTTCTAGACATTCCAACATAAGGAAAAAAATAACTTAGTCAAGCAAACGTCCTAACTATCCTTCAACACAAGCAGGTAGAACTAATCGACTCAAAGCAAACTACTAATTATCGGAAAGGTTATGCTACTACTCTTCTGGATCGGGCAAAGATGGGGGTACTCCTTCCCCATGAGGGAAGGAATCACCGGAATGGGGAAGAAGGAAGTAACGGTTGCTAGGAACGCCATTTTCCTCGACAGGGAAATGGATTTTGGATGAGAATGTAGGTGAGTTTGGGAGGGGAGATCCTAAGGATGGGTATGGGAAGGACTTGAAAATGTGTTTAGAATTTGTTTGGGGAAAGTGGGGTGGAATGGGTTTGAGAAAATGAAATTTGAGACGAGCTAGAGTGAAGAGGATTAATGTTGGTTTTCGAGAGTAAATGGGTGAATGAAGTGGGATTGAGGAAGGTTGGAATGTGTATTTGAGATGAATTGGTGGGAGTAGAGGAGGGATTGGGATGAATTTTGTGTTGGGTTTTAGAAGTGGTTGTGTAAGTGGGGTTTGATGGAAGGGGTTTGAGATGGGTTATGGAAACGAAGTTTGGAGATGAGAAAAGTGTTGAGAATGGGTTTGAAGTATGGAGAGTTGGGAATGGAGTTTGAAGTGAATGAGCGAATAAGCTTTGTATGGATATTTTGTGGGTTTTGGGATTGAAGGAGGGTTTAGGGAAAGTATGTGGGAAATGAGGTTGGGTTAAGCATGAGAAGAGGAAATAAGGGTTTGGAGTGAAGGAGTAAAGGGGATGTGGCTCAAGTGAATGGGTTTTGAGGATTGGAAGATGGAATGTTGAGAGGGTTGTGGAAGATGTGGTTTGGGTATGAAGAAGAAGAGGTGGGTTTGAGTATGGGAGTGTGAAGATGATGGAGTGGGAGTAGAGGGAAATGAGCTCTATTTCTTGTAAGGTTTCTTATGCTTTTGGTAACTAAATTATTTTTACAATTTTTATAATATTTTATTATTGAGTTTAAAGACATCTACAAAATTTCATCTCATTTGGAGTTGTAAATAAATTATTAAAATTTTAGGAGCAACAGCTGTCCAAAATTTTAAAAAAATTTTGGATAGTTGACAGAACAGCTTAGTTTTAGCTATATTAAAATTTTTATTTTATTTCTTTCTTATTTTTATATAAAACTAGACTCATTAAACTTCAATCTGGCTTTTGAATCACCTAAATCGGAGTTGTAACGAAGGAGATATGAATTTTTGAAGTCGACTCAAATTTGCAGGAATTTCCGGCGCCAGGCCTGGGGGCTGGCAGTGCCGGGGATGGGCGCTGCAGCGCCGGGGCTCTGGAAAGCGGGCACCGGCAGCGCCGGGGATGGGCGCTGCGGCGCCGGGGCTCTGGACAGCGGGCGCTATGGCGCCGGGGCTGGGCGCTAGCAGCCGGGGATGGGCGCTACGGCGCCGGGGCTCTGGACAGCGGGCGCCGGTCGGGCGCTGTGGCGCCGGTCCCTGGAGGGTCGCCTTGCGATGACCACATTTCACACACTAGGATGAGTTACGTGATGTACCATATATGAATTTGGGGTAAGAGAAGCTGATCTATCTAAATAACATGGTTATTTCATAAGATTCCGTCAGGTTAATGGTCAAAAGTCCATTTTACTTATATTTTTACTATTCATAGTAAATTTTTGTTTACTTATATTTCTTTATCCTTGAACTTAAGGATTTTTGTTTAAGATGAATGTACATAGAAAATTTTAAAGGATAAAGGGTGAAAGGCGAGGATTTAAGGGAGATACGTTGAAATGAGGAGTTTAGACTTGGGGATTGGGTGGATTGGACTACCTAAATTTCCTAGTTGGTCGAATCGGGTCTTGTTGTCAGGTTAAGAAACTCGGATCCCCCTCTCTCTCTACTCCTTCGTAACTTCTTGAAAGTCCTACCCCTCAATGGGTCAAAACTATCAACTTTGGCCCAACATTAACTCATTCGGTCTAGATCCATGGTTCCGAGAGTCTAAACGTTAAAATTTCATCTCGTACCGGTTAATGTCCCGAGGAAATTAGAGGACAGAGTGGAGGTAAGTGAAGATTTTAAGGGGGATAGGTCGGGGGGAGGAAATTGGACTCAGGCCTGTTTGACTAGTCATGTTAAGTTGTACCAAAGGGGATTACAACGCCACTCCCAGCTCAAAATTGGGAATGACATGTCTGGAACGAGTGTGGAATGGGGCTTAAATTTATTTCACAGCTTTGCTAAATGAGCCTTGTGTTGGAGGGTGTAATGCAGGATTTCCAATCCTAGGATGATGAATTTCTAAGTATAATTGGGAAGAAAAATCCGAGAATGGGCCGTGACACTCAAAGACTCTCGGATCTATTTCCTAGCGTCATTACTTACTCTCGCTACCCAACCCTAACACTCTGGGAGTCTTACCTTCCATCTAGGAGCGTCAGATCAGGGACTGAGGTGGTTCCTAGCATTCTAAGTCCTTGTTGCATTTTCTAATATGTATCCTCTCAGGTCAGCGGACGCGTTAGTGAGTTCATGACCCATGGCCCAAGGGATTCCAAACTATTGGTTTGATACCATCTGTAACGCCCCGGAAAATCGGGGGTCGTGCATAGACTCGACTCCCGAGTTCTCGAGTGTCACTTATCATGCATTTATGGTTTTTATGATTAATCAAATTTAACTGCGCAATTTGGAATTACCTGAGGCACGAAGCACAATCACACCAGTCTACTGAAATGAAGGATATCTCACATATATACAGGTTCAAAAATTATAAAGGGTCGCCCAAGGCATTGCCCAACAAAACAACAAAAGAAAGCTATGTCCAAAAAGAAATAAGCTGAGCTCGCGGCTCAGCAAATCCAAATCCAGCCCGATCAAGCCGATGGAGAGCCGCCCATCAGCTGCAAGTAGGAGAGCCCGTCCTCCTCGTCCAAGCTCGCCTCGCCAGGTTCCTCATGCTCTGAGTCACCTGCATCTATGAATGAGTCTGGTTGGTGTTTTAAAACACCATCCCAGAGTGGGAGTGAGTGATCAACTCAGTGTGAACTATTGGTCTCAAGTTACAACAGGCATCAATTGTAATATGAATTTAATGAAAAGCAGACAATCATCAACACCTAATAACTCTTATTTAAAATGCATGCATGCGGGATGATATGATGCATGCCCTCGCTACAACATTCCCTCAAGCGACTTCATCTAACGATCGCATATGACAACACTCCCTCAGAGCGACCTCGACTTCGGAGTCGCCACCCTAACTAATGCGTGCAATGCGATCGTGTTAGCCGAGTTATTAGTTAAGTCCATTCATCCAGCAGGTTGGGGATTCTGATTCACCCTACGTATCAATGCCCTAAGCTGATTGCGAGGCCAAGACCCCATCAACGTGTGAGGTCGAGACCTCGCGGTCCGTGATCCCGTCGGGTTCCTCATCCCCGACACCAAGTACATGAGGAATGCCGAAAGGAAGGGATCGCTCGCGGTCACTACGGGGAGGCGAGGTACCCCAGCGTAGGCCGACAGCTCGGACATAGTGTCCCATTCCACCATGCCCGGCTCACGAGGCTGTGGACCAGTTTCAAGTGGGTTAGTGATGGGCTACAACGGTTGTAGGGTGGTTCAGGTTCCATACATATGTGAGCAACAAGGTTAACAAACAGGGTTGGTCAGCAAGTAGGCTAGACCGCACGAATCAAGCGATCATGAGACGAGTGACATCGGGCACAAGGGACCCATGTAGTCGAACTACAGCCACCCGAACACACCCGCCCAAACCCACAGGTCTAGCTATAGCGTAGTCCTACCAATGGGACTACCGTCTCTCCTCATGATTCCTGACCAACTCAAGGGTATGGAGGTTGATTCATAGCATGCCGGCTACCAACGTATAATCTAGTACAAACCACATCATGCTCTCATACCTCTCAACATATTATTCAGATTCTCATAGGAAGCATGATTAACAATATCATGAAACAAGTGTATGTGAGGTGTGTGTGTGTGGGTGAGGAAGTTACGCACTTCCTCCATCTCAAGCCATCATATGCACAAGAGTAATGAAAGCATATATACTATGAGGTAACAATATATGGGGAAAACAATAAGGCATAAACAAAGATTCATCCATACACATAAACATGTGAGAAGCAAGAACAACATCGTGGAGGCTAAGAATGCAAATCCATATGGTTTCAACAACATACATTCCTAGGGCTTTCTCTATATTATTAAATCATAACATCCAAGCAATCAAAATCATTAAGCTCTTACTAAAATTGGTGCTAGGCCACCTAAGAACAATAGTCCGCACCTTGTGATTCGTTGGAGACTCAAAAATGACCTAGGAACGTCGATTTGGGGGCCGGTTGGTCGGAATCCCTAAAGCAAGTTCATTCATGAGAAATCCATGTAAAATCCCCCTTCATCAAAAGGGTTTTCAAGACAAAGGATGAGAAGCCTTACCTAGACGATCAATGGACGATTTTGGTGGTTGTGGTGCATGGTTTCTTCTTGAAGAAGGTGTAGGAGGTTGTGGGTTTGATCCTCTTGGGCCCCACCTTGATTGAGAGTCCACCATGCCTTCTTCCCTCTCTCTTTCTTCTCCTTTCTCCTCTTTCTCTTCTCCCTTTTCTCTCTTATAGGGCAAAATTCGTATGGGGAGAGGGGTGCCCAAATGAGGCCCTTTTTATAATTTCAGATTTGGTGAAAAAGGCCCCAAGCTTCCACAATTTCCTAAAATAGACTTATGGGATTCCCTATTGGTGTTGGGGTGGCCCTAACACCCCTCTGGCCACCAAATTCGGCGTGTAGGTGTCTTATTGTCCGACCAGGGCCCATGCAAAAATTGAGGACGAACGGATGAACGGATATATGATCTGAGTAAGCATTTCCGACCCTTAAATGGCTCTGTGGGGCCCATTCTGATTGATGGGGCATCTCTGGTGGCCCTCTGGCTATGAAATTTATAGGGTAGGTCATCGTGCGGGTGTTAGGGCCACCCCAACACCAATAAGGAATCCCATAAGTCTATTTTAGGAAATTGTGGAAGCTTGGGGCCTTTTTCACCAAATCTGAAATTATAAAAAGGGTCTCATTTGGGCACCCCTCTCCCCATACGAATTTTGCCCTATAAGAGAGAAAAGGGAGAAGAGAAAGAGGAGAAAGGAGAAGAAAGAGAGAGGGAAGAAGGCATGGTGGACTCTCAATCAAGGTGGGGCCCAAGAGGATCAAACCCACAACCTCCTACACCTTCTTCAAGAAGAAACCATGCACCACAACCCGATGAGGGGCCACGCAAAAATTGGGGGTGATCGGATATGGGGTTTGGTCGTACGGGTCCAATTCGCGATCAACGGTCATCGTGCCACGATCGAGGCCCAGATTTGGTGGGCAGGCGTTGAAAAATACATTAAACCTCCACCATAAATTTGGAAGAAATCCGACGGCTGGAAGGCCCGGAGTCTCAGTTTCTTTTGTCAGTGCCAGATTTTAATCTGGCATTGGTGGGGCGCATTGGGCAAGCGCCAGATGGTACTTCTGGGTGTCCACTGGGTCCGCAGTTCGCGATGGACCACAAGCCCAGTGAGATCTATGATTTTCTAAAGTTTTAGATTTTTCTGACCCTTCTCGGTCGTTGGGTGGCCCACACGGGCTTTGTTTAAGTGTAAACGGGCCATCTGGCTTGGCGGCCTGCATCAGGCCTTATCACTGCCTGTCTGGTCTATTAAATTGGGCTAATCTTGGATTAATTAACTCATGTATAAGCTAACATTGAGTGCTAATGGTCAGTACGTGATAGTATAAGTTAATTTAAAAAAAAATCAAGGATTTTTGGAAATCCGTAACAGTGAAAATTCGGGATGTTACAGTATGGAACCTGAACCACTCTACAACCGTTGTAGCCCATCAAAAATCCACTTGAAAATGGTACACAGCCTCGTGAGCCAGGCATGGTGGAATGGGACACTATGTCCGAGCTGTCGGCTTACGCTGGGGTACCGCGCCTCCCCATAGTGACCGCGAGCGATCCCTTCCTTTCGGCACTCCTCATGTGCTTGGTATCGGGGATGAGGAACCCGACGGGATCACGGACCGCGAGGTCTCGGCCTCACGCGTTGATGGGGTCTTGGCCTCGCAACAGCTTAGGGCATTGATACGTAGGGTGAATCAGAATCCCCAACCTGCTGGATGAATGGACTTAACTAATAACTCGGCTAACACGATCGCATTGCACGCATTAGTTAGGGTGGCGACTCAGAAGTAGAGGTCGCTCTGAGGAAGTGTTGTCATATGCGATCGTTAGATGGAGTCGCTTGAGGGAGTGTTGTGGCGAGGGCATGTATCATATCATCCCGCATACATGCATTTTAAATAAGAGTTATTAGGTGTTGATGATTGTCTGCTTTTCATTAAGTTCATATTACAATTGATGCCTGTTGTAACTTGAGACAAATAGTTCACACTGAGTTGATCACTCACTCCCACTCTGGGACGGTGTTTTAAAACACCAACCAGACCCATTCATAGATGCAGGTGACTCAGGGCATGAGGAGCCTGACGAGGTGAGCTTGGACGAGGAGGACGAGCTCTCCTACTTGCAGCTGATGGGCGGCTCTCCATCGGCTTGATCGGGCTGAATTTGGATTTACTGAGCCGCGGGCTCCGCTTAGTCTTTTGGATATAGTCTTCTTTTATTACCTGTTGGGCAACGCCTTGGGCGACCCTTTATTATTTTTAGACCTGTATATTTGTGAGATTTCCTTCATTTCAGTAGACTGGTGCGATTGTGCTTCATGCTTCAGGTAATTCCAAATTGTGCAGTTAAATTTGATTAATCATAAAAATCATAAATGCATGATAAGTGACACTCGGGAACTCAGGAGTCGAGTCTATGCATGACCCCCGATTTTTCGGGTCGTTACAGTTGGCCCACTAGCACCAACCAGTAGCAAGGTCGTTAGTTACTGATAGGGTCGGCATGCAATCTACGTCTCTACGCATCCCAACCACTATTGAGTCGGCTACGGGTTGGCTATCCTTGATGTATATTTGAAATCCGCCCCATCCATAAGGTGTGTGACAATAATTTAGTGATAGGGATAAAATATCAGCTACATTTATAATGTTGGTGGGCCACATGATCAAAAACAGTGTAGTGGATGCCTACTATCCAAACGGTTTCACTTGGCGTGACCAATATGAATCACAAATCCACTTACTTTTTAATAAATATTACTAAATTTCTATCACCTACCTAATGATCAGGGTGAATTTCATGAATGCATCATGGTGGGGTCTAATCCCAGCACATCCTTTTTACTTGCATTGGTTTGTGCGTAAAATATCTCATGCGGTATGTGCACAGGAGACTGGGACTCTCTCTCTCTCTCCTGTGGTGTGTGGTATGTGTGTGTGTGTGTTATATATATATATATATATATATATATATATATATATATATATATATATATATATATATATTTGAGAACTTTAATGCAAAAATAGTGATGAATTGAATTTGACCAAATAGTGCCTTGAGGAACTTATATTCCAAAGCTAGGCTTCTCATACGAGAGATTATGTTACAGCCCTCTTTTATTTAAAATAAAGTAGGGAATGAGGAATTGTGAGTCCAGCAGATACACACCAACATTATTATTATTAGATGAACTGAAACTATGCGGATCCAACCATAAGGTAGGTTAATCCATAAAAAATAATATACAGTATTCAAAGTATTCCGATTCAAGTATCGCCCATTTGATGATCTGATTAGCTCAATATTTTGTTTGTTTTATCACCATGGTGTGGTGCATACATTGGAGGGGCTGGATGTTATACACATACCGCATGGCCCCACATGGCTCAGCTTTCACTTTTTTTTAAAGAACATTAATTTTGTAATTTCATTTTTCAAAAAGTACATCTATATAATTTCAAATCATTCAGGCATTATTCACTAAAATATAGATTCCTTGGAGAATTTGTGATTAAAAAAACCCTATTTTTTTAAATGCATTTAGGTAAAGAGTCAAAATGGAAATTTTTTTGTTGAACAACTAAAATATCCCTTTAGGATAATACATAGCTTACCATTATGCAGTTCACAAAAGTACTGGCTTGCCTAGTAATAGGCCGATAGTGTAACCTTGGATGAATTGGATGGAAGGAGTTCATGTAGATGAGGTCACCTGGTCCATCAAGTGGGCCACTATGTGTTTCCACAAAAGGTTAAAAATCAGGCTGACTCAAAATTGATGTAGAGTGGGTCGCAGTTAATTTCATGGCCAAGATGGACCATAAAAGGCCCGATCGGAGACGGAGGTAATCCAGACCTTCAAAACTTAAAACGGTCATATCTTGTAAACCAGAATGAGTTATCGGACGTACCATATATGATTTTTGGGTAGGACGATCTACTTTAGCCACCCAATCTTCTATGCCGGGTTGCCCACGCCGAATTTGCAAGATTCCATCAGATTGACGGTCGAAATCCTTGTTTATTTTCGTTTTTACTATTTTCAGTAAGTTTTAGTTTGATTGTAACTCTTCATACATTGGGCTTTAGGAGTTACGTCCAACACGAAAAATGTTTAGAAAAATTAGGGGAACATCATAGTTTGGTCAAATAGGACACATACTATTTTTGGCCGAAAACCATGCGCCCTAGTAGGAATCACGACCGTCTATAAATAGTTAGTTTACTATTTATAGTAAGTCACGATTCTAGGAGTTTTAGTTATAGTATGATTCAGAAACTTTTTTCTAGGGTTTATGTTATTACTTAAAGAGGTTGTAAGCTCATTTTTTAATTATCAATCAATTTACGAATTTCTAGAATTTATTTCTACTTTCCTTATTTTCCCTCATGGATTTGAGAAGTCTCTGTGAGGAATCTAGAGAAGCTCCGTGGATTCGGAGTAGTTATCCCCTTGAGGAAGACGATGATTGACCTCATCACATCCATCCCTACGTAAAAAACTCAGGTGAACAGTTGAGACCTTATGCCCACCATTAAAATTGTTTAAATTGTGTGTGGGGTCTACAATGGGTGTATATGTCATCCAATCCACTCATTCTTATGTGCGGCACCAAGATGAAGAGATGCCCGAAAATCAGGACATTTCAAGACTTATGTGGGCCACTTGTAATTTTAAAAGTTTTATGTATGATTTTATACCATTCCTTATCGTGCGGCCCATCTAAGTATTTGATTGGCCTGATTTCTTAGCAACCCATTGATGGGAAAAGTAGATCTTATACATATTATTATGGGTAAAAATGGACTGGCCACCGAGAAGAGGCTAGTTAGAACACATATGCACAATGCGAGGAGGTCGGCCAACACCAGTCATGACCAAGGAGATCCTCAACGGCTAGGGAAGCACACTCTATCATACTTCGTTAAACAACCCCGAGCTCCTCCACGACTCAATCCATGTCCGAGCTGTCGCTCGAAACATCTCTTGGTAAAAGCCCCCGAAGTACGAACTTGCCTTGTATGAGTAAATGAAGAGGATGGTCATCCCGATGTCTCACCTGTATTCTATTAAGGAAATGAGCTCAGTCTTGGCCCTCTAACACGACTTCCAAGGGCAGGTCGGTAGGTCGGTAATCTACTCAATGCCACGGGAAAACCCGACCACAACTCACTAGAGAATCTAGGTCGGCAAAACCCTTATTCGGAATGACCGTCCACCTCAGACTCATACCAAGCGTTTCTACTGATTCTGACTTGGTTCTAATTGTAACTACCCAAGGTCCCAGCCGAGGATCTCGGAAGACGATTACAACACGGATCTACCTGAGATCTTCGCCGAGGATCTCAGGAGATATCCACGACACATTCGGGATACAAATCCCTCTACAATACGCACCTACTAAATACGGAATCTCCATCTACGCCATCGCTCATCTTCAACTATAACTAGGAATGCCTCTAATGGTGAAATTAAGGTGTGCACAAATCAAACCCAAAAAACCCTACATTCTAGTAGACCTAGCTTTCCTGTCTAGCTTTGGTATTGGAGGGTCCCCTGCTGCAGCCATGGTCTCCATCTTTATCTTCTCTTGCAGGTCTCAAGTGGTCTAAGGAGGACGTCAAGATTTCTACATCAACACATGTTTCTCCCAAGTAGTGCTCATTTACCATGAGTCAGGCAGTCAAGCCAAAGGCAATCATTTTGTGTACAACACTTGCAAAAGAAATCTAAGATGATAATTCTAATGTGAAATGCCTTTTGTACAAATAAAAGATCGCCCTGATAAAAACTAAGATGGGTGATATCAATTTAAACTTCTGCCTAGCTTAAAACCTCTCAAGTTCTGTGGTCCACTTGAGTTTTCTAAGAAGATCATTTTTAAATATTGCCTTATTCTCCGCGAGACACTTCTGGTGAATAGGTATGATGAAATATAAACATCATGGTGGCCCCGTATATAAACTTAGTGTTGGTACCTGTACTACAGTCCATCTAAGTCGTGGATCGGGCTGATTTTGCCCTACGGCCTAGCATCAAGGAGCATACTTAATCGATGGAAAGGATTTCAAATATGCAATATGGTAGGCCCAAAGAGATTAAATGTTTTATGCATTGTAAAAAGTAAGTATTGTAGAGGATTTTTTAAATTAATTAATTTATTTATTTTTAACTTTGCAAACAATTCCTTCCTTTAAAGAAACCCTAAAATCAAGAGTCTTGGTTTGGAGGGTTTTGATTGGATACATAACCCTTACTACAACTAAGTGGGGGCTGTTTCCACCATCAGATTACTAACTTGGATGATGATATGAACCATTCATGTTTTGGAGTCTACACTATTAAGGCTATGGGAAGAAATATCTGTTATGAGTTATTGTGCATGAAAATGAACATGGAACATTTAAAAGTAACTTTCTTAAGTACTCATTCTCAAATCCAAGATTCAAAGGTCAGGATCATCAATGAGGCATGATTATATGAATATAGCTTCTATCTGATAGTAATTAGGACATGAATGGTTCAATCAACCTAAGGATGCAATCTAGGGCTGAAAGTAGACACCATAAGGTTATAGGTATGGGTCACCACTTGGTAACTTAGGTTTTATATAAAAGGTCTATTTTTGTAATTTAAATGAATTTAAATGCCCGCTTTTTAAAATGTGTTATAAGATTAAGGTATGATTATAATTAGATTATAAGTAGGTAGATAATTGTAATTAAACTTTTAATATCGGCGTTTAATTGTAAATTTCCCTTAAAAGAAGAGGAAGGCTTTGATACTCTGGCTGAGCATCGTGGATGATAAGCAAGCGTTGAGAAACCATTCACATGGCACACAAACAAGCTTCAATACTGAACCGGCAAAATTATGGATCCCACACTAGATAATCACAAACTATAAATTATACTTCTTTTGTTAAATAACTATTGTATTGTTGATCATTTATTGGACGGTGGAAATGAAAAATATCAACGGTTCTATTTCTGCAAACAAGTGTCCACGAATTAGTAATTAGATTAGCCAAACAATATGATTTTATGCCTCTCACTGATTTCTAGCGGGTTATATAAATCAGGTTGACTAAGGTGTATTTTGGTACAATTTTCCATGGCTTGTACCAATTAGGGCTGAAAGTCGTGTGGGTTCAACCCGATCTACCTGTGACTGACCCGACATTGGGTTGGGCTCAGGCAGGATCTATCGGGTTTGGTCTTAGGCTTGGGCTATACAAACACCAACCCAATAAAACTTGGGTCGGGCCTGACCCAACTCGAAATCAATCGATATATAAGTTACTTATAAATTATAATTGAGTGTCGATTGTCAATATTGAAAGCATAAGAAATTCCAGTACCATCAGGTCTCATTGGTCCACGTCATTTTCGATAGCTCAAGCTAACAAGATATGCTGGATTTCTCTATCCCAAATAGATTGTGTGCCACATAGTACGGCTTTTAAAAGAGTAGTATTGTATTTTAGCTTTTGTTTAGAAAAATTAAAGTTTTTTAAAATAAATAACTACATGTATAATTAATAAAGTTATAAATACAAAAATAAGATGTGTATTCAAATATAATACACTAATATAATAACAAAAAGATTACCCTGTATCACCTGACCAATTTGACCAATCCTGCTTGGGTTGGGCTTGGGTTGAGACTTGAGAATTCCCAATCCGAGGTTGGGTTAGGGTTGAGGTATAGGAACCTTAGATTGGGCTAGGGTTGAGCACCAACCCGACCTGACCCGACTCGACCCGACCCGACCCACCGACTTTCAGCCCAAGTACCAGTGTACCCTTCAAGAGAATATGTCGGCACTGTAGCCGTTTGATATCTAGTAATATTCAATGATAGAGACTGTTGGTGTGAATAAATAAAAGACAAGTGACTTTCTAAAAAATCTTCAAAATTGGAACATGGCAGGCTTTCGAATCAAGGGCCCACAAAGCAACGGTTTATGAGACAGCCGAATTTAAATGAAAAGGTCTCAAGTCCGTGGACCACAAGGGCGGTCTACTAGAGGATAACTTCTATCCTGCTTAGTGGACGTGAAATCCAACCGTTCCAATAAATTGGGCCTACCATGAGGATCACGGAGCCGTATCCACTCATCAGCTAAGCCACTGTAGAAAAAAATGTATAATAAATAACAAAATATAAGTGTGGTCCACTCGATGAGAGGATATGGATGATCTTTGCACAAGGTTATCCTCATTTGGGGCCAACCTGTTGGATGGGTTAGATATGGCATACACATGAGAAGTTGGAAGTTATCCGTTGGATAGAGGCTAACTTGTAGTCTAGTTGCTTAAGTTCAAGACTTAGGGCTGTTTGTTAACTCTGAAAAATAGTACTTTTAACGCGGAATAATTATTTAAATAAGGAAGAAAAGAGAACTTGCAAATAAATATTTAAATAATAAGGGATTTATAAATAATATAAAAATAATTCATTTGTAAAAAAACACATCACTAAAATTTCAATTAATTTTGAGTAATTTTCTTATATCACTGGACCCTCGGAATACATTCTCTATTTAAAAACTTACTTTTCTATCCATTTTTGTGGGGTTTTATATTTTTTTTTTTGAGACAAAAATATCCTTGCATTGAGATGCTAGACATTTTCGAAGGCCAAACATCATTTTATGCATTTTGGAAGGAAAAAAGGCATCTTTTGTGATGCTACTACTCTACGCTAAACTACCACAAACTCTCCAACAAATTGCTTTCTTAAACTATTATTCTCTATATAGTTTTCTTCTTTTACGAATTTTACACGCATTGGTTTGCTACCCATGGAAGATGACATAGGGGAGCACGTGATGAGGTCAAGTACTGTCTTCCTCGATCAATAAATACCTTGAATCCACGAGACACTCTTGAATCGAAAATAGGTTTCTTGAATACATGAGAGAAAATAAGAAATTATTAAGAAGTTTATTGATTGAATTGAATAAATGATACTGAAAAAAAAAATAGTTAACATCCTTAAATAACCATAAATAAACCCTAAAACATAATTAAAAGAATCCTAATCAAATAAGGAAACAATTTTTTTTTAAAATGCAAATTTCCATCGCCCGTCGACCTGTCGAGTCGATGGGTTGAAACAGCAAAAAAGTGTCCAAAGATTTAAATTGAAAATTTGTGATTTTCGACTTGTCGAACAGTATTTTAACCTGTCTAAACTAATAGAAATCAACCAACAAGCAATCTGGAATTTCTGGCGGAATTTTGACCTGTCAACCATAAAGGTCGATCGGTCGAACTTTGCTAAAATTTTGTTGATTTCTCATTGGGCTTTTTCTGGTCCATGTGCGTTAGGAACGTGCTTGAGCCTCGTCCTACATCAGACCCCTCTACTTGAAAAAAATTTTGTCCTCGAGTTTGGTTTACGATACATGTTCAACTTCCTCAAGTTCTTCAACGGACTTGGTTCATAATACGTATTCAACTTCGGGTGTTGACATTTATTATCATCTTCCTTATACTCTTCAGTGGGCTTTTTGGATCTCTTATATACATCAACATGAATAGTTGCTACCCGAACTGGCATATTCTTCCCTGTAATACTCATTCCAGGTAGTTTAGGCAATGGAAACAAATCGAGTGCAGGTTTAGGAACTTGGGCACATACAATTTCAAATTGTGCCTATTCGGTAGATTGATTCTTCGGGTTGTTGAAGACGAACTCAACCTTAGAAAGACCAATCTCCTGCATAGGGGACAATTCGTTGTGAAGTTCCCTGAGCGTAACAACCTTGAACTCCTACAACATTGGTTTTGCATCTTCTGGAATGTTCACAGTCTCCCCATCTGTGTCCTTTTCTACTAATGCCACCATCACTCTCGTCTCTTCAGAGTGTTCGATGAAATCTCGTTCGTTCACAAGAGGCTATTCGTCCACTTTAAAGGCATTGGATTGGTTCTTCGTTTCCACAGGGGTCACATGTATGCCACTGACGAATCCGGTGGCCTATTGTTACTCCTTCTTGTCTAAATCACCTCTCGTCGACAAACAATAGGACTTTTCTAAATAATCTCTCATTGATCGGTTATCCTACTGACAATTTTGGAATTGTTGGAGCAATACCTGATTATAGTCACGAGGGAGGAACCGTGCGCGCGACAATTTCTTCATTCACGGCCATGTACAGATTAGTGCTTTCATTTGCCTTGTTCGCTCAAGTTGAAGTTGCTCCCACCGAGTCAAAGCTCCACCCTTCAACTTGTACGTCACCAATTTAACCTTCTTCTCCTCAGGAATTTTTATGTAGTCGAAGAAGTGCTTTGACTTCTAGTAACCAATTGAAGAAGTCCTCGATGTGGAGATGGTTGTTGAAATTAAGAAGATTGACTTTCATGTTGAATTATCATTTCGTCCGATCTATCCAATCAATCCCTTGTCCAAGATGTTGGGGAATCATGTCGATGGATCCCACCTTCTCATGTGCGATTCTGAAGCTCATGTCCAAGATCCTTTAGTTGAAGTGAATTTGAGGACAAAGCAACATCCCAAACCTACTTTCATTAGCGAACTGTTGAACTCACAGATCCATGTTGAACTTATTAAATTACTTAAAGAGTTCATCAATTGCTTTGCATGAGGTTATCATGAGTTGCTTGAACTAGATTGAAACCTGGTCAAATACAGGTTACCCATAAAAGATGGTTATTGATCGTATAAACAACCACTTAGGCGGATGACAGCCAAAGTTACCCAAAAGATAAAGAAAGAGATTGAGCAGCTTTTTAAAGCAGGGTTCATCAAACCCATCAAATATGTCAATTGGATTTCAAATGTAGTACCGATTATTAAGAAAAATGGTAAACTCAAAGTTTGTATTAATTTCAGAAATTTAAATTGAGCCACACGAAAAGATGAGTATCCCATGCCCATGGTCGATCAACTAATCGACCGAGCTGCATGACATCAAATGGTTTATTTTATGGACGGCCATTCAGGATATAAGCAAATAAGTATTGCAACTGAGGATGTCCCAAAGATAACCTTTAGGTATCTTGGACCTTTGGAAATTTTTTGTTGGGTCATTATGCCATTTGGACTAAAAAATACATGAGCTACTTATAAAAGAGCTATGAATGCTATTTTCCATGATATGATTGGTCATTTCATGGAAATTTATATTAATGACGTAGTAGTTAAATCGATCGATCCAACCGAGCATTTCGCTCACTTATGAAGATCATTCGAAAGAATGATGATTCATAAGCTAAAATAAACCTACTTAAATGCACTTTTGGTGTATCGGCCGAAAACTTTTCAGAATTTATGGTATATCAAACAGGGATCAAAATTGATCAGCATAAGGTTCGAGCAATAATAGAAGCCCGGCCACTGAGAAACAAGACTGAACTATAAAGGTTTCTTGGCAAGATCAGTTTTGTACGTCGATCATTTCTAATTGTGCAGGAAAAACTAACGTATTTTCTCTATTGCTGAAACTAAATAAAGGAAATAAGTTCAGGTGGAAAGCAAAACATCAGTGGCTTTTGATAAAATTAAAGATTATTTGACAAAGCCACTAGTGTTGATGCCACCAGTCAAAGGTCAAGCACTCAAGCTGTATGTCGAGGCTTCTGTAGAATCGGTTGACATTATAGTAGCATAAGATGATGATGATCAAAAGCAACGAGCAATTTATTATCTTAGCTGGACATTATTGGATACTGAGAGGTGATATTCCGCTATAGAAAAATTATGTCTACCATTGTATTTTATAGCCATAAAATTATGTCATTATTTATTAGTCGAGCCGATCAATGTTTCGACAATTGATTTAGTTAACTATATGTTGAATCGGCCAATTCTAAATGGTTGAATTGGCAAATGGGTTCTGAGGTTAATCTAACATATGTATCACATATGTCATTATTTATTAGTCGTTAAAAGACCAGGCCATAACAAATTTCTTAGTCAATTACCCTTTGGACATTGAAAATCAACTTCTTCCGAAAGCATCGGACACACACACACACACACACACACACACATAATATACCAATCACCTTAGAAACTCCCAAGGATCAGGAGTAAGGTTCGTCTTGATTGACCAAGCTGGAAGGAAACAAGAATTTATATTCCATCTTGAGTTCAATTGCACTAATAATCAATCTAAATACACGGCCTTGATAATTGGTTTAGAAATGTTAGTGGAATCAAGGGAAAATAATATATTAGTTATGGGTGGTTCACAATTAGTAATAAACAATTAATTGGACCATTCAAGTTCACTAGTACTACTTTGCAACCGTCTTATGATCTGATGACTCAGTTGCTGAACAAATTCGATGAAGTTGATTTAAAACATATAACTCAAGAAAATAACATTGATGTCAATGAAATGACACAATTGACAACAAGACTTTAGAGTGTTCAGGGTTAAGATAACAAAATAATTGTTGTTCTGAGGAAGTTATTGCATTCGATTTTCTAAAGGAAATCGATTGAAGAAATTTGTCAAGTCGAGGTGAACGATGATGTTGGAGGGTCCGATCATAAACTATCCTCAGTTTTCCTAGGCCAAAATTAGCCAAGATATTAGGTGAACGGCCATAAATTACATTTTGATCAATAATGGATTATACGAAAGGGGAGCTAATGGTGTGCTATTGCGATGTTTGGGCAAGAAAGAACCATGTTAGCCATGGGTGAAGTGCATGAGAGAATTTGTGGAGTACATCAAGTTAGGAGGAAAATGAGATTTACACTTTGGTGGTATGGATATTTCTAGTCGAGAATGACAAAACGATTGTATGCAATATGCCAGATGATGTGAAGCATGTCAGAAACATGGGACAATATAACATGTATAGACAACCGAATTTTATCATATTATTAAACCTTAACCATTTTGGGGATGAAACATTGATTTAATAGGTAAAATTTATCCTCCTTCATTAAAAGGTCATAGTTTCATCATTGTGGCTATCGATTACTTCACTAAATGGGTAGAAGCAAAGCCCATGATAGGAATCAGTCATTAAGAAATTATTAAATTTATTGAAACCAATATAATCTACTGATTTAGGATTCCTGAATCGATCACTATAGACCGAGGCACAACTTTATCGTCCAAAGGAGTTAAAGAATGACCAATCAATATAAAATTAAGTTGTTGCATTCATCACCTTAATATGTTGAGACCAACGGCCAGGCCGATGCTAGTAATAAAGTCATTAAAAATATTTTGTACAAGATGATTGATGGAAACCCCAGAGAGTGACATGTAAAGTTATTTGAGGCCCTTTGGGCTTATCAAAATTCATTTCGGACAAGCCCATGGATGAGTCCATTCATGTTTACATTTGACACGACGCGGTATTACCTTTGGAGATAATTGTGTCATCCTTAATGGTAGCTTATCAAGGTAATCTCATATTAACCGATTTCACAAAAGTTATGCTAGACGATCTCGAGAATTTAAATGAAATACAGTTGAAAGCTTTGGACTCTATTATGTCCAAAAAATCTAGCTGGGTAGCCCGAGCTTATAATAAGAAGATGAAAGGAATGTTTAATTTTGGAGAAGGCGATATTGTTTGGAATGTAATATTACTTCTCAGAACTAAAGATGTTACTTTTCGCGAATGATCACCCACTTGGGATGGACCATTTACTGTTGAAAGTTTCTCTAAGGAGGTGCTTATGTCATCACAATATGTGGAGAAAATTAAAAAAAAACTATCAACGGTCAATGTTTAAAGACCTATCATCCTAGATATGATGAGATTAGGCAAAAAGATGGCTAGATTAATCACAGTTCATGCAAAATATGTTAAAATTGGTTGAGAATTAGAGACAGATGTAAGGAAATATAAATTTTATTATTAGGCCGATAAGAGTAGAGAAAGTGTGGTCTACGCTGATTACACATATATAAAAAATACAAAAAAGGAGGCCTAGTCGAGATGCAGTTTAGGCATAAGCTGCCTTCATTTCTTCAAACTCCTTAAAGGCACGCTCCCTGATGAGTTCGGTCGTCTTCCTTTGGGCCTTTTAAGTTCTCCACTATTCAAAATATGGTCAAGGAAGTGTAGAACATGGTCGATATGACGACCGATATTGTTGGCTTTGTGCTTTGCTTCTTTCTTCTATTCATTGCTTTCACATGACCGAGCTTGATAAATATCAAGCTGAGAGTTGATGAAATTCAAAAGATTCTGAGAGTAGTCTAAATCCCTCCCAGGGTAAAGGCACTCAGTCTCCTGAAGATCATCATTGACCTCTTTGTGTTGAGCTTGGAGGGTCTGTAACATCACTTTATTAAAATGATGTTGTCTAGTCTAGTGTAGGCGATTATACCAGGCCACATCATATTGGTTAGAGAGTATGTTTGACTCCCTGTGAATGGTGGCATGCTCATTTGCATGAGTGTCCAGTATTTTGAGGTCTTTTTCAGCGATAAAATAAGCATTGTCAACACGTTGGAGCTTGGTCAGAGCATCTAGGAGTTCCTTCAATGAAGCATCATTCTCCACAATATCCTGGAACTCACAGACAAATGGGTAAATGTCAAACTGGAGAGAGGAATGAGCAAAAGAATCAATCTTAAGGGGAAGAATTTCTCTTAAGAAAGCTTGAGCCCAATCAATGGGGGAAAAAAAAAGGCTACAGTGGTCTTGATAGAAATAAAAGTTTTGAATTTGGAAACAAGAAAGATTTGAGTGTGCAGTGGAGAAAGAACCATTGACTCCTTTATATAAGGCTTAGGGAAGTCTAGCGTGCCCGAAGTCGAAGCGTCATGGCGATTGAAGTGCCCATTAATGGTAAAAAAAACATTCCCAAGGAAGATGGAATGAGTAGGTGCATGACTTTTCATGTTTGTGCCACGTTATCAAGATGGTTATTCCTTTTAAGCATTTGGGAAGACAAATAACTAAGTATCGAAGGCATTGTTAATGAAGAAGGCACTGTGGCTAATTGCATTAAAAATAGAGATATACAAGCCGACAGTATAACAGTGGAAGAGGCAGACAAATTTATGGCAATGGGAACTCAAAAGAAGAAAAAGTACTAATCGTCACTTGCAGCTTCAATTGTCTTGCCTCCTACTGATCGAGCACGATTTTATTCTTTGAGGCCGAGCGTACCATCCATCAATCAATGGAGTATGCTCTTGCATGAAGACGCTCGAGGCCTTAACAACGGCTTTTTTTTTTTACCACGTATGATCTTGATTAATTATTTTTTTCTCCTCTTTTAATGCCTTTAGTTTATCATCCATTGCTGAGTTTGATCCTTCAAATCAGTTAGAGTTGAGTTTGACTTCTTTAGTTTGCCATAGACAGTGGAAAGCTTTTCCTAGCAGTTGTGAGCTCGGTCATTTTGAGGGACACAATTGTATACTCAAACTAAAGTCTGTCGACCGCCATGACTCTATCCTAGTACTCATGAATTAAATTCAGAAATTTATAGAGTACAAGCATCTCGATCGACAAGGATTCGTCAAACCGAGATAGAGTTTTGGTAGCGATGGATAAGAAGATTGAGTCCTCGATCGATTCCGAAGAAATGATGTCAGAAGCTCCGAAACGAATGAGAACTCGTAATTCCTCTTGAACTTACTAGAGCTCCGATAAAGGTGCTGGGGACTCAGCCACCAAGGTATCACTGGTAAAGGCTTGGTCAAAGGAGGATAAAATATCTTTTATAGGAATGGTATTCTCAGGTGATGAAGGGAGGGCATTAAAAGTATCAACTGGCACGGGTAATAGAGTAGGAGCATTGGCCCCGGGGATCTCTGTGGGTATAGATCAATAATGAGATGCTTTAGTAGTGTGAGAGAAGTCCTCTTCTATTTCTTCTGCTATGTCCAAGATGACTACCTATGCTTGTTGACATGGATCGAATTTGTCTCCTCGGTTAGTTCTAGGGATGAATATACTAAATGGAAGAAGCTGGAATCACATGAGAAACGACCGCTCTAGATGAATCTCGCAACATTGGTGCAACTGACTCCACAACTCCCTAACCTTGATCATGAGTGAGCGACGAAGTCATATAATACAAAAGGAGATTGAAAGACTCCACAGGCTGATACACTATTAACTCTTCTTGAGTATGACTTTCTGGTCTACGAATGTCACTTATAGACTCTATAGAGTCAGAAACATTAAGTCTTTCTTTGGGAGACTAAGCTGGATCAACCAGAGTAATTGAGATCAATGTCTTAATCTGAGAAGGCGATGCAGAGATGGGTTGTCTCTTAGAGGCCGAGAGCTCCCTGGTCACTGTGAAGAAGAAAAGAAGGGAATTAGAGGGAATATGAGAAATATGAAGGGGGGGGGGGGGGGGGGGGGGGATGATACAAACGACATCCACCTAAATTAGACTAAACAACAACGGTGGAAAATACGTCGACTGCTGGTGAAATTTTGGTGGGATCAATGATCAAAACTAAAGCTCGATTAGAATGTGGAAAGGGAAGAGGATTGGGCCGATATGGCTTGAGAAAATGATCAAATGGGATTTTGGGATCATTCAATCTTTCCTTTTCTCTATTATTTATTAAATGCCCTGTTGAAGTGAGCATCCTTGTGTCTTTTATATGCCTATTCCATCTCCCAGGAATATTGTAAAGGAGGAACACCCAGCTAAAACTTGGTTTTATAATATTTTTTGAAAGTTGCAATAGCTTCGGTTAAAGAAGAAATACCTGAATTTTTTGGGGCAGATTGACCAGAAGAAGCAAGAGATGTAGGAAGAGGGGCTGAAAGAGGTCCAAACTCTAAAAACTTCAGAATAGTCATAGACGTTGTAGATGCTTAGATGGATAAAGCTGTAGAAACAACTTTCATTGGACCCATTGTTGAGCATCAAATATTGCATATTTTCCCCAAGTTATATCTTAGTTTTATGAACATGATGCTGCTTAATGTTATATTTTATACATGTTTGTATTATAAGGTGAATCTAAGAGCTTGGATTGAAAAGAATGTTAAAAGCATGGATTTAATGCTCAAGAATCACCAAGGCAAGGGATGGATCTTAGGAGATCAAGATTGAAGATTTCAACACCTCAAGATCCAAGGAAACTGAGTAAAGAATGAAGAAAATCGAAGATTTTAAGTGAATTTACGTATGCTTCGACTGGTCTAAGCTCTGGCTCGACTAGTTGAAGCTTCGACTGGTCTAAGCTCTGCTTTGACTCGTATAAGCTCCTGCTCGACTAGTCGAGGAAACTTCGACTTGAACTCTAGCAACATGAAATTTTTAATTTGCACGATCTTCGACCAGTTGAAGGTGGTCCTCGACTAGTCAAAGGCGGTCCTTGACCAGTCGAGGGTTACGAACATTTTGCGCGGACGATGTAAATTTGAGGCGGTTTTTGGATTTTTCCAAGTCGGTGCGAAAGGAGGTGATGCACAACTATAAATAGGAGTCCCCAGGGCATCCCTAAGCATCATCTAGGATTTTAAGGAGCTTAAGCAAAGGGTGGAGAAGTCTCTCAAGAGTTTTTCTTCTTTCCTAGTTTGTTTTTAATGCTTTTTTTTTTTTTTTTTTTTTTTTTTTTTTTTTTTTTTAGGGTTTTGATTCCAATCATGTCTATGGTTGGCTAAATCCTTTAGCTAAGGCTAAAGGGTGAAGCTTGTAGCGTGATTGGGATGTTTTCTTTGCTTTCATTCATGTTTTTATTGAACCTTATGGATTCTAGTTATTTATTAAGGAATACTTTTAGTTTTTAATGGTTTGTTGTGACTTAAATTACAATGGATCTGCAATAGCTTTAAGTATCTTCTTTTCCTGTTTTGAGATTGAGAAGTTAGGAAATCCTGTTATTCACCATTGTCCCATAGGCATGGTCAAGTGATGTAATCCTTCCTAATCTTCCCAATTCTCTTATGTTTGATTGTGAGATTGGTATATCCTATTGTTTATCATTGTCTCCTGGGCATGGTTAGGAGATGGAATCACTCCTAATCTTACAACTCTCATATGTTAAGACTAGATTCATGAGATGTTCAGAGATTTAATTATCTCTCTTTTCCAATTGGATAGGATAAGACTCCAATTCCAATTGCGAGCCTTGAATCAAGCAAGGTAGCATCCTGAGAACCTACAAGTGGATCCTTGGCACCCTAGTTCCTACTTTGAATTGATAGTTTTCACAATCGCTCACAATTACTCTTTTATTCCAGATTTAGGTTTAGATCTTAGTCTACTTCTAATTCTAGGTGCTTTTAAAATACACACAAGAATAGTCCCTGTGGATTTGACCTCGGTCTCACCAAGTTATTATACATCACGACCCTACACTTGGGGTTGTGAACACCTGTACTTATAGTTTTTAGACGCTTTGGTTCAAGTGAAGTTAGCTCGATCAATCTTATCAATGTAAGAGGAGAAGGTTCGACAACCCTTATTGGGACTGGAGACATGACGATTGATGCGACCGATGTCGTCTTCTTTGATCAAGTCTTCTTTTAAACATGAGACACGACCAACAGAGGTATTGTGGACTTTTTAGTACCTTCGATCATTGCTTTTTTCTTCTCGGCCATAGGTTTCTCCACTCTGGATGAAGTAGGAGAGAGTCGGGCATTGATTAACTCATGGGATCTACTGAGTAAAGTCCTATAGTAATTTTTCATCAATGGTAAAATGAAGATAGTTGTTGGAGAGAGCTAGGGAAGAGTGGAAGCATAAAAGTGGAGCTAACAACATTAAAATTATTGTAAAGGGTATGAAACATACTGACTGAATCCACAACTGGCTGATGATTCAGAGGCTGATTGCAAGTTTAGTTAATTAATGGATAAGGAACGCCTTTAGACAAATCGAACTGATGAGCAAGGAGATTAGGGTAGTATTGCTCAATCTCGGCCTTAACATTAACACCTGAATTTACTATGCCACCGTATGGAAGGTCTTTATAAATGAAATAACTTTTCCAAGCATGATCTCTGAGGCCAACCATCTCGATATCGGTCGATTCATATTCTTCTGTGAACCAGGCCAAACCAAATTCTTTATCATTGAATGGACAGAAAGAGCAGTTGGGTTTATCAAGATTAAGAGAAATAAAAAAGTTCATATACTCGGCAAATGAATTATTAATTTAGGGCAAAGGATGTTGCAGTGGCCGAAAGATGAAAAATCCAGATCCATAGGTACATACTTAACGAAAATTGCCCCAAAATACTCATAAGCCACATCTGAACAAGCTAAATAGGTCTGCCATAATGGTGAAAACCTTTGTTGGTTGCTTTAAACATACAGTGATGCAAGTGAACGAGCATGAACAGGCCAAGAGCAAGCTTGAAATTGCGGTAGAACCGTTATTGTAGAAGTATGGAATTTGTCCAAGTGTCCTAGAGGGGGATGAATAGGAATTTTCAAAAATTATTTTCTTATAACAACAAACAATGCCTAACTTCAACCAAGATAAGTAAGGCAAAGTAACTTTATGGCTTCCAAGCCAATAAAGGGTCCAAACACATAGGCTACATAAGATTTATATGTAAAGCAACTAGCTTATGAAGATAGTGTATGTGAGAGTGTGTGGGATGTGATTCCTATCAATGCTTAGACATTCACTTAATCATGCATCATAATAATCATTCAATAAACGTAAGCATAATTAGATCAATGCACAAAGAGAAATTCCAAACACAATCATATATAGTGGTTCGGCTACTTGCTTATTCTACTCCCGGCTGACGCACTCTCTCCTAGAGTGTAACGGATTTCACTATCTAATGGTTTTAAATCAGGTTAACCATGAACCTTCATAACCTACACAAGGTTAACTAATGAGCCTATACAAGGCAACCTTAGATGCCTACATAAGGCGACAAGTCCTACACAAGGACACAATTAGGAGCTTACACAAGGCAACCTATGTAACACCCCAAGCATTTCAATACACGAGTATTGAAAGTTCTCGAGTATTACAATGGAAATTAACATATATGTATATATGTACGATACAAATCTAATTATCCTAACCTTACATCAATTCCCTGACATAAATCTAACCATTGGGAATGATTACATTCATAGATCAAATCATCTGACTGTTGATTTTAAAGACTAGACTATCCATCATGAGACTTGACTTGTGTACTTCCCACAACTAAATTATCGAATCTAACCCTTAAGAATAGCTTCCATCTATAAATCAGGTCATCCAACCATTAATCACGTGGATTAGTACATGTACATTCCCTTGAACTAAATCGATGTATGATCCTTTATCCATAAGGATTTGGATATAAGTTCTTTAATAAGAATTACTTAAAAATGTTCCACGACCATATAGAATCATTAGATTTCGTAGAGCTCTTAGATTAACAATAATTACGAAAATAACATTGACCTATACACTAAATCCTATATCACATGGTTCTCTCTATCCGTTTAATGGGAAACTTTATACCATGCCTAATCATCCTAAATTAACCATACACAATGAATTTCAGTCCTTAGATCATGGTAGAAATGACCCCAATGGACAGATCAGCCATTGACTGTTAATTTTGGGGCCACCTGATCATTGGATATGCTTTAACTTTGAACTCAACCCCTCAAATTAGATGGGAAAATGAATGGACAGTATAGATTTCTCAAAAACCTCACAATGGACCCCACCCTGCATTGTGCAAGTGCACAACAGGAGTTCACCAACCGCGCACCGAACCAGCAGTCGGATCAAACAAAACCCGAAAGCGGAGGGATTTCTCCCTACCGCCACACTAACGGACAGTGTCTGCTGGTACGAGCCGTGGCCCACCATGATCATCCTTCAGGACGATCTAAGCCGTCCATCGTGTCCGGGAGATGAAGTAGACCAAAACCATGCTGGCCTTGTGCATCCATGCACACACGCGTGGCCACTATGCTGGTTGCTGGGGGTGGTGACGTTATTCGCAACATAACCGGGCAGCGTCGGTTTACAGGAGTTGTGGCTTACCACCACGCAACGACAATTCGATCCAGACCGTCCATCTGGAAGCCACGACAAAACCGACCCTCCCCACGAAAGCATATTGGAGGGATCCAATGTGAAGACGTTGGCCACTCCACCCCTTTTAATACGCAAGCCGTTTCTTTGCTGCTGCGAAAATGAGTTGCGTAAGGTATTGCGCCGTTATTCTCACTGCGTAAATTAGGACCTCCGGGTTCGGACCTCTATAAAAGAGTGTCACTCTATGAGAAAGAAAATAAGAAAAGAAAGAAACCAAGACAAAAAGGGAAAAAAAGGATCATGAAGAAGAATCGCCGACTTCCTTGCTGCGCGATCCCTGCTCCAGTTACTGTTGGATATTATATAGAATAAAGTGTCACGCCCCGAACTCGGAAACCGGGCTCACAAAATTCCCGATCGCCGAATCCAGCACCGACAACCTTCGTAGTACCCCATTCTCGGTTCCCGACACCCATATGCCAGGTTCCGATCCTGGGATGCTACAAGGAGGATTTCAAACATGATTGATTTGTAATGAGCATAACCACAAGCATAACCCACGAACAATAACCACAAGAACACCATCACAAAAAAAAACTTTGAATACAGTCCGTATAAAGGGAAATACAAGATAGTGGTAATAGCAAAACTCCAAAAGCTCGGCGGCACGCTCCAACTGCGGCGAGACTACAGCTGCGTCCTGGCGTCACCTGCACGCATCAATCGTGCATAAGCTTATAGAAAGCTTAGAGGGCGGTGTAAGTGTGTGCGAACGTGCTCAGAATGCAATGCCAGAGTAATGCGGAATCATGCTGATGAGTACGTAAATGCAACCATCCGTACCAAGGCTATGCAGTACAAGATGTGAATGCTATCGGTCATACCAAGGCCATGTGATGCAATATGTAAGTCAAGCATGCCAATCCTCATCCAACTCCTCATGTCAATACAGTTCTCAGTCTGGATAATCACCGGGGTTTAGTACACTCCAAATGGCACTGTCTCTCTCCAAGCAGCACAGTCCAAGTGAGCATAAGAAACCTCACTATCCGCCTGGCCAATAGTCAGCCAATACCTATCTGGCACGTCGATAGCGAACCCATTTTCGAGCTGGTCAAACTCAGCCTAGTAATGCCCCCTACTCTCGGGCGAGTAAGGCCACACCCCTTTCCAACCTACCACGACACAGTGGGAGACGCGGCCTCATGGTATTCGGCCCTCATGCGCTCATATATCCACTCGGTCTCGAATTTGGAGTCATCCTCTGGTACCATCGGGTTCAGGGACTCTCACCCAGGGACATCTATAACGCCCCAATTGCTTAGCACAAGATTTTTTGGTATCCAACCAGCCACCCACGGTGTGTCTGTAGAGGCTATGGCCCTGATGTCGCTAGGGCATATCACAATCACACAAATGCAAGTGCATGTATCATACTATCAGTCATGCAACCATCCTGGGTGAAGCACGCGCTCATGAAGGGAAACTCCACCTATCAGGGAGCCCGCAAACAGTCTGGCCGAAGGCATATGCAATGATCAGTCCTTTCTCACATCAAGCACACATATGATGCGTATGTGTATGGTCATGAGTCATGGATCCGTACTAAACATGTTATGTAATTATGGGCTCTGCATAAAGGAAATGGGCCTAGACGGCTTAAGAATTCTAAGTATGGGCCTAAGGAGAGCGGTAATGCGAACATTTAACCAACATTGACCTCACAATGTGGACATCAAACCAACATTGCTCTCAGGGTATGGCCTACCAAAAGCACACATACCAAACGGGCCTTACACATTACATTAGGTCTCGACCCATGGGCCTTTGAAACATCAAATGGGCCTCAAACCTTGGGTCATATATGTATCAAGTGAGCCTCAATAATGGGCCACCAATACACCAGAATAGGCCCAGTCACATGGGTCTCATATGCATATCAGAGTGTGTCTCAATATCGGACCACAACCACCAAGATGGGCCTAGTTGCATGGCCATAAGAACGTTAAGTGGATCACACCAATGGGCCCTAAATACATCAAAATGGGCCACCTAACATGGGCCTCATATCTATTAAGGCGGGCCTCAACAATGGGCCACCAGTACGTCAAGATGGGCCTCATGTGGAGTCCACCAAAATGTCTACTTTCCGCCCAACCTGTTGATATGGCCACACATAAATGGAGGGGCCCACCATACTATTTATTTCTCATACAAGCTATTCATAAGATCACATGACTATGGGCCCACCAAAAAAATATTTATTTTCCATCCAATCTGTTCATAAGGTTACTCAAATCTAGGGGCCCATAGAAATGTTTATTTTCCATCCAATCTATAAGGCCATATGGACCAGGAGGTCCACCACAATATTTATTTTTTTTCATTCAACCTATTCATAAGGTTTCACATACATGGGCCCACCAAAAATATTTATTTATCATCCAAACGGTTCATGGGGTCACAAGACCGTGGGCCCACTGTACCGTTTATTTGCCGTACAACCTGTTTATTAGGCCACATGGCCAGGGGCCCATCGTGATGCTTATATGACATCCAACCTGTTCAGCCAGTCATGTGGACCAGGGGCCCACGGAATTACTACTATTATTATTATTATTTTTAATGGTCCCTCATTCAACACTGTTTCCTGAAACGTGGTCCACTTGAGATTAGGATGTACCTCATTTTTGGACTCCAGCCTTAAAATGATCTGTTAAAATGGATAGACGGCGTGGATGACACACATACATCATGGTGGGGCCCACGGCTGGGGCCGTGAGGCCCAGCCCGTCCGCCCGTCTCTGTCAGCGGCAGCAGCAAGCTGCTGCTGCTTCCTTTCTTCTTTTTTTTTTTTTCTATTTGGGGTCCATCGAGATGTGATTCACAATCCAGTCCACCCATTATGTATGTCCCACTTGTCTGACCGTCCAGACCGAGTTCCAGCTGCATCCAAGCTTCAGGTAGGCCCCACCAAGTACTTTATATATTCTGGCATGTCTTCACATGGTTTTAGAAGGTATGGCCCACCCGGTAATCAGATCACCTCAAGACTTTGGCTCAACGCCTAAAATGGGATGAGGAAGAGGATGAACGGCGTTGATTCAACAATATACATCAAGGTGGAGTCCTCATGAACAATGCCCAAAAATTATTATTATTTTTTTAAAAGGAGCCTAGCGTACAGAGACGCTGGATGTTCAGATTTTTTTTTGTGCAAATATGGGGGGAGTCCTCATGTTGGATCCCACCATACACGTGTGGAATCCAATCATCAAGTGGGTCCCACATGATCATGGCCCACCTGAAAATCATATTCATATATATATATATATATATATATATCAAACAAAATGCATATAAAATAGAAATATATAGATGAGAGTGGGGTCCAATGGAATGGGTGGATCAATACCTACCATGAGGTGGGCCTCACCGCCGGATGTGAATGGACGGAATAGATCTACACAAATCGGTGCGATCCACACCATTACAAAGGAAGGAAAGAAAGAGGGAGAGAGAATAAAAGAGTTTCAACGGTGATCACCCACCTTGTTGCGATCCTCCTTGCTCCCTTGGCTTGGAAACTCCTCACATACGGTTCTTATGGACGTCGATCGGGTTTTAACGGTGCGGATGATGATCGGACGGTTGAGATGAGAGATGTGAGAGTGTAGGGTAAAGTGGGCCACACTTGTTGTTTGGGAGGGAGAGAAGAGTTTGGACGTGTGAGAGGGAGAAAATGGGAGAATGAGAGAGAAAAAAAAAAAAGAAATAAAATAAAGGAGAGGGAGGGATGGAGGGATGATGTCATGGGCATGGGTAGAGTTGAAAAAGAGAGGAGAGAGAGTTGACTTGGCTTGCTTTGTAAGAGAGAGGCATGGGTGTTGTACTTGGGTAGGTGTGACTTGACTTGAGTGATTGATTTGATTGATGAGACATCTCGTAGAGATTCCTCGAAGTTCGCAACGTGCGGTGTTTTATTCGAATTGAACGCAGGCCGACATCTTCTAGCCTGGGTATCGGTCAGTGCGTGAGTCACGGCGTTAGAATTGCGGCGACGGCGCGGTCGCCAAGATACAGGTTTCGAGTCGAGCCGACTTCGGCATGCGGGACTCGGCTTAGGATCGTGCGCAACGTCGAAAATGGGTCGAGGGTTGCCGAAATTCGACCACGGTAGTAGAATTGCGGAAGCCGACCGAATGGTACGGTTTAGGTTACGGGTCTTACATAAAGTATTTCCGTAAAATATGGAAACTGAAAAATTACGATGATCAAAACTAAGGACAGGCTGAAGCATGTCTGAAACGCTGTCCTTAAAGCATTATTTGCCCCTACTCAAATGAATTGAGTATGCTGATAGGTTACAGGCAAAATGCTCCTAGGATACTACAAGCCTGGTGTGGGTCTGCGTTCAACAAACACGAAGGCCCACCAAATGGAACTCTTATACACACTATCTGACAGAATTACAATATAGAAAATTTCCAAAAAGAGAAAGAAAGAGAAGAATTTTTTTTTTATTATTTAGACCACTGCACTGGTTAGTACTTAGCCACTGGTTCAGTTGAACCGTTCTAGACCACACCGTTGGTCTGTTCTTCTAGTAAAGGTTTAACCCTTACTGTCTTGCTGGAACTACTAGAGTATGGGAGAGAAGTAGTGGGCTATCTCAGTTCGTATGGGTCTGCTGGAGTGGGTTTTGAGATGGTTTGGAAACCCATCTAGGCCCTCCTTTTATAGGCTATGGTGGCTGGGGGTTATGGTCCAGGAAAATAATTCTCATGACCGTTTTCTAGCTGTTGGAGAAAACTAGTAGTTTTATGGCCATTTTCTGACTGTTATGCATGGGCCATTAAGCTGCTGCATGCTGACTGTTGTGAGAAAGCAGCTAGCCATTTTCTAGCTGTTGGGTTACAGCTGGACCCTGCACTAATGGCACAGCTGTTACAGATCTGCTGCAACAGCTCTATTTTTTAGCTCTTTATATATACTGGAGGACTCTCATTTAGTCCTCTAGTTTCCCTTCATCCAGTCATCCGCCTTAGCCACTTAGTCGCACACGTCTCGCTCCGGTTCGCGAAGGGAGCGACCCTTCTGCGACACGATGTGCAGTGTGAAGTGCAAAGTGCACCACTAGGGCCTCTACAGCCACACTGCCTCACATGCCCACACCCTCGCACCGAGCCCGAGCCCGAGCCCGAGCCCGAGCCCATGCTCGAGACCTAGACCGAGCCCGAGCCCGAGCCAGTGCCGTGCCCGTACGCGCGCGCGGGTGTTCCAGTGCTGCGCAATGGAACACATAAGGTCCATAGTCCACGGACTAGGTAGGTAAATATTATAATACTCCACTATTACCATTTAAACCATAGATTTTTCTCTTCCCTTTCCCATGTGGGACTAGTCAAACAAAATAATATATTATATATATTATTTTTATTATTAAAATATATTTAAAAATCAATATTTTTTCAACAGTTACATAAACAAAGGTTGCGTAAGGCAACATCTCAATTTCGTACTGCGCAAACTAGCTCACGTAAGGAGGTTTCAGAAGAACCTAGAAACTCCGCTTAGCCTATAAATCCCTTCTCCCATTCACAAGTGGAAGGAGCAAAAGGGGAAAAGAGAAAAGGAAGAGAAAGAAAGAAAGGGAAGAAAAAAAGAAAGAAAAAGAAAGAAAGAAAAGAAAGGAAAAGGACTGAGAATGAGAGAGAGAAAGAGAAAGGGAAAGAATGAAAGAAAGAAGGGTGAGTTGACCTTTAGGTGAGGTTTTATCCTTTAGGCTTACATTAATTTAAGTTATTATATTTACCTTACCCTTACATGCCATCTTGTTGTTTTATCTTGCCTTTACATGTTTTCGTGTTATTTCTACCTTGCCTTAACATGCCTTCGTGTTACTTTGAATTCTTCCTACAATTATATGTTTTACTATCAATTATTTGCTCTTTGAGATTATAGTATAATATTTCTTACAAGTGATCTTTCTGAATTTATGTGGGGTCTTGGATACAAGCCTTGTCCTTACTCTATCAAATATATTTGAGTTGGCCCTACCACTCGTCTCTTTATTGAGTTGGCCATTGCCACTCTCCTTATTAAAGAATCGACCGTTGCCGCTTTTCTATTTATTGAGTTGGCCATTGCCACTCTCCTTATTAAAGAATTGGCCGTTGCCACTCTTCTATTTGTTATGTTGGCCATTGCCACTGTTTGAGTTAACCAATATTATCACTCTTTTCTATATTGGCCTTGTGCTATTTATCTTTAAGGCTTGGACATGTGTCTTGATATTCCAAAACCTTCATGATTCAGTTTATATTATCTATAAATGCAAGTACTATATCGAAAATCCCTCTTCTCACGATCGAATAAATATCGTGGACGTAACGTGTTTTCGATAACGGCCCTGGGGCGACACGTAATTCCATGTTTCACGGGTGATGGTGCACCAGTTGGAGTACTATGTGAATCATTATATATACATGTTACATCAATTCTTTGCTTTTAGGGGTTGGTTGTCGCAATTAGTCGCTCCAATCAGGGTTGCGTGATTCACTTGGTCATGTGTTGTGTTCGTCTTGGGATAACCGCATAAATCCATATTAAACGTGGGACACGCCAATGAATCTCCGTAGTATAGGATGCGGGGCGAGTAGGATAACTCTAATCATATTTCACATTGTGGCGATCGCTAAGGGTGATAAACCACATATACTTTGCTAGGCATGCATCTCATATATATTGCTTGTGCATTGATACCTCTTGTAGCTGTGGAGTACGGGACGTATCAGAACCTTTACATTGCTTTTATGAATCTCTTGAATTACTGTTAATCTTAGAGGATGACCATCACTATGAGTAGGGCATTGACACTCTCCCAACCGTACAGATTATGCAGGTGACGTACAAATTGAAGACCTAGTGAACATTCTCCCTAAGGAAGATTATGCTGAAAGAATAAGAAGACAATTTATGATTTAATTTTCTACTTCCGCTGCAAACTCGATAAATGTAATAAGCTTCCATTGAGAAGCCGTTTGATTATTCTTTTTTTACTTTGATGAAATAAAATCGGTACATTAATGAAATATAATCAATACAATTGATTTTATTTTATGAATGTTACCTTCATGAATGTATCTGAATGTGATCCAAATGGAAAAAAAGAGTGCAATTTCTAAAGTATCCAAGTTTTACATTATTAACACCCAGTTTTCTCGGGCACGAGTATAAACTCTGGCCATGAAAATTCGGGGCGTTACAACCTATGCCTACATAAGGTAATTCCTACACAAGGTAACACGTCCTACACAAGGACAATACGTCCTACACAAGGACAATGTATTCTTCTGTTGGAGGCATACAAAAAGGTCTTAACGAGTTTGTCACTCAAACTCTGAATCCCAATCCTACATAAGGAAAGGGCTTTAGACTTGATGGACTCTGTATACTTAAAAATAAGTAAGTGAGCCCCTTTCTTGCACAATCTAAAGATGATCTTCTTTGTTGATGAAGAGTCTTCAACTCCCTTGAATCGCAACCGCTTATGATGCTCCAAGTAATACTCCGAGGTTATGAGGTTTAGGGTTTGGACCTATATTCTCTATTAAATTATATGAGTTAAATACTTAGAGAAGATTCCCATGAGCAAGCATTTAAGAGTTTCGGTATAATGATTTACCTTTAAAAAGTGCTACTGGAAACTCAATGAATGTCAGAGTTCATAATTCAATCCAAGTAAAAAAGACGACAATGAATGTTTGTGCTATGGATTGAATGATGAACTCTTATGGGAAAGAAGGCTTGAGGATGAGGGTATGATCTATTACAATAACTCTCTCAAGATTCCTTTAATTCTTGCTCATTTTACTAAAAAGCAACCCATGGGTATATATAAAGAAGAATTCCAATGGTAAAAAAATGGGTAGAAATCTGACATTGTCAATGTTATCGAATGGTCTTCGATTCCATCAAAATTTGAACTTCGATGTTATCGAGCCTTCTTCGGTTGCATTGACTACCCACACTCATATATTCATTTGTGTGTAGAACATATTCTGCTCGATCTTATCAAGCACCCTTCGATTCCATCGATGTGCACTTCGATGTTATCGAGAGGAGGTTAGATCACATCAGATTTTCTTTAGAAAAATTACATTCGGTTGCTGGAAGATTTTGTCCCAATTTTCAATACAATTGATCATCCTTTGATGCTATTGAAATTTGAAGTTCGATGACATCGATGGGTCTTCGCTATAATCGAAAAAGATGGATATTCCTTGATACTTTGCTGGACGAAATGTTCTTGAATTTCGATGTAATTGAACTATCCTCAATGACATCGATAACTTACTCTCGATGTCATAGAAGGTGACTCAATTACATCGCGGAACACTTAAAGAGTATTTTCTATGTAGAGGGAGTGCCCTTAGTCGATTTAATCGAAGTGGGTTCAATGCTATCAAAATTTGAATTTTGATGTCATCGAACTCTATTCGATATAATAGACAATTCTCAGCAAATGATCATTTTGTTGCTGGACAGAATGGGCCTATTTATCGATGCAATCGAACTATGTTCAATATAATCGAAAATGTCCTCGATTAGAAATCGATGCAATTGGTTTTTCCTATATAGTTCACGTTTTACTCTTCTAATACTCTAAGTGATCAAAACTTAAGCTTACCAAGGATGATTTAAGAATTGTTGTGGATAAAACGAAGTTAAATGGTGTCATATACCTCAAGGGTTTAGTTAGGGAAGTGAGGCTATTTACTTGTGTGGAACGTTCGAACTTCTTCTTGGTTGAGTTCTTGATCTTGTAATCTTCAGCTTGGGGCTCACTTGTAAGACCGACTCAACACTTACGTAATTTGACAAACTAGGGCATTTTCAAAGCTGACATCTTTAAGCAAGTACCTTGGCCAGGTGAATGTATTCTTTTGTAATCTAAAGAGTGCCCACACAAAGAAAATATTGACAAATCCAAATCAGGAGAAAATCCATGTACTCTTGATCATCAACTTCATCCTGAGATTTGTGTTGGATAGCCACGAAAGTGGAATAGGCTATGTTGGTCTTGTTTGGAAGGATAAAGGGATGTTTATCCTTTAGGACAAAACTAGGATAAACAGGCTCATCGAAAGGTAAAAGATCAGTAAAGGCACAAACATTCATGATTGTTGGACCCATGGGGCCGCATCCAAAAAGGAAGGTATTAGTAGATCAACTCCACAAGATTGAGGCTACTGAAGGAGAAAAGCATTGGCTGGATATTTGTACAAAGAAGGGCTGATACATTCATAGATTTCATCTTGTCACCATGTTGTGCTTCTACACGAGTATACCATTCTACCCAAACATTCATCGGTTTCGCCCACAATCTTGAAACCTTAAAAGCATTGGTAACATCTAGGAAATGATAAGATTGAATGAGTAGAATTTCATCAGGGCACCTTGTGAAATATGGCTTTATTTTACGAAGTTGTTTGTGAGTGACTTCAGAATGAAAAGCCAGACCAAGCATCAAGTATGCCTTGTTCGGTTCAATAAGAGCATTAAAAAGAAAGTCATTGACGACTCCTAAAGAAAGAACATTCAGATCCTTTATGAAAGATTCCTGGTAGAAGACTGGAGTAGTTGTAGAGGAAAAAACAACCATGGTGATTACAAGAAAATCGGACAAGGAGTCTGAGTGAATGATAAAGTAGAAGCAAGAAGTAAAGAAATGTGAAAACCGACTCTGTGTAGACGTTTATTTATCTCTCGCAATATGTGTGCATTAATGAAAAGTCAATCATTGCTCATCATACAAGACAATCATAAGCAACATGTCACAGGGACAACCGAAAGAAAATGGGCAAAGACCATCATTCGGTTTTAGCCTTGGCTAGATGGAATCAATGGGGAATTGATATGAGGACGAACGGTCGATTGCATTAATGGCATCAGGCATCGTTTTCACCTTTTACCCAAAAGCAAAGCGACATAGGGGCAATGTTATACCCTATTTCTGACCATTCTAGGAAAAGCCAATAAGAGGGTAATATGTGGCATTACATGAGAGATATGAGGTGTATGTATGAAAAGATTTTCTGAGATACTTGGAACACTTTTTGTAGAATCATAGCTGGCATTGGTTTGATGTTGTAAGTTATCAGATGATCGACAAAGTAATGCTGCCGAGAAGATAGAAGCTTGATGTGCGGTCGAAGAGCAAGCCGTGACCGAGAGGAATAAAGTTTGGTCGAGAGAAGAGGAACAATAATTTTTTTTAATTAGAAAAAAAAAAGAGATAGAAGGATCTAGATGGAGACTCTTCGGTTGCTATAACCGTCCAACAAAGAAGAGAAACATCTAAAAGAATAGCTACGATAGAGATCTATAAATAGTTAGAGGATTAACATAAGACAATCAAATTCAACAAACAAATCAAATCTATCAATTTATCTTAGCTTTATCTATCTTATGAGTAGTAATAATCTAGTAGTGGTAATTTCTTAGTTGTAATATAAGTTTATGCTGGTATGCTGGACTTGGCCCTCATCCAATACAAACAGTTCTTTCATAAGAAGCATTCTCACATTTGCTCTTTTGTGACTGATTGTAAGTATTTCCTTTTATTTGGTTGCACTGGTATATTGAAAAATCCTTTCTTGTGAAAGGCAAGGCGCAACCCATCTTCGAAGGAAGAACCCCACCCTCTAACTATCGCCTGATCATTACAAATATTCTATGAGTGGCTGAGTAAGAGACTAATCTCCTCAGATTCTGGTCATATATTGTCAAGTTAGACGTTTATACTTATTTCAGCGCTTAGGGTCAATGTTGATTGGTTTGAATCGATTGTTATATCGATTTTGGCATGCCCACACACACTGTACATGACAGAAAACAAACCAAGTGCCAACATGAGTAGTAACAAAGCCTACAACTCATCATCTTCATAGAGGAGAGCTGATTTACAATATTTTGAATTTCATTCGAATGCTTCACAACTGAGTTTCCTTATTTATACTTCAAATTCATAAGCTTCCTAATAAAGAAAGTCTTGTTGCCTACATTCTTTCTCTTACACAACTCTTCCAATTTTTTCTATAACGAGTTTGTCGAAGTTTATGTAAATATATGATGAAAAACATTATCATCCAACCATGGTCGAATAAACCCAACAACTTTCCAGCCTAGTTTCTTCCACTCATCATCGGTCATATCTTTTGGTTTTACCTCGACACCTTCAATGGGTGCGTGTAACTCCTTACAATACAATAAATCTTCCATCTTAGCTTTCCAAATCATCTAGTTGTTTCCATTTATACTAATCATTTGACTCGTACTTGCCTCCATGATTTACATATGAAATAATTAGAACTAAAATTGAAGCTCTGGTACCACTTATTGAGAAACCAAACACCTTTCCATTTTATGTGCAAATTGATGTGATTAACAATATAGACGATTTAAAGGATGATAATCACTTCCAACACAAACAAGAAAATCATCAAACGTGTTGGATGTAAGAGACACCAAGATTTTTTATGTGGAAAACCCTCCGATGTGAAGGAAAAACCACAAGATCTAGTCTGGCTCAAATCCACTATATTAGAGATAATGGAAATACAATTATCAAGAGACAATCCTCTCTTGGATATGCAAATACATCACCTAAAGGTGGATTTCAAGCAACAACAAAAGAAAGAAATTTCCTCATCAACCAGGGATTGCATAAAACCCCCAACACAACCCTTGGAGAAGACAATCGAAGAAACCAACATTGTGGATGAAGCCTCACAAATCTTGATGAAAAGATTCGGGGATAGAAGACTCTTCTTTTTCTACAAAACTTCATTTTCTCCTCCTCCTCCTTTTATCCAGTAAAGAAATACCTCCAAATATTGCTAGAACTCTCTCTTAAAAAAGTCATTTTCTCTCATTTTACTTTTCTTGGCCAAAAGACCAAAATACCCCTCAAACACATGGCAATAAAAGACTACTTAAGTCCACACATGTATGTCACACCCCCAAAAATCGGCACCCGAGTACATAGACTCTGATCCCTAGTTTTCAGGTGTTAACTTAATAAAATGCACATATGTCCTCATTCAGATTCACATTTATTCAACACACGAATAATCAGAGTAGCGCAATATAATTTAGTGGAACCTAAGAGAGGTAGAGATTAAAAAAAAATTATAAATGTAGCGCTAAGAGTAAAAAATATAATTCTAATAATGGTGATCACCCAAAATGAAAATTATACAAGCCATAATAAACATACAACAAAATTTACACATAAAGCACCCCTGATTGGTGGCTCTAACATATACATGCACAAAATTAAAATAAAAGTAAAGTCTTCCAACTTCGCCCAACACTCCTAAGGCAATATGGTGAAAGTGCAAGCCGACCCAAGCCAACCCGCCGAAGCCTCAATAACACCTGTAGCAATAACAACACCTGGTTGGTGTTTTAAAGCACCATCCCAGGTGGGAGTGAGTAGCTAACTCAATGGTTCCATTAGTTCTAAGTTACACATGTTATCCACTCAATCAGCGTAGTTAATGATAAACAAAAAATCAAGCATTTTTCTAAATACTCTTGTTAAATGCAAGAATGAAATTATGGAATGATGCATGCACCTTACAATTCAACACTCCCTCACAAGCGATTTCAACACCTATTTTGCAAATGCTAACACTTCCTCATAAGCGACTCCAATGTCAAATCGCAATCTATCCTAGGGTCTGTATGGTTAGGCAAGTGATTATTAATTTCAATTCATACAGTGGATTAACGAAGCTAGAATACCGACGTTATATTACAAGTCCTTATCTGAATCATGTGGCTCGTTGCGGCACGTAGCGGTTCCTCACCAGTGCCTCTTGATACAAATTTAAGTATCATTCATTTATATCACTAATCAATAATTCCAAAGATACGACATGATACCCAAAGGTATGAGGATCAACCCGGTATGGGTCGTCACCCAAACACCGAGTATGATCACTCAATTTTGAGGTGCAGACTTGTCACATAAAAGTAAATCATTACGAAAAAAATGGCTCGTACCCCATTTCCATTCATGCTTGGGTCGTCGAACGATACTCTAGCACGGAACCATCAGCTGGGTAATTTGACGATGACCGTTTGAACAATGATCTATCACTTCCATTAGTGCTCACTGGTCACTACAGGGAGGCTCGTCACCCCAGCATAGGCTGACAGCTCAGACACAGTGTCTTATACTACCATGCCCGGCTTATAAGTCTTAGTGAGATCGTTTCACACTAACGGTTATGAATGGACTCATCCATTGGTAATGGGATATCCTAGATTCGATTTGGTCACGTCATACATTGTGGATATACATGATCAGTTAGCTAGAGCACTAATTTAATTGACCTGAGAGAACCCTAACACAAACGACATTGGGCGCAAGCATCTCGTGTAGTCCAGCTAATGTCGGTTGTCCATGTTCAACCTGGGTTGATTGAACATGTTGCGCAGCACGCCAACAACACAGTGAGCCTAGATCCAATCTAAGGCCTCACCCACAAACGATAGATAGGAAGAAATATAAACTAGAAATAGATCAAAGCAATCCAAAACAAACAACAAGATAAGATATACGTGGAAAAACCCCAAACTAGGGTAAAAAACCACGGATGCAAAATTCCACTATGAAGAGAAACGAAGATTACAAGGCAATATACTAACCTCTCCCTTGGAAGTACAGAGAAAATCCCTTGCTCACACCTTAGAATAATTTCCTAATATTCACCTTAACCTAGAATAGCCCTAGGGACCCCAATTTATAGTTTTGGCAACTTCCCTTTCCACATCCCAGTTGCGAAAGGACTTGCGACACGAAATCCGCGAAACTCCTTTCGCATCCCAATTGCGAAAGGACTTGCGACACGAAATCCGCGCAACCTTGACTGGTCGTGGGCGGCCCCAGATGTGGCTCTACTTCTCAACAATCTCCCACTTGGAGACACATCTCCATAAATCTTTGTTTTCTTCATCCGGAGTGCACCACCTCCCCGTCTTCAAGCCTGAAGACCAATCAAAGCTGAACAGAGCTTCAACTTCTCCCTTGTGACTGCCTTGGTCAGCATATCCGCAGGATTCTCACTTGTATGAATCTTCTCCAGAGCAATCGATCCATCTTCCAGTAACTAACGTATGAAGTGATATCTGATGGCAATATACTTGGTCCTTGAATGAAAGGCTGAATTCTTAGCCAAGTGTATTGCACTCTGACTGTCACTGTACAGCTTGCAATCTGCTTGCTTCTTACCCAACTCTTCCATAAAACCTTGCATCCACATCTCCTTGCATGCTTCTGTAGCCGCAATATATTCTGCTTTTGTCGTACTGATAGATACTATCTTTTGTAACTGAGAGACCCAACTGACTGCAGCACTACCCAGAGTAAAAATATAACCGTAGTGCTTCTTCTGTTGTCGATATCTCCTGCCAAATCTGAATCCACGTAGCCTTGTAACTTGATTTTCGATCCACCATAACACAGCCCTATGTCCTTAGTACCTACCAAGTACCTAAGGATCCACTTCACAGCTTCCCAATGTTCCTTCCCGAGGTTGTTCATGAACCTGCTAACAACTTCCACTGCTTAAGCAATGTCTGGCCTCGTGCTCACCATAGCATACATGAGACTCCCAATAGCTGACGCGTATAGGACTTTAGCCATGTAGTCATGTTCCTCCTGCGTCTTTGCACCTTGCTCCTTAGATAGCTTGAAGTGGTTGGCTAATGGAGTGTTAACCGGCTTAGCACCTCCCATATTGAATCAATCAAGTACCTTGGCTATGTACTCTGCCTGTGACAAAACTAATTTCTTGTTTTCCCTGTCACGCTTTATCCTCATGCCTAGGATTTATTTTGCAGCTCCTAAATCCTTCATGGCAAATTCTCTAAACAATTGTCTTTTGAGATCTGAGATGTCCTCCATGCTTGAGCCAGCCACAAGCATATCATCAACGTACAGAAGAAGGGTGATGTATGACGTATCAAACTTCTTCAAGTAACAACAATGGTCTACATGACATCTCCTAAAACCGTTTTCCGACATGAAACTATCGAACTTTTTGTACCACTGACTCGGGGCCTGCTTCAGGCCATATAGACTCTTCTTCAGTCTGCACACCTTGTTCTCATTACCTGGTACCACGTATCCTGTCGGCTGATGCATATATATCTCTTCTTTAAGGTCCCCATGAAGAAAAACTGTCTTAACATCTAGCTGTTCTAGATGTAAGTCCTCTAAAGCCACTATACTCAAGACCATGCGAATCGTAGACATTTTCACTACCGGTGAAAATATTTCAGTGAAATCGATACTTGCCTTTTGTTGAAACCCTTTCACAACCAATCTGGCCTTGTACCGTTTCGAACCATCGTGCTCCTCCTTCAGTCTGTAAACCCACTTGTTATGAAGAGCTTTCTTACCCTTGGGTAGAGTGAATAGCTCCCATGTACGATTAGACTTAAGAGAGTCCATCTCATCATCCATGGCCTGCTCCCACTTAACCCGTATATCTGACTGTAACGCCTCTTCAAAACACTCTGACTCACCATTATCTGTCAGTAGTAGATAATGTAAGGAGGGTGAGTATCAGACCGTGGGTCTCCTCTCCCGAGTAGACCTCCTCACAACTGGTGTATGCGGCTCTGCCTCATCCTGTGGCACTGTAACACCCATGTCCAGTAACTCTTCCAACTCTACGAATTCCTTTTTCTCGGCCTTATTTTCCTGCACACTGTCCTTATGCATCACTTTTTCATTAAAGACTACGTCCTTACTTCTGATGATTTTTCTGTTTTCTGCATCCCAGAACCTGTAGCCAAAATCATGTTGCCCATAGCCTATAAACGTGCACCTCCTGGACTTCGCATCCAGCTTGTTTCTGTGCTTTGCATCAATGTGAACATATGAAGTGCAACCGAACACTTTGAGATGTGCAAGGTTCACTTCTTTCCCAGTCCACACTTCTTCTGGTAGCCCACCATCTAATGGTGCTGAGGGACTTCTATTGATGAGATATGCGGCAGTATTCACAGCATCTGCCCAAAAGGTCTTGGGCAACCCTGCATGTAACCTCATGCTCTTGGCGCGCTCAAGGATGGTCCTGTTAATGCGCTCAGCCACACCATTCTGCTGTGGTGTCCCTGGAATCGTTTTCTGATGTTTGATTCCATTTGCTGCACAATACTCCTCAAACCTCTTATCACAATACTCTCCCCCATTGTCAGATCTGAAACACTTTACTGTTTTACCTGTCTCATTTTCTACCATAACTTTCCACTTCTTAAATACATCAAATACATCAGATTTGTGCTTTAAGAAATAAATCCACAGTTTCCTACTGGCATCATCAATAAAGGAAGCAAAATAACGTGAGCCACCAAGAGATGATACCTGTGCCTGTCCCCACACATCAGTGTGTACAAACTCCAACAAATGCGTCTTTCGAGTGCGTCCAGTCTTCTTGAAACTTACCCTTTTCTGCTTGCCATACACGCAGTCCTCGCAGAATTTCAAGTCAATAGACTTCAGCCCTGGTAGCTTCCCTTTTGATAATAACACTTTCATCCCTTTCTCACTCATATGTCCCAGCCTCTGATGCCATAGCTGCCCATTCACTCCAGTTGATGCGACTGCGAGTGAACTATACGATCTTGAAGTCACGTACAAAGTGCCTTCCTTTTTGCCTCGAGATATCACCAAGGCACCTTTTATGATCTTCCAGGAATCACTGGTGAAGGTCGTCACATAACCGGTATCGGCCAACTGCCCCACAGAGATCAAGTTACATTTCAAACTCGGTACATGTCTGACATCCTTCAATTTCAAAGATGTTCCGTCTTTCTGATTTACATGAACGTTCTCCTTTCCAACGATACTGCACGGCTCATCATCACCCAGGTAGACTCTCCCAAAGTCACCTGACACATAATCACGCAGAACTTCCTTACACAAAGTAGCATGAAACGAAGCACCCGAGTCTATAACCCAAGACTCATTCCTTGCATCAAGAGCCAAGATCAACGCCTCTGTGTCACTCTCCTCAGATAGATTCACTGAATCCTTCCCACCTTGAGAGCTTCCTTCTTGTTTCTTGAGCGCCCTGCAATCACGTTTCATATGCCCCTTCTTGCCGCAATGCCAACACCCGTCTTTGTCGTTCAGTCCTTTGGACTTATTCCTTGACTTAGAACGCCCGTGTTTATTGCCTCCTTTGTTCAACGATCTTCCTCTTCCTTCAACGTTTAGAGCATTCCCTGAATCCCCTGAAACTCCTGATGCCTTCCTTCTAGATTCTTCGTTGAGAATTAGACCGGCCACATCATCAAATTTCAGCTTTGTCGATCTTGAAGAATTGATCACAGCAATCACCAAACCATCTCAACTGTCTGGCAAACTGGATAAGATCAATAACGCCCTGACCTCATCCTCAAAAGCAATGCCAACGGATTCTAACTGGCTCGTGATTGTATTGAACTCGTTTAGATGTTCAGCCACGCTCCCACCATCTGACATCTTCATGTTGAATAGCTGTTTCATAAGATGAACCTTGTTGGATGCTGAGGGCTTTTCATACATGGTGGCTAGGGCTTTCATTAATTCTTTTGTCGTTTTTACCTTGGATATATTGAAGGCGACGCTCTTAGACAAAGAGAGTCGGATCGTTCCTAAAGCCTTCCTATCCAGTAAAAACCATTCATCATCTGTCAACTTTTCTGGTTTCTTCTCTTTTCCTCCTAGAGGAATATAGAGGTCCTTCTGATACAGATAATCCTCCATCTGCATCTTCCAGAAGGCAAAGTTTGAACCATCAAACTTCTCAATTCTAGTTTTCCCATCTTCTGCCATCGCTTCCAATAGACCTAAACCAATAGCTCTGATACCAGTTGTTGCGCAGCACGCCAACAACGCAGTGAGCCTAGATCCAATCTAAGGCCTCACCCACAAACGATAGACAGGAAGAAATATAAACTAGAAATAGATCAAAGCAATCCAAAACAAACCACAAGACAAGATATACGTGGAAAAACCCCAAACTAGGGTAAAAAACCACGGATGCAAAATTCCACTATGAAGAGAGACGAAGATTACAAGGCAATATACTAACCTCTCCCTTGGAAGTATAGAGAAAATCCCTTGCCCACACCTTAGAATAATTTCCTAATATTCACCTTAACCTAGAATAGCCCTAGGGACCCCAATTTATAGTTTTGGCAACTTCCCTTTCCGCATCCCAGTTGCGAAAGGACTTGCGACACGAAATCCGCGAAGCTCCTTTCGCATCCCAGTTGCGAAAGGACTTGCGACACGAAATCCGCGAAACTCCTTTCGCATCCCAGTTGCGAAAGGACTTGCGACACGAAATCTGTGAAACTCCTTTCGCATCCCAGTTGCGAAAGGACTTGCGACACGAAATCCGCGCAACCTCGACTGGTCGTGGCGGCCCCAGATGTGGCTCCACTCCACTTCTCAACAAAACAAGCTAGGGTGGCCGACTTAACTCGGGCCATCCCTTGGTTCAAGCGATTTACCGACTGACCCAACATCATAAGCAATTCTAAATATCACTAAGGGCTAACAATTTTTTAGGCAATCATAATAAGATTTCATGTGAAGCCTAAATTTAACAACATAATCACTCAAGCATTTCATCGAACATGTAAGCATCAATAACGCAACACAATTACATGTGCATTTCATCGACCATGTAAGCATCAATAATGTAACATCCCGAATTTTTGCCAACCTGGGATTAGACGTCCTTAGGCAATGGGTCGATCCTAACACCTTATTAACTTATCAGAACTTAATCCCAAAGTCTAAAACCGCTTTTGAACCCATTTTCTTCACAAATCCCACCCTTCACCACCTTGTTCTTTCAATTTTTCTAAGTACTTTCACCTTAGACACTATCTTAAAGTTTAGGTGATGAAGAACAATACTTAAACTAAACATAACTACAAAGGCCCACGTACAACCTCAGGCAGAAATCACTCAGGACTAAATCCTTTAGAAATTAGGTGAGAATTAGCTAGTATTAAACTAGAGTACCTGTGAAATTACCACCAATCACTTTAACTACGATCTGCAAGACCCAAAACTTGTAGAATCTTTGACGCTAGGTTATCCTAAAATCTAGGATCAATCTCATTACCCGGCTGCTCATGGGAGCATCTCGAAACTCCGTATCAGAACTGGATCGCACGTCGGAAGTCCGATTAACACGAAGTTAAGGAATTAGGACTGCCTTGCTGGACTTGACAACCATATCGGAAATCAACTCCAGATAGTGTTCCGAGGCTATTCGCTTGAGCTCGGAGAGGGGAGTGTGAGAAATGTGAAAATAATTCTAAATTAAATCCAAAATAAATAAATCTGGCACCTCTAGCTTACAGATCAGTATTAAGCAATCAAACCATCAGAATCAGGTCAAATTACACCCTCCGATCAGGGATATTTCCCCAAACATATCCATGTACTCGGAATCTCCGATCGAGATCCACTGACCGTTGAACTGAAACTGGTCCGCCATTTGTGATCTGGAATCCCGACTGAAACGAAAACTTAACTAAACATAGATCCAGTGTTAGTGAGCTTAAGTCCGACCTTTGGCTCAAGGAGACCCACCAGAAGTCCTCCGTTGAGCTGAAACTGACCCGCTTTGGTTATAACCTAAGTATACTTTGACCTGGAGTCTATTTCGATGAGTTTTTAGGCTATATAAGGACCTTAAACCCTCTCTCATTGCAGCCATACGAATTTGAGAAAAACCCTAGGAGAGAGAGAGAGAGAGAGAGAGAGAGAGAGAGAAAGAGAGTGTGGGAGATGTGGGAGAATCTCCCTGCCATGCTTCCCTGCCGCTCCACGAGCTCCACCACTCCGTTCTAATCGCTTTTCCAGCGATTCCAGCTCCGTTTCTAGGTAAGAAACCCTAGCCCTAAACCGTTTTGGGGTTTTGATAGTTGTAGGTTATGAAATAGCTAACCTATTTCAATCTATAGGTTACCAAACTGCCGTATACAGAAACTTAGCAATTCTACCAACTCCGTTACGATTCTATGACAAAAGGTGCGGACTTTAGATGTATAGGTTATGGTTTTCAACGCTTTCAATGTCAGATAATGATAGATTCATGATCTGCATGCAATTGCACATATACAAAGTGCTGTCTGTTTTTCGTTTCGATTAAAGATGAAGAATATGGAATTTTACATACTCTAGGTATTTGTAGAAAGTACCGTATACGTATAAATTTTGGAATTGTGTTTGTCATGATTATTTGTTGTATTAATATATTATATATGGATAAAATACTTGTTTGGCAAAAGGGTTCGCCCTAATACATGTTTTTGCTAATATACACTATGTATGTTGAAAAGAGTGTATTCTAAGTGTTTGTGAAAATGACTGAATGAGTATAGAATTCTCATTCGTGCACGCCATGACTAATTGTCATGGATATGTGATTGTTGTATTGGCGATACCCCTTTGACGAAAGGATTTGCCCTAAATCACGCCATGACCAATATACACTACTTATATTAAAATGTGTGGCCCAAGTGTTTGTGGAAATGATTGAATGAATATGGAACTTGGATTCCTGTTTGCCATGACTATCCGTCGTGGGTGCTCGCATGTTATCCATTGGGGCAACTCCCTAGTGAAAGGATTTGGCCTAATACCTATGTGATCAACGTATATCATGTATGTTGATGTATGTAGTCTAAGTGTTTGTTGAAACATTTGAGTTATATATATATTATATATATATATATATATATATATATATATATATAATATATATATATATATATATATATTTTGTTGGTTTAGCTTTCTTTCTCTTAGATTTTAGTTGTTACTTGAGGGTTATAGTGTTTCATGCCCAGTGAGTTCGTGACAACACCCTCCGTCTCTTGAGTAAAGGAGGATTAGTCGAAGGGTTGCCTATCCATCACCGGATTAGGCACCACTTGAGATCCCCTGAATTAATTGAAGTTATGGCTGTAAATCAACCTCAACATCCAGTTAAGGAAGTTTAAGATGAAAACGAAGTGCATCATGCACCCCCGCCTCGTATTCTATGAGATTATTTACAACCGGCGGAGGTGAGTTCACATTCCTGTATGATATTCTCATTGAATGCAGGAACCGTGGACGTTAAGCCTGGAATGATACACTTACTTTCTAAATTCCATGGACTAGAATTTGAAAGTCCATACTTGCACATCCAAGAGTTTGATGAGATAGTTGCTACATTACACTTTCCAAATGTATCTGAAGATATAGTGTGACTTAAATTGTTTCCCTTCTCATTGAAGGAGAAAGCTAAGCCGTAGATGCACTCCTTAAAGCCACGATCTATCGGCACATGAGCCAAGATGACCTGGGAATTTCTTAAGAAGTTTTTTCTGTTTCATAAACTAACACTTTAAGGAAGGCAATCATGAACTTCGCCCAAAAAGAGTAAGTGACCTTCTTCTAATGCTGGAGAAAGGTTCAAGGATCTCACAAATTCCTGTCCACACCATGGTTACGAAATATGGCGAACAATAAGTTTTTTCTATAACAGATTAACTTCACTAAACGTCAATTCGTAGAGATGATGTGTAACGGTGAATTCAAGAATAAGGAGGCCAATGATGCGTGGGATTATCTTGATCAATTGGCAGACAATGCGCAATCATGGGACACCTCCCCAAGACCCACCACTTCTAAGCCTACTTAATTAAAGGAAAGGGGAGTAATTTATGTTTTAAAAGAGAAAGATAATATTAGTGCAAGGGTGGCCATTCTCACAAAGAAATTCGAGACCACGGAACTTAAGAAGGCAAAACCTATTAACCAGAAAAGGTTATGGAGGTTGTTTATGGTATTTATGCTTGTAACATACATACAACTAAACTTGTCCAACAATTCCTGCTTTTCAAGAGATATTGAATGAGCAATCAAATGTTGTAAACAACTACCAAAGACCTTTCAGATGACCCACCTCGAATACATATAACTCCAGCTGGAGGAACCATCCAAATTTCAGTTGTAGGAATGGACAAACGGCTAACCCACAAGTGGCTCTTACTTAATTTTTAAATCAAAAGATGCCTTAAGAGGATAAGGTTAAAAAATTCATGCAAAACCAAGAGCTTTTCAACTATAATATGATACAAGCATTCTAGGATCTGAAAAAAAATAATAGGACTGTTTGCATCATCCATTCAAAGGATTGAATCACACTTAGCAAGTGGGGAGAAAGGGATGCTTCCGGCCCAACCCCTTCCCAATCCCAAACCACAATGTGAAATTAGTACCCAAGCTCTTCAAATCAGATGGAGTAGGATAAGTCTATCACCACTCTTAGGAGTGAGAAGATTATTGATAAAACCATTCCGGCGAGGGTTGAAAAGCCTAAGGACTCGGAAGAAATTGAGAATGATAGACCTAACAATACCCCACATGAAGAAGAACCGAAAAAAGTGAGTAAGTCGATTGCGTCATTCTCCCAACGGTTAATTGCACCAAAACCTCTAGCTAACTCACAGGATATTCTAGAGGTGCTAAAACAAGTGAAAGTCAACATACCTTTGCTGGACGTTGTGAAACAAATCCCCTCATATGCCAAATTTCTGAAAGATGTATGTACTACCAAAAGACGGCAAAACATTCAAAAGAAAATTTTTCTGACAGAAAAGGTGAGTGTCATCCTCAAGTAAGATGTACCATAAAAATAAAGATCATGATAGCCCAACTATCACTTGTATAATTGGGAATCACCAGATTGAGCATGCACTTCATGACCTGGGAGCAAGCGTTAATTTGATTCCCTTCTCGTTATATGAATAATTGAGTCTATGTGAATTAAAACTCACCCGGACCACATTACAACTTGTCAATCGCTCAGTTCGTGTACCAAGAGGGATGATTGAGGATGTGTTGATCTAGGTTGATAAATTCTACAATAATAAAGTCTACCTTACTGCATCAAATGTTATCATTAATTGTAGGAATGGAGTTATGAATTTGTCTTTCGGGAATATGACGTTGTAGCTCAATATCTTTTTCAACATGAGCAAACAGCTAGAGGATGAGGACGATAGAGCACTTCTAACTCTATACTCTGACACTTTAGAGACGTGCTTGACTCACTCCCCTAATTTAGATGATGACATGATTAGGGAGATGGATGCCTTGCTTGATACTATGCTGGTGCTTGAAGTTAACCGGTGGATGCCACAATTTGAGAAATTGCATCAAACCGATGTAGTGCCTGCCTCTACTATCTAGCCTCAAAGCACCGAAGCTTGACCTAAAACCTTTGCTCGCTGATCTCAAATATGTCTACTTAGGTCAAGATGAGACATACCCAGTGGTGATTTCTTCCCACCTTGAGAAAGAATAAGAGAGTATGCTTATTTCTACTCTCCTTAATCATAAAGGAGCCATTAGATGGTCGATTACAGACCTAAAGAGAATTGACCATTTGATTTGTACTAACCGCATTCATCTTGAGTATAATGCGTAGACCTCCCGGCAAACCAATGGGCAACCACAATGTCGATTAAATTCGAACATGAAGGAAGTGATTAAGGTTGAGGTACTTAAGTTGTTGGATGTGGGTATCATATACCCTATATCCGACAGTCAATGGATGAGTCTAACTCAGGTAGTTCCAAAGAAGTTCAGAATCACCATCATAGTCAATGCCGACAATGAACTCGTACTAACTAGAGTCACTACTGGTTGGAGAATGTGCATTGACTACAGGAAGTTGAATACCGTCACAATGACCACTTTCTTTTGCCCTTTATTGATCAAATTTTAGAAAGGCTAACTGGTCACTCATATTATTGCTTCTTTGACGGGTATTTAGGCTACAATCAGATAGAGATAGCCCTTGAAGATCAAGAAAAGACAACATTCATGTCCCTTTGGCACCTTTGCCTACCAAAGGATGTTATTCAGACTATGTAATGCCCTCACCACCTTTCAACGATGCATGTTGAGCATATTTTCTAACATGGTATGATAATATTTTGAGGTCTTCATGGACGACTTCTCTATCTTTGGTTTATCCTTCAGCGAGTGTTTAGAAAATCTTAAAAATGTACTGAAGCAACGTGAAGAAAAGAATTTGGTTTTGAATTGGGAAAAATGTCATTTCATAATTCCCAAGGGAATAATGCTTGGACATATAATTTCATCCAAGGGAATTGAGGTAGACAATGAGAAAATTGATCTTATCTCTAACCTACCTCCACCCAAGAGCATACATGATGTGAGATCCTTCTTAAGACATGCCGGATTTTATAGACGATTCATAAGGACTTAGTAGTCATCTCTCTCGTCCTTTATGTAATCTCCTTTAAAGGGATATACCATACAAGTTGATTGAGCAATGTCAGGAAGCTTTCACTAAGCTCAAGGTTATGTTGACAACCGCTCCTATCATGCAGCCACCCGATTGGAGTATCCCTTTTGATATTATGTGCGACGACTCTAACTGTGCTATTGGGGGAGTGTTAGGCCAGAGAAAATAGAAGAAGCCCTATGTGATTCACTATGCAAGTAGAACTCTAAATTTTGCCCAAGTAAACTACTCTACTACAGAGAAGGAGTTTTTAGCCGTAGTTTTGCTTTGGACAAATTTCGGTCCTACTTGATCGGATCCAAGATCATCATTTACACTAATCATGCGGTGCTGAAGTACCTTCTTTCTAAGAATGATACTAAGCCCCGCTTGATAAGATGGATCCTTCTATTCCAAGAGTTCGACATAGAATACGACATAAAAAGGGAGTAAAAAACATAGTGGTTGACCATCTTTCTAGACTTGATCTTCCCGATTTCCTTGAGCCGACACCGATAAACGACATGTTCGCTGATGAACAATTGTTTAAACTCTCTCAATTACCTTGGTTTGCTGACATTGTGAATTATCTTGCCACGAGCTTTATGCCGACATATTGGACTGTGCAAGATTGGACTGTGCAAGATAAGAAAAAATTCTTTGCCGAGGTATATAAGTTTTTCTAGGATGATCCTTATCTATTTAAATATTGCCTAGATTAAATTCTAAGGAGATGTATGCTAACAATGAACATAAGAGTGTCATCTCTTTTTGTCACTCTCAAGCCTGTGGTGGTCACTTTTCTGCTAAAAAGACCACGGCTAAAATTCTGCAGTGCAGCTTTTACTGACCCACTATTGTTCACAACCCCAAGTGTAGGGTCACGATATAGTAATAATTTGGTAAGATCGAGGTCGAATTCATAGGGATTGAAACTTGTGCATTTATGAAATTAACTAGAAGTAGAATAGAAGAAGATGTAAAATTAATTCTGAAGTGATTAACCGAGTAATTGTGAATTAAGTAATTAAAACTAAGAATTTAAAGGTGAGAACTAGGGTGCCAAGGATCCACTTGTAGTGATCAGGGAGCCTTCTTGCTTGATTCAGGTAACACAATTAAAATTGGAGTCCTATCCTATCCAATTAGAAAATATATTAATAAAACCAATTTTGAACTTGCACTGACCTAATTCTCAATGAAGGAGAACTATGATAATTAACAGGGATTCCATCACCAAACCATGCCCAGGAGACAATGACAAACAACAGGATTTACCAATCCCATAATCTCAAAGTATGAGAATTGTAAAGATTAGGAAGGATTCCATCACCCTATCATGCCCAAGGGACGATAGTGAACAACAGGACTTACTAATTTCACAATCTCAAATCAGAAAAAGAAGATACTCAAAGCTATTGCAGATCTACTATAATTTGAGTCACAATAAACCATTAAAAATTGAAAGTATTCCTTAAATATTAAATTAGAATCCATGGAGTTCAACATAAACATTAATCAAAGTAATAGAAACATCTCATCATGCTACAAGCTTCACCTCTTAACCCTAGCTCAGAGGCTTAGCTAATTATAAACATGATTGGTCCAAAGTCTCTTAAGAAAAATATGAAAACAACTAAGGAAGAAGAAGAAAAATTTTCTCCACTCCTTAAACTCTAGAAGATGCCTAAGGACATTCTAGGGAATCCTATTTATAGTTGTGGAACTCTAACTTTCGCACCTAATTGGAAAACTCTAAAAACCGCCTCAAATTAACACAGTTTGCTAAAATAGACTTTACTCTGTATAGTTTTTCAAAATAGACTTCACTCTGTGCAATTTCACAAAATGACCCAGAGTTTCAGAATATGCTTTTTCAGGACTATTTCAAGATTCCTTTTCTTCACTTCAAATCTTTGATTCTCTTCATTCCTCACGTGGTTTTCTTGGATCTTTGTCATGTGAATTCTTCAATCTTAGTCTCTTAAAATCCATCCCTTGCCTTGGTGATTCGAGCATCAAATCCATGCTTTAGTACCCTTTCAATTCAAGCTCTTAAATTCACCTTACAATACAAATATGAGTAAAAATAGAACATTAAGCATTATCATATTCATAAAACCAAGATATAAATGGGGGATAATATGTAATATTTGACCCTCAACAACTATGTTCAGAGATACTCATTAGTTTTGTAAAGCTTGTGTACATTGTCAAAAATTGGGAGAATTATCCTATCGAAATAATGTGTCACTAAACTCAATTCTTATCATTGAAGCATTTGATTGCCAGGGCATCGATTTCATGGGACCATTCCCTCAATCCTTTGAAAAATTTTTATATTTTGTTAGCAATAGACTATGTCACTAAGTGGGTTGAAGCGATGATCCCATACCAGAAAAACGATCATAGAACGGTCATTAGATTCTTAAAAGAAAACATCATTTCTGGTTCAGAACACCTCGAGCCATTATTAGTGATGGAGGGGTTGCACTTTTGTAATAGATCATTTGAGAACTTAATGAAGAAATATGGCATCTCTCACAAAGTGAGTACTCCATACCACCCGCAGACAAGCGGATAAGCTGAGATTTCCAACAAGAAAATTAAACTAATTCTGAAAAAAATGGTTAACCATGATCGTAAGGATTGGTCAATCCACTTGACTGATGCTTTATAGGCATACCGTACAGCTTTAAGACTCAAATTGGAATGTCTCCTTTTAAACTGTCTATAGTAAAGCTTTCACTTGCCTGTGGAGCTAAAGCATAGAGCCTACTAAGCAATCAAAAATAAACTTTAACTTGGACAATGTGGCTCGTTGTGCAAACTTCAATTAAATGAACTTGAAAAAAATTCAAAATGACACTTATGAGAACTCGAGAATTTATAAGGACTGGATGAAGGTGTTTCATGATCGGAACATCCTTCGAAAATCATTTACACCTGGTCAAAAAGTCATTCTGTACAATTCTCGGTTACATCTTTTTCAGGGGAAGCTTTGATCTCGTTAGACCGTTCCTTTTACTATTACTAATGTCTATCCTCATGGGGCCATCGAGATAAAGAATCTGACGAATGACAATATTTTCAAAGTAAACAGATATCGTCTAAAGTCATTTGTTGAGAAGTTTGACTCAGAGGATATGTCCATACCTCTAATTGATCTTGTGTACCCGGATTAACCTCATAGTCTGATGGAGGTATAGTTAGGTTTATTGCTTTCATAGGATTTATGATTAAGATAGTTTGCTTTTCAATAAATTTAGTCTTCATGTTAACCCATCTACATGTTAAGAACTTTGGAAAAGCTTCAATTCTCCTTCTTTGAGTACTACTTTCCATCACTTATCCTTTCTTTTCATTGTCTCTTGTACATTGCATGCATATGTCTTTACATTGAGGACAATGTAATTTTAGGTTGGGGGTGTGGATTAGATAAACTAATCAGTATTTTATTAGTCTTTGAGCAGAAATTTGTTGAAAATCTCAATTTTTCAAGAGAAGAACTATTTGAAAGCAAAAGTTTGAGTAATTAAGAATGCCTTGAGTATAATGATAAGATATAGATTGAACTTTGAATTATTGGAGTTTGATCAACTGAGTAGACTATCACTCAAGTTCTCTCAGCTGATTGATTAAGGGGAAGTTTGAATATCATGTTAACCTAAATCACAAGACACATTCAATTTATTTTCTATGAACTGTGCTAAAATTATGATTGTTAGTATGTGAATCATTGATAGATATTGAGAATTAAGTCTGGAGAATTTTATCCACCTAAAAAGATGGAAGAACCAGTTAAAAAATAGTGTGAAATCGACAAAAAGGTCATGTATGATAAAAGACTGGAAAAAGAACGAAAAGAATAAAAGTCTGAAAAGAATAAAGATGAAAAGACAAAAAAGAATGAATAAATAAAAGTGACCGTCGATAAAAATCAAAAACTGGAAAGAAAAAGAAAAAAAGGGATAAGTTCGGAATCAGCACTTGATTATTCAATCAATCTTGAGGTGATGAGCATGGCTAATATAATGAAATGATAGTACTTTTATGGAAAGTAAGTTGGATTTTACTGAGCACATTGAGAAACTTGATATATGAACTTATGCTCCAAGTAATCGATAAAGAACCTATTTGATGATTGCTCATATGATTCTGCTATAGGTTTTCAAATTTTCACTCTCACTTCTTTAAATTATACTCATTCATACTTGTTTGCAAAAAAGATTGCTTTCTGAAAAGGTTTGAACATTGGAATTGAAGATTATGTCATACATGTTTGCTCGAGACTAGCAAATGCTGTTAGGGGGTGTGTTGAGTGTCAAATATTACATATTCTCCCTATTTATATCTGGATTTATGAACATGATGATACTTAATGGGTATATTTTATAAATGTTTATATCGCAAGGTGAATCTAAGAACTTGGATTGCAAAGAATGTTAAAAGTATGGATTTGATGCTTAAAATCACCAAGGCAAGGGATGGATCTTAGGAGACCAAGATTGAAGATTTCAAGACCCCAAGATTCAAGGAAACCAAGTGGAGAAGTAAGGAAGTCAAAAGTATAAAGTGCAGAAAGTCACAGAATCTGAACTCCACTGTCTATGTCATCGACCATCGGTCGTTGACATCGAAGCCAGTATTCGATGACATCGAACATGGGTCGATGACATCGAAGAATTATATGAAAATTGGTCACTGGACAAATTAGATGCAGTTCCCGATGGCATCGAAGCCCTTTTCGATTGCTCGAAGACCTGCTCGATGACATCGAGATTTTTGTGAATTTTTGGAGCAACGCGCTGGAACACTCTGGACACATTCTCGATTGATCAAACACCCTTCGATGATATCGAATGACTGTTCGATGACATCAAAGGTATGTTCGATGACATGAAGAGTTATGCAGTGTAAAAATGCATGAGTTCCATATTCAAGTTTTCATTTTGATATTAAAGGAATATTTTCAGTTTAATATTAAAGGAATATTTTCAGTTTTCCATAATTTATTGTGACTCAAATTATAATAGATGTCGTGATAGCTTTGATATCTTCTTTTCCGTTTTGAGATTGTGAGACTGGTAAATCCCGTTGTTCACCATCGTCTCCTGGGCATGGTAGGGTGATGGAATCCGTTCCAATCATCAAAATCTCTTCATTGAGGACTAGATCAATAAAAAGTTCAGAGATTTGATTTAATTGCTACGTCTTCCAATTGGATAGGATAGGACTCCAATTCCAATTGTGTCTCTTGAATCAAAGTGAGGTAGCATCCTGATAACTACAAGTAAATCCTTGGCACCCTAGTTCCCACCTTTCAATTGATAGTTTTAATCAACGTAATTCACAATTACTTTTTTTATTACGGATTAAGATTTAGATATTCTTCTAGTTCTAGTTCTAATTATTTTCAGAATACGTACAAGTTTAGTCCCTGTGGATTCGACCTCGGTCTCACCGAGTTATTAACATCACGACCCTATACTTGAGGTTGTGAATACTAAGCAAAGGGACAGGTTTCGCATAAGGTGATCTATGTTTGGACACAAACATATAATGATCGAGCGTGCCGATTAACCAAGAAGGCCCTAACTTAGATCGACGGTCACCGATGATCAATCGAGGCCATGGCTATTCGGATATGTGTGGGGAATGTCTTTAGTCAGTACCCCGACTTTGGCAATGAATTGATGGTCTGAAAGTTACAACTTCGTGAAAGAGCAATGGGCTAGTTTCACTTAAATTTCAGGTTTTCACACAAGGCATTTGCACATCCCATGCACTTGGCTTGCGGGCCTAAGTTGAGTGATTCGAGACACGACATTGGCTCGATGTCCCACGATGGATGTCAAGTCCATTAAGAAGAACATTATTCACAACCCTAAGTGTAGGGTCGCGATGTAGTAATAATCTCGGTGAGACCGAGGTCGAATCCGCAGGGACTAACCTCTTGTGTATTCTGAAAGCAACTAGGAGTAGAACTATAAGAAGAAGTAAATCTAAATATGGAATTTAAGGGAGTAATTGTAAAGTGTATAATTAGAAACTTAAGAAATTTAAAGGTGGGACCTAGGGTTTCCAAGGATCCACTTTTAACAATAAGGGAGATCTATTACTTGATTTAAGGACACAACTGGAATCGGAGTCCTATCTTATCCAGTTGGAAGATATCTTAATAAAACCAAATCTGAACTTCCTTTGACTAATTCTCAATGGATGAGATTTGTGAGGATTGGAAGTGATTCCATCACAAAATCATGCTCAGGAGATGATGACTCGTAATAGGATATACCGATCCCACTGCCAAACATAGGAGAATTGTGAAGGTTAGAAGGGATTCCATCACCCAACCATGCCCAAGGGACGATGGTGAACAACAACATTTCCTAATTTCATAATCTCAAAGCATGAAAAGAAAATACTCAAAGTTATTACAAATCTATTGTAATTTGAGTCACAACAAACCATTAAAAACTGAAAGTATTCCTTAAATTTCAAACTAGAATAAAAGAGAATTCAACATAAACATGAATCAAAGCAATAGAAATACCATCACATTATAAGCTTCACCTCTTAGCCCTAGTTAAGAGGTTTAGCCAACCATAAACATGATTAAACCAAGTCTCTTAAATAAAACATGAAAACAACCAAGGAAGAAGAGAAAAATCTCTTGGCGACGGCTTCTCCACCCTTTTGCTCCACTCCTCCAACCCTAGAAGATGCTTAAGAACATCCTAGGAACTCCTATTTATAGTTGTGCAACTCCAACTTTCACACCGAGTTTGAAAAAATCGGAAACCGCCTCAAATTTACGTAGTCCGCGAAGAATTTGCGTAACCTTAGACTGGTCAAGGACAGCCTTCGACTGGTCGAAGGTCACCTTCAACTGGTCGAGGGTTACCTTCGACTGGTCGAGGATGATGGGAATTTAGAGAATTTTGATCGCTAGAGTTCGAGTCGAAGTTCCTTTGACTAGTCGAGGAAGAGCTTAGACTAGTCAAAGCAGGGCTTAGACTAATCGAAGGAGGCAAATTTTTAGGGTTATTTTTCTTCACTTCAAGTCTTCAATTCTCTTCATTCCTCACTTGGTTTTCTTAGATCTTTGACATGTAATTTCCTCATTCTTGGTCTCATAAGATCCATCCTTGGCTTTGGTGATTCTTGAGTGTTAAATCCATGCTTTTAACATCCTTTTCAATTCAAGCTCTTAAATTCACCTTGCAACACAAACATGATTAAAATAGAATATTAAGCATTATCATGTTCATAAAACTAAGTAATAAATGGGGGATAATATGCAATATTTAACCCTCAACACAATCCCCAACCAGCATTTTTCTAGTCCCGAGCAAAGTATGCGTGAAATAGATCTCAATGTTTAATGTTCAATCCTCTTTAAGAAAACAATCTTTTGTTCGAAAATGAGATTTTGAAAACCTAGAGCCAAATCACATAAGCAACCAATCAAGTAAATTCTTTGTCCATTAATTAAAACATAGCTTGCATATCAAGTTTTTCGATGTGCTAAGTGAAAATCAACTTACTTCTTTTATAAATACTATCAATTCATTATGTTAGCCATGCTCATCACTTCAAGACTGGTTTGAAATTCAATACTGATTCCGAACTTATCCCCTTCTCCTTCTTTTTTCAGTTTTTTATTTTATATCGACAAACAATTTTTATTCATTCTTTTTATTTTTGCATTCGTTTTCAAATTTTTTTATTCTTTTCATTCTTTTCATGACCTATTTGTCGCTCTCCTGTTTTTTAACTGGTTTTTTTCTTCTTTTAAGGTGAATAAGATTCTTCAGACATGATTCTCACCATCTATCAATCATTTACATACTAACAATTGAAAATTCTAGCATGTCTTATAGAAGACAAATTGAATATGTCTTGTGATTTAGACTAACATGATATTCAGACTACCTCTTAATCAATTGAGCATAAGAACTTAGGTGATAAATTACTTAGATGATAAAACTCCAACAATCTAAAATTCAATCTTTATCTTATCATACTCAAAGCATTCTTAAGTACATAATTCATCGCTTCCCAAATAGATTTCAACTTGAAACATTGACAATGTTCAAAAATTTTGCTTAAAACTAAGAAAACACTGATTAGTTTACCTAATCCCTAATCCCCAACCTAAAAATCTACATTGTCCTCAATGTAAAAGAAATAAGTATGCAATGCAAAAGAGGTAATGAAAAGAAAAGGGAAGTGATGGAAAGGTAATACCTGAAGAAGGAATTTTGAAACTTTTCCAATGATCTCAATGTGAAGATGGGTTAGCACAAGAATTAAACCAACAGAAAGTAAACTATCATAAACAGCAAAAAACAAACTACCCTAAACAGCGGAAAGAAAATTATCTTAAACAGCGAAAAGCAAACTAAAAGAAATAAACATGCAATGCAAAAGAGGCAATGAAAAGAAAAAGGAAGTGATGGTAAGGTAATACCTAAAGAAGGAATTTTGAGGCTTTTTCAACGATCTCAGTGTGAAGATGGGTTAGCACAAGAATTAAACCAACAGAAAACAAACTATCCTAAACAGCGGAAAACAAACTATCTTAAACAGTGGAAAGTAAAATATCCTAAACAGCGAAAAGCAAATTATCCTAAATACAACAGATATGAAAGCAATAAACCTAGTTATACCTTCGTCAGACTAGAAGATCAATCCCGGTAAACAGGATCGATCAGAGGTATGGACATGTCCTCTGAATCAAATTTCTCAACAAATGGCTTTAATCGTTATCCATTTACTTTGAAGTCATTGCGATTGTTTGGATTCTGAATCTCGACAGCCCCATGAGGATAAACATTAGTAATAGTGAAAGGGTCGGTCTAACGAGATCAGAGTTTACCTGGAAAAAGATGTAACCGAGAATTATACAAAAGGACCTTCTGACCTGGTGTGAATGATTTTCGAAGAATGTGTTAATCATGAAACACCTTCATCCTATCCTTGTAAATTCTCGAGTTCTCATAGGCATCATTCCGGATCTCTTCAAGTTCATTCAACTAAAGTTTGTGTAGCGAGCAAGCATTGTCCAAATTGAAGTTTAAATTTTTAATAGCCCAGTAGGCCCTATGTTCCAACTCCACAGGCAAGTGGCAAGCCTTCTCATAGACAAGTCTAAAGGGAGACATTCCAATAGGAGTCTTAAATGCAGTACGGTAAGCCCATAAAGCATCGGTCAAACGAATTGAATAATCCTTACGGTCAGGGTTAACCATTTTCTCTAGAATATGTTTAATCTCCCTGTTGGAAATCTCAGCTTACCCACTTGTTTGTGAGTGGTATAGAGTGTTCACTTTGTGGGAGATGCCATATTTCTTCATTAAGTTCGTGAATGGCCTATTAAAAAAATGTGAACCTCCATCACTAATAATGGCTCAAGGTATTCCGAACCGAGAAAGGATGTTCTTTTTTAAGAATTTAATGACCGTTTGATGACCATTATTCCGCAACGGAATCGCTTCGACCCATTTAGTGACATAGTCTACTGCTAGCAAAATATACAAATTTTTAAAAGATTGGGGGAATGATCCCATGAAATGAATGCCTCAGCAAACAAATGCTTCAATGATCAGAATGGGATTCAAAGGCATCATATTTTGACGGGACAATGCTCTCAATTTCTGACAATGCTCATAAGCTTTGTAAAACTCATGAGTGTCCTTAAACATAGTGGGCCAGTAAAAGCCGCACTGCAGAATTTTGGCTGTGGTCTTTTTGACAGAAAAGTGACCACTACAGGTCTGAAAATGACAGAAGGAGATGACACTTTGGTGTTCATTTTCTGGCACACATCTCTTTAAGATTTGGTCTAGGCAATATTTAAACAAATTTGGATCATCCTATAAGAATTTACGTACCTCGGTAAATAATTTTTTCTTATCTTGCGCAGTCAAATGTGTTGGCGTCAAACCTGTAGCAAGATAATTAGCAATATCCGCAAACCAAGGTGAATGAGAGACTTTGAACAATTGTTCATCAAGGAACATGTCATTTATATGCGTCGTCTCAAGGGAATCAGAGAGATCAAGGCAATAAAGTTGGTCAACCACTACGTTCTACTCCCTTTTTATCTTTTATTTTCAAATCGAATTCTTCGAGTAGAAGGATCTATCTTATCAGGTGGGGCTTAGCATCATTCTTAGAAAGAAGATACTTGAGCATCGCATGATCTGTGTAGATGATGATCTTGGATCTGATCAAGTAGGACTTAAATTTGTCCAAAGCGAATACTATGGCTAAGAGTTCCTTCTTCGTAGTTGAGTAATTCACTTGGGTCGAATTTAGAGTTCTACTTACATAATGTATAACATAGGGTTTCTTCTCTTTTCTCTGGCCTAAAATCGCCCCAAGAGCATAATCGCACACATCACATATATTTTCAAAAGGAAGGTTCCAATCGGGTGGCTGCATGATAGGTGCAGTGGTTAATATCCCCTTAAGCTTAGAAAAAGTTTCCTTGCATTGCTCAATCCATTTGAATGGTGCATACTTTTGAAGTAGATTGCATAAAGGACGAGAGAGGTGACTAAAGTCATTTATGAATCTTCTATAAAATTCGACGCGTTCTAAAAAGGATCGCACGTCTCGTATGCTCTTGGTGGAGGTAAGTTAGAAATAAGATTAATCTTAGCCTTATCTACCTCAATTCCCTTGGACGAGATGATATGTCCAAGGACAATTCCCTTACGAACCATGAAATGACACTTCTCCCAATTCAGTACCAAGTTTTTTTCCTCACATCCCTTCAACACACATTTAAGATTCTCCAAATAATCGTTGAAGGATGGACTAAAGACAGAGAAGTCGTCCATGAAGACCTATAAATATTGCCTCACCATGTCAGAAAAAATACTTATCATGCATCGCTGAAAAGTAGCGGGGGCACTACACAGTTCGAATGGCATCTTTCGATAAGCAAAGGTGCCAAAGGGACATGTGAATGTTGTCTTTTCCTAATCTTCAGGGGGTATCTCTATCTGGTTGTAGCCTAAATACCTGTCAAGGAAGCAATAATACAAATGACCAACTAGCCTTTCCAAAATTTGATCAATCAAGGGCAAAGGAAAATGGTCCTTCCTCGTGACGGTATTCAATTTCCTGTAGTCAATGCACATTCTCCAACCAGTAGTAACTCTAGTTGGCACGATTTCATTGTTGGCATTGGCTACAATGATGATTCCGGATTTCTTAGGAATCACCTGAGTTGGACTTACCCATTGACTATCGGATATAGGGTATATGATACCCACATCTAATAGCTTAAGAACTTCGGCCTTAACCACTTCCTTCATGTTTGGATTTAATCTACGTTATGGTTGCTGGGAGGTCTTCGCATTATCCTCTAGATAAATGCGGTGACTACAAATTAAAGGATTAATTCCCTTGAGATTCGCAATCGACCATCCAAGGGCTCCTTTGTGCTCAATGAGAGTAAAGATAAGCATACTCTCCTATTTTGCCTAAAGGTGGGAAGAAATCACAACCGGGTATGTCTCATCTTGACCTAAATAGACATATTTTAATTCAGAGGGCAAAAGTTTTAGGTCAATCTTCGGTGCCTTGAGGTTAGCAATCTTCGGTGCCTTGAGGTTAGACGGTAAAGGAACTACATTAGTTTGTGGCAAAATTTTAAATTGTGGCCTCCATCGGTTAACTTCAAGTACCGGCACAGTATCAAGCATGGTTCCCATCTCCCTAATCATATCATCATCTAAATCATGGGAGTGGGTCAGGCACGTCTTTAAAGAGTCAAAGGATAAGGTCAGAAGTATTCTATCTTCCACGAAAGAATAAATCAAGTTAATATCGTGGGCATCGTCATCATCCTCTACATGTTTGCTCATATTGAAAAAGATATTGAGCTCTAATGTCATGTTCCCAAAACATAAATTCTTGACTCCATTCCTACAATTAATGATTACATTTGATGTGGCAATGAATGGGCGACCAAGGATGACAGGAATTTGAGTGCTCATGTCCATGATGGGTTGAGTATCCAGGACGATAAAATCTACTGGGTAGTAGAATTTGTCAACTTGGACCAACACATCCTCAATTATCCCTCTCGGTACACAAACTGATCGATCGACAAGTTGTAATGTAGTCCAAGTGGGTTTTAAGTCACCTAGACCTAGTTGTTCGTAGACTGAGTATGTAATCAGATTTATGCTCGCTCCTAACTCAAGAAGTGTATGCTCAATCCAGTAATTCCCAATTATACAAGCGATGGTTGGGCTACCAGGATCTTTGTACTTTTGTGGCACATCTTGCTTTAGGATGGCACGCACTTATTCTATTAAGAAGATTTTCTTTTGAATATTTCTCCATCTTTTGGTCATACATAAGTCTTTCAGAAATTTGGCATATAAAGGTATTTGTTTAGCGGCATCCAGTAGAGGAATATTGACCTTCACTTGTTTCAGCACCTCTATAATGTTCCGAGAGTTAGAGAGAGGTTTTGGTGCAATCAACCGTTGGGGAAATGGAGTAATCGGCTTGCCTTGAGGTTTCGGTTCTAACTCTTGTGAAGTGTTGCTAGATCTATCAGTTTCATCTATTTTCGGGTCCTTAGACTTTTCAGCCCTTACCGGAATAGATTTGTCGATTGTTTTCCCACTCCTAAGAGTGGTGATAGACTTAGCTTGTCCATTGAATTTGAATAGCTCAGGTTGCTAACTTCATATTGTTGTTTTGGATTGGGAAGAGGTTAAGCTGGAAGGCTTCCTTTCTCCCCAATCGCATTTTTTGTCTCAAGCCCTTGTATGGCCTTTGTAAGGTCTTGAAAGGCTTATAGCATACCTTGATTGAAACGCTCTTGATTTTGAAGATGTTTTAGAATCGGATCCTCTTAAGGTTTCCCTTGATTTAGAATTTGATTAGGGAATCCTTGAGGAGAAGCAGTATGTCCATTCCTCAAACTAAAGTCTAGATGATTTCTCCAACTAGGATTATATGTATTTAAGTGGATCCACTGAAAGGTGTTTGGTAATTATTCACGGCATTAGATTGCTCATTCAGCACCTCTTGAAAAGCAGGTATTGTTGGACAATTTTCAGTTGCGTGAATGTTGCAAGCAAAAATACCGCAAAGAGTTTCGTAGCCTTATCCTTCTTTAGTTCCATGGCCTCGAGTTGTCTTGTGAGATTAGTCACTTTAACATTTATATCATCATCTTCTTTCAGAAGATATATTCCGCCCCTCTCCTTTGATTGAGTAAGCCTAGAAGTGGTGCTAGATTTTGGGGATATGTCCCATGATTGTGCAATTTCAACAAGTTTATCAAAGTAGTCGCACACATCATCGGCATTTTTATTCATAAATTCTCCATTGCACATTGTCTCGATGAATCGGCGCATGGAAGATGTCAGTCCTTCGTGGAAGAAATTTGTTATGCACCACATTTCAAAACCATGCTGTGGGCATGAACTAACAAGATCCTTGAGTCGCTCCCAAAATTGGAAGAATGTTTCGTCTTTTTTTTAGAGAAGTTCATGATCGACTTCCTGATGGTGTTTGTCTTATGATATGGAAAAAATTTCTTTATGAACTCCCTTATCATGTCATTCTATGTGCCAATAGATCGCGAACATAGTGAGTGCAATCACGTCTTAGCTTTTTCTTTCAAGGAAAAAGGAAAGAGTTTCAACCTGACTGTGTCCTCAGACACGTTAGAAAAATATAAAGTGGTTATAATCTCGTCAAACTCTTTCAAGTGTAGATATGAACTTTCAGATTCAAGTCCAAGGAACTTTGGAATGAGTTACAACACTCCTGACTTGATATCCATGTTTCCTGTATTTTCTGAAAAGACCATACAAGAAGGGGTGCTCACCCCGCCGGCTGTAAATAGTCTCGTAAAGTACGAGGCAGGGGTGCTTGATGCACCTCATTTTCATCCAGGAATTCCTCAACCTGAGGTTGAGGTGGATTTGGAGGTTGATTGACCGGTTGATTGGAAGCCATAACTTCAGTTAACTCTGTGGATCTCGAGTGGTGTCTAATCATATGATGGATAGATAACCCCTCAACCAATCTTCCTTCACTCAAGAGACGTTGAGTGTTAACACGGAACCACTTGGGCATGAAACACCCTCAGTCCTCAATTTCAGAATCTAACCTAAACTTTTTTTTAAAAAAAAATAGAAATATAAAAAGAGAGAGAGCGAGATTTAGAAAGAAGTTACCAAATTAGAAGTTTTTATATTAAGATCCTGTAAAAACAGAAGAACAAATTAAAAAGTTTCCAACCTAGAAACAGAAAAACAATTAGTTTCTAAAAATAAATTAGAAAAATCCTAACCTAAAAATAGAAAGTAAATAAACTCTAATCTTAACCTAATTCCAAAACTAGTTAATCTCAGAAAAACGCAAACGTTAGTCCCCGGCAACAGCGCCAAAAACTTGTTCACAACCCCAAGTATAGGGTCGTGATGTAGTAATAATCTCGGTAAGACCGAGGTCGAATCCACAAGGACTAATCTCGTGTGTATTCTGAAAGCAACTAGGAGTAGAACTAGAAGAATATGTAAATCTAAATCTGAAATTAAAGCGAGTAATTATAAAGTGGGTAATTAGAAACTTAAGAAATTCAAAGGTGGGAATTAGGTTTCCAAGGATCCATTTGTAGCAATCAGGGAGATCTATTACTTGATTCAAGGATACAACAAGAATCGGAGTCCTATCTTATCCAGCTGGAAGATATCTCAATAAAACCAAATCTGAACTTCCTTTGACCTAATTCTCAATGGATGAGAATTGTGAGGATTGGAAGTGATTCCATCACAAAACCATGCCCAAGAGACGATGGCTCATAATATGATATACCGATCCCATAACCAAACATAGGAGAATTGTGAAGGTTAGAAGGGATTTCATCACCCAACCATGCCCAAGGGACGATGGTGAACAATGAGATTTCCCAATTTCATAATCTCAAACCATGAAAAGAAAATGCTCAAAGCTATTGAAAATCTATTGTAATTTGAGTCACAATAAACTATTAAAAACTGAAAGTGTTACTTAAATATCAAACTAGAATAAAAGAGAATTCAACATAAACATGAATCAAAGCAATAGAAAATCTCATCACGCTACAAGCTTCACCTCTTAGCCCTAACTAAGAGGTTTAGCCAACCATAGACATGATTGAACCAAAGTCTCTTAAATAAAACATGAAAACAACTAAGAAAGAATAGGAAAAACTCTTGGCGACGGCTTCTCCACCCTTTTGCTCCACTCCTGCAACCTTAGAAGATGCCCAGGAACATCCTAAGGACTTCTATTTATAGTTGTGCAACTCCAACTTTCGCACTGAGTTAGAAAATTCCCAAAATTGCCTCAAATTTATGCGGTCCGCGCATTATTTGTGTAACCTTAGACTAGTCGAGGACAGCCTTCGACTGGTCGAGGATGACGGGAATTTAGAGGATTTTAATCGCTGGAGTTCGAGTCGAAGTTCCTTCGACTAGTTGAGGAAGAGCTTAGACTAGTTGAAGCAGGGCTTAGACTAATCGACGCAGATAGATTTTTAGTGTTCTTTTTCTTCACTTCAAGTCTTCGATTATCTTCATTCCTCACTTGGTTTTCTTGGATCTTTGACATGTAATTTCTTCATTCTTGGTCTCATACGATCCATCCTTGGCTTTGGTGATTCTTAAGCGTTAAATCCATGCTTTTAACATCCTTTTCAATTCAAGCTCTTAAATTCACCTTACAACACAAACATGATTAAAATAGAACATTAAGCATTATCATGTTCATAAAACCAAGTAATAAATGAGGGATAATATACAATATTTGACCCTCATCAAACATCTTTCTATAATCTCGGGTTTAGTAGCCCACTAACGAGCGATCTAGAGCTTGTTTAGATAATCAGGGTAATTCCATAATGAATTGAATAGTGAGATTTCTTGTGTGCGATGATTAAGATGTGGATTAGCCAAGTTTATAGTGTGACCTATTCACAATAAGCGAAAAAGGTGATTCGGTCCTAATCACTTTATACCGTTGGTTCTTAGGTTAGAGGAGTAACTCTGTTGATTTGGTTTGTTAATTAAGATCTGACCCCTAGTTGTCTCGACTTTAGGTAGGTTTTTATTTAGTTGTGGTTGCCATAATAGGTCAGCTAGATTTGAGCCCTAGATGAGCAAATCACTAGACAAGACTCGATATTTACATGATCGGCGAATTCGTTGGCTTCATACGGTTGATTAATCAGATTTGTATAGTTCTTTATTGGTACCACCCATGTGTAGGCTCACCTCGAGTGTTAAGGGTCAATAATTGACGACATATGCTAATTATAACAAAAATTTTCAAGGGTTTTTAGTAATCTAGAATAGCGAAAATATGAGACGTTACAATGTAGGTCCCACCAATAACAAGTGAGAGTGTACATTGGAAAGATATGCCTCAAGACATGTTAAGGGAATCGTCCTTACTAATCCAATGGATTGCTTGCCAAAGCCTTGCAAGGGAAGGTCCTGCACTTGGAAGTTAGGTGAGGCGTATCATGATGTTCATGTGCTAAATCTACCCAGTCCATCTATTTCAAAAACTAATTTTAGGATATGAGACAAAAAATAGGTAGATCCAAAACTTAAAAAGGATACACGAGAGAAAAGTGAGGAAATAAATGTCTATATTGAAACCTTCCTTGGTCCACTTGATGTTTATATGCCATCCAAATCATTTATTAGGTCATTCCAATTGGTATGAACTGAAAACACAAAAAACACGTCCTGATAAAAAAAAATTGTGGCCACAACAAATGTCATTCAATCCCCACTGTTTTCCTCTCCTGTGGCCCACTTGAGTTTTAGATTGACCTCATTTTTGGTATGATGTCTTGGAATGAGCTTGGACAAAATGCCCTTCTGGTTCAAAATGCCTATTCAACAAAGCATTGTCCTGGTCGGAGGATTCGGATTGCCTGGTGTTGGTTACCGATAGAGCTAGGCATTGAGTCGAGTCGGACTGAGTTAGGGCTGACCAGACTCGACTTGGTTTTAAAATAGACCTGACCTAAACTCAGACCCGACTCGGTACTGAATCCAGCATGCCTGACCTGATCTAAGTCCAAGTTTGGCCTAGACTAACTAACTTGGACCGAGCCCGACCCGGTTGCAGGTATCAAGTTGAGTCGAGTCAGCACCAAGTTGGGTCGGGTGTGGCAAGTATCCGTAGGCTGAAATCACAGCTAAGAACTTAGGTGCACTTGTCGGAATTACATCCTCTCCATCAGATTTGAAACATCAAATTTCTATTGCCTCAGCATCAATATTTGGAGGAACCGTCTCTGATTTGGATCTAGAACCATAAGCTTCATTTGTGTTTTGCGCAAGAAAAATCTATTTTGATCACGGCACAATTATCTTGTTTGGGCTTGACTGTTCTACAACTATCAACCTCATCTTCTTTGGCCCGAGTGTAAAACCTATTTACCACCATTCCTCATGCATTTGCATCTTTACATGTATCCATCGCCAAATCTGTCATATACCCTTATAGAATCCATCACTAGCAACTATTACTTCCAAGAACCCTTATTACCCCAATAATTAATTTTTTTTTTATTTTTGTTAATGTACGAATTAGGTTTTGGATCAAGGTGAGTCACTACTGAGTCTGATTTTGGGTCGAGTCGGGCCGACTGACTGGGTGACCCGAACTCGACTCGATTTGCGTTCGGAGTGAACAGTCCTCTGTTCAGTTCAGATCGACTCACACACTTAGTTCGGGTCAATTCGGGTTTGAATGAATCGCGTGAGTCAAGTATGCCAAGCCGAGTTGTACCGTGCGCAATTTTAATCACTGGGATATACGTGGTGCCCACGGTATATGTGTGCCATCCATCCATTTTGGCATATCATTTAACGGCACGAGCACAAAATGAGGCAGATCCAGAGTTCAAGTGGACCACACCATACGAAAACAGAGGGACAAGGACGCTCACCCTGAAACCTTCCTAGGCCCACCTTATGTTTATTTGCCATCCAACCGGTCCGTAAGGTCGCAGGGACTTGTACGAAAGTTTTCAACTGTAGGCGTTCAATCAACGTTGTGTGGTCTACTTGAGCTTTGGATCTGCATCATTTTTGGACTCATTCCCTTAAATGAGCTGAAAACACAGATGGCAGCGTGGATAAAATACATACATCACAGTGAGCCCCACAGATCCGGGTCACCAGGCAATCCGGGTCCGTGGTCCGGTCTTTTTTGTTTATTCCCCATTAGATGTGGATTTCAAAAAGATCAACGGCCTGGATCAACGAACCATGGAGTCTATATGTGTCAAAGGATTCATCAGGACACTATTCATGTCCTTGTGCATCAGGACTGTATGATACTCGCCAAGATAAGAACTGAAAGAAGAAAAGGCTTTGCTTACATTCCATCTTTGAAATGGAGCTGACATTAATGAATCCATCATCTGTTGCTTGCTTCTCCAAAAGTAAGAAAAACCGATCTCATCAAATTCCCTCAATTTCTGAAAAATCATTTTATTTTATTTTTTATCACTGGGAAAATCCTAGAAATGAAAATTGAGAAAATTGTTTTTTTTTTTTTTTTTTGCCCTTTGTATCAAGATTTCTTCAATTGGTTGTGAGAATCTTGTAACTTGATGGAAATATAGAAGGGGGAGCGTTTGGATGCATTATCAAATTGAATTGCAATAAAGTGGAAAGAACCGAATTTGCCATTACTAAGCTGAAAATTGCAATTTGTTTCTTTGGACAGAGAATGAAATGCAAATTCAATTTTTTTGGCAAATTCCAACTTTATGGAAATTTACGATAGGGAGCGTTTGGATGCACTATCCAATTGAATTGGAATTTTCTATTCATATAAAGTGGAAAGAACCGAATTTGTTATTACTAGGCTGCAAATTGTAATTCTGTTTTTTTGAAGTTGGACTTGGAATGAAATGCAAATTCAATTTGTTGGCTATTTTGTTTGATTATTAATATGAGGAAATGTCGTTATTTCTTGTTCGTTCCTCTCCCAATTGGAGTGAATGTTTGCAATTCGACTCACTTGTGCACCCAAACAGTTTGTTTGCTCAGCGGGTTCCTTTCGCCTAATGTTGCGACTCAGGCTCACCAGCATGCGTTGAGGCATTGGGGCCCACATCCGAGATGGTTTGACGATTGGAGCTGTCCCATATTGTGGATGCTATGCTCTACGGGCTGCTGCAAGAAATTTAAGATGGATAGGTGATTCTGACCATTGATATGTATCGAGAAATCTAGAACATTGTAAAGAAAATTTCAGTATCTCGCATTCAAAAATTGATGGTTGGGATCATCCTTGAAGCGTGATTATTGGGCTATAGGTTATTTATGGTAGCAGTGCAGACAAGATGGACTAGGGTTGCAGCTCGGGCATCTTGGGTCGGGTTGAGGGTTGACCCGAGACCAACCTGGCCCGAATTCCAACTCAAGTTCTCTATATGCGAACTGACCTGACCTGAATTTGCTCAACCTGAACGAAGCCTGAATTCAAGTCGTGTTGACATTTTCGAAGCCAACCCAAGGACCTTGACAACCCAACCCAAACTCGGGTTGGGCAAGTCAGGTTCAGATTGACACAAATCAAATTGCAGCATTAAGATGGAGGATCACAATCATTGGAACATCTCTGCATTTGGGCCCCATGGGTTGACACATGCTGGTTATCATGAGTTGCAACATGGGCAAAATGAGCTCTCGTTCAGCAAAATGTACTTGTGTTTTCTATGTAGACGTTTGCTAATTCCACATGTGGGCAACAGCCTTGCCAATCCCTGTGCAGGCACATAGATGATATGGAACTCATGTGAGATCTTAGCTTTCTGTCAGGCGAGTTATATAGTTTAGATCTTCTAGCCTAAAGATTAGGCCATTCACACTTCAGGTGGGCCACAACATACAACCAAATGAATGGATATAAAAAGTTGTGTTGATTGTTAGTTTACTTTATACATTGTGGCCCGCCTGAGTGAAAATGCCTACTAAGAAGCAGAAGATCTGCGCAAAGGCCTGATAACTAGGCCCGACCTGACTCATTCAGCATTTCGCCGATTGAGTAGTTGGCTGGTGGTTCCATCCCACACCAGCCCTGCCCATCTTTGGATAACACTTAGATAGCAGTTTTATCATCGGAATGTATTAATTTGTGTTGTATAACTGTCTATTTGTGTTGTTTAGGTACATAAATATATTGTGTAATGCCCGTCTTTAATGAATAGCATTTTTCTTCAGAAAGTATCTTACCGATATAGAGTGGTGGCTCTTGTTTTTCCTTTCTCTTCAAATGATAGATTTTAGGAATTTCGAATATTGATTTCTAGACAATATAACCTTGGTGAAATGATCATATTCTTCCTAATATTTCTCACCAGTGCACGTGGAATAAATGCATGCAAATCCAATCTGTTCAAACTGTGGCCTCTGGAAAACAATACTGATTAAATGGTCTTAACTTACGAATTCCGCATGTTGAATTTGTAGCTACGGAAGTTTTCGTACTAAGTGTTCATTTCAGGTCATCAATTGGGAGATTGTGATCATCTAATCAGTGTTGATTTCGGGTTAGCGCTCATTCTCATATGGGACCCACACTTTTGGCAGTCCAGATTGGCATGCATGCTGCATCCCACCACGTGTATGGTGGATGGCTGAATTTTTTATTTTCACTTCAGGGAATTCATGAATTTGATCAACAGTAATGCTTGCACTAGACTGCAAAGCTTCTATCATATTCAACCATTGAAGAACTTAAGCATTGGTCTTTTGGCAACAATATGCATGTGCTCAATGTTACCCATGATCACTAATCGCATGGTACTAGATTCCCTTCGATTGCAAGTAATTTGGTCATATAGAATAGGGGTTTCCGAATGACCTCCGCATACTACTCAACTACATAAGTTTTCCTGTTGAGAGCTTCCTAACCTTCAAGACTTGCCCTCCTCACCATCCATGAGGTGGGCCAATAGCTTCATTACCATACATCGTGGGCCCCAACTGTCAAAACTTGGCTGCCGGATTTTCATCAGTTTTGAGCTATTGATCCTTGCATGCTAGGGGCCAAAGGGCAGAAGGGCTGTGGATTGTTTTTCTCAATGGTGAGAACATTTATATCTATAGAAATAACTGGAAATGATGGCTACAGAAGACTGTGGACTTTTTTTTTTTCAATGGATGACTAGCTTTATTAATGAGAAAAAAAGAAGAAGATGAAGAAGAAGCATAACGCTAAGGAGCAACATTGCCAATGATGAGTGACCCTCTCATCATTCCGTCCTTAGCCTCTTTTCCCACTTGAAAAAAAAGAGATATCTGAAGGAGAAGAAATACTAGTTGCCACGGTTCCATTGTAGCAGAGGAGTTCTAACTTCTAACTTTATGGCATTAGAAAGGACACACTTGCATTTGACAAGGACTCGATTTCTCCATATGACAAAGCTGCTGCTGATCACATAGTACTCGATGTCGAATACTACACAACTGACTGTTTTATTTTGTATTGTCATCTCATTCAATGACTTCATGATTATTTGCCTAGCTATCACCTATGCAATTCATGTTGCTTCATGACAGCATCATCTTCAGATCATTTGCTAATTTGGTCTTCTTGCCAGCATGGATTTCTGATGATGTCAATGGCCCCATTTGCTCATTAGTTCATTTGCTGAATGGTTGCATGTCAAAGATTAAGATGGGTCTTTCCTCCAATGGATACTGCAAGTGTTGCAAAATTAGGCTTTTGAGTCAAATATGGAGCTGTGTTTCCTATGTGCAGTGATCCAAGCACCGATATTATGGGCCAACTATGGATGGCTCATGCACCAAAACTCTCCCTGATTGGAACTATCCTAACTCTTCAACAGGTGGCCAGCAAATGAGAAAATATAGTTAAGAAAGAAATATTACAATTGTTTAGTTCAAAATTTAAAGGCCAAAGGTCTTTATAGCTAGGATCTTCCAATATGGGAGACTTTTAGTTAATGAACCATACATAATGCGGGCCACTTATTGTTGGCCTGCATCATTGATCCACGGATCCTCCTCGTGCAAACTGAAATCCTGAATGCTATTGTACAAAATCTCAGTGCAGATATTGTATAATACCTTGTTTGAGATAACAAGTGCCATGTAGATTGTGTGAAAGAGTGTGTGTGTGTGTGTGTGAGTGTGTGGTTTTCTTTTTTTTTTTTTGGTGTGTGTGTGTGTGAAAAAACTAGATGTTGAAGTGGAGTGGAGTGATACATCATTTGGAAGAAATTCACATCCAGGATAATCTACCGATCAGAATAAATAATGGCTATGAGTTTTATTTCTTGAAGAAAATTCAGTTTTTTAGTTTCTTTCATCCATTCCATGATCATAAGAATGGGGAATACATATTACACCATTTTCAATCAGAAGGGAGATTTCAAGAAATGGAAGATGTTTTATACTCCATCGTTACTCAGCCATATCAGAAGGAATACATTTTCTATTGATACCTAATATTGGATTTTAAAAATAATAATAATAATAATTCTTTAATGAAGTACTCAACTCCAGGAATGAAACTAAAAGAGGTCTTTATTGGTTCTACCTCCTATTATTTATTTATTTTTTAATGAAGGGGATGGATCTTTCTAAATTTCGAGAAAAAAAAAAAACCTGGTCTGGTTCTTTTGCAGAATGATTTGGAAGATTCAAAACCCACAATAGTGGTATTTGCATTAGTTCTGAAAATTTCATGTGGGAATCTAGAAATGGCCCTTTAGTGTCCACCTTCGTGTTTCATGAAAATTCTACGAGTAGAAACTTGAAAAGTTCCCAAAAGATAGGGTGAACCAAGTTTGTACTCTTTTTTTAATAATAAAAAAATAAAAAAATTTAGCTCTTGGAAATCCCTTTGCATGATATTACCTTTTAGGAAAATGCACTGGTGGTTTATTTCGTTTGGCACTTGACAAGTCACACACCATACCTGTTGCACACCACTAACTAGCATTCTTGATTGGTAAACTGATTTTAATATACGTGTGTGTGTGTGTGTGTGCTCGCGCGCGTGTCTGTGTGTGTTTCCATTTTTCCAATTTTGATTCAATTGTTCCATTTGTAGAGCTATTTATTTTATTGCAAACAATTTTTCGAACACCTCTAATAGAGGAAGACATACTAATCTTCAAAGAACTTATTAGCATCCTCTTTCATATGCGAATCTATCAGATCTAGAAAGGAAAAACTTGCATTAGTATTTCATTCAAATATGGCTTTGATTCACACCCCATGTTCTAAGATAGATTTACCATCACGAAAGAGGATAGAATGACGTCTCTCTAAAGAAATGCACTGAGAAACAGTATATGTATACAAACCTTCTACAAGATGGTGCTTTTTTCTTTTTAATCTCTCAAAGTGGAGTCTCTTGCAAACATTTATGCCATAGATCCTTATCTCATCATGTTGAATATATCTTAATTTCACTCTTTTAGATACTTCTTTGGTCCCATTGTCAATAATGAGTAGCAATTAATTTTATTTTTTATTTTTATTGTATCCATTTTTCATGATGTCATGCATGGATTAGCAAGGCATTCAATAACAATATAGGTGACCAGCCGTTACGGCCTCGTAACAGTCAAAATTCTTTTTAAAAGAAAAAAAAAAAAAAAAGTATCAGCCCCATTTGGCCTGTCAGGGTCCATATCAGTCCATTATGGGCCCTTTATGGCCAATAGAGGCCCATTATGGGCCATTTTTTCGGGCGTTACAGCCCCGTATCGCATAATGGGCACCATCGTTACCATTACATAACAGCTACCGTGGGTTAGATATATGAATACATTTGAGGGAACTTAGAAGTAGCACCAATAAGTAATAAGACAAGGGAAAGTACACTTAGATGGTTTGGTCATGTGCAACGGAGATCAAGAATTGTACTGGTTAGAAGGTGTGAGCTGGTACAATGAAGGCTCTTAAAGCTCAAGGGAAAGCCCCAAAAGGACACTTGTGGAAGCAGTAAGAAAAGACTTGATGACCTATGGTGTAACTAAAGTTATTGCACTTGATAGAGTGGAATGGCGGAACAAGATTCATGTAGCCGATCCCCAAATTAGTTGGGGTACGGCTTAGATGATGATGATGATGTATGGATTGGATATACCATGCTCAATTCCTTTGGCAAAATTTTGGGTGATTATTCCACTATGGAATCAAATAAGTGAAACTTTAAGTGTTTACAAAAGCTTCTTTTGTTTGAAGAAATGGTTCATCAATACAATGAATCATCTATTCCATTGATATGGACACATTTGAGACCACCAAATACTCAAAACTTCCTCTATTCAATCCTTGTCCTTCTTCCCTCACTGGATGTGTCATTCTTACGCATTCTTTTGTTTTTCCCAAGACTCTAGCAAGGAAAAATGTAGTAGTTGATGATTCTTATGTGATTCACTAGTGAAAACTTCTGGATAGGTATCTTGCATCTGAACTGATTTTTATTTTTTTATTTTTTGGGTTAAAGAATGTCTTTTTAGTTCTTTGGATCAATTAGGAGATTCTTTGTAAGAAATATAAGGTTTTGCTTTTGGTAGCGACATAGTAGTTGGTAGTGATCTTGCTTATGGGGTCAAATCGATGCATTCTAAGAATAAATATTTCAATATCAAGCCCATTGATGTTATTAGTCTCATCATTATCCTACCACATCCCATCAACCAAATCACTTTTTTTAAGAAATACTGATGTAGGACAACTAACCACTTGCTTTAAAAGCTCGAACTAAGCTCGAACTGATAGAGCGTGGCGAATCAATCCCTTTTATCTCATAGCCTAGATCAGGCCCTTGGCCGAACCCCCCTTGTGGGCCCCACTTCACATGGGTCTCACCTCACACGAGCTACCCACCTTGAGTGTGCCCCCGATTCACACAGGACACCCCACTCAAGCCCAGTCTGAAAATGCCCTAGTAAGGAACCTCGAACACGAGACCTCCTACTCTTATACCAAAATTGATGCAAGACGAATGGCCTTGTCTAATATGCAATAGCAAGATCATAAAACAGTTCAATTCAAGTAACTAAAATACAAAATTCATGCTTTTCTATCACAAATTAAAATTTTCAGATTTACACTAAGGCATAAATTCAAACCACAAACATCCCACAATGCATGTAGCTATAAAATGTTGTTAAGAAAAGCCCTATGGGAAGTAAAACTCCCCATCTAGCATAGGATTCAACCACATTCATATAAAAAACATGCACCAAGTTAAGAAATTTAAAGGTATATAGGGCTGTCCGGTTATTGTAGGGTGGTTTTGAATGGATGGGGTTCGGATTAGATGGAATTAGAGTGTGGATGTCTAGGTTTAGGGAGGATAGAATTAGGGAATTAGGCTTTTAAGGTTAGGGTTTGAAATTGTGATTAGAAAAATTAGTGGTGATGATGTAGGATGGAGGAATTAGGTTTTTGGATGGCTAAGGGTGATGAATTTAAAAGATGAGAAATTAGGGATTTAGGGAATTTGGGAATTTGACGGATTGGGGCAAATTGGAATTCTAGGTTTAAGGGTTTTAAAGAAGGGGTTTTATGGGTTTTATGTGTGACGTTTGGAGAAGGGAAAAAGGAAAGAAATAAGGGAAAAGAGGGCCCAGACGTGGTTGACTGTACGGACACACGTGCATGCATGCAGACATGGGGAAAGAGAGAGATGGATGGGTTGGGTTTCTGTTGTTGATGGAAGAAGAAGGAAAAGAAAATAAAGAAGATGATGAGGAGAGAAGAAGGGATAAGAGAGAGAAGAGATATCTACCTGGGTTTGAAGAAAATGAAAGAAAGATACCAGTGGAATCACTCCACGTGGGTCTCATACCCTCTCCAATCTTTGGAGATGCAAGGAGGCTTTCTCACAAAGCCATGAAAGAGTTCCTAAGACCCATAGAGTTCAAAATCCGATGGTCCAAGAGACCCAATGGCCTGATCACCATGATTTGACAGTTCAATGGGCCAGCGGACGAAATCCAACAGTCAAAATCTCCAATAAAAACAAATCACATGCATATTCCCAGTATGGGGTCTTCCAGAGGCACAAACGATACATGTGGGGTATTCAATGCAGCCTATTGAGCCTCATATAGCAATTGTCCAGCCATAGCGAAACCGGGGCGTCAAGCAAGGTCGTCCTCCTCCACTGGTAGGCACAATAGGATGATGCTCTGATGTGCTCATCAATGATCCCCAGCTGAAAAGAATTCGCCACTAGCGAAAATACTGTTGTGCAAGCGCTTAAGGAGGTCCTGGTCCAAACGACTAAATTTTGATTCTGTGATCCACACACTATCCAATGTTGGCCTGCTCTTCTACTTCCCGAGGTACCTCTGGAATCCTCCATGTTGGGTGGAAACCACATCATGATCTAGAATATCCTCTATCTCTTCTCTTCATTCAGGTATAAATGGTGGAGAAGGTAAATGGTGGGAAGAAGGGTCAGGCACGAGCCAAGGGCTTCGGGAAGGGTCAGGGTGATCACCATCTGGAACAAGGTGAGGGTTTGTAGGAGGGCTAGTGGATGAAGTTGTAGGTTCATGACAAGACACAAGGTCTTCCACATTGAATGTGGAGCTAATGCCCATGTTAGATGGCAAATCTACCACATACGCATTAGAGCCTAGTCTTTTTAATATTTTATAAGGACCTGCATTGTGAGCATGTAATCTTTTTATAGTTCCTTACGGAAACTGCTCAGCATTATGTGAACCATGACATAGTCACCCACCTGAAATTCTTTAAATCTATGGTGAGAGTCAGCAGTGATCTTATATTTCTCATTACTTGCATTAATTCGTTTTCTAATCTCGTGATGCAAATCATGAACGTGTCATGCAAATGCATTTGTGGACTTTGATGGCCTATGAGAGATAGACATGGATATGAGATCCACAGGCTTCCTAGGTTTGTAACCATGAATGACCTCAAATTGACTCATGCCTATGGACTTATTAACAAAACTGTTATATACAAGCTTAGCTACAGGTAACACCGCATCCCAGGTCCTAATATGGTCTCCCATAAGACTGCGTAACAAATTACCAAGATTTCTATTCACTACCTCCGTCTGACCATCACTCTGAGGATGGTATGCAGACGAGAACTGAAGCTTGTGCCACAGTGTCTTCCAAAAGTAGCTCATGAACTTCGGCAAGCCATGCAAACGAACCACCTCCCCAAAAAATTTTTTTGCAATGTTGCAATAAATACGAGACATCTGAGTCGGTCTGTGATGCAGGGACATGTGATGACCTAACCCTAGATGCATGTATAATCAGGTTAAAGAATATTCAAATAAATATACTAATTAACTAACCGTTTCCATTCAAAAGGATTAAGTATCTCAACACAAAGATGAGGTTATTCCGTCAAGATCATGCCCCTTAGCATAAAATCACGTAAAACAGTAAAAATGGAGGATCTAAGGATATGAGGATATCCCAGATCTAGCATAAGTCAGTCCATGGTCAAGTTTGGATCTGATTCTACTGACTAATCATCCCCTTTTTTTTCCGTTCAAACTAGAAAGGGGGTATCCAGAGAGAAACGAAAAGGGTGAAGAACAAAAGATTCGAGATGAAGAAAGTACGAGTCCTTTTGTCGTCAAAAGAAAAGAAGGAAGATGATTCTTACCTTTCCCTACACCTCGAAGATCTAGAAAGAAGGAAACCTGAAATCGGGGTGGAATCTTCAACACCCATTTGCCAATCTTGAAACCCTAATCTCTTAAATAAAGAGGAAGAAAGTGGACGAATTTTTATCCATTCAATAATAATGAAAATAGGGTTTCTCACAACGTATATATAAGCTATGGAAAAAGTAAAAGTGCACTAAAGCCCCTAGAAACAAGAAAAGTAACAAAAAGACGAAAAATAAAGAAAGTTACAATAAAGTCCCCGAAACAAGAAAAAGAACAAAAAAGTCTAAAACTAAAACACCCGTGTGGTAGGGTGTGAAATCTGACCCATGGATCTATGGTCGGGGTGAACACCCGCGTGGTAGGGTGTGAAATCTGAACCATGGATCTATGGTCGAAGTGCGGTCATGTCGCTCCTGCACTCGTAGCGCGTCAGAAAGTGGGTCCAATGGACCCATCGTCCATCCACATCAACTCCTCCGCTCTGGTACTCTGTCGGCGATGCCTCCTCCTCTGGTACACTCTAAAGGGTGCACCACTGATGTCCGCATCAGTCTTTTTTATTTTTTATTTTTTATTTTGTTTTTTTAAGAAAAAGAAACAAACATGAACAATGATTAGATTGATGATAAAATAGGATCCCATGTGGCGAATGGTGATTCAATTGATTATGAAGAAAAGAGAATACTAGGTTCAGTTTTCCTCAATTCCAAAAAAAAAATAAAAAAAATAAAAAAAACAGATTGATCAAATACTATTGAATATAACTCTTAATGATCATTTATCAAAGATGATACATATTTTTGCACCATGTTCATGCCCCTAGTGGTATGTAATGGAAGGACAATCTAGATCGATGATACATTGTCCCACGTGTCAATTAAAATCTTTGTAAGCATTGGTAGCATCCATATGAAGGTGGGGATATTAGCATTTCGCTTGCACATGTCATGTGTTTGTTACTGTACCTTCATGGTTCTATGATTTTTTTTTCCCCTTTAGGGACTTTGGATTGGTGGAAATGAAAAAAAAAAAAAAAAAAAAGCTGAGAAAAGGAAAATGTCACATTCGAGGAGGAAAACTACAGAAGAAGAAAAAAAATGTTTCCTTTTCTTTAGGTTCGAGAGTGGAAAAGGAAATGGCCCTTTATAGAGGGAAAGGAAATTGATTTCCTCAATCCTTCCCCCTTTCACAAAAGAGGGGAACCGTCACATTTGAGGAAACTGATTTCATTTCCCCTTTTTGTTTCCACCAATCTGAACAGCCCGTTAGATTCTGGTAGTTTATATCTATGAGTCATTTTATACTAAATCCATAGTTGAACCTGCCAGTGAGGCCAACATGTTTGAGGTCCTGGCTGTTCATCATGCTGGACCCACTGAAACTCTTGCTAATCCATTCACAAGGTGTGAAACACAGTTCAACACAGTTGAAAATATAATAATATTGACTAGAGATGAAGTGCATATGTGTGGCCCATCTGATAATCAAACTGGTCAGAATTTTGGGACACCAAACAAATGCAGTGGGTCCCGCTTGATCAACAACTTGGATCCCACAAACGTTTCCTTCCCAGGCAGCCTGTGAGTAGCCATCATATTTCTCTTCCCTTTTCCTACTATATTTCAAAAAAGACTTATTTTAGGACTCTCAACATGACACAACCTGTGCCGAGCAAAATCAAAATTTTGAATTGGCCTGGTCCCACCAATCCAAAATCAGGCTGAACACAAAACAACCCCTGCCAGTTGACAGCCATAATCACGTCCGATCGATGTAATTATAGCTTTTAATCTTGTTCTTTGAAGTTAATAGAGAATAAGGAGAGCTGATGTTTTTGTTGATGCCTTGAAGCAATTAGGTACTGCAAGCCCAAGTTCCAAAATGCCGTCAATGAACCCACAGTTCGGTCTCTATGTCACCTGAAGTCACATGAACAAAGAAGAAAGAGATGCCTTGAATCTTCTGCATTACCAGAAACGGCCGCTTCAGTTGTAGTTGCAGCTGTGGCTGTGGGTGCAGCTGCAACCCTGCTTACGAGGAGAACAAGAGCTTCCGACCCGTCGACGTGGGTACTGAATTCATCATGAAAAATGTTCAAAACATGGTTACCCAGACATCTATTCTGACTACGCTTCTTTTTTTTCATTAGACAGAGCTCTTTGAAAATTTGTGAAGATTGTGGTGGTTCTGGTATCTGTTCAGAATGCAAGGGAGAAGGTTTTATACTAAAGAAACTAACAGAGGAAAGTGCTGACAAGGCGAGAATGTCTGCTAAGAATATGGCTACTCGATACACGGCTGGGTATGCCCGAGATTCCTGTTCTGTTCTTCTTCGAATCAACCCATGTTACTAAAGAGGCACTATATGGGGCTGCCTGTGGGTCAGCTGGCTCAATCTGCTTTTGAGGCGGGTTAGGGCTTGGGCTAGAAATGTAACCCATTTGAGTAAATGGGTCAGACTTGTTGAACCCTACCCTACACAACCTGCCCATATAGGTTATCAATGGGCTAGGCCAGATGACCTGATCTGACCAAAATCCATAACAGAATAAAATAGAAAAGAATGGATGATTTATTCATATGCATATGCATATGCATCTCTACTGATTAGGCTACTCTTTGCATACCCTTAGCCTCATATTCTATTCTTAAACATGAGTTGGGTCATCGCAAGTCGGGTCCAACCCAATTGCATTTAAATGGGTTGGATTGGATCGGGCTTGGGCTTGATGAATTTTAAATTGGTCAGGTTGGGCCACAAGGTGGTCCGTGGGTTGGTGTTGGGCTAGAATTCATGGCCCAATTAGGTAAGGGGACCAGCTTGGGCTGATCTGACCTAGCCCGAACCCAATCCATTGCCACTCCTAATCTGATTGTTCCCACTACTGACGAGTCCTTCCCCAAAAATACACATGTTCGGCCATCTTAATGTTCATGATACTCTTGGGGAAACCTTTTTTGGGCATGACAGTCCTTGATACTCTTGGAGACGAACAGTTTGGGCTGTGGAAGATGGCCCGTCCTGCAAAACAGTTCCATCTTCATTCAGTCAAGCATACATTTTCTCGGTACTAAAATCATACTACTGGCTTCTATCAGGCTTCCAAAGAAATGGAGTTACTGTTCAAAATGCACTTCTGCTCGGTCGTGTAGTACTTGTGACGGACGTGGGCAGGTAAGTGTATAAGTAATTCTTGTTGCATCTATGTTTGTCATTCCAGTAGAGACCCTTGATTTACTGAAGAAAACAAATTGCTCAAATTCAAGGTGATCTTATTTTTAGATGTTTATGTATATTCTCCAAGTAATTGCAATTTTACTACAGAAAGGATCTTTTAAAGTTGAAGATAGGAGAAAATATTGGTATTCTAGGGACTGAGGAATGTTTTGTTTACTCTTACCTTTCTATGGTTTGAAGTAGGTTGTGTTTGGATGCACAAGAGAATCGAATTGAGAACATTGAGTTTGATCAAGAGGGAGTTAAGAAAACTGAGCATGTTTAGATGCCACTAAAAATTTGTTTTTACGCATTTTTTCTCTCTCGACAGGTGTGCCGGCAGCTGTCGGAATCATACCAATGGCTAAAATCAAATATGAGATTGCGTCTATATGTGTTTTTCTGTGACAGTGGGTCTGATGAACGGTTCAGATTTTTTAAAACATCTCATATTTTGATGTTTGAGGGGTGTGATCAAGCAAGGATTTGCTAGCCCCATTTTTTCGAAAATACAGGAATGGAGCAGATGTAAAGAAAAATCAAATATCGGTGGCATCCAACACACCCTAATGAATTTTATGAGTCTTCTTGATGAGGAATGGGCCTTGAATTGTGATCACGTTTCTTTCAGGTGCAACTTGAAAGTAAGGTAATTGCAATTTAGAGCCCATATTCTCAATATGGAATTGTGGATGCTAAGGAGAGCTGAAGGAGGCCTGAAATGTGGACTAACAAGGATTCCTATGGAAAGTGGAGAAATCCCGATTCCAATAGCAATTTTTGTTTTTTGTTTTTTTTTTGTTTTTTTTTTTTTTTTTGTATGTTTTTTTGTTACGAAGAGTAATTTTTTGTGAAAAGCTTGGAAAGGGAAGCCCTTTTCAATCATAAGATTTGTTGATGGGGATCTCCCTAAAAGGTCTTTTTCCGATCTATCCTAGAGGGTAGGGATTCCAACAGAGAACGTCTAACCTTTGGTTGGGGCCAAGGATGATTCAACTTGTCCACTATGGTGGACCACAGAGAAGAGATGGAAATGGATGATGATGACGGAGGAAGGAGAGTGAAATCTTTCTTTTTTACTTTTCTCTCTTCATGAAAGGTTGACATCCGAAGGGGTGATGCCCAAGCTCTCTCTTCCTAAGGTTTTCCCATTCTGCAAGAAGATCTATATATAGAGGAAGGGTTAAGGTGTTAGGAGAATTGTAGTTATGGTAATCAATCTCCTTTAGGGTTGTACACGAACCAAGTTAGCTCGGTTAGCTCGCTCGACTCGACTCGAAAAAGCTCAATTCAACTCGGTTCGAGCTGAGTCGAGCTGATTTTTTGAGCTCGAAAAAATTTTGAACCGAGTTCAAGCTTACCCGAGCTCGACATGACTTGGATCGAACTCAACTCAAATCAAATTCGAATCGAACCAGTTCGGTGACTTGTTTACTTTAATATTGATGTTGCTCACCAAGTGTTTGATGAAATGACTCAACAAAGTGTGGCTGGTGGCAAGGGAGGTATGCATATGAAATAAATACCTTTTTTTTTCTTGATTTTTATGTTGCTTAGAAGGTGTTTGATGAAATACCTGTAAAACCACTGCTATTGATTTACATACAATGAGATTTTGAAGGTGTAGTCCATGTGTTTGTGAAAATACTGTATAGACGAACTCAGCTCAATCTTGGCTTGAACTCGGCTTGAACTGGGGCCGAGCTGCTAACCGAACCTAGCTGAGCTGGCCAGTCAGGCTCAAGGGCTGAGCCGAGCTTAGTTCGAGCTAGGGTCAGCAAGTGGCCGAGCCGAGTCGAGCTATGCCTAGCTCAACTTAGCTCAACTCGGTTCGACTTGTGTACACCTCTAATCACCTTACCAACTTTGGTGTACCTTATGGCGGAAGAAGTCCGTTGATCTGTCTCATACTTACATCCACACAACCATTGAATCAGGGTATACATTGGCTTTCTAGAGCACTAACTCCAACACAGATCGACCCGGATATTTTCACAAGGGTCCTTGCAAGGTAGGACCCACCTAATGATTGCATAAATCTTTCACATGTGTGCCGCGTTCCCACTTGCAATGGGAGGGAAGGGCCCAGATTCAAGTAATGAACCTATCATGCTGGTGTTGTGCTCATTCTATCTGGTCATGTGTGAATCAGACCATTCCAGGTTCCATTCGTACAAGTGGGGCCCACTTTTTAAGTGATCCAAAGCATTTTTACTGGTCCCATTGTAAGGTCGATGCACCGAAAATCTTCTATTGGTGCCCAGCAAAGAAATAGTAATCGACAGAGGCCATTTATACCAATGGATTAGATTACAGTGGGGTGGCCCTTATCATACGGTCTGAAAGCCCAAATGAACTGTAGTGCGATCTTCTTGTAGTTATGCAAGGATGATTCAAGAGGTTGGACGGTACAGATTGTTATTTCAGTTTATGCAAGTGGGGCTCATGGCATAGTTATTTTCTACTTCTCTATGGATGGCCTGTGGCCCATGGACCAAAAATTCTTAATGAGTTGGAAGAATCCTCTCCTAATATTCTATTATTTTCAACAGCCAGCTATTATTTAAGGCGAGATTATTAATAATAGAATATTAGGAGAGGAATTTAATACTCTGGTAGAGTGTGATGGTTGATGGACCGGCACTCAGTAATCAAGCATGTGTCATACACTACCTCAAAACTACACCGTCCGAATTTGTAGGAACTGCTGTAGAGAGGTTTATTCCAAAATTATATAAATGATTTTATACTAAACTCAGATTAATAAGAACATTTTATCGAATTTGGACCGTTGATTATTTCATCTTTCGACCAATCGCTTAATGTCCAAGAATCGTACAGTTGAGAAATTAAATTAGTCTTTTTTTTTTTTTTGGGTTGATCCACCACTTAAGTTGTGATCCAGCCCTTGGACGGTTTAGTTTAAGTCATTTGTACTTCAAGTGTGAACGTTTATGGTGCAAGCGTATCAACCACCACACTCTGCCTGAGTAAAAGCTTTTCACCGGAACATAGGCCCACCAGGCGCAAATTAGTGGGAGGTAGGATTCCCATTCCGTTTTTTGGAATAAACAAGGTCACGGAATCCGATGAAAGAATCTCGCTGCCAACGGCGGAGATATTGTGAGCCGTGTGCGCACCAGGACTCCGGGAGCGGGAGCGCCGGGTAAGATCGTAGTAGGTGTTCACCTGATTGTGGGGCCCACTTTGATCTATGTGGTATATATCCACACCGTCCACCAGTTTTTCAAGATCATTTTCGGCATGATTCTAAAATTGAAACAGATCCAAGTCTCCAGTGGACCACACCACAGAAGACAGTGGTCATTCTCTTTGGACTGGAATCGTCTGCCCGGCCTTTTTAAAGGGTGCATCAAACAACCATGTCTAAGATTTCATTTGACCTTGATTAAGATTCGGTATTTTCCCGGTGAAATCCTAACCCTATGCATGATTAAACCTTGTGAAATCCTTTAAGGTGCACACTATTCATCTATATTTATATATATATATATCAACCTTTGAAACTATTAAATAATAATTTTTTTTATTATCGTTAGGATTTTGTATATTATTGATAAATAATATTTAAATTGCTTTATTATTATGTCCCAATGTTATTTAAAGTTATTGTTAGTGCACTGATTTAATTACTATATTTATCAATCACATGAGTCCTTATGTCATGTAGTTGGTTGAGCTTTTGGAAGTTAAACACCAAAGACATAAATGAAGGTGTAGCATCAAGGAGTAGAGAACGGGTACATACAATGCCTTGGTGATCCTAACCCTTGACCCAAAACAATTTAAACATGTATATAATCTTAAACTCAATAGGTAAATCCTTTATTGATCATCCCTTAAGCCATAAGAGCGTAAATTAACCATCCTCAGATTGATTTTAGATGTTCTGAGTTGTTGAGAAAACTGCACAATTTTGACGACATTCGGTCCCATCAAACCGATCATCGGTCCGACCGAAAACAAGTAAAACAGGACTCGAATAGGTTCTCGTGTAGGATCTTAGCTCTTGTGTAGGGCCTAAATGTAAGTTCTTGTGTAGGACCTTGACTCTTGTATAGAGCCTAAATCCAAGTCCTTGTGTAGGCCACCAAACACCAGTGTATATGTGTTAGTCTCCGAGGGAGCCTCCGGGGGGAGTAAACATAGGTCCTTGGATTAGAACTGAGGTTGTTGGTTAACCTATAGAAAACCAATTAAAACCTCTTACGGGAGCCTCCGACGGGAGTGTGCACTAGGGTCCTTGTGTAAGATTGTAAAGGTTAGATGTGAACCTGATTTAAAACCTCTGATAATAAAATCTGGTGCACTTATGAGTTGAGTGCATCCGCCGGGAGTAGAGTAGGGAAACCGAATCATTATACATGCTTGTGTTTGAGATTGTTATTTGAGCACTTATTTAATTATGCTTATGTGGTGAATGTTTAATTATATGTATGCATCATTAGCTGAATGCTGGGAGTTGATAGGTATCACATCTCACATACACATGTACACTATCATGTTTATAGACTAATTACTTAATTGCCACATTTTTTTGTAGTCTATCTGATTAGACTCTTTATTGGCTTGGAAGCTTTGGAGTTAATTGTCTTTATTTAATTTACATATTAGTTTAAATAAGCAATTGGATTTAAAAGGCATAATTTTTTAATTGGTCCTAATTCCCCCCTCCCCCAGGAAATAACCATCATTCCTTAACTCTGCCAAGCCTCCACGCATAGCCTGTGGGCCCAACACACAATTTTAGTTGTTACCTAACATGTTTGATGAAATGCTTGCTCAATAAAATATTTATCTCATTAGAGTTTTGTTACGGCTAATTATGATGATTGTTGACGGCAAATGATGTTTAGTGTATATCTTGTTTTGGGCATATTTCATGCACTTGTGTTTTGGCATGACGATGATTATTTGTAGATTCTATTTGACATACCCTAGAACATATTGCTTCTTATGGTTTAAGTATGATATGCTTATTAATATTAACACATTGTTATATTACTGTTTAGGTACATTTTATAAATTAAATTGTTGTGGAGTGAGATCGAGTCTTGTTAATCGTTAAAGCAATGGATGACCGCCATAGTTCGCCATCCCCGATTTATGTGGTTGACCGAGGCGGAATATGGGCAATCAACAGTAGTCAGAACTACATGGGATGTTTGCATCTAATGCAAGTTTATCAAGGGTATCCCTTGGCCAATTAGATCAGTCTAATGCCTATGTCGATCACCTTTTATGTTTGGTGATTGTATGACATAATACAGAATATGGGATACCCTGTTATTAGATAGTGAGGTTCATTTATTACCATTAACGCATTATGATCTGGCAAGACTCGAGGGTTAGGCATAGAGGTATGGGACACCGTGCATGAGCTGTCGGCCTACAATGGGGTGACGTACACACCACATAGGAAAAACATTGGGTAATAAGCCGACATGTTGGTAAAACATTGGGTGACAAGTCTCCCTATAGTGACCACTGAGTACCGATGAATGTCACAATCCTACCATGTTATTAATGGTTTGTGTGGCATGCCTTCTCCACATTTGGGGCTTAGGTGATGACCTTCACCGTGAGTTGTGAATGTCCTTAGGCAATGAGATCTACTATTAATATGATTAATTTATATGGACTATTGGGTGATGAACCCAACTTTGGATCAAGGAACACTGGTGAGGAATCGCCTAGTGCCACAACTAGCCATGCGATCTGGTAGAGACCCTCGATATGACGACGGTATCCCAGTTTTACTAATCAGCTATTTGAACTAAAAATAATAACTACTTAGCTAACCATGCATATCATTATATTGGTGGGTTGTGATACAGGCCAACCATTGCGCATATATTGACGTCCTTACTAGCAATAGCATTGATGAGAAAAGTTTATGCTTGTCATGTTCTCGGGCATTCATCATGCTAAACATTGTTGGGTTGTGCTGCGGGCCAAACATTGCGCATGTCATCATGTCATCCGTGCATTTAACTAATTAACTTAGATTGTTTGTTTTGTAATATTATCATTGCCTATAATTGATTGTGTTGATAACATATGTAACTTAAAAAATGGAACAATTAAGTTAGTTACTCACTCCTACTGGGATGGTGTTTTAAAACACCAACTACACATTACTATTGATGCGGTTACCATTGAGACCAACACATTAAACGAGACATGGTGGACCCTGTTAATGGCGCTTTGTACTTCCAATTGTCGGATGGGTAGGCTTGGGAGGAATAACTCGCTTATCTTCTTTTTGTATATTTTAAGGATATGTATTTTGGAGTCCACGGAGTCCCCATCTGGGTGGACTCCATTAGTTGTTTCGTAGAATGTTTATTGTGTCTTATGTAGTCTCCATTTGGGCGGACACTACTTTTGGAATTGTACATTTTGAATATTAGCCATCTATTTTTGGGTTTAGTTATCTTTGCTTAACTTTTTATGTTGTTGATTTAAAGCTACTCTGATTGTTGTTTATGGGCGAAAGTTAACCGTATTGTACAGGCACGTGGGAATTCGCCCGCGTGCATTTTTGTTAGGTTCACACCCGAAAACTCAGGATTGGAGTCTCTGTACTCGGATGCCGATTCTCAGGGCATGACACCATTCCTCTCCAAGTTCTCACCGTGCATGTTGTCTTGCTTCTTTAGTAGCCGAAAACTTATGATCGCGGGCTGGATAACCTTTGGGTAGAAAGGTAAGAGGTCCCCTAATTATGCATGTGTGTCGTTTCTACCAATTTCTTGTTATTTGAAGCAAATAGGGTAAGAAATTCTTCTTACTTGTCTGAATCTTAAAAATATAAATATTAGGGTTTGCTCATGTTAGCTTTCGAGGTCCTGGTAAGCAATTAGATGCAGCCTATCCTCATCCGGGAGTCGTAATTAATCGCAGCTTCATGTGAGCTTTGGTTTTGTGCCGAGCTTGGGTTCCATTTGCCGAATCTAGTTGGGAATCATTCAAATCGAGGTAGGTAAGCTCCTAAAACTTTATTAAAAGTTTAATTAAGTTAGAATCTAAGTTATTAATGATAGATTCACCATTAATTTATGGTTCAAAACTTTTTCCCTCAATTTTTAACGCATAAGTTGCATCAAAATCGAGAGATTCCATTTCTAAGGTGAGGATCTACCCTTTAAGATTTCCTATGATATTTTTTATTTTATTTTGTGATAGTCTTCACATATAACGATCATGTTGATTTGCTTGTAATCATACGATAACCTTTGTAATATATGCTACATGTGTAATAACCCAAAATTTTTACAAAGGATAAAATTTAAACTTAAATTTTTTTTTAAAAAAGAAAAATGATCAAATTGGTTGCAACAATTCTCACCCTTATCTTATCCGAGGAACCATTCTCTCTTTATAAGGGCGGACATTCTCTCCAAGCATAAAGAAAAAAAATAAGAGAGAAACGACTATAACGGGGAGAGATAGATAAAGGGGAATAAGGGCTTGCAAGGTCAGTATTTTATTTAATATTATTTTATTATTTTTTAAATTATTATACTTTGGGCCTTCATGATGGACGAGGTTGATTTATCATGGTTGCAACTCATGTGCACATATATCAACAAGTGTGTATATGCACAGTGCACCTTGGAGCACCTCACGCATGTAAAATAAAGAAGAAAAGCAAACACATAAAGTGTAACATCCCGAATTTTCACTGTTTTGGATTTCCAAAAATCTTTGATTTTTTTTTTAATTAACTTATACTATCACGTACTGACCATTAGCACTCAATGTTAGCTTATACACGATAGTTAATTAATCCAAGATTATCCCAATTTAATAGACCAGACAGGCTGTGATAAGGCCTGGTGCGGGCCGCCAAGCCAGATGACTGTTTACACTTAAGAGGCCCGTGTGGGCCACCCAGCAACCGAGGAGGGTTAGAAAAATCTAAAACTTAGAAAATCATAGATCTCACTGGGCTTGTAGTCCATCGCGGACTGCGGACCCAGTGGACACCCAGAAGTACCATCTGGCGCTTGCCCAATGCGCCCCACCAATGCCAGATTAAAATCTGGCACTAACAAAAAAGAAACTGAGACTCCGGGCCTTCCAGCCGTCGGATTTCTTTCAAATTTACGGTGAAGGTTTAATGTATTTTTCAACGCCTGCCCACCAAATCTAGGCCCCGATCGTGGCACGATGACCGTTGATCGTAAATCGGACCCGTGCGATCAAACACCATATATCGATCGCTCCCAAATTTTGTTTGGCCCTTCATCGGGCCATGAATCACTTACCCTATAAATTTCATGGCCAGAGGGCCACCAGAAATGCCCCATCAATCAGAATGGCCCCCAAAGGGCCACTTAAAGGTCGGAAACGCTTGCTCAGATCATATATCCGTTCATCCGTTCGCCCTAAAATTTTGCATGGACCCTAGTCAAGCCATAGGACACCTACACACCAAATTTGGTGGTTAGAGGGGTGTTAGGGCTACCCCAACACCAATGGGGAGTCCCATAAGTCTATTTTAGGAAATTATGGAAGCTTGGGGCCTTTTTCACCAAATATGGAATTATAAAAAGGGCCTCATTTGGGCACCCCTCTCCCCATACGATTTTGCCCTATAAGAGAGAAAAGGGAGAAGAGAAAGAGGAGAAAGGAGAAGATAGAGAGAGGGAAGAAGCATGGTGGACTCTCAATCAAGGTGGGGCCCAAGAGGATCAAACCCACAACCTTCTACACCTTCTTTAAGAAGAAACCCTACACCACAACCACCGAAAATCGTCCATGGGCCATCTAGGTAAGATCCCTCACTCATTTCTCTTGAAATCCTTGTATTGAAGAAGAAAATGCATGGATTTCTCTCATGTTTGAATTGTTTTAGGGATTCCGATCGGCCAACCTCCAAAACCCTCATTCCTAGGTCATTTTTGAGCCTCCAACGAATCACAAGGTGCGGACTATTGCTCTTAGGTGGCCTAGCACCAACTTTAATACGGATTAATGATTTTGAGTGCTTGGATGTCGTATTTGGAATTCTAGGAAACCCTAGGGATTTTCATGATGTTGAATTTGTTAGAATATGCATGTTTAATTCTCAAATGTTATATATATTGTGCCTTCACATGATTTTAGTTGATTGATAACATGCTTGGGTTGTTGATACATTTCCATCATGTGCAATGCTTTAATTGTGTGTGTGCTTATTTACAAATGCTTATGATCCTCAAGATGGGGGAAGTGTTTAACTTCCTCACACAACACACATTCACTCACATGCACCTAAATTCTATGATGATACTCGATTGCTTGTTAAAGATATTTGTTTTGTATGGTTAGGATGCATGAGATTATGACATGGATGTACTAGCTGATAGTATGAGTAGTGAGCATGTTGTAGATCCCTTTCCACTCTCTGGGATGGTCAGGAACCTGATGAGAGAGGGTAGCCCCATCGGTAGGACTACGCTAAGGCTAGACTCGCGGATTGGGCGGGAGTGTTCGGGTGGCTGTAGTTCGACTACATGGGACCTTTGTGCCCGAGGTCATTCGTTTCATGCTCGCCCGATTTGTGCGGATTAGCCTACTACCTGATCATCCCTATCTGTTAACCATGTTCGCCCACATATGTATGGAACCTGATGCACCCTATAACCTTGTGGCCCACTGAAAATTTGACTACATTGGTCCACAGTCTCGTGAGCCGGGCATGGTGGAATGGGACACTGTGTCCGAGCTGTCGGCCTACGCTGGGGTACCGCGCCTCCCCGTAGTGACCGTGAGCGATCCCTTCTCTATCGGCACTCCTCATGTGCTTGGAGTCGGGGATGAGGACCCCGACGGGATCACGGACCGCGAGAACTCGGCCTCACGCGTTGTTGGGGCCTTGCCCTCGCAACCAGATTAGGGCAGTGACATGTAGGGTGATCCAGAATCCCCAACCTGCTGGATGAATGGACTTAACTAATAACTCGGCTAACACGATTGCATTGCACGCATTAGTTAGGGTGGCGACTCGGAAGTCGAGGTCGCTCTGAGGGAGTGTTGTCATATGCGATCGTTAGATGGAGTCGCTTGAGGGAGTGTTGTGGCGAGGGCATGCATCATATCATCCCACATGCATGCATTTTAAATAAGAGTTATTAGGTGTTGATGATTGTCTGCTTTTCATTAAGTTCATATTACAATTGATGCCTGTTGTAACTTGAGACCAATAGTTCACACTGAGTTGATCACTCACTCCCACTCTGGGACGGTGTTTTAAAACACCAACCAGACCCATTCATAGATGCAGGTGACTCAGGGCATGAGGAGCCTGGCGAGGCGAGCTTGGACGAGGAGGACAGACTCTCCTACTTGCAGCTGATGGTGGCTCTCCATCGGCTTGATCAGGCTGGATTTGGATTTGCTGAGCCACGGGCTCAGTCTTATTCTTTTTGGACCTAGCCTTCTTCTGTTGTTCTGTTGGGTAACCCTTTATTATTTTTTGGACCTGTATATATGTAAGATATCCTTCATTTTAGTAGACTGGTGTGATTGTGCTTCGTGCCTCAGGTAATTCCAATTTGCGCAGTTAAATTTGATTAATCATAAAAACCATAAATGCATGATAAGTGACACTCGGGAACTCGGGAGTCGAGTCTATGCACGACCCCCGATTTTCCGGGGCGTTACAGTTGGTATCAAAGCAATAGTTTGGAATCCCTTGGGCCATGGGTCATGAACTCACTAACGCGTCCGCTGACTTGAGAGGATACGTATTAGAAAACGTAACAGGGACTTAGAATGCTAGGAATCATCTCAGAACCTGAACCAAAAATTGTAGACGGAAAGTAGGACTTGCAAGTAATCAGGAATGGGTAGCGAGAGAGGGAATAGTAACGCTAAGAGGAGGATCCGAGAGTCTCATGATGCCTCGGCCTATTTTCGGACAAGGGATTTGGGAACATGACGACAAGATTCGATTTGACTAATTAGAAAATTTAGCTAGTCCAGTCCACCTAATCCCTAAGGGTCGTTTGGCCAACCGCGTTAGGTGGGATTAGGGTGAATGGAATTGTAAGAGTAGCAGTAAATACATGTGTAAGTTATTGTCCCTAGATTGTTTGTATCCCATGTTTTCCAATACCAGGTTTGGGATGCATGCAATTAAAGGTAAATCGCGGATTTCCTATTAAATTACACTTGGAAATCCATTTTCATGGGCCTTGGAAGTCCCATATCCCACCTTCCCACACATTCTACAAAGCCTATGAAATAAGTTTTAAATTCCGTCTCATACCCATTCCACCCATGCCATTCCCAAATCTTGAGTTGGGAGTAGCATTGCAACCCATTTAGTATAACTAAATGCCCTTACCCAGATAGGCCTAAGTCAAAATCCCTCTTTCCAACATATCTCCTTAAATATTCACCTGACATCACCCTATTCTTGAACTTCCCCAGTACATTAGTAGGAGCGAGTCGGAAATCGAAAGATTTGACGGTCGAAAACATTATTCTAGACCAAATGAGCTAACAGCAAACCAAATTTGATAGTTTCAACCCATTAGGGGGTAAGGACTTAAGGGAGAACGAAATTTCAATGAAAATAATAGAAATATAGAAAAATATGGTTTTGACCTCTAACCGGAGGAATCTCACAGAATGGATAGGTCCATTGCGTAGATCAGCTCGTTCTACCCCAAAATCATATATGGCATGTCCCGGGGGCCTTACCGCGCCCGAAAAACACTCCGACAAGTTGCCCCCGCCAACCGGCGTTTTCACCCCCCCCCGTCGCGTTTTCACCCCGCCGTCGGCGTTGTGCCCCCGCCAACCGGCGTTTTCACCCCGCCGTCGCGTTTCCCCCCGCCGTCGGCGTTTTCACCCCGCCAAGGCTCCAGCGGCCCGCGTGGCCCCCCCGAGGCCGCGTGCCCACCCCGCCGACTAGTGTTGCCCCCGCCAGAATTTTTCTGCATTTTAGGTCAACTTCAAAAATTCATATCTCCTTCATTACAACTCCAAATTAGGTGATTCAAAAACCAGATTAAAGATGAATGAGTCTAGTTTTATATAAAAATAATTAAAAAATAAAATAAAAATTATAATATAGCTAAAATTAATCTGTTCTAACAACTGTCCAAACTTTTTTGATTTCGGACAGCTGTTGCTCCTAGAATTTTAATAATTTATTTACAACTCCAAATGAGATGAAATTTTGTGAGATGTCTTTAAACTTAATGATAAAATATTATAAAAATTTTAAAAATTAATTCAGTTACCAAAAGTACAAGAAACCTTACAAGATATAGATCCCTTTCCCACTATTCCCACTCCATCATCTTCACTCTCCCATACCCAAACCCATCTCTTCAAAATTCATCTTCTTCTCCTACAAACTCCTCATCTCCTCTTCCTTACCTTCAACCACCTTCCAACCCTTTCTTAACCATTTTATTTTTCTCAACCCCGTTCTCAAGTCCATCCACAGAATCCCATTCATAAAGCCAACATCAAACATACTCTCTCCAACTAACTCCCATTTTTTTTTCTCTCATACCCAACCCAAACCCTTCACCCCTCTTACTTGACCCTTCCTCAAAACCCAACCTCACACCTCATTCTCAAATCACTTGCCAAACTCTCTCCAAATTTCACACCACAAATCCCATTTCAAGCCCATCCACCAAGTTCCACCATTTACTCTCAAACCCATTCCAACCCACCTTCCATCTCCCATTCTTAAACAAATCCTCAAACCCACTTCTCTTTCTTCCAACCACATATCACACTTCAATCATCCATTCTTCAAATCCTAAACCCATTATTCAAATCCCTCCCTTCCAACCAACTCCCACCAACATTCACATTCACACCCTTTCAACATTCTTTAACCCCCTCCAACTTCATTTCCACAATCCATCAAACCCATTCATTTCTCATTACTCAAAACCCATTCTCAATATCACCTAAACTTCATTCCCAAACCCCTTTACATCAAACCCATTCTCAACACCTTTCCCTTCAACAAACCCATTGCCTTCAAAACCCATTCATAAGACAAACTCCAAACCCATTCCCAACCTCATTTCTCATAAACCAATCTCAATCCCTTCCAGGATCCCCTATTTCAACTCATCTTCAAGTTCATTTCTTCAAACCCACACTCAACTCATTTTCCCTCAAACCACATCCTTAAGGTCCATCTTCCTTAAGAAACCATCATCCTCCCATTTCACTTCCATCTCCCTAACCCATCTCCACCCTCTCATTTCCAAAATCCCACATCACAAAACCAAACAACAACCATCCACATTCAAATCCATTCCTCCCCATTCCAAGACCATACTCAACTTCAAATTTCTAAAACCCATTCCATCCTCATTTCCCCCCCCAAACCCCCTTCAACAAATCCATTTCAAACCCATTTCCCTATTTACACCTTCTCAACAACTATCCATTTCCTTGCCGAGGGGAATGACATTCCTAACAACCGTTGCCTTTTTCTTCTCCATTCCGGTGATTCTTTTCCTCAAGGGGAAGAAGTACCCCCATCTTTGCCCGATCCGGAAGAGTAGTAGCATAACCTTTCCGATAATTAGTGGTTTGCTTTAAGTCGATTAGGTCTACCTGCTTGTATTGAAGGATAGTTAGGACGTTTGCTTGACTAAGTTGTTTTTTCCCTTATGTTTGGAATGTCTAGAAAACTATGAAATCCATGTTGTATGATGTAACTAGCCATACTAATGGCACTTTGAATTTAATGTGAATGTATGGATTGTTTTGAATTTTCTTGTCGCCTTATAAATGCTTGTATGTATGATTGCCTTACTGCGTCTATCTTAACGTTATTAGCACTTTAAACTACCAGAATACCTTAAAACTTTCGATTCTTCCTTCCCTGTCAAAATTTATAAAACCAAAGCGTGATTTGCCCATAACTCACTAACCATAGGATCAAAATGGTATTGTGCGAAGAGAACCTTAACTTCCTGAAAACCTTTCTAGGACAGTCGTTCAATCATAGGCATCGCGGGAAACTCACCACCCACTAAAATATTATGAATGTGAAGCTTGAACTGTTAATGAATTTTGATGTCTTCCAAATGTTAAGATTGATCGGACTACGGAATCACGGGACCATACACTTGCGATGTATTCGCGGCTTGACCCAATTCTCAATCCTGGGTGAACACAAACGGACTCACTGCTTTGACAGAGCAGAAGACCAGGATCTATCAGGATTTGGAAGGGATACAACGAGTTGTTTGCCCTGGTCAGGCGGACAATCTGCGTATCGGATTTGAGCCTACCACAACTGTCTTTCCGTATTAGCCCAATCCTAAAAGAGTAGAATATACCATCATTAGGTAAACTTTACCAACAACCTCTTAATACGATAATAATGATTTTGACATTTGTTTTCAAACCTCAAAGGCGAAAACTTTTAAGGGGGGTAGACTAGAATGAGCCAAACTAGTATAGATAGTACACACCTTACCATGCAATGAACTTGAATTCAACAAACCTAGGCAAATGAAATAATGAAACCTTTACTTACTACCCTTAGGCAATTTCGGGGACGAAATTGTTTTTAAGGGGGGTAGATTGTAACATCCCGAATTTTCACTGTTTTGGATTTCCAAAAATCTTTGATTTTTTTTTAAATTAACTTATACTATCACGTACTGACCATTAGCACTCAATTTAGCTTATACACGAGTTAATTAATCCAAGATTATCCCAATTTAATAGACCAGACAGGCTGTGATAAGGCCTGGTGCGGGCCGCCAAGCCAGATGACTGTTTACACTTAAAGATGCCCGTGTGGGCCCCCAGCACCGAGGAGGGTTAGAAAAATCTAAAACTTTAGAAAATCATAGATCTCACTGGGCTTGTAGTCCATCGCGGACTGCGGACCCAGTGGACACCCAGAAGTACCATCTGGCGCTTG
>JAJHSJ010000018.1:41694517-41896546 GCA_021015155.1 Magnolia officinalis | reverse complement strand
CGTACAGAAGTTGAGAGGGTCCTTGCACCATTAAAACATTCATAATCTTTTTTGGGCCCACTGAGATGTGGTTTACAAATCCAGCCCATCCATTATGTGTGTCCCACTTGGATGAGGGTTCAAACCAAGTTTCAGCAGCATTTAAAACTCAGGTGGACCCCACCAAGTGCTTTTATATGTTTTTGGCATGTCTTCACATGTTTTTAGATGGTATGGCCCACCTGAGTTCCGTATGCGGTTTGATTTTTGGGATATCCTATAATTTAAAGGGGAACCATCAAATGCACGGTGTTGATGGTCGACATGCATCCGGTGGAGCCCACACAGCTCGACCTCATGGGACGTTATCACGAGGTCGAGCGCATAGTACCATTTCCCATATACATATCTATATATAGATTATATATATATATATATATATAATATATAATATAGAAAAGGCCCACGAGAAGCTTTTAATGCCTCATCGCCACTTTTTTCCGTTGTGTGTCTACCCTGCTCTTAGGGTTTTTGAGATTATACCTGATAGCTGTCAAAACGGATGGACGGTGTGGATATAATGCACGGGGATTTACCTACCTCCGTAGATCCGAGGATTCACCTAAGCGGCGCTCTTTTAAAACTGGCCCCACGTGGCCCCCATGGAGCGGAGGATATTCTCATCGGCCTCGACTCACGAGTACGAGCAAGTTGGCCCACGGACACGGATTGGGTGCTGAGTAACGACAGCAATCACTGTATGGCCAACTGTAATGTATGTCTTATCCACGCCGTCCATCCATTTTAACAGATCATATTAGAGCAATACCTAAAAATTGAAGCATATTCAAAACTCAGGTTGACCACACCAAAGGAAACAGTGGGAAATGAACGCCTACCATTGAAAACTTCTAGAGGGCCACAGAAGCTTTGGGATCAAGATGATATTTGTGTTTTCCCTTCGTCTATTCCTGTGGGACTTTATGAACAGGTCGGATTACAAATAAACATCACTGTGGCCACTAGGAAGGTTTCAACGGTGGATTTCACTATCCCATTGTTTACTGTGGTGTGGTCTACCTCACCTTTGTATATATTTTCAATTTGGGCTCCTGAGCTGAAATGAACCGGAAAAACGGATGGACGGCATGGATAAGACACATACACCACGGTGGGCCCCACAGAGTTTACTCAGTTCGCTAGCGTGCTGAGTTAATTACTCAGTACGCAATCCGTGTCCTTTGCCAACCGGGCTAGGTGATCGAGACCGCTTATCCAGTGGGTCAGCATTGATTGAATATGCCAAAAAAAAAAAATCCGAGATTGGAAGCTCGTGGCCGTACAATGTTTGGTCTTTTTTTCTTCTGACAAATGTGGACCGTTATTGCAATTTTTTCTTGCAGGCAAACGGTACAAGCTATTGAATGTCCCATGAGGAGAATTTCATTGGTCAGTTCACCATCGACTGTGGGTCCCATTTGAGAGAGTCTGCACTGATCTGTGGGTCCCACTTGTCCAAATTAAAGTATCTAGGATATGCTGTGGACATCCGGGTCCATTTATTTCCTCTTTTGATGGACTGTTTTCAATGGGAGTGGATTGCCTTGTGACGCTGGGCATAGAAAATGAGGCTATGTGAGGTCCATAGAGATGTAGTGATAAATCCACTCCGTCTATCTGTTTTAAAAACCACAAAATTAGATGATTTTAAAATTCAGGTAGATCCAAAACTCAGGTGGGCCATGCTAAACGAAAAAGTGGGAAAGGAAACTTCCACCATTGAAACCTTCCTGAAGCTGACCATGATGTTTAAATTCCATCCAAACCGTTCATAGGTTTATTAACACTCAGATAAACCGTAGGAAAAAATATCATCCCAATACGAAACTTCTGTTATCTCAAGGCTTTCAATCCCCACTCTTTGGTGCGGTACGGCCCACATGAGTTTTGGATCTTACTAATTCTAGATTACTTACTTACCGTTGTCTTTAAAAAAAAAAAAAAAAAAAAAAAAAAAAACAGATGAAGGGATTAGATTTTTCAAAGACATCCATGTGGGCCCCGCACAGCCCCCAGCACATGAATATCCGTGTGCCCGGGTTCACAGGCAATCAGCTTCCGTATTCAATATTTTATTGGACATGAGGACTTAAATGACCAACCTATGTTTCCCGTATAAAAACAGCTTTATAGGATGGGCCCCACCGTCGATGGACAACTCAGGAAAATCTCCTTCATCAGAAGAATCCAACCATCCAGGCTTTCTTTTTTTTTTTTAATCCGTTGAACATGGAGGGCTGGTGGTCGGTGCTCTGTGGGCCCTACCATGATGTATGTGTTTCATCCATTCCGTTCATCCATTTTTAAAGATCATTTTAGGGGTTTGAACCAAAAATGAGAGAGGTATAAATCTCACGTGGACCACACCACAGGAAAACAATATTGATTGGATATCCACCATTAAAATCCTCCAAAGGCACACTGTACTGTTTATTTGACATCCAATCTATTGATTAGGTCATATAGGCCCAGATGAAGGGAAAAAACAAATATCATCTTGATCCAAAACTTTTATGGCCCCAAAAGGTTTTTAATGATCATGGCTCATTCAACACTATTTCCTGTAATGTAGGCCACTTGAGATTGTGATATAACTCATTTTTGGTCTCATGCCATAAAATGATCTAGAAAACTAGATGGAGGGCATGGATGAAACACATACATCATGGTAGGGCCCACAGAGCACTGACCATCAGCCATTGGCTGGTGGCAGGGGAGCAGCCAATCCGTTTCGTTGCTGTATGTCTTTCTTTTAAATGTTTATTTTCAGGCCGCCAAGCAGGTGAATAGACAGCACTATCCGGAAGAATATTTTGGATGGCCCATTCATGGTGGGCCAATCATATCAACAGTCTAGATCGCTGAAACCTCTAAAATATGGACCCCTCTTCAAGTCAGATGGATTAGACAATTCTCAACTCTCATTAGTCATCATGGTTTTGAATTCAGACCGTCCATTGCTTCCATTTTGAAGTCCATTACACGGCGGTCATAGGTTGTGGGTCCTGCCATTTGGGCGGTCAGGATTTGAGGTTTTGTGCCCTGTGTATGGATGAGAGGGACAGGAGCGGATTAGGTGCGGCCTGGCCTCACCCAAGACGGCACGGCCTACCTTAATGAATGTATTTTATATCTAATCTGTCCATACGTTTTTTCATATCATTTTAGCTCATGAAATGAAAAAAATGAAGTAGATCCAATTATCATGTAGACCGATTAATCATTAATGAGCTACAAAAGTTTTGGATCAAGTTGATATTTGTTTTTCTCCCTAAGCATGTTAGATGGAAAATAAATATTACTATAGGACTTAAGAAGTTTTTAATTATAGATGTCCAATCATCACTCTTCTCTATTGTATGGTCTACCTTAGATTTGAATATTCTTCACATGTACTAAAATGAGAAGGAAAAACGGATAGAATGCGTGGTTATACCATACTTGAATAAACCAAGATGGCTCCGATGGTAAGGGTTGCACCATCTTCGGCAAGGGTGGACCACACCTAATCCACTCCCGAAGGAAGCCGATTGCTTACTGACACTTTCAGGTGCTCTGTGGGCCCCACCATGATGAATGTATCTTATCCACTGCTGGTTCGCTGTTTTTTCAAATCATTTTAAGGCATGATCCGAAAAATAAGACAGTTTAAAATCTAAGATGGACTACACCACACCGTAGGAAATAGCATGTGATTGAACGCCCACAATTGAAAACTTCACAGGGCTACTGTAATCTTTATTTACCATCCAACCTTCCGATTGCAACACAAAGACTTGGATAAAGGAAAACATAAATATCCTATTGATCCAAAACTTTCGTGGCCCCCAATAATTTTTAACGGTGGGCGTTCAATCACCACCGTTTTATGTCGTGTGGTTCACCTAAGATTTTTATTTCCCTGATTTTTAGGATGATGCCTAAAATAATGATCCAAAATGGATGAAAGGCGTGGATAAATTAAACAAGTACATTATTGTGGGGCCCACAGAGCACCGTCCACTTAGGGACGTTGCTAGTGGCAGTGTCAGTACGCAATCCGCGTCCGGGTGGGAGCCACATACGGAACCTAGCTGGAGCGTGCTCGTGTGTGTTTTTTGTTTGTTTTGGTACAAACACCCATTCGCTACAGTAAATTCGTACTTATGGCTGGCTTTTAGATTTTGAATGCAGCCATTGGATCTTGGGTCATTTTGCAACCGTCCAAAATATTTATATGATGGGTTGCACTTGCACCCAAAAAACCATCACATTGGAAGATCCTATCTACCAACGGTTGAAGGAGATAGTTCATATTCAAAGGGGAAGGTTAAATGAGCAAACAAATGAAGTATTCCAAATCTTCAGGTACCCCATCCACCTTGAGGTCCATCATATGAACGGTTTGGATCATTGCAAAATGACTCCAGATCTAACAGCTACTATCCGAGACGTTAAACGAACAGTTGGTTGGGATAAATGTTACAAAATACAAGAAGGGATCCGCGCGACGCGACGCGCAACAGTCGCGCATGCGTCTTGTCGGTGAGTGGATGGTGTATCATTTACACGCCCGAGCCCTGTGGGGCCCATCGTTTTCTTCATTTTCAATCCAATCCGTCCATCAAATTAGGAACATTATATTACCTGTATATAGAAAAATAACTGCATTCACACTGAGGTGGTCGGCAGATATAACCCTATTCTAAATATCCTCTTCCTATTGCTTCGTGAATTGTGGCCCAACTGAGATTTTCATTTGTCCTATTTTTTACACCACTATGTAATAGAAACATACACATCTGATGGACGGAGCGGATGTCATATAAAAAGCATAGTAAGCCCCATTAATCTCATGTGCTGTAAGATTGAAACTCATAAAAATTCAAACGCGTGTAGGAAAAATGCCACACACGCACTTTTACGCTGGAATACTCGTACGGAACATATGCACCGCACCGCTTTTCTTGGCCAATCAGAGGGCGTGTAGTGACACTTTCCTACACGATCATACTACATTCCTCTGGAAGCGGGTAGGGGATGTGGGGCCCACCATGATGTATATGTTTATCCACGCCGTCCATCCATTTATTCCAGATCATTTTAGCTCTAAGTCCAAAAATGAAGCAGATCCGAGGGTCAAATGGACCACACAGTGGGGATTGAAAGCCCACCATTAAAAACTTCTGATCATGCTGATATTTTTGTTTCCCTTCATCTAGGTCTATGTAACCTCATCAACAGGTTGGCTCTAATCAACACTATAGGCCCTAGTAAGGTTTTCAACGGTGAGCATCATCACTACCAACTGCTTCCTGTGTTGTGGTCCACCTGAGCCTTGAATCATCCTACCTTCTGTATTAATTCCCTAAAATGATCTGTCAAAATGGATGGAAGGCGTGGATTAAACATATACATCACGTTGGGCCCCACAGATCCCCTCCCATGACCGAGTCCGTACAGGCGCAGTACACAATCCGCGTCCCATTCCTCTCCACACAAAGAATAACAATCGACGTGCAGGACCACCCAACTTTCGGTGGTTCTCTGGGTCTCTACAACAAAAACACTGACATCTACTGATGATCAGAACCACTCAAAACATGGGCCTCTCCATGAAAATGAAATTGAAAAAAAAAGGAAGTTACAACATCCAGACCATGAGAACCATTACATCACTAGATTCAAATGAGAACAAATTCAGCCAGTTTTATCCTTGATCATCTAAAAAATAGCTCGACTGATCAATGCAATCTTTTTGGTAATGATACCCCAAGTTTTTAGGTGGGCCAAATTCCCACCACAAAAAAAAAATAATAATAAATAAAAATTAAATTAGTATATGTTGAATAAAAATCAAATACAAGGGGTTGACATTGAAGACTTAGGGCTTGCAATAAATGGAGGGCACGAGCATCCTCACTTGTCCAGTCAAAAGGCCGTCCACTCACAAGTGTTCACGACAATTCCAACTATGCTTGCTACCCATGAGCTGTGCATCTCCACACATCATTACTCCTTTCACGGGTCCCTTATTTAAGGCCCACCTCTTCTCTTCCTCTCTCTTATAAGCCATTCCCTCTCTTCACAAATTATAATAACAATCATAGTCCATCTACACTCTCATTTCAAATGTCTACCCCACTTCTCACCATCACCTTTCTTCTCTTCTTCCTCTTGTTAATGTCACCTCCAATCATGATCATGATCGACGGTCGGATGTTGTCGTCACGCACCATTCCCCCCGCGACGAGGAATCATGGCCACTATGTGACACTTAGACCACGCCCACATAAGAAGCGGCACGTCTTCTTCCGGGGCCGAGAGGTTGGAAGCTGTAAGCCGAAGGGGTTCCGGCCGCCGCCATCGGCACCGAGCCGGTATGCCAATTATCATACGTTGGGTTCAAAAATATGTGATAGTGAGAAACGGTCCACACCATGAATGAAATGGTTCATGTTATGCATGTAACCATACCGATACTCTGAACACTGGTTGCATAAAGGTGGTGTTTGGTTTTTATGTGGGGCTCTTGGGAATTTAAGTTAAAGGGGTTTTGGATATCTTACATGGTATTGGGCTTATGATATCTTACATGGTATATATGTTCTTATAATGTCATTTTGGGATGGTATAGATGGGAATGTAGGCTTTCCATCTTAATGTACAAAAAATATCAATGTCTGATTGATGAAAATATATGAGAATAATAATAAGGAGCTAATTCCCTCTCTCTCTCTCTCTCTCTGTATGAAAATGATAATAAGAAGCTCTCTCTCTATATGAAAATGATAAGGAGCTTTCTTTCTGTTTATGAAAATGATAATAAGGAGCTCTCTCTCTCTGTATGAAAATGATAATGAGCTCTCTTTCTGTGTATGAAAATGATAATAAGGAGCTCTCCTTCTCTCTCTCTCTCTCTCTCTCTCTCTCTCTCTCTCTCTCTCTCTCTCTCTCTCTCTCTCTCTCTCTCTCTCTCTCAATGTAAGGAGGTTTCAAGTCCTAACCTGTCATGTGTTTGTAACATCTAAACCGTTCAATATGTTGGACTTGCCATATGCATCATCTTATGAAAAATAAGCCCCGTTCACCTTTTAGGTCACCAGAACTTGTATTTTGTTATTTATCAATGGCTATTCATTGTTTAATTTCTATGGTGTGGCCCACCAGATGAACGGATGGGACTGAATTTTTTATAAGATGATCCTTGTTGTGGGCCAACCTATTGGAGTATTAGGGATGTTGCATGCACATGACATGGTGGAAACTTATCAGCTAGGTGGACGGTTAATTATGATACAACCAGTTGGACCTGAGACCACCTCCAATGTTAGAGTAACATTAGACAATGACGTGGTCACGGTCATTTTTATGATATTTCAATTATTTTTACTGCATAGATACGTCTCATTTTAGTTTTGAGGAAGATGGTATGTCCTCCCACACAATAAAGACAATGATAGTCACGCATTTTTAGAAGCATTCTACTGATATTTCCTATCAACCACGCGGATCACGTACTTAATAAACTTTGTGGGGCCTATCATAATGTATGTGTCTTATCCATGTCATCCATCCATTTTATTGGCTCATTTTAGTCCCTCAGCAAAGACTTAAAAATATATAAAACTCAAGTAGGCCACAACACAGGAAATAGTATGAATTGAACGCTTACCATTGAAAACTTATTAGGGGCCATAGAAGTTTTGGATCAAGAAGATATTTGTGTTTTCCCTTCATCCATGTCTGGGTGATCCTACTATGAAAAGGTTGGATGAAAAATAAATATCAGCGTGGGCCCTAGGAAGGTTTCAATGGTGGATGCCATTATCCTCACTGTTTCCCATGGTGTGGTCCAGTTGAACTTTAGATATACTTCAATTTTATGATTATACCCTAAAATGAGTTGGTAAAATGGATAGACGGCATGGATAACACATGTACATCACGATACCTCCCACAGACTTTACTCAGTATGCTTCCCTTTAAAGGTAAGACAAGGGAGCACCTGTATCACCATTGGTGCTCACCGTGGGCATTGAAGCCCGGTGCGCATGAAATCAGATTGCGTACCGAGTTACACATGGAGCTGGGCAATCCTGACCTGATCCAATGGATCCGACCCGATCTGACCAGATCCGACCCGATTCAAACCGATCCGACGGCGTGGATCGGTGCGAATCGAGTAGGGCAGTCCAGATCCGAAAGATTTTCGGGTCGGGTTCGGATGTATACCTACTCGAACCAATCCGATTCGGAATCCGATTCGATCCGACCCCATCATCATGTATGTGTTTCATCCATTTTACATATCATTTTAGGGCTTCATGTAAAAAAAAATGTTAGTGATACAAATCTCAGGTGGACCACACCACAGGAAAATAATAATTATTGGATATCCACCATTATAATCCTCCTAAGGTCCACTGTATTGTTTATTTGACATCAGTTGATTAGGTCATAAGGACCCAGATGAAAGGAAACAATAAATATCAGCTTGATCAAAAACTTTTATGGCCTCCAAAACGTTTTTAATGGTCAACGTTCACTCAACACTGTTTCCTACAATGTGGTCCACTTGAGATTTCTATGTACCTCATTTTTTTTTCTCATAAGATAAAATGATCTATAAAAATAGATGGAGGGCATGGATGAAACACATACATCATGGTGGGGCCCACAGAACACCGACCACGAGCCAAATTGCTGGTGGCAGGGGGAGTAGGCGAGTAGCCCATCTGTTTCCAATACCGTCTACACTCCTCAAGCTCCGAGTTGTACTAACGGTTCAAAAGAAATCAAAGTTATATAGGCCCCACAATGATGTATTTATTATATCTACACCGTTCACTTATTTTTAGAGATCATTATAAGACATTATCCAAAAAATGAATAATATCCAAAGAACATCTCGACCACACCACGAATAGCAAGAGAGAATGATTTTCGCCGTTAAACAATTCGTGTGGCCACTTGATAGTTAGACCTGTCTTATTTTTCGTCTCAAGCCTTAATACGAGTTCACCAAATGGAAGGACGGTTTGGATATAACATATACCCCATGATTAGACCCACACAACGCACTAATGTCGATACAAAATTAAAACCGTGCAAGCACATGAAAAGCAAGTCTTGCAATTTCTTGTCGTGCACGTCAAGTAAACTGTAAACATCCAGTAAAAACATGTACATGTAGATGAAAAGCTCTTTCAGAGCCATGTGGGGCCCACCTTGATGTATATGTTTTATCTAAGCCGTTCATCCATTTTGACATATCATTTTAGGCCTTGATCAAAAAATGGCATATATTAAAGGTTGAAGTGGACCACATCACATGAAACAGTTGAATTAAATTCATACGATCCGAATCGTACCCAACTCGATCCGACTCGGTTTCTCTGACCGAGTTGGACTCGGTTCGGGTCAGGCGAATCATGTACCGGATCGGTTCGGGTCAGGTGACCCGAATTTGGTTCCGGATCGGATCGAGTTCGGGTCAAACCATTGCCATTTCGGATCGGATCGAGTTGAACCCAATCCGATCTGATCCGGACCGATGCCCAACTCTAATTACTCATTAGGCTCTTATCATACGAGTAAACTTAGTTGGGCCCACCTTGAATGTATGTGGTCTATCCATGTCGTCCATCCATTTTTCCATCTAATTTAAGGGGTTTATCCCAAAATTGAAGCATATCCAAAGATCAAGTCACTACCAAAAAAATGATCAAAGGCTACGGACTATGGAGGTTTATGGCTATGGCTTTAATCCGTATCTAATTAGCTACGGATTTAATCCGTAGCTAAAACATAATTAATCTATAGCTAAAACATACCTCCCCATTAGGCCTTGTTATACGGACGATGCTTAAGGGGCTCCATGGGGCCCATTGCAATATATTTATGTTATCTAATCGGTCCATCAATTTTGAAATATTATTCCAATGCATGAGCTCAATAATTAGAAAGATCAAAAGTCAAAGTGGACCACACCATGAGAAAGAATGAAAAGATAAATCTGTATCGTTAATATGTGGTATGGTCCACCTTAATGTTATATCTGACTCATTTTTTGTATAAACCCTAAAAATGAGCCGTTAAATTGAATGGACGGAGTGGATAATTAACATACACAACAGTGGGCCCCACAAGTCCTAAAATAAATGAGGCTTAACATTCCGTCCATCCATTCAACCCGTGCACCTCTCCCATCCACCCTATTCCAGAAAAGCGAAAAGCCTCTCTCTGTCTCTGTCGCCCGCCCGCTACTCACCCTACCAAATTCCTCTCTCTCTCTCTCCTCTCTCTCTCTCTCTCTTGCGCGTGCGCTCTCTCGATCTCTCGCTCTCCCTCACCCTCTCTCTATCTCTCAGCCCCATTTCCCTCTCTGTTTGCCAACCTCTCTGTCTCTCTCATTGGGGTTTTCAAAACCCCCTTTCACTGCAAGAAGGAGAAGAAGAAGGAGAAGGAGAAGATAAACGGTTAGTCTCTCTCTCTCTCTCTCTCTCTCTCTCTCTCTCTCTCTCTCTCTCTCTCTCTCTCTCTTAAGATGGATAAAAAATCGCAATAAAGTTTTGATTGATTGTAGCTACCGATGGCCACTGATGATGTGGGTTACAGGACTATCTGATACGTTACAGAGGACATCGTGTTTGTGGCGTTTATTCCCACAAAAATGGCAAAAGAAATAATGTTGTGTAGCCCTGGGCCCCACATTTTTACTGGTCGTTGGATGCTAAAATGGATCAAAATATGGTTTCGATCTTTTCTATGCAAAGGGGCCGTTAGTTATTATAGATATGTTGTCTCTCGTTCTGAGTTAAATTTTCTGCTTTTCATCTTTCTTTCTCTGGAGATTGTATCGTCCTTGGGTACCATGTATTAAAGGATCTATCCGATACGCTACAGAGGACAACTGCTCGGATACTGTGGGTTTTATGGGTTTTATGCAGCTCAGCCGAAACCGTTCAGTTTGTGGGTCCTGTGGATGGAGCATAACACTGAAATCAGATTGGTTGGACAGTCCAAATACCCAGTTGATGCACATTCATTTGTTGGGTTTGGACTATAGCCTATTATCTCATCTCGACTGTTTATTCGATGATCACCAATCAGGCAGTTAGATTAGGGCACATGGGTCATCTACCCGATAGCATTGTGCATGCGTTCAGTTCATTGTATTCTGCCAATGTATCAGGTCATTCCTCTATGGATAATGTTGGAACTCTTGTGGGAGTTTCCCTCTGGTGAGATTGATTTTGGTGCTCTTGAGTAGAAACTCCCAGCAAATGTATAGTGTGTTAGGATGTACAGCAGGGTCTATTTCTAATATTTCTTTCTTTTCAATTTTAAAGAGATGGGAATGCCCCTCTAGAAGAATTTGTGTTTTGATTGATGGAAGGACAGTTTCTTTGTACTGTTTGTGGGACCTATGACTGACAATCACGTTTACTTGGTGGCATAATGCCTTTCATAAACAGAGGGGTTTGGTGGACCACTCCACCTTTTTCTTTTTTAAAAAAATATTTGATCTGGCTTTCATTGAGTTAGTGTTTTTCTGTGAGGAATTGTGTAATGTGGCATCAGTGTTGTTGAAATAGATGAAATGGGCATGAGAAAGTTCACTTTCCAGCTGAAAATTACTAAGCCCATGAAGCTAAACGCTTTTTTGTTTTGTTTTTGATTTTGGTATGTGCAGATAAGCCCTTTGTTGGTGCATTTGTTGGTTACTTCACATTCCTTCGACTGTAAGTCATATCTTATTTCCTGAATTGCATTTTGAATCTCCTATTAGGTTCTGTTTAGTATTAAATTCTCACTATTGGGTCATGTCAACTTCTAGATGTTTTTCTTCAACTTCATCTCATGACATGACAAATTACTTCTTTTCTTCAACTTCGTCTCAAAACAGTGCTAAACTAAAAACGGTAGTGATAGTCTTAGATTTCTTCTCTTCTAAGTTAGCTAACACATCATATTTGAGAGTGCTGAAAAAATGTCATGTCCTTGAAAAATATAATGTCTTTTGTGACAAGTATGCATTGAGTGTGGATTGTTGATCACTTTTGGCCAACCATTCATTTTCTTCATTCTCATGTGGCACACAGTGAACAGACCAAGCTGATTTGAGTGCCATGACATAGAGACGAAGTAGCCTAAGTGGGGGCATTTAAAGGATCTACCTGCAGCTATAAAACTCTGTGAACTGGCTTTAGTTGCTGTTGACGATGAGGCAGAATATATAAAATTGGGACAAAAGCAAGAGGTGGGCAACTAGCTACTAATACTCATTGATGATTAGTTCATTAAACTGTTCATGCTAAATATGGAATATCTATTTAATTCAGTTGGCATTTTCTGGTATCATTTTCTTAGTACCATACGAGTAATTCAGATTTATTTCCCAAACTAAAATGATCATGAAAAGGCATTCTATTAAGCTTCTAAAAATTTGTTTCACTGGTAAGAATGATCTGTCATCCTTTGATGTGCTCCATTGGATAAAAGTTTTTGTAAGAGAAGAGGTTAAGGTCCGATGACAATATTTTCATCTTTTGAGAAAAGTGGTTCTAGTACCCACCTGTACCCTCTTAACAAAAAGAGAGCCAAGCTTGCTGTTCCTTTAGGAGCCAACTATAGGCTGATTGATATTCCTGCTAGCAAGAACATATCGAAGATCTATGTTCTAGCACAATTCAATTCTGTTAGCATTCTACATCTAGTTCTATTTATTCCCATTCCTAGATAACTAATCATCTTCTATATTTTCTCATTGCATAGGTTCTATGGATTTTTTTTTCTTCAAAAGATTTGTATTGTAGCTACTATCTTGCCTAAGGAATGCCTTACTATTTGGTTGCTTAGGAATGGAGTATGGCTTTACTATCTAGATGACCAAAACAGGGCTGCATTTGTATGAAGCACCTGAGGATGGTATGCATATCTTTGGGTAAGCGGATCATATAATTTGTCTTCCTAATATGCCATTCTATGCAAGGATACCAAGTGGATGTATAAGTTGTGCATCGGGTGAGGCCAATGCATGGATGAACTAGGCTTTCAAGTCAAGTTATCAAGTTTTTGAATTATGCTTAGCTCAAGATAGGCCCAAGAAACATATTTGTATTTAGCCTAAGCCATCTTTAAAGACAACCTCCATACTAGAAGGGCCTTATTGCCTTTTGAATTTGGCCTCCATACTGTCAATGTCTTTCATATAGTGGCAATTGTTAGGCAAACACCATGTCTTTTCAAAATTCTTAAAGATGGAAATTTGTGCATTGGGAAGGACAAGTTTGGGGAGGAAATGAAGAAAAACTCGAAACTTGCAGGTGTTAATGTAAGTTCATTTCTCCTTTGTTCTGATGTAATGTTAATTTTCAGATGAGGGTGGAGGGTCTTTCAGCAAGTAAGATAGCACATTTCTATGTTATCTTGGAAGTAAGATCCATGTTGTCACTTAATCATTTGTTGTTATTGGTTCTTCTCCCCATCATAGGAAAACTGAGCAAATCTTTGTGTTCTCATACTTAGTGTTATGGACTTTCTTGTTGTTATTAGTGTCATAAACCTTCAGAGTTGTGGATGTGCCTCATTTTTTGGCTCATGCCCTAAAATGATATGAAGAAACAGATAGATAGTGTGGATAAAATACATACATCATAGTGGGCCTCACAGAGTTGGGTCACCTCGTGTTGAGGCACTGCCCCCATCCATAGGCAGACTGCCACCCGGCATCAGAAATATCTCCCACATTTTAGCAAACATTGATTAAAAGTCCCTTTGGTTTATATGATTTTAGCCAACGTTGACATTTGTGGACCCCATTTAATTCGGACAAGACTTATACAATGATGGTGATGGTGATGAGGATTTGCTTATCAAGGGTGAGATTCGGTTGTACCAAATATCATGAAATTTCACCATATCTTACACCAAATTAGAATGTTAATCATGAAATTTTATGATATTACGTGCAACCAAATGCACCCTAATAATTATCGTTGTAATAAAATAATGTTAGGGAGCTTCTCTTTGTTACAAATGATGCTGCAACTATTGTGAATGAACTTGAGGTACAGCATCCTGTTGCCAAGATTCTCGTGTAAACAGGCAAAGCTCAACAGGAAGAAATTGGTGATGGAGCTAATTTGACGATATCTTTTGCTGGGGAGCTTCTCCAAAATGCGGAGGAGCTTATTAGGATGGGATTGCATCCAAGTGAAATCATTAGTGGCTACACAAGAGCGATCGATAATGTCCTTCATTTCTTTGTTGAATGATCTGTCAAATTGTATTCTGAACCTTTTGCTTATTAGGCATTGTGCATATGCTGATTTCTGCTCTGTTGATGCCTAGACGGTCAATATTTTAGATGAGTTGGTTGAAAAGGGCTCAGAAACAATGGATGTGCGGAACAAAGTGAACTTTAATGTAGATAATGTTCGTGTCGTAAAGCTTCTTGGAGGAGGTCTGCATAACTGTTCAATTGCGTACTGAGTAACTCAGTACAATTAGCGTATTGAGTAAACTGTGTGGGTCCACAGTCATTCATGCATTTTATCCACTCCATCCATACATTTTAGAGGATAAATATAGTTTGTTAGCCAAAAAATGAAGCATATCTAAATGTCAAATGGACCACACCATCGGAAAAAGTGTGAATTGAACATCTATCATTGAAATTTTCGTGGGGGCTATAGAAGTTTTAGATCAATTTGATTTTATTTTTTTCACTTCATCCATGTCTTTGTGATATTATGAAAAGGTTGGATGACAAATAAATATCACTGTTGTCCATAGAAAGGTTTCAACGGTGGAAATCATTATTTCCACGGTTTCCTGCGGTATGGTCCACTTGAGCTTTAGATATACCTCAAATTTGGACTCAACCACTAAAATGATATGAAAAAATGGATGGATGGAGTGGATAAGACAAATACATTCACGGTGGGCCCAAGTGAGTTTACTCAGTACTGTAAGAACGTACCAAGGAATCCGATTTCAATCAGGGGGCCTTAGGCGATTGCCTCTCCTGCCTACCCCTTTGAACCGCCCCTGGCTCGAGCTGAGGTCAGCTAGTGGCTGAGCCGCCAGCTTGACTCGGTTCAACTCGATGTGCACCCTTACTGATACATGTTATATTAATTTTGATAAAATGATTTTTTTTCAAACATGAACATTAGATTTTTAAACAACATTGTAAGAAAAATCAAAAAAGGAAAACATGCAAACAACATTTTCAAATAAATTATTTGTAGAAACTGATTTCCAGCCACAGAATTTTTTATTTTTATTTTTGTTCCCTTATAATTATTTGTACACTACCATCTATTTAGTTTATAATTTTTTATCAACTAGAGGAGTGAAACAGACTAAATTTACAGCTAGAAAATCCAACGGTCCAACTGACCTGATGGAAATCTGAAATCTTGCATGTGTGTCGCAATAGCACGTGTGATCACATTTGGACTGACAACACTCCACATCCTAGAGATCTCATCAAACTTCAACATTTGGACTGACAACACTCCACATCCTAGAGATCTCATTAAAAATTTTACTGTTGGTGGTGGTGCCCTTATCTAGGAAGCATAGGATTTTATTTTTATTTCTTGTTTTGAGTTTATACAGATTTCTGAGGGAATGTTGTTCATTATTTTTATAAAATACTATCTGGATGATTCATTCTTTTACAATGGTCGGATCAGCACCATTTCCTATCGAAGTGAAGTTATAGAGTCGATATACAAAGAACTGGCATGCAGACATTCCGAGAGTGTGCCCACCTAGTAAAAATATCATAATCATATCTTAATATTATGAAAGGAACATAACATAAATGCTAATTTTCCCAATGTTTCCTTATTCTAAAACACTATGATGGTTGAGATTAATAATGTCATAGACTCTTAATAATATTTGATTGCATATAATAGTATAGAAAATTAGAAAATTTTAGGTTGGTTAAGGTGGTATTTTGCTAGTTTTTATGTTTCTTGACTAATTAAGTAATTTCTCCAATTCTCTTGAGAAATTAAAACTGATTTTTAAACTTTTACAGGTAATTTTCTCAAAAAAACCTTATGTATTGACCAAATAAAATTTAATCATTTTTCGAGAAACATAAAAACAAGGGAATGAATGCTGAACAATGAACAGGCCCTAACGTCTAGTTACATACCGACAAGGGTGACGAGTTCCTGAGTATCAAGGCCTTTATTAGCGAACTTCTTCTTTTGAACGTCAATGGAGTCTGTGAAAGCTGGTAGACTTGTTGTATTTGAGGCCGCTGAGACTAACCTATCCCTACGCTCGGTCGTGTAAGACCCGTACAATAGTCCGTACCGTTCCGTAGGCTTCCGCGATCCTACTGGTCGAATTCCGGCAATCCTCGACCTAAAGCCAACGTTGCGCACGATCCTAAGACGAGACCTGCATGCCAAAGTCGGCTCGACCCGAAACCTCTACCTTGGCGACCGCGCCGTCGTCGCAGTTCCAACGCTGCGACTCGCACACCGACCCGATACCCAGGCTAAAAGATGTCAGCCTGCGTTCGATTCGAAGAAAACACCGCGCGTTGCGAATTACGAGGGAATCTCTACGAGATGTCCCATCAATCAATCAATCACTCATATCAAGTACAAGTCAAGTCACCCCATACCCAAGTACAACAACCCATCCCTCTCCCTTACATAAGCAAGCCCAAAGTCAACTCTCTCTCCCATTTTTCAAAGCCACCCTTACCCATGACATCATCACACCACTCCCTCCATCCCCTTTATTTCTTTATTTTATTTCTTTTTCTCTCTCATTCTCTCATTCCCTCCCTCTCACACGTCCAAGCCTCTCTAAGCAACCCAATCTCCCAAAAAAAAATTACTAAGTGTGGCCCACCTCCTCAACTTCCATCTCAACCGTCCGATCATCATCCGCACCGTTAAAACCCAATCGACGTCCATAAGAACCGTATGTGAGGAGTTTTCAAGCCAAGGGAGCAAGGAGGATCACAACAAGGTGGGTGATCCACCGTTAAATTTCTTTTCTTAGGGCCACTTGTTGGTGGGACCCGTTTTTTTTTTATGTATGAATTGTATCATGTGGGGCCCATAGTGGCGGGGCCCCACCATCACCGCCTTTTGTCTCTTGTCTTTTTCTCTATCTCTCTCTTTCTTTCTTTTTCCCCTTGAATGTTGTGGACCCCACCAAATTATGTTAAATCCACTCCATCCATCAAACGGTGTGGTCCACCGCATTTTAGGTGAAATCCACCCTTTATATATGCATACATATGTAGTAGCATATTATATTATATTATTATAATATATATTAATATATGTATATATATAAATATGCATGGTGGGCCACGTACATGTGGGACCCACCATGTGCATGGTGGGCCACGTGCATGTGGGACCCACCATGAGGCCCATGTATACACCGTCCAGCGTCCAGAGACGCTGGACGTGAAGGTGGCTGTGTACTTCCAAGCTAACTTTAAAAAAAAATCTTTTGAAATGGGCCACCTATACAGGCCCCACCTTGATGTTTGTGCATGATCCAAGCCCTCCATCTCAACCCTCGCATCATTTTAGGCGTTGAGCCAAAGTCTTAAGGTGATTTGATCACCGGGTAGGCCATACCCTCTAAAATCATGTAAAGACATACATGAACATATAAAAGTACTTGGTGGGACCCACTTGAAGTTTAAATGCAGCTGAAACTCGGCCTGGACGGCCAGAAAAGTGGGACACACTTAATGGGTGGGCTAGATCATGAATCACATCTCGGTGGGCCCCCGAAAAAAAAAAAGGGGGGGTTGGCAGCTGCTGCTGCCGCTGACAGGCGCAGGCAGCGCCTGCGGTGCATGGCAGCGGGCGGACGGAATGGGCTGGGCCTCACGGCCCAGCTGTGGACCCCACCGTGATGCATTTCGAACATCAAAACCGTGCATTGGGTGGGCCTCCCCTCTGGCTACGATTCACCCAAAAATCATATGTATACGGATCTCAGGTGGGCCATACCATCTAAAATCATGTGAAGACATGCTTAAAACATATAAAACGCCTGGTGGGGCCCACCTGAGGTTTGGATGTGGCTGAAACTTGGTTTGGACCCTCAGACAGGTGGGACACACATAATGTATGGGCTGGATTTGTGAACCACCTCATGGTGGGACCCTGCTAATGTGACCTTATCAACAGGTCGGTTGGCAAATAAACATTATGGTGGGCCCTGGCCGCGTGACTCATTGAATAGGTCGGTTGGCAAATAAACATTTCGGTGGGCTCCCTGGTCGTGGGCCCAGGTCACGTGTGACCTTATAAACAGGTTTGATGGCAAATGAATGTCACGGTGGGCCCTAGTCCCGTGACCTTATGAATGGGTTGGATTTCAAATAAACATTTTGGTGGGCCCCTTGCCACATGGCCTTATCAACAGGTGGATGGAAAATAAATATTATGGTGGGCCCCCTATTCATGTGGCCTTATCAGCAGATTGGATATAGTAAAATAAACATTTTGGTGGGCTTCACATGTGGCCCACTTGGATGCATATGGGCCCTTGTACTTAGGCCCATCTTGGCATGTATATAGGCCCATCATTGAGGCCCACTTTGGTATATATATGGGCCCATGTATGTAGGCCATCTTGATGTGTTTATGGGCCCGTTGTTGGGGCTTGCCTTGATATATATATAGGCCCACGTTATGAGGCCCATCTGAGGTATTTGTGGTCCATTGTTGAGGCCCACTTGGATATATATATAAGGCCTATGTGATTAGGCCCATTTGATACACATAGAGCTTATGTGATTGGGCTCATGTTAATGCATTCTCTGGCCAATGGATGGTGGCCCATTGCAATGTACCTAAGGCCCATTGGTGAGGTTCATTGAGGTGGCCCACTTGATGAATATAAGGCCTATGAGATACGGCCCATTTGATATATTTAGGGCCCCATGGAATGTACCTAAGGCACATTCCAATGTGTAATTCCACCAGGATTTACTTAATGGTATTTGAGGTGAGCCGAGCCTTGGGGGCAATGTTGGTTTGACGTCCACATTGTACGAGTAATGCTGGTTAGATGTCCACATTATAACTCTCCCTAAGGCCACTGATAGGCCCGTTTCAGTTTCATGTAGGCCATCTAGGCCCATCTTCATTGAGAGGATAGTTTATTGCTTTATAACATGTTTAGCACAGTCCCATGATTCATGATCATACGCATCATATGTATGCTTGATATGGAGAGTGACTGATCATAGCATATACCTACGGGCAGATCATTTATGTGTTCCCCGATATGTGGAGTTGCCTTACATGAGCGCATGGTATGCACAGGATTGATGCATGTCTGGCAGTATGATTCATGCACTTGCATCTGTATGATTGAGATATGCCCTAGCGACATCAGGGCCATAGCCTCCACAGATATATCGTGGGTGGCTAGTTGGATACCGAAAAATCTTGTTCCAAGCAATTGGGGCGCCATAGATGTCCCTGGGTGAGAGTCCCTGAACCCGATGGTACTAGAGGATGATTCTAACATCGAGACCGAGTGGATATACGAGCGCACGAGGGCCGAATACCTTGAGGCCACGTCTCCCACTGTGTCATGGTCAGTTGGAAAGGGGTGTGGCCTTACTCGCCCGAGAGTAGGGGGCATTACTAGGCTGAGTTTGACCAGCTCGGAAATGGGTTCGCTATCGACGTGCCGGATAAGTATTGGCTGACTATTGGCCAGGCGGATAGTGAGGTTTCTTACGCTCACTTGGACTGTGCTGCTTAGAAAGTGACAGTGTCATTTGGAGTGTACTGAACCCCGGTGATTATCCATACTGAGAACTGTATTGACATGAGGATTTGGATGAGGATTGGCATGCTTGAGCTGCATCTTGCATCGCATGGTCTTGGTATGGCCGATTGCATTCATATCTTGTACTATATAGCCTTGGTACGGCTGGTTGCATTTACGTACTCATCAGCATGATTCCGCATTACTCCGGCATTGCATTTTGAGCACGCTCATATTGCGCACACACTTACACCACCCTCTAAGCTTTCTATAAGCTTATGCACGATTTATGCGTGCAGGTGACGCCAGGACGCAGCTGTAGTTTTGCCGCAGTTGGAGCGTGCCACCGAGTTTTTGGAGTTTTTGTTATTTGCACTATCTTGTATTTCCCTTTCTACGCACTGTATTCAAAGTTTTTGTTCATAGTGGATTTTGTGATGGTGTTCTTGTGGTTATTGTTCGTGGGTTATGCTGTGATTATGCTCATTACGAATCAAATTGATATTGAAATCCTCCTTGTAGCATCCCAGGATCGGAACCTGGTATATGGGTGCCGGGAGCCGAGAATGGGGTACTACGGAGGCTGTCGGCGCCGGATTCGGCGATCGGAAATTTTGTGAGCCCGGTCTCCGAGTTCGGGGCGTGACAGAAGTTAGTATCAGAGCATAACTTGGGAATAACCAAGAACAACATCACATGTTTGCTATGACTTAGGGCTATTAGGTTCCGAGTGCGTTACCTTTCAATTGAGTTCCTTAACGCGCAATTCTCAAGTTTAATTGGCGCCTTATCTTTCCTATAGGATATGCCACCCAGGAGAGTGACCCGTTCGACTCCTACTCCACCACCTGAGGCTCCAGCCTTACCACCCGTGCCTCCCATCCCACTGCCAGAGATCCCTGCTCCCTTTCCTGAGGATGATGTTCCTCCACCTGATGCCGGTGCGGATCCGACCGTGCCTGTGAGCGCCTCGCAGTTACAGCAGATGTTGCAGGCTGTGACTGCTGCGCTTCAGGGGCAGGGCAGGCGCCCAGTTGTTTCTGCAACTCAAGCAGAGCAGAAGCGCGCGAGTGCCCTTCTTCGCGAGTTCAGACGGATGGATCCTCCACGATTTCAGGGCGAACTAGATCCGTCAGCAGCTGAGAGATAGGCGCTCCGATGTGGAGAAGATTTTTGATATTATGTCATGTACGACCGAGCAGCGAGTCCGATTGGCCACATTCCTTTTCCAGGGCGAGGCAGAGCACTGGTGAACCTCTGTTACCCGCGTTGTAGGACCCGATCATGTCTGGACATGGGAGGATTTCATCAGCCGATTCGAGGAGCAGTACTTCCCTGACCACATTCGTCGTCAGAGGGCACGAGAGTTCAAGACTCTAGTACAGGGAGACATGTCTGTGGCGCAGTATGCGGCTCGCTTCGTGGCGCTGTCACGGTTTGCGCCATATATGGTTGATGATGAGGGGCGGAAGGCCCGCCGTTTCGAGAGCGGCTTACGTTTCGGTCTTCAAGGTCGTGTTATTGGGCACGAGCTCCCGACCTTTCAGGCGGTAGTACGAAGGGCCCAGATCTACGAGACTGAGTGGGCTGACTCTCAGAGCGGTCGAGATCAGAGGAGAGGCCGGAAGAGGCCAGCCCAGTCCAGTAGCTCTCAGCAGCATCGACGACCACAGAAGTATAGGGATCACCTACCCGCTAGAGTACCAGCAGTACCAGTGACACCAGCAGCACCAAAAGCGTCAGCGACACCTTTTGCGCCACCCTAGCAGCTGTTTCCAGGGACGTGTTTTGGATGTGGCGGTTCTGGACACCGCATATCTGAGTGCCCCCGTCCTCATCTGCAGCAGTCTAGAGGGCCGCAGCAGTCTCCAGGACAGCCGCGACCACAGCAGCAGCCTTCAGCACAGCAGCAGCGGCCCCATCAGCACCGACCTCAGCCACCGAGGCCCCAGCAGCAGCAGAGACAGCAGCATAGGCAGCCGCAGATACAGCAGCAGCACCAGGGACCTCAGAGGAGACAGGCACCTCCCCAGCCAGCTCAGTCCAGGTTCTATGCAGCTTAGCAAGACCCGCAGACTTCAGGAGGAGTCATAGAGGGTATACTTCCAGTCTCCTCATGCATCGTACGAGTATTATTCGATTCCGGCGCTTCGCACTCATTTACATCTGAGGGTTTTCGTCGATCGACTGGATTGCCGACCGAGTCTTCTAGCGAGGGATTGACCGTATCGACGCTTTTAGGGAAGACTACAGTATTGGGCCGTTTCTGTCCATCTTGCCCTGTTCTGGTCGGTGATATATTCTTACCTGCTGACTTATTTGTGCTGCCGATGATAGATTTTGACATTATCTTGGGCATGGATTGGCTTGCCAAGTACCACGCCATTATGGACTATTCCGCGAGGACAGTCACGTTCTGCATACCAGGCTTGCCGCAGTTTCAGTTTGTTGCCGAGCCCCGAGGAGAGTCGTTGTCATGCTTGATGTCCTGCGCCGTTGTGGAGCCCGTTGTCGATTGTATCGATCATATTCCAATTGTCTGCGACTTCCCCGACGTGTTTCAGGAGATTCCGGGACTGCCGCCTCGACGCCATATTGAGTTCGGGATTGATCTTGTGCCTGGTACCGCGCCTATCTCGAAGGCCCCGTACCGTATGGCACCGATGGAGCTGCATGAGTTGCAGCGGCAGTTGGACAAGCTGCATGAGTTGGGATTTATACGTCCCAGCAGTTCACCTTGGGGAGCGCCGGTACTCTTCGTCAGGAAGAAGGATGGCTCGTTGAGGCTCTGCGTTGACTACCGCGAGCTTAACCGTGTCACGATTAAGAACAAGTACCCACTCCCGAGGATAGACGATTTATTTGATCAGCTGCAGGGTGCACAGTTCTTCTCGAAGATTGACCTACGTTCCGGTTATCATCAGATTCGTGTCCAAGAGGAGGACATCCCGAAGACAGCTTTCAGGACGCGTTATGATCATTTTGAGTTTCAGGTCATATCCTTCGGACTGACCAATGCACCCGCGATCTTCATGCAGTTGATGAACGAGGTCTTCCGTCCATATCTCGATTAGTTTGTTGTGGTCTTCATCGATGACATTCTGATTTATTCGAGGATCCTTGAGGATCATATGCAGCATTTGGAGATCGTTTTGCAGACCCTCCGTGCCCACCAGTTGTATGCGAAGCTGGAGACGTGCGAGTTCTGGTAGGAGGAGGTGAAGTTCCTCGGTCACGTAGTGACGTGGGAGGGTGTCGCAGTGGACCCCTCAAAGGTCGAGGCAGTGCGTCAGTGGAACCAGCCCACGACTGCGTCCGAGATCCGCAGTTTCCTTGGTTTGGCGGACTATTATCAGCTTTTCATTGAGGGCTTCTCCCGTATTGCTGCCCCGATGATCAGGTTGACTCGGAAGGGCGCAGATTTTGTTTAGACTGATGCATGCGAGCGAGCATTTATGGAGTTGAAGGACCGTCTGACGTCCGCTCCTGTCCTCACTCTTCCCTCTGGAAGTGATGGATTCGTTTTATGTACTGATGCTTCGCGTATTGGATTGGGTGCTGTCCTGATGCAGCATGGCAGGCCTGTAGCCTTCGTATCTCGTCAGCTCAAGGTCCATGAGCTGAATTACCCCACGCATGATCTGGAGCTGGCAGCAGTTGTCTTCGCACTGAAGGTGTGGAGATACTATCTCTATGGGGTTAGGTTCGAGCTCTTCTTTGACCACAAGAGCTTAAAGTATCTATTCTCTCAGTCCGAGCTGAATATGAGACAGAGACGTTGGATGAAGCTTCTGAAATATTATGATTTTGACCTCCGGTACCACCCAGGCAAGGCAAACGTGGTGGCAGATGCCCTCAGTCGTCAGCCGCGAGGACTAGTGGCACACATGATGATTCAGGAGTGGAGGATGCTCGAGGATATAACTGAGTACGACTTTAATTTTGGTTTACAGTCTTCTATTGTTCAGCTATCGAGCCTGTCGATTCAACCCTCTCTTGTCGCAAGGGTGATCGAGGCTCAGCAGACAGATGAGTCATTACAGGATTACCGAGCAGAGGCAGCATCTGAGAGTCAGACAGATTGGCAAATGGGTGCTGATGGTGGACTTCGCTTTAGAGGCCGATTATGTGTCCCGGATATTCCAGAGTTGCGCAGAGATCTTATGACCGAGGCACATCGATCGCGGTTTTTTATCTACCCTGGCTCGACGAAGATGTATCGTGATATGAGGAGACAGTATTTTTGGGCGGGGATGAAGCGCCAGATTGCCAATTTAGTGGCCGAGTGTGACACATGCCAGCGTGTCAAGGCCGACCATCAGAGACCCCCTGGTCTATTGCAGCCGCTGAGCATCCCGATGTGGAAGTGGGAGCACATGTTGACCGATTTCATTATGGGCTTGCCGAGGACTCAACGCGGTCATGACGCCATTTGGGTTGTTGTGAATCGTCTGACGAAGTCGGCACATTTTCTCGCGATGCGTGCGACCTTGTCTATGGACCGTCTTGCGAGGTTATTTATCGAGGAGGTTGTGAGACTGCATGGCGTTCCAGTCTCGATCGTTTCTGACTGAGATTCGAGGTTTACGTCTCAGTTTTGGGGAACTTCCAGAGAGCAATGGGGACTGATTTGCAGCTCAGTACCGCGTATCATCCACAGACCGAGAGGGTCAACCAGATCCTTGAGGATATGCTTCAGGCCTGTGCGATTGATTTCAGGGGTAACTGGGATGAGCATCTGCGATTGGCTGAGTTCGCATACAACAACAGCTATCAAGCGACCATTGGCATGGCTCCTTTTGAGGCATTGTATGGCAGACCGTGCAGATCTCCGAGTTGTTGGACCGAGGTTGGAGAACGGCGTCTCCTAGGTCCCGAGCTTGTGCAGGAGACTTCAGAGGCTATTGATATCATCAGGCAGAGGATGCGCACAGCTCAGAGTCGGCAGAAGAGTTTTGCTGATCGCCGATGTCGTCCCTTGGAGTTTGATGTAGGGGACCATGTGTATCTCAAGGTCTGGCCCATGAAGGGCGTGGTTCGATTCGGAGAGAAGGGCAAGCTTGCCCCGAGATTCATAGGACCTTTCGAGATCACTAAGCGCATTGGCGCTGTGGCCTATCGGCTTGTCTTACCTGTTAGTGCTATTATATGATACCTCTTTGATTGTCAAATTTTGTGTGTCAAAATCCTTGGTGTGTTCTATGTCTTGGTGTGTTCTATGTTTAAGACAACCATGGACTCTTCAAGCGGCTTCAAGGTACATTTCGATGATATAAAGAAGAAGATATAAAGAAGAAGATATAAAGAAGACACGGTGTGAAGCTCAAAAGCAAACTCAAGATGAATGTTTGTGTCAAGTCTTTTGGACGGCTCGTACTTCAGGCTTCAAGTACTAAAAGATTTATCATTCGTTGAATGAAGTAAAGTTCAATGTCCATACTTCATTATTCAGGTTTGATAGACCATAGTCTTTGACCTTAGGGTAGGTCATTTTGGATACATTATTCAAATGTATTTAAACATGTTTTTGATCTGCTCTTAGACTAGTCCTGGGTCTGGTTCGACCAGTCCTAGCACTGGCTCGACCTGTCTAAGAATTTCCTAGGCCAGTCTTGGAATTGTTCAAATTTATCGGATTTTCTGGTTCGCTCACGACCAGTCTTGGAGTCTGCTCGACCGGTCGTGGGATGTCCTCGACTCGAACCTCGACCAGTCGTGGAGCCTCGATTCAAACTCCAGCGACTAAATTCACAGTCGCTCGACCAGTCGAGAAGGGGTCTCGACCGGTCGTGGACGACCTTCGACCAGTCATGGACTGCCTTCGACCGGTCGAACATCGGTTTTCCTGATTCCGCGCAGAAATTCAAAAATCTGTTTCTTCTAAGACCAGTCGTGGGAACTCCTAGACCAGTCGAAGACGAATTTCTGTAGCTATAAATAGCACACGAATTTCAGAGTTTAAACATCGAAAAATCTATCAAAGCAAGGCTCCACTCTGAGATAAGTCGTGTTTATTTTTAAGCTAATTTGCGCTTCATTCTAATTCCTTTTGTTAGCTTTTTGCATTTGATTTTATTCTAAATTCCAATCATATTTGAAAAGGGGAAATCGTGTATTCCTTCTTCTTGGAATTAAAATCAAATAGAGCTAGCCCTTTGTGATTTCATTTAAAATCAATTAGAACTTAGAACCTCGATAAATTGAGTATTGGACATTGAACTATCATTATTGAATCTCTACTCTGATCGGTTCTTCCGGGCTACTGCAAAAGGATAAGATCCAGGTATTCTACAATTCCTGTAATTTCTATTTTTTGGTTTTGTATGAGATTTGCCAGAAAAATCTCTATGTGTATGGTTATCTGAGGAGAGCCAGAAAACTCAGATTGTGGGGTTTTTTGAATTGTGTAAGCCCAAGTGATAAAGACACAATTGTGAAGGTTTTTGGTGAACCTGTGAAAACCAGTTTTATTAGAGAACGCTAATATCCCCTGTGTGAGGATATTAGGAGTGGAGTAGCATTCTGTGTGGCTGTTTGAGGACAGTTGGTGAACACACAGGCGAACCACTATAACTTCTTGTCTTGTGGATTGAATGGTTATTTAATTCCTTATATTTTATCATTCAGTTCTATTTTCCTTGTGGATGTGAATGTTGTAACAGTTTGAAATTTCAAGCAAGTGTGGGAATGTTGTAATAATTTAGTGATTTATTTCTGCAATTTATTTCCAGCAATTCCTTTTATTGATTCAAGCTTTAAATTCCAAAATTGTTCCAGCAAGGTTGCCCTGCCATTTTTATGGTGTATGGTTGTCCCTAGAACAAGACATTTGTAAATTCAATTTATTCAGTGCAGTTTGTATTTATTTCTTTATTCCTCTTTGATTTGAGAAATTGATACAAAGACATTTCTAGATATAAGGTTGTCCTACCATAAACATTTGGTTTTTGGTGAAAGGTTGTCCTTAGAACAACGTTTGTATCAACCTCTCAAATTCAGTTGTTTGAGGTTGCATTTCATTTCTGCATTGCAATTTATTTAATTAGTTCACTGGCTATCATACTTTGTTTAATTCCGCTATTATAAATTTTTATTTGGCATTGTCCTATTCACCCCCCCCCCCCCCCTCTAGGACATATAGCTTGGCCATTTCACGTGGTATCAAAGCCAAATAGCTCACTTTTATTTCTTTATATTTGGATTTATTTCCTGAGCTAACGATCTAAGCTATATATAATAATGTCAAATTTTGATAGCCTCTCAGTCACTAGGCCTCCACCATTTGATGGTTCCAACTATGCTTATTGGAAAGCCAGAATGAGGATCTTCCTCAAATCAATGGATGAGAGTGTGTGGCAAGCCACAGTGACTGAATGGAATCCTCCTGTCATGGAAGTAACTGGAATTGATGGTTCTAAATCTATGAAAATTACACCATACTTTCAATGGACCACTCTTCAGAAAAGTGAGAGTAGTGCTAATGCTAAAGCACTAAATGCAATTACTTGCGCACTATCACCGGATGAGTTCAAAAGAATCATATCCTGTGATACTGCAAAGCAAGCTTGGGATATTTTAGAAATGACACATGAGGGTACATCGATTGTCAAAAAATCTAAAGTCCAACTCCTCACAACTAAATTTGAAGAAATTCATATGGAGGAGAATGAAATGTTTATGGACTTCTATACTAGATTAAATGACATTGTAAACTCAATGTGGGGTCTTGGTGATAAAATCCCAGAAAGTAAAGTGTGTGCAAAAATTCTACGCTCTCTTCCTGAACGGTTCAATTCTAAAGTAACCGCAATCCAGGAACTTCGTGACACGGACAAAATGAAGGTGGAAGAACTAGTTGGGTCTCTACAAACTTATGAATTAAATTTTAAAGCTCCTAAAGGAAAATCAATTGCTTTGAAATCTTCCAAAAATACGGTAGAAGACAAATCCGATTATGAAGATGACTTAGCTCTTATTGCAAAAAGATTTTACAAAATTTTTAAAAGTAAGAAAAGAGTTGATTTTCAAAAATCAAATGATAAAAAGAAGTTTAGATCTAAAACTCGAAAATCTTTGAAAGACAGTCAGTGTTACAACTGTCATGAGTATGGGCATCTAGCAAACAAATGTCCTAATAAGGACAAACCCAAAAAGAAGGGTATGTTGGCTACATGGGATGAATCATCTGACTCTGAAGTTTCTTCTGAATCAGAAGATTCTGAAACCGAGTCGGGCAATGAGGTAAAAGCCCTTATGACTCTAGCCAAGTTTACCTTCTCTGATCACGATGATTCTACTAGTGAAGAAAATTTGGATAATGATCATGAGAATGAAGAAGATCTTCAAGATGCTTACAATGCCTTATACAAAGAGAGTTGTAAAATTGCTGTGAAGCTTAAACTTCAGAGAGAAAAATTTTCTAAACTTAGAGATTGTTTTGACTTGCTTGTTTTAGAAAAATCTCAAATATCAGATTATTTTGAAAAATCAAAAAGTGATTTAGAATTCAAAAACTCTCTGATTGTTGATTTAAAATCTGAAATTGAGAGACTAAAGAATGAAGTGTCTTCTCTTCTGAATTCAAAGGAAACTTGGAGGTATGCCCAAGGTGATTCTAAATTAGAAAAACTCCTATCCGGGTCAAAAAAATGTGGCGATAGATCCGGGTTGGGGTATGATAAAACAATACCTCATAAACAGAAGAATTCTCCACCTAAATTTGTGAAAGGAGAATCCTCTAATTCAAAAGAGAAAAACACTTCACTAGGTTTTGTCAAAACAACAAAAAATTTTCAAAAACCTAAATGCAGCTATGTCAACTTCAAAAATCAGATGAAAAATCCTTTAGCTGAAAAAATAGTTGATTTACTCAAGGAACTTTTAAAATCTAACTCTGTAAGTCACTCTTACAAATATAAACAAAAGAAGACCAACTATGTTCCTAAACCTAAAACTGTTATGAAATGGGTTCCTAAAGTTGACTGCTTGGTTGCTCACACTGCTTTCAAAGCAACTAGCCTCTCAAAGTGGTACCTAGACAGTGGTTGCTCCAGGCATATGACTGGTGACAAAGCTCTTTTTACCGATCTACAAGATATGACTGATGGGTCAGTCACATTTGGTGATGGTAGCAATTGCAAAATTATTGGCCAAGGTACGGTTCAACTCTATAATCTACCCTTATTTAAGAATGTTTTATATGTTGAGGGTTTAAAACACAACTTGTTAAGCATATCTCAAATATGCGATAACAATCATAGTGTAAAGTTTTCCAATCAAGGTTGTGAGATTATAGACAAAAAGGGGTCTGTGATATTAACTGGTCTCAGAACTTCTGAAAACTGCTATATAGTGAGAAATGACAGCTCATCTAATCAAATGTGTTACATGGTCCATACCAATGAAACAGAATTATGGCATAAACGCCTTGGACATGTACACTACCGGAATTTATATAGATTGAGCAAAGAAGAACTAATAAAAGGTCTACCAAAGATTCAAAAAGTAGATAAAATATGTGGTGAATGCCAGTATGGTAAACAAACTAGGAGATCTCACAAGAAGGTGAACTCCAATACCACATCAAGACCACTCGAACTTCTCCATATGGATCTAATAGGACCAACTAGAACGGAAAGTCGAGGTGGTAAAAAATACATTCTGGTTATTGTAGATGATTATACCAGATTCACTTGGGTTTCATTTTTAAAGGACAAATCAGAAACCCTTGATGAAGTGAAAAAGATAATCAAACGGATCCAAACTGAAAAATGTTCTCAAGTGAGTAAGATCCGAAGTGATCATGGATCCGAATTTGAAAATAGCGGTTTTGAGAAATTCTGTAATGATCATGGAATATCACATGAATTCTCTGCACCTAAAACTCCACAGCAAAATGGCATTGTGGAAAGAAAAAATAGAGTTCTTCAAGAAATGGGAACTGTTATGCTAAATAGCATGAAGGTTTCTAAAAATTTATGGGCTGAGGCGATTAATACTGCTTGCTATATTATTAATCGTGTTTATACTTGCAAATCAAATAATAAAACGCCCTATGAAATGTGGTTTGACAAAAAACCTACAGTCAAATATTTTCGCGTTTTTGGCAGTAAGTGTTATATTTTACGTAACCGGGAAAACTTGGGAAAATTTGATACTAAAAGTGACGAAGGATTATTCTTAGGATATTCATTAAACAGTCGTGCATATCGTGTACTGAACAAAAGGACCGGAGTTATTCAAGAATCAATCAATGTGGTCATAGATGATCACTTAAATACTTCGGCCCCTAGTTCAGATAATGATGAAGTTCTCATAATTGAAAATCCAGAAACTTCATCAAGTGAATCTAATCATGATGTGAGGACTGTCAAAGATCATCCAACTACACAAATCCTTGGAAATCCTCTCACTGGTGTACGCACTCGTAGACAATTAGAAGATTTTTGTAATTACGTGTGTTTCACATCTCAGATAGAACCGGTTAATGTAAAAGAAGCTCTTTCTGATGAAAACTGGATAGTTGCGATGCAGGAAGAACTTAATCAATTTGTTCGTAACGATGTCTGGTATCTTGTTCCAAGACCGAAAGATAAACATATTATTGGAACAAAATGGATTTTCAAAAATAAGTCTGATGAATTGGGAAATATTATTCGAAACAAGGCAAGGCTAGTTGTGCAAGGGTACACTCAAATTGAAGGTATCGATTTTGAGGAAACTTTCGCTCCGGTTGCACGCCTTGAATCAATCAGATTATTTATATCCATTGCATGTTTTAAAAAGTTTAAGATTTATCAAATGGATGTAAAGAGTGCTTTTCTTAATGGTGATTTACATGAAGAGGTTTATGTTGAACAACCTACAGGGTTTGAAGATCCTAAGTTTTCTAATCATGTTTATCGCCTTAAGAAAGCTCTCTATGGGTTGAAACAAGCTCCCAGAGCATGGTATGAAAAATTGACTAAGTTTTTACTGGGTCACAACTTTCAAATGGGTAGTGTTGATAAAACACTTTTTGTTAAAAAGCAGAACAATGATATTTTAATGGTTCAAATCTATGTTGATGATATAATTTATGGATCAACTTGTACTGACATGACTGTTGAGTTTGCAGATCTAATGAAATCTGAATTTGAGATGAGTATGGTCGAAGAATTAAACTATTTTCTAGGATTGCAAGTTAAACAGCAATCTGATGGAATTTTTATTTCTCAAACTAAATATGCTCTAAATTTAGTTAAGAAGTTCGGATTTGAAAATGGTAAGAATTTTGATACTCCTATGAGTACTTCTCTAAAGCTCTCAAAAGACTCTACAGGTAAAGATATAGATCCTAAACTATATCGAAGCATGATTGGTAGTTTACTGTATTTAACAGCAAGTAGACCTGATATTGCTTTTAGTGTTGGAATTTGTGCTAGATATCAGTCTAATCCTAAAGAATCTCATTTGACTGCTGTTAAACGCATTATACGTTATGTTGCAAGTTCAGTTAATCTGGGTCTTTGGTATCCCTATGATACTAGTGTTCAATTGGCTGGGTTCTCGGATGCTGATTGGGCTGGTAATATGGATGACAGAAAGTCAACCAGTGGTGGTTGCTTTTACATTGGAAATTGCATAGTTTCTTGGTTCAGCAAGAAACAGAGTTCCATTTCACTCTCAACTGCTGAGGCTGAATACATTGCTGCAGGAAATGCATGTACTCAGTTAGTCTGGATGAAACGCATGTTAAGTGATTATGGTATTGCACAAGACTCGATAGTTTTATATTGTGATAATTCAAGTGCAATTAATATTTCCAAAAATCCAATCCAGCATTCACGAACTAAGCATATTGACATTAGATTTCACTATATTCGTGAACTTGTTGAAGAAAAAGTAATTTGTTTAGAATATATTCCAACCGAGAAACAACTTGCTGACATTTTCACCAAACCACTCGATAAATGCAGGTTCAATAAATTGAAATTTGATCTCGGTATGTGTAATATAAGATGATTGATTATGCATTTTGTATATTATATTGTAAATATCTTCATAGTTTTTTATGAAATTTTTTTAAAAAAAATGCATGTTTTGGTCTTACACGACCAGTCGAGGATAGTCTCGACCAGTCATGGTTCGACCGGTCGAGGACTAATCACGACCGGTCGTGTATCGCGCTGTTTCTTTTATTTGGGGGAAAAATCACTTTTTCCTCATTTTCCTCTTCTTCTCCAACGGGCTTAGCTTCGACCGGTCGTACCCATCTATGGGATTTCTCCAGGTTTGAGTATTTCTCTTGATTTTGTTGAAGAATCTTGAACATTGCTTCTTGACTTCCTTGTTTGTATTGATTATTTCATATTTCCTTCAAGGGTTTGGGGTTTTCTTCCTCATTTTCTGATTTGGTTGAAACCCATCTAGTTTTTCTTGAAATTTCTTCAATCTTTTCAAGAATATGGATGTTAGAGGTAAAAAGCGAACTAGTAGAGGTGCTTCTTCATCTAGGTCTAATGTTGTTTCTCGCCGTCATCTTAGAGATCCTAATGATGACCCTCCACAAGTTCGTGATTTTCGTACTAAGAAGGTTATTGTTGAGAAAGTAGTTAGTATTAATCATATTGCTCAATTTAATCTTGTTCCTCTCCTTCAATCGGTTGGTTCGGTTAACATTTTGAACTGGGGAGGGCCGGCATTTCAGTCAATTGCTCAGGCCATGGTTGCATGTATTACAGACTTTTCTCTTGAGGAATTAACTTTTATTGTTACTACAAGAGAAGGGCCTTTTACTGTGGATCGTCATTTGATTTCTGGCTTAATGGATATTCCAGTAAATGATGATGGAATCCACCCTTCCACATTGGGTGATAAAGTCACTGAATCTAAAAAACGTCTATTTACTAGAGCCCTTTGTAATATGGATGCACCTTGGTCTGTCAATGGTACTGTTCTCAAGTCCAGGTGGCTGTTGCCCAGATACAGAGTTCTTCATCGTATTTTTACGTCTAATGTGTATCCTCGGGCTGGTAACAAAACTGAGTTGACTCTTCTGATGGTTCGTATACTGTACTCAATCGTTAGTGGTGCCAATGTTTGCTTGCCTTCGTTGATCTGTTCTTCTATTATTCAGTTTCGGTCTCAGTCAGGTCATGGTGACATTCCATTTGGATATCTGTTAAATGTCTTAGCTACTCATATGTTGGTCACTATGCCTGTTGGTGAAGCTCCTATCCAACACCTTATTTTCAACAACTCCAACCTAAACAAAATGAAGTTGAGATTGGCCGCTGGTCAAGTTGATAATGTCGAAGGTGGTGGAGCTGCTGGAGTTGGAGATGCGAATGAAGGAGATGATCTTCCTGATGAGGATATCAACATGGATGATCTTTTTGATGATATTGAGTCTGCATCTGAAGATGATCCAGATTTTGTTCCTTCTGATTTCGATGCACGTCTAAGTGCATTAGAAGAAAAAGTAGAAAATATGCATGTTGGCCATAATGCACAATTTAAGAAAATGCATAAGTATTTGAGGCGCTTGCAAAAAGGCCTTCATCATATTGATGCTACCATTCCTGCTTCTTCTTCAGGGTCTGATTAAAAATTTTTTTACTGTAGTTTGAACTGATTTCACTTTGGATTTTCCTTGGTACTGTTAAACTTATAACTATGACTTTGGGTTGTAGTATCTTCTCCTAACACTTTTATGCTCATTCTCTATTTTACTTTTTGAGCTTATGGATTTTCCTTTGTCATATTTTTGACAAAAAGGGGGAGAGAAGATTGGTATATATATGTTTTGAGAGAAGAATGGTATATATATGTTATTTGTGTTGTTGATTGTGTTGTTGATGTTGTGTGCCTCATTCCTTAATGGGTGCCTCATTCCTTAATGGGGAGTCTTATTGAGGGGGAGTGATTCATCTCTCATATTGTGTATGGTTGTCATGTGTTGACATGTGTTGACAACTGATTCTGATTCATGATTCTCTATTATGATTATATATATATGTTTTGTCACAAATTTGCCAAAGGGGGAGATTGTTAGTGCTATTATATGATACCTCTTTGATTGTCAAATTTGGTGTGTCAAAACCTTGGTGTGTTCTATGTCTTGGTGTGTTCTATGTCTTGGTGTGTTCTATGTTTAAGACAACCATGGACTCTTCAAGCGGCTTCAAGGTACATTTCGATGATATAAAGAAGAAAGACACGGTGTGAAGCTCAAAAGCAAACTCAAGATGAATGTTTGTGTCAAGTCTTTTGGACGGCTCGTACTTCAGGCTTCAAGTACTAAAAGATTTATCATTCGTTGAATGAAGTAAAGTTCAATGTCCATACTTCATTATTCAGGTTTGATAGACCATAGTCTTTGACCTTAGGGTAGGTCATTTTGGATACATTATTCAAATGTATTTAAACATGTTTTTGATCTGCTCTTAGACTAGTCCTGGGTCTGGTTCGACCAGTCCTAGCACTGGCTCGACCTGTCTAAGAATTTCCTAGGCCAGTCTTGGAATTGTTCAAATTTATCGGATTTTCTGGTTCGCTCACGACCAGTCTTGGAGTCTGCTCGACCGGTCGTGGGATGTCCTCGACTCGAACCTCGACCAGTCGTGGAGCCTCGATTCAAACTCCAGCGACTAAATTCACAGTCGCTCGACCAGTCGAGAAGGGGTCTCGACCGGTCGTGGACGACCTTCGACCAGTCGTGGACTGCCTTCGACCGGTCGAACATCGGTTTTCCTGATTCCGCGCAGAAATTCAAAAATCTGTTTCTTCTAAGACCAGTCGTGGGAACTCCTAGACCAGTCGAAGACGAATTTCTGTAGCTATAAATAGCACACGAATTTCAGAGTTTAAACATCGAAAAATCTATCAAAGCAAGGCTCCACTCTGAGATAAGTCGTGTTTATTTTTAAGCTAATTTGCGCTTCATTCTAATTCCTTTTGTTAGCTTTTTGCATTTGATTTTATTCTAAATTCCAATCATATTTGAAAAGGGGAAATCGTGTATTCCTTCTTCTTGGAATTAAAATCAAATAGAGCTAGCCCTTTGTGATTTCATTTAAAATCAATTAGAACTTAGAACCTCGATAAATTGAGTATTGGACATTGAACTATCATTATTGAATCTCTACTCTGATCGGTTCTTCCGGGCTACTGCAAAAGGATAAGATCCAGGTATTCTACAATTCCTGTAATTTCTATTTTTTGGTTTTGTATGAGATTTGCCAGAAAAATCTCTATGTGTATGGTTATCTGAGGAGAGCCAGAAAACTCAGATTGTGGGGTTTTTTGAATTGTGTAAGCCTAAGTGATAAAGACACAATTGTGAAGGTTTTTGGTGAACCTGTGAAAACCAGTTTTATTAGAGAACGCTAATATCCCCTGTGTGAGGATATTAGGAGTGGAGTAGCATTCTGTGTGGCTGTTTGAGGACAGTTGGTGAACACACAGGCGAACCACTATAACTTCTTGTCTTGTGGATTGAATGGTTATTTAATTCCTTATCTTTTATCATTCAGTTCTATTTTCCTTGTGGATGTGAATGTTGTAACAGTTTGAAATTTCAAGCAAGTGTGGGAATGTTGTAATAATTTAGTGATTTATTTCTGCAATTTATTTCCAGCAATTCCTTTTATTGATTCAAGCTTTAAATTCCAAAATTGTTCCAGCAAGGTTGCCCTGCCATTTTTATGGTGTATGGTTGTCCCTAGAATAAGACATTTGTAAATTCAATTTATTCAGTGCAGTTTGTATTTATTTCTTTATTCCTCTTTGATTTGAGAAATTGATACAAAGACATTTCTAGATATAAGGTTGTCCTACCATAAACATTTGGTTTTTGGTGAAAGGTTGTCCTTAGAACAACGTTTGTATCAACCTCTCAAATTCAGTTGTTTGAGGTTGCATTTCATTTCTGCATTGCAATTTATTTAATTAGTTCACTGGCTATCATACTTTGTTTAATTCCGCTATTATAAATTTTTATTTGGCATTGTCCTATTCACCCCCCCTCTAGGACATATAGCTTGGCCATTTCATTACCACCTCAGTTGTCTGGCGTCCACAACATTTTCCACGTCTCTATGTTGAGGAAGTGTGGGTCAGACATAGTCCCTGTTATCGATTGGCAACCGTTGGAGGTTCGTGAGGACGCTTCTTACATTGAGTAGCCAGTTCGTATCCTTAATCGAAAGGAGCAGGTCCTCTGGACCAACGTCATTCCCTTGGTGAAAGTTCAGTGGGTTCATCATTCTGTTGATGAGGCGTCTTGGGAGCGTGAGGCCGAGATTCGGGAGCGTTATCCCCATCTTTTTTATGATTGACCATATATTGTATCTTGTATACTGTCTTCGATTTTATATGACAATGTCTTATTTCCTCTTCTTTTATGAGTTACGACTAGTTGCGATGATTGTGCAAATTTCGAGGATGAAATTTTTATTTGAAGGTGAGAGTCATAAGACCCATACAATAGTCCGTACCGTTCCATAGGCTTCCGCGATCCTACTGGTCGAATTCCGGCAATCCTCGACCTAAAGCCAACGTTGCTCACGATCCTAAGACGAGACCTGCATGCCAAAGTCAGCTCGACCCGAAACCTCTACCTTGGCGACCGCGCCGTCGCCGCGGTTCCAACACCGCGACTCGCACACCGACCCGATACCTAGGCTAGAAGATGTCGGCCTACGTTCAATTCGAAGAAAACACCGCGCGTTGTGAATTACGAAGGAATCTCTACGAGATGTCCCATCAATCAATCAATCACTCATATCAAGTACAAGTCAAGTCACCCCATACCCAAGTACAACAACCCATCCCTCTCCCTTACATAAGAAAGCCCAAAGTCAACTCTCTCTCCCATTTTTCAAAGCCACCCTTACCCATGACATCATCACACCACTCCCTCCATCCCTTATTTCTTTATTTTATTTCTTTTTCTCTCTCATTCTCTCATTCCCTCCCTCTCACACGTCCAAGCCTCTCTAAGCAACCCAATCTCCCAAAAAAAATTTTTCTAAGTGTGGCCCACCTCCTCAACTTCCATCTCAACCGTCCGATCATCATCCACACCGTTAAAACCCAATCGACATCCATAAGAACCGTAGGTGAGGAGTTTTCAAGCCAAGGGAGCAAGGAGGATCACAATAACGTGGGTGATCCACCGTTAAATTTCTTTTCTTAGGGCCACTTTTTGGTGGGACCCGTTTTTTTTATGTATGAATTGTATCATGTGGGGCCCATAGTGGCGGAGCCCCACCATCACCGCCTTTTGTCTCTTGTCTTTTTCTCTATCTCTCTCTTTCTTTCTTTTCCCCTTGAATGTTGTGGACCCCACCAAATTATGTTAAATCCACTCCATCCATCAGACGGTGTGGTCCACCGCATTTTAGGTGAAATCCACCCTTTATATATGCATACATATGTAGTAGCATATTATATTATATTATTATAATATATATTAATATATGTATATATATAAATATGCATGGTGGGCCACGTGCATGTGGGACCCACCATGAGGCCCATGTATACACCGTCCAGCGTCCAGAGACGCTGGACGTGAAGGTGGCTGTGTACTTCCAAGCTAACTTTTAAAAAAAAATTCTTTTGAAATGGGCCACCTATATAGGCCCCACCTTGATGTTTGTGCATGATCCAAGCCCTCCATCTCAACCCTCGCATCATTTTAGGCGTTGAGCCAAAGTCTTAAGGTGATTTGATCACCGGGTAGGCCATACCCTCTAAAATCATGTAAAGACATACATGAACATATAAAAGTACTTGGTGGGACCCACCTGAAGTTTGGATGCAGCTAAAACTCGGCCTGGACGGCCAGAAAAGTGGGACACACTTAATGGGTGGGCTGGATCATGAATCACATCTCGGTGGGCCCCAAAAAAAAAAAAAAAGGGGTTGGCAGGTGCTGCTGCCGCTGACAGGCGCAGGCAGCGCCTGCACTGCATGGCAGCGGGCGGACGGAATGGGCTGGGCCTCATGGCCCAGCTGTGGACCCCACCGTGATGCGTTTCGAACATCAAAATCGTGCATTGGGTGGGCCTCCCCTCTGGCTACGATTCACCCAAAAATCAGATGTATACGAATCTCAGGTGGGCCATACCATCTAAAATCATGTGAAGACATGCTTAAAACATATAAAACGCCTGGTGGGGCCCACCTGAGGTTTGGATGTGGCTGAAACTTGGTCTGGACCCTCAGACAGGTGGGACACACATAATGTATGGGCTGGATTTGTGAACCACCTCACGGTGGGACCCTGCTAATGTGACCTTATCAACAGGTCGGTTGGCAAATAAACATTATGGTGGGCCCTGGCCGCGTGACTCATTGAACAGGTCGGTTGGCAAATAAACATTTCGGTGGGCTCCCTGGCCGTGGACCCAGGTCACGTGTGACCTTATAAACAGGTTTGATGGCAAATGAATATCACGGTGGGCCCTAGTCCCGTGACCTTATGAATGGGTTGGATTTCAAATAAACATTTTGGTGGGCCCCTTGCCACATGGCCTTATCAACAGGTGGATGGAAAATAAATATTATGGTGGGCCCCCTATTCATGTGGCCTTATCAGCAGATTGGATATAGTAAAATAAACATTTTGGTGGGCTTCACATGTGGCCCACTTGGATGCATATGGGCCCTTGTACTTAGGCCCATCTTGGCATGTATATAGGCCCATCATTGAGGCCCACTTTGATATATATATGGGCCCATGTATGTAGGCCATCTTGATGTGTTTATGGGCCCGTTGTTGGGGCTTGCCTTGATATATATATAGGCCCACGTTATGAGGCCCATCTGAGGTATTTGTGGTCCATTGTTGAGGCCCACTTGGATATATATAAGGCCTATGTGATTAGGCCCATTTGATACACATAGAGCTTATGTGATTGGGCTCATGTTAACGCATTCTCTGGCCCATGGATGGTGGCCCATTGCAATGTACCTAAGGCCCATTGGTGAGGTTCATTGAGGTGGCCCACTTAATGAATATAAGGCCTATGAGATACGGCCCATTTGATATATTTAAGGCCCCATGGAATGTACCTAAGGTACATTCCAATGTGTAATTCCACTAGGATTTACTTAATGGTATTTGAGGTGAGCCGAGCCTTGGGGGCAATGTTGGTTTGACGTCCACATTGTACGAGTAATGCTGGTTAGATGTCCACATTATAACTCTCCCTAAGGCCACTGATAGGCCCGTTTCGGTTTCATGTAGGCCATCTAGGCGCATCTTCATTGAGAGGATAGTTTATTGTTTTATAACATGTTTAGCACAGTCCCATGATTCATGATCATACGCATCATATGTATGCTTGATATGGAGAGTGACTAATCATAGCATATGCCTACGGGCAGATCATTTATGGGCTCCCCGATATGTGGAGTTTCCTTACATGAGCGCACGGTATGCACAGGATTGATGCATGTCTGGCATTATGATTCATGCACTTGCACCTGTATGATTGAGATATGCCCTAGCGACATCAGGGCCATAGCCTCCACAGATATATCGGGGGTGGCTGGTTGGATACCAAAAAATCTTGTTCCAAGCAATTGGGGCGCCATATATGTCCCTGGGTGAGAGTCCCTGAACCCGATAGTACCAGAGGATGACTCCAACGTCGAGACCGAGTGGATATATGAGCGCACGAGGGCCGAATACCATGAGGCCGCGTCTCCCACTGTGTCGTGGTCGGTTGGAAAGGGGTGTGGCCTTACTCGTCCGAGAGTAGGGGGCATTACTAGGCTGAGTTTGACCAGCTCGAAAATGGGTTCACTATTGACATGCTGGATAGGTATTGGCTGACTATTGGCCAGGCGGATAGTGAGGTTTCTTACGCTCACTTGGACTGTGCTGCTTAGAGAGAGACAGTGTCATTTGGAGTGTACTGAACCCCGGTGATTATCCATACTGAGAACTGTATTGACATGAGGATTTGGATGAGGATTGGCATGCTTGAGCTGCATCTTGTATCGCATGGTCTTGGTATGGCCGATTGCATTCATATCTTGTACTATATAGCCTTGGTACGGCTGGTTGCATTCACGTACTCATCAGCATGATTCCGTATTACTCCGGCATTGCATTTTGAGCACGCTCATATTGCGCACACACTTACACCACCCTCTAAGCTTTCTATAAGCTTATGCACGATTGATGCGTGCAGGTGACGCCAGGACGCAACTGTAGTTTCACCGCAGTTGGAGCGTGCCACCGAGCTTTTGGAGTTTTTGTTATTTGCACTATCTTGTATTTCCCTTTCTATGCACTGTATTCAAAGTTTTTGTTCATAGTGGATTTTGTGATAGTGTTCTTGTGGTTATTGTTCGTGGGTTATGCTGTGGTTATGCTCATTACGAATCAAATTGATATTGAAAATCCTCCTTGTAGCATCCCAGGATCGGAACCTGGTATATGGGTGTCGGGAGCCGAGAATGGGGTACTACGGAGGCTGTCAGGGCCGGATTCGACGATCGGGAATTTTGTGAGCCCGGTCTCTGAGTTCGGGGCGTGACAGGTCGGCACGGGCCAACTTGGGTCATTGGTCTGCAAGTGATGGGCCAGAAGCATGCTTCATATTAATAGTCCTTATATCATCTTATGCAAGAATAAGTACAAGGATTTAAACTTAAAGAAATAAGCATATTTAGTGTGAATACTTGTATATGCAAGTTGGGCCCATGATTTACTGATGCAGCCCTTGATTTAGTGGACCACATTTTGTATGGAACACTTGCATATTTTTAAAAAATCCCTAAGATTAGATGATCCAAACCATCCAATCTTTAGCCTCTTTCTAGTTGAATGTGTACTGTTGCTGTATTTGTTTTCTTAACCATCTTAAAACTGAAAGTATCTTTCTTCTGAAACTTTTTATGAAATATCTCATTGTAGTGGTTTCACAGAAACCACATTGGGTAGAGCAAAATGTTATCAACATTATTAATTTGTTGTAAAAATACAATTATTGCAAACTTCTTAATACATTGTATTTGGTAGATAATATCTGTATGGGTTTAATCATCTGATAGCACTTCTCGAATTCCTAACTTTTGAGGAAGATGGTGCATGAGGCTAATTTCCAACTTTAATTTTTGGTAAGTTGCAGGTTAAAAATGGACCCCTTGTTTAATCGAGATCCGGCTGTAATGAATAGGGAGTGGATGACACTAAGTTTCCCAGACCCACGTTTTCTTTCTGGAATCAGAAGTTTTTCAAAGTTTGCACAAGAAAACCTTCCTGGTAGAGAATCCATTCCTTGTCCATGCACCACTTGCAGATGTTCACGTTTTCCGATTTCTTATGATGATACGAAAATCATCTAATGAAAAATGGATTCGACCCAAGCTATAGGGTTTGGAACATGCATGGGGAGCATGTATCACCTAAGTATACTGTACGTGTATCAAGTTCCCAACAATACCATAGTGTCCTGAACTTAAACGAGGTTCACAACGCGATCGTTCAAGAACTTGGTGGTAATAACCTAGATGAAGTTGTACAGGATGAACCCAATGTGACCCCTATAGTTGAAGGCGTCTTTGGAGAAAATGAAACTAATGAGTTTGAAGCAAATCTGCGAGACGCAATGACTGAGCTATACCCTGGGGCCCAAGATTTCACCATGCTGACTTTTATTATACAACTTTTCAAATTAAAGGTGAATCATGGATGGAGTGAAAAAAGCTTTACAGAGCCCCTTCAACTACTAAAGAAGGTGTTACCTTACAGTAACAAGGCCCCAACTAATACCTACCAAGCGAAGAAGATCATTACAAAGTTGGGTCTAGATTATGTGAAAATTCATGCTTGTCCAAATGACTGCATCTTATACTGGAGAGAGAACGAGATGAAAACCATTTGTCCAAATTGTAAAACTTCTAGGTACAAGACTGAAATGGATTCTGAGAAAAAATAATCTCGAATACCTAGGAAGGTGTTAAGGTATTTTCCATTAACACCAAGGCTACAAAGAATGTTCAGTGTGAAATGGTTGGCGAAAGAAATGTCTTGGCACTCAACCAGGAAATTTCAACATGGAAAGATGGAGCATCCGGTTGATTCTATTGCATGGAAGAATGTTGATGACAAGTATACAGATTTTTCAGCTGAGCCTCGCAATGTTCGATTGGGTTTGGCTACAGATGGGTTTAACCCATTCGGCACTTTCTGTATGTCGTATAGTTCATGGCTCGTTATGTGTGTGACGTACAACCTTCCACCAAAGCTTTGCATGAAACCTCAGTTTACTATGTTGACTTTGCTCATTGAGGGACCGCGACAACCGGGAAAGGATATTGACGTTTATTTACAGTCATTGATTGATGAACTGCAAAAGTTATGGAGAGAAGGGGTCACGACGTTCGATGCATACCATGAAAACAAATTCAACATACGTGTCGTTCTGCTTTGGACAATCCATGACTTTTCAGCATATGGTAACTTTCTGGTTGTAGGACAAAGGGTAAGTATGGTTGTCCCGTATATGGTCCTAACACAGATTCTCTCCGACTCCAATATGGAAAGAAACATATTTATATGGGCCACAGACGATGGTTGTCAATGTCAGAACAGGCTAGGAAGGACACAAGTGTTGGCACGTTCAACAAGAAGGTGGAGATACGACGTCAACCGATCCGTCTGGATGGGATTGAGGTCAAAAGACAAACCGCGAACTTGAATATGCGGTGGGGGAAGACTGGGAAGAGTAATATAAGGGGTATTGATGGAGGCCGACAAGAGCTAGCGAATGATGTTGAGTCACTGTGGTTCTTCAAACGGTCTATATTATTTGATCTGGAGTATTAGAAAGATATTCCCGTGTGTCACAACCTTGATGTCATGCATATTGAGAAAAATATATGTGAAATCCTAGTTGCCTTGATGTTGAACATGCCTAGCAAAACCAAGGATGATGCTAATGCACGCAAGGACCTGAAACAATTGGGAATTAAGAAGCGTTTATGGCTGAAAAAGAACAATGGCAAGGTGATTCAGAAACAAGGTCCTTTCTGTCTAAGAAAACAAGAGAAAAAACTTTTCATTCAGATTTTGCATGAGCTACGTGTTCCTATCGGTTTTAGTGCGAATTGGAGGACCATCGTAAAGGAAGATTGCGTGGATTTAAAGAGAATGAAGTCTCATTCTTATCATGTGTTGATGCAACATCTACTCCCAGTTCTCATCCAGCATGCATTCAGGTATAGGAAGGTCATTCGTCCTATAATTACAAGCTTTTGCACATTTTTTAATGCCTTATGCTCGACAACCGTAGACCTTCAAACACTCCTTACTCTCGAGAGGGGCATGGCTAGGACGCTATGTCAGCTTGAAACTATATGCCCGCCATCGATATTTGTCATTATGATGCATTTGTCGATCCATTTGGCTTACGAGGCTCGCATATGTGGTCCTGTATACTATCAATGGATGCATCCATTCGAAAGGTACGCTGTGAGCTTACTAAGAATAAATCGGCTTAACATCTACATTTGCATGTATATATAATGTATTATTAACTTTGTCAGGTTCATGAAGACATTCAAGGCCTATGTCCGTAACAAGACATGACCTGAGGGTTTTATTGCAGCGTAGTACATCCAAGAGGAGACGGTTATATTCTGCAACCAATATAAAGGAAAATAAAAAACATGCCTATTGGAAAAGCTGGAAAAACGGTTTAACGGAGTCATTCCAAGACTGCGTAAGTTGGAAGATATCGTTGATGATGACCCTAATGGTGATGACGTTAGTCCAATAGGTTCGGGTCAAAGTGTTATCCTAGCGGGTATCGAATACGAACAAGCTCGTACATGGGTACTGAAGAGTCATCCCAGCTACGACGAGTGGGAAGGGTATGTAGAATAAGCTCATATATATATATATATATATATATATATATATATATATATATATATATATATATATATATATATATATATATATATATATATCTTCCTTACTTTATGCAATTTCAATATAATAATGTTATTGAATATCGCGCAGGAAGCACAAAGATTTCTTGCAGCGATGCTATAAGAGGACCAACAGGGTGCCTAGCGAGGACGAATTCATATCTTGGTTGAAGAGGCAACCAGAGTTCATTGAATCTGACGATAATGAATTTAAAGATGTAGTGAGAGGACCTCTAGCTTTTTCTATTGAATACAATAAGTATTGTATTAATGGTTTCCTATTTGTCACTAAGGACTATGAGGAGAATAAAACGAACCAAAACAGTGGGGTTAGGACAGAGGGTATGACAACCTTCCGATCAAGTGCTAAGGATATCAATACAGTAGATGAAAATCAACCTTACTACGAAGTCCTTCATAGAATTTTCCAATTGAAATACCAAACAGGGTACAAGCCCGTCCTATTTAAGTGTGATTGGGTGAAAGTGACACATCATGGTGTTTCTTTTGATGTCGAAGAGAATTTGAGATTAGTAAATTTGTCTAGTCTTTACAGTTCAGACAAAGTCGGTGACGAGCCCTTCATTCTTGCAGAGCATGCCACGCAAGTTTTCTACTCCAGAGATCCAAAAAATGCTGACTGGCATGTCATCTTGGAGGTTCCAAAAAAAAATTTCTAAACCAAAACCAAAACCTATAACCTAAACCCGAACCCATTCTCAAATCCAAAAACCTAAACCTTAACCAAAACCTATAACCAAAACCAAAACCTATAACCTAAACCCGAACCCATTCTCAAATCTAAAAACCAAAACCTATAACCTAAACCAAAACCTATAACCTAAACTCAAATCCTTAAACCTTAACCTATAACCTAAACTAAACCTACACTTATAACCTAAAACTATTCTCAAATCCCAAAACCTATAACCTAAACCTAACCTTTCCCTAAACCTATAACCTAAACTCAATTCCCTAGAGCTAAACCTACACCTAATCCTAATCTCAACTCTCTAACCTAAACCTAAACCTAAACTTAAAAACTAAAACTTAAACCCAATCCCGAACATGAACCCGATTCCTAAACCTAAATCATAACCCATTCTCAAATCCAAAAACCTATAACCTAAACCTATAACCTAAACCAAAACCTATAACCTAAACCTAAACTAAAACCTATAACCTAAACCCGAACCCATTCTCAAATCCAAAAACCTAAACCTTAACCAAAACCTATAACCTAAACCAAAACCATAACCTATAACCTAAACCCGAACCCATTCTCAAATCCCAAAAACCTATAACCTAAACCTAAACCTTAACCTAAACCTAAACCTAAACCTATAACCTAAACTCGAACCCATTCTCAAATCCCAAAACCTATAACCTAAACCAAAACCTATAACCTAAACCCAAACCCATTCTCAAATCCAAAAACCTAAACCAAAACCTATAACCTAAACTCAAATCCCTAAACCTTAACCTATAACCTAACCTAAACCTATACTTATAACCTAAAATTATTCCCAAATTCCAAAACCTATAACCTAAACCTAACCTTTCCCTAAACCTATAACCTAAACTCAATTCCCTAGAGCTAAACCTACACCTAATCCTAATCTGAACTCTCTAACCTAAACCTAAACCTAAACTTGAAAACCAAAACTTAAACCCAATCCCGAACATGAACCCGATTCCTAAACCTAAACCATAACCCATTCTCAAATCCAAAAAACTATAACCTAAACCTTAACCTAAACCTAAACCAAAACCTAAAACCTAAATCAAAACTAAAACCTATAACCTAAACCCGAACCCATTCTCAAATCCAAAAACCTAAACCTTAACCAAAACCTATACCTAAACCTTAACCAAAACCTATAACCTAAACTAAAACCAAAACCTATAACCTAATCCCGAACCCATTCTCAAATCCCAAAAAACCTATAACCTTAACCTAAACCTTAACCAAAACCTATAACCTAAACCAAAACCTAAACCTATAACCTAAACCCGAATCCATTCTCAAATCCCAAAACCTATAACATAAACCAAAACCAAAACCTATAACCTAAACCAGAACCCATTCTCAAATCCAAAAACCTAAACCTAAACCAAAACCAAAACCTATAACCTAAACCCGAACCCATTCTCAAATCCCAAAACCTATAACCTTAACCGAAACCAAAACCTATAACCTCTACCCGAACCCATTCTTAAATCCAAAAACCTAAACCTTAACCAAAACCTATAACCTAAACCCGAACCAATTCTCAAATCCAAAAACCTAAACATTAACCAAAACCTATAACCAAAACCAAAACCTATAATAACTAAAACCAAAACCTATAACCTAAACCCGAACCCATTCTCAAATCCAAAAACCTAAACCTTAACCAAAACCTATAACCTAAACTAAAACCAAAACCTATAACTTAAACCCAAACCCATTCTCAAATCCAAAAACCTAAACCGTAACCTAAACCGTAACCAAAACCTATAACCTAAACCAAAACCAAAACCTATAACCTAAACCTGAACCCATTCTCAAATCTAAAAACCTAAACCTTAACCTAAACCCGAACCCATTCTCAAATCCTAAAACCTAAACCTTAACCAAAACCTATAACCTAAACCTTAACCAAAACCTATAACCTAAACCAAAACCAAAACCTATAACCTAAACCAAAACCAAAACCTATAACCTAATCCCGAACTCATTCTCAAATCCCAAAAAACCTATAACCTAAACCTAAACCTTAACCTAAACCTATAACCTAAACCAAAACCAAAACCTATAACCTAAACCCGAATCCATTCTCAAATCTCAAAACCTATAACCAAAACCAAAACCAAAACCTATAACCTAAACCAGAACCCATTCTCAAATCCAAAAACCTAAACCTAAACCAAAACCATAACCTATAACCTAAACCCGAACCCATTCTCAAATCCCAAAACCTATAACCTTAACCGATACCAAAACCTATAACCTCTACCCGAACCCATTCTCAAATCCAAAAACCTAAACCTTAAGCAAAACCTATAACCTATACCCGAACCAATTCTCAAATCCAAAAACCTAATCGTTAACCAAAACCTATAACCAAAATCAAAACCTATAACCTAAACCCGAACCCATTCTCAAATCCAAAAACCTAAACCAAAACCAAAACCTATAACCTAAACCAAAACCAAAACCTATAACCTAAACCCGAACCCATTCTCAAATCCAAAAACCTAAACCGTAACCAAAACCTATAACCTAAACCAAAACCAAAACCTATAACCTAAACCCAAACCCATTCTCAAATCCAAAAACCTAAACCTTAACCAAAACCTATCACCGAAACCAAAACCAAAACCTATAACCTAATCCCGAACCCATTCTCAAATCCCAAAAAACCTAAACCTTAACCTAAACCTTAACCAAAACCTAAACCTTAACCAAAACCTATAACCTAAACCCGAATCCATTCTCAAATCCCAAAACCTATAACCTAAACCAAAACTAAAACCTATAACCTAAACCAGAACTCATTCTCAAATCCAAAAACCTAAACCTAAACCAAAACCAAAACCAAAACCTATAACCTAAACCCGAACCCATTCTCAATTCCCAAAACCTATAACCTAAACATAAACCAAAACCAAAACCAAAAACTATAACCTAAACCCGAACCCATTCTCAAATCCCAAAACCTATAACCTAAACCAAAACTAAAACCTATAACCTAAACCCGAACCCATTCTCAAATCCAAAAACCTAAACCTTAACCAAAACCTATAACCTAAACCAAAACCTATAACCTAAACCCGAACCCATTCTCAAATCCCAAAACCTATAACCAAAACCAAAACCAAAACCTATAACCTAAACCCGAACTCATTCTCAAATCCCAAAACCTATAACCTAAACCTAAACCTTAACCTAAACCTAAACCTATAATCATATGGTGAGACCATTTCTTTTGTGTCAATTTCATTCCTCTTTAAGTTTTTTTTTAATTCATTAAGAAAAAAAATTGTTATACATGATGCACTTCTTTCACTTTGTCTTTCTTTTCTCTGATGGGTATTTTAATTTATGAGTGACATGACTGTTTATAGGATGATGGAATATACGAAGCTGTTGAAATTTCATGGTGAAGTCGAGCACATTTCTCTAATGAAGCCAAAGATTTATATTTTCAGCATTATTGTAATTGATTGAATGAATTGGATTGTAATTGTAATTGATTGAATGAATTGGATTGTAATTGATTGTAATTGTAATTGATTGAATGAATGATTGTAATTGTAATTGATTGAATGAAGGATTGTAATTGATTGTAATTGAATGAATGAATGATTGTACAGGTGGTAATTGATTGAACAAATGAATATATAAAAAATTTTAACGTACAAAATAGCTACGGATATTGACCGTAGCCACTAATCTGACAGGTGTAGGCTTTATTAAATTCGGCATATTGCTAAGAACTTTTAGCTACAAATAATATCCGTAACTGTTGGAAGTTTTCGCTACAGATATATTGCTACGGATTATAACTGTAGCGGTGGGAACATATAGCTACGGATGAAATCCATAGCCATAAGTTCCAGACCTATTGTTACCGCACCTATGACTACGGTCGTGCTACGGACTAAAACCGTAGCCATGGATCTATGGGTACAGATTTGGTCCGTAGCTTTTGCCTGTTTTCTGGTAGTTATTGCTACGGATCATATCCGTAGCTGTTAGAACCTATAGCTACGGATTAAATCCGTAGCCATAGGTTCCAAACCTATTGTTACGGGAGCTACGACTACGGTCGTGCTACGGACGATATTCGTAGCCATAGACATATGGCTACGGATTTTATCCGTGGCCTTTGCCCATTTTTCTGGTAGTGAGTGAATCATACCACGGGAAACAATGGGGATAATGATTTCCGCCATTGAAACCTTACTAGGCCCCACAATGATGTTTATTTGTCATCCGACCTATTCATAAGATCATACAGACATGGATGAAGGGAAAACACAAATATAAGATTGATTAAAAACTTTTGTGGCTCCCAAGAAATTTTCAACGATAGCTAGACTTTCAATTCAACTATTTCCTGTGGTATGGTCCATTTGAAAATTCTATATGCTTCATTTTTTGTCTCAAGCCCTAAAATTATCTGATAAAATGGATGGACAGAGCAGATAAAATATATAAATTATGGTGGACCTCACAGAGTTTACTCAATACACTAAGGGTAGTGAGTTACTCCCCATGCAATTCGCTTCCGGTGCGCATTTAGTAATGATAAAATGTACATTTCTCTCTACTTATTCCCTCTTATATGCGATTTTGCTGAGTGGAGCTGAAGAAGGAAGTTTGCTAGATTAATACATACCCAAACCATATATAACTTAAATATTACATTTATATGATGGGAAATTTGAGTATTTCATCTCTTTGATTGTTCTTAGGTCCATAATACTATCCAATATTTAAGTGGTCAAATGGGTTAAAATGTTATAATCTAATAAATTTATTTTTTTAATATTTAATTACTTTACCATGAGTCTATGTAAACAATTTGAATCATTAGAAGATGACCTCAAATTCAAAGCTTGAAGTCCCCAAGTATCAAATTCCAGCATATTGAGATGCATTCACAACTACCAATTAGCCTACATGTTCATTAGAAATTAACTATAATCATTATTTTTAACTACTTATTATAAAGGCGGCAATAAAAGAGCTAAGAAGAGAAAGGAGGAAGATAGAAAAAAGAAAGGAAAAATAATAAAAATGAGGGCCTATAAGGTGGACACCTACAAATGAGTTGATTTCATTTTAGTTAATCTTAATTATATACTAGAGATTTCAATTTCTGACGCAGGGTTGGGTGTAATGAGGTCGAGCACCGTCTTCCTCAAGGATAACTATTCCGAATCCACGAAACTTCTCTGGACTCCTCACAGAGATACCTCGAATCAACGAGGAAAAGAAGAAAAATAGAACATAATTTCTAAAAATTCAAAATAATTTTATTAATTGTGAAAAACAAGATTACAACTCTTTAAATAAGGCTACGAACCCTAGGGAGAAGTTTCAGAACTTAACTACAACTAAAACTCCTAGAAATCGCTGCTTAATATAAATAGTAAGATTACTATTTATAGACGATCGTGATTTCCACTAGACCTCATGGTTTTCGGCTAAAAATAGTAAGTGTCCTAATTGGCACAATCACGCTATTCTCATAATTATTCTAAGCACTTTTCATGTTGGGCGCAACTCCTGAAGCCCAATGGATGAAGAGTTATACTCAAGCTAAAACTTACTATAAATAGAAAAATGAAATTAAAATAGGAATTCGGCGTACGCAACCTAGAGGTTGGGTGACTAAAGTAGCTCGTCCTACCCCAAAATCACATATGGTACGTCTGATAGCTCATTCCGATTTGCGAGATACGTCCGTTTTAAGTTTTGACGGTCCGGATCATCTCCATCTCCGATCAGGCCTTTTCTGGTCCATCTTGGCCATGAAATTATCCCCGACCCGCTCTATGTCAATCTCTAATCATTAATATAATCTCTAATACCATATTTTGTTTTATTAGAGACCTTAATCTGTAATACATAATTTTTGGATGAAAAATTACTCACTTTTTGGCCTAATTAAATATAATCATCCAAAATAATAACCTTTAGAAGTTGAGCCATGGCATGGAGGCAGGTGGAATATAGAATAATTAGTCAAGCAGTGGATTGCCTGATGCATCAATTATCTCTATATAAAAAAAAATGCCCGTCTAATTTATCTCTTCTTTATTGTATTTTTTCTTCTTTATAGCTTACTTACATTACCATTTTTTAAGTACTATCTGTTTTTTTTTTTTTTTGGCCTTCTCATGTATTTCAGAGAAATTGTTCCCTATTAAAATGCATGTCCTGCATGGACATGAATGATCACTGTCCACCATCAATGGACCATCCTGATTGCTGCCCATGGACTTTTGAAAGGTCCAAAATGTTTTCCACTATCATTGGACAGTTTAGATCGTTGTGTGGATTATTATTATTATTTTTTTTTAAGTTGTAGATTGCCTTCCACCATCACTTGATGATCCAAATTGCTATCCACCATCATTGGATGGCTCAAACCACTGTCCATTGACTTTTCAAATATCCAGATCACTTTTGATGATCATTAGACAAACCAGATTGCGGTCCACCATCATTGGACGGTCTAGATCGTTGTCCATCCATTAGACAGTCTAGATCATTGTCTGTGGACTTTTAAACAATCTGAATCATCGTCCACCATAGTTGAACGATTCATATCAATGTTTGGGGACTTTTGAATAGTCCAGATTGCTTCCCACCATCACTGGACTGGTCCAAATTGTTGTCCACCATCACTGCACGGTCTAGACCTCTAGCCATTGATGTTTAAATGGCCAAATCACTTTTCAACACTATTGGACGGTCTAGATCACTATCCATGGATGTTTAAATGACGTAGATCACTATCCACCATTATCGGAATGTCTAAATGGTTGACATTAGCTCTTAAACAGTCCAGATCATTGGATAAGGATTGTCCATTATCATTGGATAATCCAGATTCTTATTTGCATAAATTTGATTGGTTTTGATTATTGTCCATTGTCATTGGTGTACGTAGATTTTTGAATGGTCTAGATTGTTATCTATCATCATTGGACAGTCCAATTCACTTTACATGTACAACTGAAATGTCCCAACGAAAGTTATTTCCATCACTTTGCATGTTAGAGGATAGTTTTATCATTTTAACAAAACATAATGACATGACATTAACAAAAACTAATGAGATATGAGAAAATTAACATAAAATATGGATGCTAAATTTTAAAGTATTTCATTAATATGTGTGGGCAGTTATCATAGAATCCATATGAATTGTGATCATCACTTGTGTTTGATAGCCTGTAATTGGAATCCACTGGAATTCAATAATTAGTTGTATTTGGAAGAGAGAATAAAAAAGTTGACCATTGTTGGTGTGGTTTTCTCCGGCCATGCGTGTGTGCTTATGTTGTTGTGCACAGGTGTGCCAGAACCGATGTAGGTCCAGTCTAAACCATGATCACTGTTGACCCATGGTGTAGAGATAAAGCGATGTTGGGTTGATCGACCACCGTCTATTCAGCCAATAATTTTACACTCATGTTAAATCATGCTATTTGTGAAGTCTGAGGCTCCCCTTCCAATGAGCTATTTTTGCCTTGTCAATTAAGGACTCGAGAAGGTTTAGTAGTCGTATGATTGAATGAGTGGAGGTAGATGGAAATGGATGCGAATTTCAAATTTGATCAGTCACTGTCTTCCTACCGCTAGGCAGGATCGCCGACCCCTACAGCAAAAGCTTGCTAGTGAGCGGCGCGATGGCAATAGTGGATATTACAACAGCTAATGTAGGCCCAACATATGAGTGTAGGCAGATGGGTCATAGCACTAATAGTTTTCCTTCAGATCCGGTGCATGGACATAGATGGAAGGGAATTACAACTACTAAATTAACAATTATGAGTCGGCCCGGGGTGGTCGCAGGGACAAACTGATGGTACTTCTATCATAAAGGTCCACGGTTGACGAGCGGTGGATGAACTAAGTTAAGATGTTACGCTAAGATAATTATCAGCATTGCGCTAGTAATGGTTAGTGCTTGGATTAAAGGATTGGATCTTTTCTTTAATGTTTTCTCCTGCCAATTATTGCATCTCCTATTGAAGGTTGAAGATAACTAATAGTCCACGTGGCACCTCCGCATGTGTCGAGCCGTAAAAGAATAGTTGCTATTCTCTCTGTAATATACTGGCATTTTTTATTTTTATTTTTTGAGGGGGGGGGGGGGTATTTTTGAATCATAACCAATCATCAAGTAGGTCATTTTAACCATTTAAACCAAGATCTATGATAATCCGTCCGTTAGATTACCAATCCAAACTATCCAAATTGAATAGTAACTGATTAATTTTCAAATCTACCATTAAAATTATCATCTAATAGATGTTATCATCAATATCTTGAGAATTGCCAATTGGACCACTTGATCTTTCTATAGACAACCGTTTAATATGTTCCTAGACATAATATCAACAATACCATATACAAATCTTGACTTAAACAAGGATAAAAAGCTGAGATCTAATGCCAAAAATTCTTGAACCGTTAATTTTAGCAAATTTTGTGGAACCGGCAAAGTATACTAGCTTCTTATTTCATGACTCTAATAGACCTTCAATACTATAATTTTAAATTATTTTAGCATATGTAAAATCATAAAAATTATTCATACGTATTATAACCATACATTTGAGCATGGCTCATTATGACGCCCTGAAAATCGGGGGTCGAGTAGAAACCCAACTCCCTAGTTTCAACCCATCACTTATGCAACATATTTAATGATGATTGTATATTGTCTGTATTAGTGCATAAAACATGAATGAGATTAAGTCAAATCAGCAAAACATAATCCAGGGACAATTGTAATACGCAAGCGGAAGACTGAAACGAATATGCTTTATAAACTAGTATAGGTCCCCAAAGTATGTATGCGTTATCAAGTCAATAATTACAAGTATTGTTTCAACATACAAAATATCAAAAAATGTGATAGTCCACTACAAGTATAACCCTAAAGCCCCGTCGATCGGAATGGTCTATATAAACCCACCTGAATACTGCATATATGAGAAAGCATCCTCATCGTCTGCGAATTCTGGCTTCGCCTCATCAGTCAGGTCTCCATCTGCAACTAAGATAGAATCTGGTTGGTGTTTAAAATACCGTCCCAGAACGTGGGAGTGAGTGATCAACTCAGTGGAACAATAAAGTAAAGGTTAACATGTTATCAATTAAGTCAAGTAGTAATGATAAAACAATACAATCAAACATCCCTAAGTACTCTGATTAATACAGGAATGGTATGTATATATGATGCATGCTCTCGCCTGCACTCCCTCTGCGATCTTCATCTAACGGTCGCGCATGTCAGTCACTTCCTCAGTGCTCTCTACTCAACGTCAAACGGCACATGCAGTACGGTGTATGAGCGTGATTACCAAGTTCTTATTAGTCCTTTTCATAGAGCAGGATTGGAAAACTAAGGTACCTCCCTTATATCAATACCCAAACAATGATCCATTCTAGGGTCATCAGTCCTAGTAAATCTCATACGAAGTTGCAGTTCTAGGTCACTGCAAAGGGCTCGTCACCTGATCAGTGCAGGCCTAGTTTTTACTCTAGTTGCTACGGAAAGGCTCGTCGCCTCAACGCAATCTCAGAGTATGCTCGAGGTTACTACAAAGGGCTTGTCACCTAATCAGTGTAGGCCGACAGATCGAATACAGTGTCCCATACCACCGTATTCAGCTCACGAGGCAGTATTGCTCACTAGTCACTACGAGGAGGCTCGTCGCCCCAGCGTAGGCCGACAGCTCGACCACAGTGTCTCATACCACCATGTCCTGCTCATGAGTCTTAGCGGATCAAGGTACCAAGGTTAACGAGGTTTCCACTAGTGAGTTTGGTACCCTAGGTTCAAGCAGTAGCGTCCAAACATGGTGAACATACATCGGGCCAATCGGGTTACTTGACGAGCTCGACTAGTACGAGCACACGTTGATTTGATCGACATGAAGTGTGTAAGCACTCCGTGTAGCCTAACCACTGTCAACAACCCAAGTATGGCTCGGATTCGTCGATCACATCTTGTGTGGCGAAACAACTTCAGCCACTAAGTCGAGGCCTGTTACCGATTGTCTGGACTATATAATAGCCCCAACCACATTCAATTACAACGAATATTCATATGATATAATCAAAGCAGTAATGGATCAATAATTCAAATCATACAATCATTTGAGCATTTTATGGAATACAACTTAAACATGAATCCACACCTATGCATTTCATACCTAAACAGGTTCCAAAATATAAGATACATGGAGGAAATCATACACCTAGTTAAGGTAGTTGAGAATCATATCTCAACACGCACACAAAGTACAATTTACTTAATACTAGTTCATTTAGACATTTTTACAAACGCTTAGTCTCACATTCCAACATACATTACGTATGTTGATTATAATACGCATTAGGGCAAATTCTTTCGCCAAGGAGTTGTCGTATATACAACAAGCATATATCCATGACCGATAATCATGGCAAGCACAAATCCAAATTCCATACCGATACAGACATTTCAACAAACACTTGATATACACTATAATCAACATAGTTCATGTATATACGTAAAGTGAAATAAACTTCACATTTGGCATGTGAAACGGCACCCACGTCAGTTATAAATCATTAACCGACATTAAAAGCCTTGAAAACTATAACCTAAACGTATATAGTCCGCACCTTACACCGGTAAACGCGTATCGGATTCATTTTAGACACTTAGTCTTTGTCAACGGCGGATTGGCAACTTATAGCATAAATTAGGTTAGCTATTTCATAACTTACACTATCTGAAACCCTAAAATAGATTAGGGTAAGGTTTCTTACTCAAGTACGTTGTCGGAAACACCGGATTTGTGATACAGATAGGGTGGCTAAGTGTGTGGAGCAACGGGATCAAATCCCAAGATGAATCTCCAACTCTCTCTCTCTCTCTCTCTTTCTCTCTCTTTCCTTTCCTTTTCCTCTCCTCTCTTTCTTAGGGTTTCAAAATTCGTATGGAATATGAGAGAGAGGGTTTAAGGCCCTCATATAGGCCCAGAACTGATAGGAATGGCCACAGGGTCATGGTATACTTAGGTTATAGCCAAAACCCATTTACTTCGGCTCAACGGAGCACTTCTGGAGGCCCCCTTTCTACGTGAAGTCGGACTTAAGCTCTCTGGCATTGGATCTAGGTCAAGTTAAGTTTTTGATCCGATCGGATTTACAGATCGACCGTGGCGGACCAGTTTCAGTTCAACGGTCACCGGTACTCAATCAGGGCCACAAGTGTACTGACATGTATGAAAAATTTCTCCTGATCCGAGGGTGTATTTGGGTCAGATTCTAACAGTATAAATCCTTATATTTGGCCCACAAGCGACACGTCTCAGTTTACTTAAGTTTGGATTTTATTTCCAAAAAACATTCACGTTTCTCACACACTTGGCTCCGGGCTCAAGTTGTGCATTTCTGAACACAATCAGGACTTGATTTCCGAGATGGTTGTCAAGCCGAGCAAGGCGGTCATAATCGTTTAGTTTTGCAGTAATCGAATTTTCAACGTGCGGTCCAGGTCCGATACGGAATTTCGTGATGCTCCCGAGAGTAACTAGGTAATGAGATTGATCCTAGATTATAGGGTAATGTAGCGTCGATGATTCTGCAAGTTTTGGGTCTTGCCATTCATATTTAAAGTGGTTCAAGCGAATTTCTCAGTTAATCTAGTTTAACACTTAGTTAATTTCGTCTAATTTCTAAAGGATTTGGTCCTGAGTGATTTTTGCCTGAGGTGATACTCGGGTCTTTGTATGGATTTTTCCAAGACGTTACACCCATAGTATTATACACTTATTTTTTTTTTTAATCTTGAAATTATTTTTCTCATGATCTTTATAATAAAAGCTTCAGTTTGATATAATGATTGGACATAGAATCTTTTGGTATGGCCCATATGATTATGGCATGTATACACTCGATTTATACGCCCTATTTCACATGAACGGATGTGTGCAATCTTTGGTGCACTGCCACCTCTACAAACACTTGTAATTTTCCTACAATTAATCATGGTCATTTTGATTAAGAAATCATTTTTACAAGATGGCATAAGTTATAAACAATCTAATCATGTGCTTCAATCAAGAAGACTATACTTGTGGGACCCACATCTCCATGGCATGTACACACATATTGTTTGCACCCCCATCCACCGTAAAACCTCTCACCCTTAATATGAGACTTATATGCACTTAACACGTGTTTATCACATGTTACATATGCATGTGTAAGAGGGCTTTGGCTCCTCTATATAAGGCATGCCAAACCACTTTTTATAAGTACTCACAGGAGGGAGAGAGATATTAAAAGAGAAGTTACGAGAGCTTACCTCCTGATCCAAACCGTTTATCATGTAAGTGCTCTAATATTATATCTCTTAGATTTTTTAGATTAAATTTAAGTAGGCCCCACCACAAGATCATGTCTATCATATTAAACCATTTGTGTTTCTCATATCTTATATTGTGTTATAATCATGTAAGTGAAAAATCTATTATAAACATTAGTGTGAAAGTGGTCTGCACATAAAATTAACTGTACCTTTAGAAATCTTATTCATTAAGTGTAAATATGAATTGAAAACCTTATAAATCTAGATCCAAATTATTAAAATTAGGGAAAAGATCATAATAATGATCTGGACCGTTAAATCGATGATCGGGTCCAATCTAACCATTTATCAAAGGTTTAATAAACTAATTAAGGGATTAGATTTAAGAAAATTAAAATTATACTTGATCTAATGTTAGATCGGATCATCTGATCAAAGATTAATTGGGACCATTGGATCAAAATCGTGGGAAATAAGGAAATAAATGGTCTAATTAGATGGATTTCAACATCCAATTGTCTTTAAGGTAGATCTTGATCCTAAGTCAAACTTAACAAAGATTAATACATTTAATCTACGGTTAGAAAATTGATAAATTGACTATCTACGGCTCAGATTTAAAAAATTATGGACTTGATTTGACCAATTTAATGGACTAATTAACAATTTTAGAATCTTACTCATTTTTCAAGTGTTTTAAGAAAATAGACATTAAGTAATGAAGAAATTAACTTGATGTTTGTATTCTAACCATGACTAAAAAAATGAAACTTTTTATGGATCGTAGACCCAGGTGCAGTCATCAGATCCATGAAGAAATGATTAAAATGTCAAATAGTCGAATAAGCAATGGACGTTTTGGGTAAGTAGTTACTATCACAGATGGATTTTTCCGCATGCATTGCATAATGTTACATGCTTACTTTTGCTTAAAATTTATAACATATTAATATCTGTTTAAGTATGCAACTGTCTTGTATTTAATATGTTATTTTGAGAACACCGGACAACTCGGAGATTAAGTTATCCATTAAATTCTCAGGCAGAGTTCCCAATGGAACCCGAGTTGGTACCAATAGGGCCTCCTCCTTGGACTACAGTCGAGGCAGGGGAAGGAGCTACACCATCTCTAAAGTGGGTCACTCATTGCCAGACTATACAGTTACACACGGTACATGAGATACCTCAAGCCAGCGTTCGTGCAGGATGTGACTAAACTCTTACACGTGCAGGGCTCGTATGGATCTCGGTCAGATGGGTGTTGGCAGGCCAGACATTGTATATAACTATGACCCTGGTTGTTCACTAAAGAAATTGTTTATATGGTAATGTGACATACTAGGATTCTTATATATGCACTTGTATCATGCATATTTTGTGACTCATATGTACAACTACTTACTGAGTTGTTAGCTCATTCTTTTGATTGAAAAACCATCCAGGACAGGGAAATGAATTGGAGTCTTTGCATGTAGAGTGATGGCTTTGAGAGGTGTACTCTTAAAGATTTGCTGCAAAAATAAAGAATTTTATATTTTATATTTATTTCTTATAAATAATTATATATAAACTTATTTTAGATATCAGCCAGTTGATAATTGATACTTTTGATTGAATGCATGATAATTAATTAAGTTTCCTATTTGTGATGATTATTATAGTTATGTATATAATATTATTCCCTCCCCATTAAGTCACACTCTTGACTTGGCGACTGAGTCAAGCGGACTCGGGCTTTCATAGTCGGGGTATGACACTTTTAATCACGGCTTCTCTCAATCGTGGCTTACTTTGGTTGAACGTGCTTCAGCGATAACACATCCATAACGACTATTCATCATTATCCATAGATGACTTTACTGACATGGCATCCAAAGATATTATATGCTCTTTTGATATATATCACACCAGCTGAACATACTATATATGCCACGTGGCACAATCTATGTTATCGATCTAATCTGCCAGATTTTGGTATAAACACTGCCCTCTCACGTTTCTTGTCATTCGACAAAGGATGGCAAGAAACGTGATATGATATTAATGATTGTCCACGTCTCGTGCACTTCATTCATCAAATCTCCAAACAGCTTCTCTGCCCTTTCACTCTTTTTGCGATTCATAATCAAACTATCCTATGAATCTAGCGTTTAATAGAACAGAATTACAAGATTCTCGTCATCATCAATCTTCACATCGACTACCGCTAATATACTAATCATGTATTAAACTATTCAAGTATTCTTGTAGAGATGACACTTTTGGATTACAAGGGATTCTGAATCCAGGGTGCCAAACACTGCAGGAGGGTTTCAAATCTAGGGTGTTCCAAATCTACGCTCTCAAATAGGCCCTTAACTCTCTTACGCTCTTCATTTGGATAAAATATCATCATCGAGGAATGTCTAAGAAAAAGGATACACAAATACCTCTTTACGTGTGGTCTCTTATATATAGATCACACCCATAACAAAAAGCACTTATGTACGCACATACGTAGAGTCGGGCATCGAGTCGAGTCGGACCGAGTTAGGGCTGACCCAACTCAATCCAGTTTTGAAATAGGCCTGACCCGAACTCGAATCGACTCAATATCGAGTCCAACATGCCCGACCGAATCCGAGTCTGAGTCTAGCCTACACTAATTCGAACCGAGTCCAACCCGGTCACAAGTATTAAGTCATTTTGGGTCAGCACTGAGTCGGGTCGGTTGCAGCGGGTATCCACCGGCTGAAATCACAACTCAAAACCTAGGTGCACTTGCTAAAATTGCGGCCTTTCCATCAGCTACACAATATCTCGTATCTGAAACATCATATTTAATATATATTACCCTAACAGAACGCAACAGTGAGGGACAACCTACCCATATAGCGAACGGGAAGGATAACACTACTAGCAAAGACCGTCTGGCAAAAACACCGAAGGCGCGAAGCATGGTAGGCCTGCTCTTGGGGAGCATAGCATAGGGAGGAAAGGGAGCCCGTGTGTGTGTGTGTGTCGCAACGGTTTGCACGGCCTTAAGTGTGAACCTTGACGCCATACGCGGATTGCATATTGGTAGTGAGGTGGCTACCCAAAGTGCTTTGTGGTCCCCATCATGATGTATGTATCATATCCACGCCTTCCATCCATTTTCTAGACTATTTTATGACATAAGCCCCAAAAAAGAATAAATCCATATCTCATATGGACCACATAACAGGAAAGAGTGGTGATTGAACACTTACTAGTAAAAACTTCTTAGGGTCCATAAAAGTTTTGGATTAAGTTGATATTTTAGTTTTCTCTTCATCTAGGTGTGCGTGAGATCAACAGGTTGGATGGCAAATAAACATTTCGATGAGCCTTAGGAAGTTTTTAATGGTAGGCATTCAACAGCTACTATTTCCTTGTGGTGTGGTCCACTTAAGATTTGAATCTCCCTCATTTTTGGGCTAGTAATCTATAATAATCTGGAAAAAAAAAAAAAAAAATAGATGGACGGCTTCAATAAAACACATATATATCATGTGGGGCCAATAGAGCACTCTCAATAGCCACCTCGTACGCAATCCGCCTCCCGGATTCTCCAGACGGAAACGGATTACCACTCCGTGAGCCCCACCATGATGCATGTGTTTTATCCATGCTTTCCACCCATTCTTCCAAAGCATTTTATGATGAGTCCAAAAATGAGGTTGATCCAAATCTCAAGTGGACCGCACGGTGTTGATTGAACACCCACCATTAAAAATATATGTCATATAAGTACCTTTTCCCACACACACACACACATAGATATCTAAAAAATAAGTCATATAAGGAACTTAGGTGGGCCATACCATCTAAAACCATGTGAAGCCATGCCTCAAAATATATAAAAGCACTTGGTGGGGCCCACCCAAGTTTTGAATGTGGCTGAAACTTGGTGTGACCCCTCATCTTAGTGGGACACACACAGCGGATGGGCTGGATTTGTGAATCACATCTCAGTGGGCCCAATAAATGATTATCAATATTTTAATAGGAGGATAACCCCTCTCAACTATTGTATGTGGTGTGGCCCACCAAGTCATGGATTGACTTGATTTTTAAGCACGTGCACCACCATGGAACGGTGCATCTGACTAATGGTGTTGATGTTCAACACACATCATGGTGGGTCCACATAGCTCGACCTCATGCAAAGTTCCCATGAGGTCTACCTCATATATATATATATATATATATATATATATATATATATATATATATATATATATATATGTTCGAGTCAAGTTTCAGATTGGGTCAAGTCATACCAAGTTTGATTTCGCCCGAGTTGAGTCACTGGGTGACCTGAACTTGAATCAATTTGAGTTCAGATTGGACAAAGTCGAGTCAACCGGATTGACTCACCCACTGGGTTCGGATTAAGTCGGATATTAAGAGTCGGACGAGTAGAGTTTGCCTAGTCAAGTCGCCCCATGCATATAGAGAGGATGGGGAGAGGGGAGAGGGGAGAGGAGACATTATGGAGATGTGAGAGAGAGTAGAGAGACGTCTCCCAATGGAAGATGTCAATTGTCTACCGCCTCAACATAATAGAGAAGAATTAGATGGTTAGAATTTCTTGATCCGTGTGATTTAGACAATGGGAGTTGGGTGTAACCTGTCACTGGACCCGTGTAGCCCAAAGCTCTTTGGGTCCACCGCGATATCACTGTGACATCCATTCCATCCATCAGTTTAACTAGGCCATTTCAGTATAAGAGGCACATCCAAAACTCGTGGGCCACATCACAACAAACAGTGGATTGAACGCCCACCATTTGAAACTTTTTGGAGCTCACAGAATTTTGGATGAGGATATGCTGGTGGTCAAAATCACCTTATGAATGGGTTAGAGAGAGAGAGAGAGAGAGAGAGAGAGAGAGAGAGAGATTGCAAACAACCAATGTAACTAACTGTGACATATTGCCTCATCTGCAGGACATTAAAGCCATTTAAAAGGCGGGACCAACCACCATGCAAATTACTTAAGGCGGAATTCCACTCTTGGAATGGTCTTAGGTGAGGCACACGAGTGCATTGCATTCGACCGTCAATAATTCCAATAGTGACAGTCATCATGCGGTTGGACTTATCTCTCCCACCCACATGCCACTAGGGTAGAACATCTGTACCGTGCAAAAGGTAGGCCCCATCATCAAAGATCGCCCTTCTCCAAAATCATGCTGAACCACTCATTAGGTGGGCCACACCTGTTCGTTGACTGACTGACAATTTATAATGCATGCAGCGCTTATGGTGGGAATTTGGTGGGAAGTGCAAGCCCACATCTCTGTACAAAGCCAGCAATAATTCATAATCGCAATAACCAAAAAACATACAATTTATCAGTGACAGAAAAGAACCTATACTGGTTGAGTTGGTAATCTACCCTCTCCTGAGGCAACCCCCGATTGACCATCTCACCCATGGTCTTCTTACTCCGCAGCTCGGGTCAGGACTCCGGCTAGTCGAGGGGTATAACTCAACTGGGTCAAGAATATTAGTAGAGGCAACTCATGGTACCGAACAGATTGGACTAGACCAATCTGTGATCTTACCTGAGGCGTCATGAAATCTCATGACATCAAAGCACCCTATAAAAGAGGAGGTAATTGGGAAAGAAGAATAATTTTCAATCATTTGAAGTCAATGCAGCCAAGAAACTAATATGATTTCCACAATTTTCTCAATACTACTGTTTTGAGTGGAATGAACATTCATTTTAATTTCCTAAGGATGAATTAAAGCCAACGGAGCAGATAAGCATTTGAGCAAATAATGAAATTATAAGTTTCACCCATCAATTTGACAGGGAATGTATATCGAAACATCAAACGGCATTAACTTAACTGTATAGATCATCATCATCAGCTCCAGCAGAGGCTGCAAATGGGTCGGACCCCACAGCTCCCGCTCCCGCCTCCGACCTCTCCGGGAACCGAAACTCGCTCCCAAAACCCCTAGACTGTTGTAGGTTTTGTGCAAACGCCTGATACTTGCGGATGTCAGCATCACTAACACTCCTGCGTGCAAACTTCATAGATTCCTCAAAGTGGCCTGCCTTGATCTCGGCCACTTCTTCATTGGAGTCCTCTTCCATAGCCTCAGGAGCATCCTTCATTCTTTTCTCCCTTTCTATGTCCTGCATAAGCGGGGAAAAAAAAAAAAAAAAAAAAAAAACGAATTTCATTGCTATGCTTCCCGGATAGTTCTTCGTGGATTTCTGATGCAGTTTCACCTTACCCTACACATGTTTTATGCCACGAATGATACACATGCACGTATGCATGTGTGACTTGCAGCAATGTTTGTCAGAATGAACATACAAGGTTGTTGTGAACGCATACATATGCATCCTGAGTGATGCATGTTTTCTTTTTTCTCATTTTTTTTAAATTTTAGTGGTTTCCAATAGTCGCATAGAATCAATGATTCACAATCCATTAGATTGCTATTACTCTTAGTTGCATCAGTTCACGTGGACAGTCCAATCGATTGATCTGAATGGTCTGTTAGGTTGAGAACACATTTCATGGGCTATTATGCAAAAATCACACTGATCAGATGATCTAATCAATACTTGATTTGGTGCTATTTTCTATGGCCATCCTTTTTCTAAGCCATGGATGGAATGGCAACAATTGCCTAACAGAAGTGATTCTTTAGAATCATAAGTAGTCCACGAGGGGTACTAAGAAATGGATGGATCAAATTGTTGACTGGACCTACTTTTGTGCAGATGATAATGACCATCCAGGTGAAAGGATACTGATCAAATGGTTACCATTTGTCTGATTGGTTGTTATGTTTGCATGGTAGCCTATGAAATGTGTTTTGGACCTAATGAACAGTCTAGATCAATGAATTGGATGGAGTGTCCCAATGCAACTGGGGGCACTATAACTTGCAGTGCCCTGAGAGCAATGGAGCATTTCTCATAAAAGAAATTTGAAAAAAAAAAAAAAAAAAGGAGATCAAAAATCAAAGGAAATGTAAAAAGAGCATTCACATATTTCCAATTAAAAACTGGGAGTCCAAACCAATTATTTAATAGAATGTAAAAAGTCACGTCATAAACGTCTCAAGTAGTAGTCTGTATAAATGTTACTAAATAGTTTTACGGATTTGTAGTGGGTTTTACGGATGTAATTCTATTTTTCTTTCTTTTGTATAAATATCACTAAGGTATTCTCTAAAAAAATCAGATAACTCTTGTGAAAGAACAAGAAGGAAAATCAATGACAAGGCTTGTGATTTTAGTTTGGTTGCCATGGTAATCATCATTAAAAATGAACAAGAACATAGAAGTGGGAGGAATTCCTTGTGAATTAGTTCTTCAACACCACCAATAAAATGGAGAGATTATAGGCAATAGGCAAGGAATGAGAGAGAGAGAGAGAGAGAGAGAGAGAGAGAGAGAGAGAGAGAGAGAGAGAGGATATATTAGGAATTGCTGTGTCAGGTCAACGGGTGTCCAAGTGCTCCCACCGGTCCGAAGTACTACATCATCATCATCATCTAAGCCTTATCCCAATTGCCAACTAATAGGGGTTGACTACATGATTCCTGTGCCATTCCACTCTATCAAAGACCATATATCCAGTTCAACCATGAGTCATCAAATCTTTTCTTACTACCTCCAGCACGTCCTTTTGGGCTTTCCCAAGTCACTCATTCCAATAGGTGCAGTACTTGGTCTCCATTGCTCACATAGCCAAACCATCTGAGCTTTTCCCTATTCTTGTTACCAGCTGGTGCTAATCCTACCATTAGAAGCATTCATCTCTGAGTTATATGATGCCCCATGCTGCATATGACGCTTGATATGCAGGCACTCAGAAGTTGTATACATGGCATATATTAACCCAAGTAAAAGCAACTATATTGTGCAGCTCACTGCCACCAAGTCACAGTCCCAAGATCAGATTCATTGAACAATCCTAGCCTCTGGTTCAAGGATAATTGTTTGTGGAAATAGGACCATAGGATGTTTTTCATTTTTAACCGTACAATAAACGTCAATCAATCTGATAGTCAGATAATCAAATAAGCTTAATTTTTGGTTCCTGATACATCTACACTGGGTACCATAATTTGGACAGTTTAAATTGACTATTTGCATGCCATGTGTGCAATACCTAAGTAATTTCTACATGCCTGCACAGCATCCGTCATACTCTCCAGAGTCTCAAAGTTTCTCTTACTAATTCTATCCTTCCTCATCTTACCAGCCATCCAACTCAACGTCATCAATTCAGCTACACTCACCGAATGAGCATGTTGTTCCTTAAATGTCCAACGTTTATAGCTATCCAATTAAAAGCTATCTGATTATATGGGCTAGAAATGCATCAGGGAAGTTCTCCGTTAAGTTGCTTTTGGTCTGATTTCGGAGCTAAGGCACCATCTCCTCCATCTGTTCCATGATTAGTTCTATGGTGCCCCTCCCCAGGTTGCAGTTTGTGTGGTTGGTTTGTCATAAGAGGATCCTTAGTTTACTATCAATAATCTGCAGAGGAGGAGCATGATCCTTCCTAATATTTGCTAGATGAGCATGGATAGTGAGGAGTCGATTGACCACCTATTCGTCCATTGTTCCTTCGCCGGAAAGGCGTGGGGTCACTTCTTATCTTTGTTTCATACAGCTTAGGTGATGATGTTGATGGTGCAGGTTCTTCTTTGGGCTTAGCATGGTGAAGGAGTAGGGAATGTGGAAAAGCGATTCGGAGATTGCTCATTATGGCCATGTTTTTCGCTATTTGAGGAGTGAGAAATGGGTGCCGTTATAGAAATGTTCAGGTAGGGGTTGATGAGGTTATTAGAAAAGTAAAGAAGATATTGGCTATCTATGTAAAGGCCACTTCAGCCACTCCTCTTGTTTGATTTTGGTTGCTGGGTGGTGGACTCTTTGCTTGTTTCTTGCGAGCTTTTCTAATAAAGTGGCTGTTATCTCTCAAAAAAAGAAATTTATGCAGTCCCAAAAAGTACAAGCATTCAGGTAACAATAATGCAACCTGTATACGAGGTGAGTCCCACCATGTACATGATCTGCCAAAAGATTAGGCAGGTCAATGATCGAATACCACAAGTGTACGGAAACAAGATTTTTCTTTTTCTTTTCTTTTTTACTTCTTTCTTTTATTACTACTAACTGTATTGGTATGCATATGCCCTACATGATAATTGATCTGCTCGATCATCCACAAGTGGATACCACCTGATGCACTACACAAATAACCAACGATGTGTCAATGGGTTTGCACTGCACAAGAAAACTCTAGAAGGTGGAGACCACCCGATGCATGGATTGGATGTGAGCTTACAACATGTGGCCGCATGAGGCATATGCAGCAGAGGTGAAAAAACAATGTTACCATACTCACATGATATGTCCAATTATCCATGTATGCATTAACGCTTGATGGAAAACCAATAAGAACTTTAGAACATTGAAAGGGGAGTAAAATCTACCTTCTCGATGTTTTCACGTATGGCATACTTGCATGCACGCTGGCAGATCTCTGTAATATCAGCACCACTGAAGCCCTGAGTGTACTTGGCTAGAGCTCTCAGGTCAACATCTTTTGAGATAGGAGATTTTCTCAGGCAGGCTTTGAATATCTGATGGCGAGAGCTCTCATCTGGTAGAGGAATGTAAATCAGTTGATCAAGACGGCCTGGTCTCAGCAGTGCAGGATCAATTATATCAGGCCTGTTGGTGGCACCGATAATGAAAACCGTCTTCTTTGCGGACATCCCATCCATTTCAGTGAGGAGCTGATTCAGAACCCTATCGGCAGCACCACCAGCGTCTCCCGAACTGCTGCCTCTCTGCCATGATAAACAGAAGTATATAATATCAGCCAAGACTGCTATAGTAAAGAACAAAGAATCTCAGACATTTAAGGTGCATCAGCATGCTTGCAGTTGCAAAGACCAACATAATGCACAAGCAACAAAATCATGTTAGAAATAAAAAGTCTTTCACATTCTCATTTCAACCATGATTTTGGGTGGAATGCTGGAATATTATAGGCTGCCTAATGCACGTTCCATTTCTGCACCACCCCAAAGGCTTGAGTAGGGCTTGGAAGGCCCCACCAACCACATTTTAGAGGTACAACCAAATGCTGACTTATAAATGAAAACAAACCTGAGTTGCAATTGAGTCGAGTTCATCGAAAAAGAGGACGCAAGGTGCGGATTGGCGAGCCTTATCAAAGATTTCACGCACGTTGGCTTCACTCTCCCCAAACCACATCGTGAGCAATTCGGGACCCTTGATACTGATGAAGTTCGCTTGGCATTCATTGGCAATCGCCTTGGCTAGAAGGGTCTTCCCACAGCCAGGGGGGCCATAGAAAAGTACTCCTTTCGAGGGAGACATGCCAAACTTCTCAAACTTTTCTGGATGCTCCACAGGATACTGAACGGTCTACCATAGATACATGGAAACAGAAAGTCAGGTATAATTTGAGGACCTCCAGTGCATGTTGGTTAAAGGCAATGTCCAAGTAAATTCCTACCTCCTGAAGCTCCCTCTTGACATTTTCAAGGCCTCCGATGTCTTCCCAGCTGACATTGGGTACTTCGACAACCTGCTCATCAAAAAGAGAGAGTAGTCAGACTCAGAACAAAAGGAAAGCTGTCTTTGGCTATACTGGACAAGCAAAAAATGCAAGGACATAAATTTCCTCACAGTTTCACGTAGAGCAGATGGATTGCTCGTTCCCAGAGCAGTCTTGAAGTGCTCATCAGTAACAGCCATGGAGTTCAGTATCTCTGCATCAATGGATTCATCTTCCAAGTCAATGACATCCATCTTCTCTCTGATGCATTGAAGGGCAGCCTCTGTGCACAGAGCAGCAAGATCGGCACCAACATAGCCATGAGTGTCCTTTGCAATTCGTTCTAGATCCACCTATAAGGGAATTGAACAATGTCACCAAATTGAGTGAACTAAAAAGACAACAAAAAAATTAAAAAATCATAGACTCCATATAAAGACAAGGAAAGGATGGGGGTTATGCATAGATAGTTTAGTTACATCTTCTGAGAGTTTCATGTTCTTTGTGTGAATGCGGAGGACCTCAAGCCGTCCAACTTCATCCGGAACCCCAATGTCGATTTCTCTATCAAATCTCCCGAACCTTCTCAGAGCTGGGTCTATGCTGTTTGGCCGGTTAGTAGCCCCAATAACAATAACATGGGCACGTGACTTTAATCCGTCCATCAAAGTCAAAAGTTGAGATACAATCCGCCTTTCAACTTCTCCATTCGTCTTCTCTCGCTTAGGTGCTATGGAGTCGATCTCGTCAATGAATATAATCGATGGAGCATTCTTCTCTGCTTCTTCGAAAGCCTTTCTGAGGTTGCTTTCACTCTCCCCTGCTAGTTTGGACATAATCTCTGGCCCATTGATACAGAAGAAGAAAGCACCGGTTTCATTAGCAACAGCCCTGGCTATTAATGTTTTCCCGGAACCAGGGGGACCATACAGCAAAATGCCCTTTGGAGGTTTTACACCAATTGATTTGAAAAGCTGAGGATGCCTGAGTGGGAGCTCAACTAGCTCTCGGATCTGGGCCATCTGTTTCCTCACCCCACCAACATCATCATAACCCACTTCATCCAATCTTTCTTCATCCTCCCTTCGGACAGGCTCCCCCTCACAAAAGATCTCAGTATCTGGAGAAACCACACAGTACTCTGCAGGGTCGGTCTCTATTACCTTGAATTCTACACTCCTCATACCACCTCTAACAAGGAAGAAATCTCCTTTCCTTACAGGCCGATATGCCTCCAGGAAATAAGCTGCAAATATTCACATTAAAAAATAAATAAATAATCACACTCCATGATGTAATACTGAATAAAGGAGTTTCTTCTCACTTCAATAGTACAACAAACACATACATTTTCAGCAAGAAAAATGACAGATAGTACCTGAAAGGATATTTCCAACAAACATTCCAGGTTCCAATAGAAAAGGAAATCATGCAATAACATTGAGTACAAGATCACCAAGCACAAACATGAAAGAGGTGGGAACTTAATTGTTTTAACACTCGGGATCTGTAATAGTCATGCATCTAAAATAAATGAAGACAGACATGCTTAGCAGAGACGAGTCTCAAGAATATCTCCTTTATATTGCAGCACTGGCTTCCATTCACTATTCAATCCATTATTAGTACAAAGAGATCCATTCAACACCATATAACAAGGATCCAGCACTTCATTGAAATTATGCCATGCCGAAATGATTTGGCGCTCCTTTTTCTTTTCTTTTTTTTTGGAACCAGGATTGAACCCTGGATCACTCACACACACTACAGTCTCTGCCAGCTCATCTAATGAGCGGAAGACAATCTGACACTCTTGGACATGGCTCGTATAAAGTCTTAAGGTTTTTTTTTAAAGTTCAATAGTTGTCATCTCTTACGTTGGGGATATCTTTTCACATATCAGACTATGACTTTACATTTATTGTCCTTATTATGAATTTTGGGGTTTTATTTACAAGAATAACTACAATATACTATTAAAATATAACACTTAGATATAATATTATAGAGAAGCACAACTCTCCAGGTTGTGACACAACAATTTGTCCCATCCTATGATCAGATACAGCCTGCTGTTGTTGCCTGTGTGAACATCCGATGGGCTTGAATTGCCAGCAGAGGCCTGGTCATGTGACAGCACTTCAGCTGGATAGTTTGGATCCCGCATACATATAATGCCTTCACATATGTATGGATTAGCAGTAAATCACTGTCTCACAAATATTTTTTGTTTTCAAAAGTATGTTAGCTATTTTTTCGACTGTGTCAATCCATTCAACAGAAATGGTAAAAAAGAAAAACGATAAATAGGTGGCATCCAAACAGGCCTTAGCTCTCAGAAAGTTGTTGATGCTGATCTGAATTATGGTTGGCAATCTTAAGCGTAAGGTATGAAAATCAAGGCTCATTCCCTATACTGCCAGTGGCGAGCTATGGGTCCGCAACTTGGCATGGTTGAGAAGATCTTTTCAGCAATCTGCAAATTACATGCAGTTTCCTTTGGGTTATGGTTACTAGAAATTCTTGTTCTTGGCTAAGCAGCACAAAAGTACCATTTTTCCTATTGCCCATGCATCATGGGCCTGGAACCCAGTAGTCACCATGAGTGGCAACTTGACTGTTCTGTCAATAGTTCAGAGACCAGTCACCTATCTTCAAGTATGGTACTAGTGAGTGTTTCCTAAAGGATTCATTGACTCTTCAAACTAGTATGCTACACTAGAAAGGATGCTGATTCCCGGCCATGTCAACCCCATTGTTTTACGGTCTGGACCCTGGAATTTATTGGGGCATCTAAGGTCCTTTCCTCTTTCCTTTTCATTTGTTTCCTTTACCATGATAGCTCTACCCCCTTAAATAATAGAGTTTCGGGCCTCCATCAAGGGATCTGACCTTTACATGATTGACCTGACGGACAAAATCTTAAATGACGATTAATCAGTAAAAAGAAAACGTAGAATGGCAATTTTTTCCATTTTGTGGAGAACACAGAGAACTCTGTCTGCAATTTCATTCAGTTCCCAGTGCACATGAACTAAGGTACTTCAATTTAGTTGTGAATTTATGGTACTGTTGTGCTTCTATAAAGTATCAAGTCCTTGTTTGATCTATAAAATGTGCAACGATGGCAAATCAATGGATACGGTACAATGCTTGTGGCAGATCCTAACCTTGTTGGTATTGCATGGCATCATGTGCAGAAAGGATGTGAGGATCTTCACCAGTCTATGGTGAGTAGCTATCAAAATTGACCATACATTGATACCAACAACAGGGATAGGATTGCAATTCTCAAATCCAGGGAATAGATACAGGTACAAATATCTCATCCATGCTAGTAATCTTACAGGCTATTCATATGGAGTTTTATCATCAACACCATCATCTAAGCCTTATACCAGCTAAATAGGGTCGGCCACGGGAATCCTTTTCCACCATTCCACTCTATCAAGGGCTATAACATCAATTAGACCATAGGTCATCAAGCCTTTACTTGTGGCCTCCACCCATGTCCTTTTGGGCCTTCGCCTTACCCTTTTAGCCTTACCCTTTTAAAGCATTAACTTGTACCAACTCACCCCTAATCCCCCTTTTTTTTGAAAGATGCTAAAGATTTAGTAAGGCCAAAGGCTAAAAAAAAAAGAGGGAAAAACTATACAAAAGGGAAAAGAAACAAGGAACACAAACCCACCTAATGCAGGGGCATTTTCACACCGGGCTCGAGTGGGGTAACCCGTGGGATGCGGGGACACACTCGGGGTGGGTGGCCTGTGAGAGGCGGGCCCCACCCTTGTGAGGTGAGTGGCTCATGTGAGGCAGTACCCATGTGATGTGGGGCCCAAAAGGGGGGGGGGGGGGCGATCACCGGGAGTGATTAATGAAGGGGCATTTTCACACCGGGCTCTAGTGGGGTACCAACCTTAGCCCTAGCTTACAAAGGGAGGCCCCAAAGCCCCCAGAACCTACAAAATGAAAAACCCAAAATCCTTTAAGGATCCCAATCCATAATACAACTCATAATCTTGGACAATACCCCAGCTGAAGAAGATTTTTTCTCCCGAAAGCAGTGATTATTCCTTTCAACCTAAATTGACCAACAAACCGTGAGGAAAGCAATTCTCCATTTAGACTTCTTTTTACCCACTTGCTCTCCAACATGCTAAGAGTGAAAAGGCCCTTCGGATGAAATTTACCCAAAGAAGCCCCGCATTGCCAAAGGAAATAAGAAATCTCTCCTCAGCTTATCGATCCTATCAATAACCCATTCAGGACAGCAAGAAGAGGACAGAGAGTACCCAATGAAGGTTAGATGGGAGGTCTTGATCAAAGCGATCCTCCCCCAATAGTTTGCTAATATACACAATCTTATCAGAGCAATCCCCCCCCCCCCCCCCCCCCCCAAAAATTAGATCGAAGCTTATTCTTTCAGCGAGAGAGTTTTATCTCCATTCTCCCAAGAATCTTATCCCACAAGTGTTTCCCAAGTTTCCTAATATACACAAAATCTTTTCCCATAGGTGTTTTGCAAGTTTCCTAATATTACACAAGGGGAGACCCAAATAGGAGGAAGACAAGACCCCGACTTGACAGCCGAAAATGCCAACCAACTTGAATATCTTAGAATCGAATAAATCGATGCTACGCAACTCACTTTTAACAAGATTGCCTCCCTAACCCGACACCACTTCAAAGCACCTGATAATTTTCCTAAGATTTTCAACCATGAACCCATCGACTTCATAGAGGAAAGGGTATCTTCAATGAACTAAAGATGGTTGACAAGATATAGGGTGTTAGGAACTTTGAAACCATGAACAAACTAACAAACTGACGCTTCGAAAGCATGTGACTCAGAGCTTCGAAAATAACCAGAAACCAAAAAGAGGATAGGACAGTCCCCTTGCCAATGACCCCATGAGGCTTGAGAAAAGCCAATGGGGACTTCGTTGATCATAACGAAGATCTAGCAAAAGAGACACGGGCCTTCATCCAAATCCTCCATTTAGAACCACACCCGATTCTATCAAGCATATAATGAATGAAATTCCAGTCAACATAATCGCAAACTTTCTCTAAATCCAATTTGCAAAGGACACCTTGTTGATCGGCCCGATAACAAGAATCCAAGCATTCATAAGCAATCAGGGCACTATCAAGGATTTGCTAGCTAGTAATGAATGCACTCTGGAACAGGGAGATAATCCTCAGCAGCACTGCCCTAAATCTATGGCTCAGCAATTTGGCTAGAATCTTGTAAAGGCTAATGGGCCTAAAGTCTTTAAGATTCATACCCCTTCAACCTTCAAAATAAGAGTAAAAAAAGAGCATCCCAGGTTGCAGTCAAACTCGAAGAATTCAATAATCAAACCCAGGAAATCTTGCTTAATGAGGTCCTAGAAGATTTGGAAGAAAGTTAACGAGAACCCATCCGGGCACAGGGCTTTATCCCTGGCTAGGCTCAATACACCTTCCTCAACTTCCTCCTCTGGAGTGGGAAGCTCTAAAGAATCAGCCTCTTCCAAAGATAGATAGTCGAAGGCCAAATTGTGAGTCAGCCACACACAAATCCTTTTTAGATTATAAATTGGAAATGAAACTAACAATGGCATCAGAAATAGAATTCTTATCTTCCAACATGGAACCATTCACCGAGAGGAAGGATCGAAGCTAGCTATGACATTGGCTATCCCATGTAAAAACTGGGTACTTGCAACCTTCTTTTAGCCAAGTTTCCTTCGAGCTTTGACGCCGCTTGATTTCCTCCTTGAGTCTGGAATTTGTAAACGGCCACAAGCTTCTCTCAGGGACTTATCTGATTCCAACATCGGCCCAACTTCCTCTTTAACATCCAAAGCTTGAAGCTCAAGTAGCAAGGACTCCACCTCAACCTCCCTTTGCCTGAACACTTCATTATGCCAGACCTTTAGCTTAGCCTTGGGAAATTTGAACTTCTAAAAAAGATTGAAACCCACTCAACCTGAAACTTCAAAAGAAGACCACCATTCTGAAACCAGAGACGAGAAGCCATCGACCTCAATCTAGGCCAGTTCGAACCATAGAGGTTTAGGACCCTAATCGACATCATCATATTCCAAAAGCATAGGGAAATGGTCAGAAACTGGCTTAGAGAGGCCCCTCTACCTAGCTAGAGAAAAATTGGCCACCCAATCAAGAGAAATTAAAAACTGATCCAATCTGAACATAGCGAGCCTCGCCTGCTCGTAGGACGAGGTAAACTTAACTCTCCCCATAGGAAGGTCAATCAGATTATGCTTAAGAACCGAGTCTGAGAAACCTATCATACTGTGTAAAATCATGAAACTCTTAAATTTTTCATGGGCAAACCAAACCACATTGAAGTCACAAACAACACACCAAGGAAGGGTCATTTGCCGCCAACAACAAAAAGCTCCTCCCAAAAAGCCAGACACAGTACCGAGAGATAGCCCATAAACACCTGAAAAGACCCACCGAACGCCAAACGAAACCCCCACAATACCGCCAACACAAAGAAAGACCCAACAAACAATCCTCATGCCCCCAAATTTTGGGGATCCCACGACCAAAATGCCACCAAACGCAACTGCATCTAAGACCTCCCGGTCCACCCTCTTGCCACCCCAAATGGACTCGACAAACATACAATCCATACCCTGGGACTTGGTTTCCTAAATAACAATAAGGCAAGCCTTAAATCTAATACAAATATCCTTAACCAAGGTGCATGTCTAGGGGCACCCTAACCCTCTAACATTCCAACTGAGGATCTTCATTTAACAACTAATCTAACCCGTCTCCCCTTTTTTTTCATTCCTAGGGATGGCTTCCAGCGTTCCTTGCTGAGCAAACCCAAGGTTGGACAACAACCTATGCGACTTAGACAGCACTGGAGACACGAAAATTGACAAAAGACAACCCAAAGACCCCTTTGTTCCATAAATTGGAAAAGGGCCACATAATGACCGTCCCAATCATTGAAGACTACCCCAAGAAGGTGGCCCACATGACAAATAGTCTTCTAAATCCACCTCTTCCCCCTCGTGGTAGAGGCCATCCCATCCAAACCATTAGCAAGGTAAGCAAGGGAGCAACCCTAGCTTAAGGTTGCTTGCAGATGAGGAATATCCAAGGCCTCATCATACATGCCATATTCCGCCGCTTCCTGCTGGAGAACAAGACCCCTTCTGGAAAGAAGGAGAGGGTATTCGAGCCCAAGTAGGCCACCATAGCCAACGGACCAGGGTTCTCAAAAGATGGGTTCAAGGAAGGAGACATTGCAATGGATAGGGAGCAGAGGAAAGAGGGGTGTCTGAAGAGAATGGGGAAGGAATATCTCAGGGGAGGGGGAAAAGGTGGGGGAGTTGCTCGGCCACATGTATCCCCGTGAGAAGAGTTTTGGGTAAGAAGCACACGAGCAGGAGAATACACGTGAGAGCCCTCGAGGGAACCACATGGTAAAATCTCTACCCTCACCACTCAAACAGAAGTGAAGGAAAGATCCGTCGAACACGTGTCCACATCAAGAAACATCTCTCTGATCATCATTGATCGAGAGGCCCCTCGAAACTCAAGACACCATCATCATAGCTAGTGATGTCATTGATCTAATAATCGTCTCCCGACCTCTTCTCACTCTAAGCAAAAATACCCATAACCTAAAGGGAGGCAAACTCCAAGGGAAGTCAATCTGCAAATTCTGGTATTAAATGGACTAATGACTTGGAAGCGTCCAATTGACTTGCAACATTGTCAAAATTGTTATTGTATTGCAAATCGAATGGGGTTTGAATCTCATCGAATTGCAATTCATAAGATTTTTTATTTTCCTAAAAAAGGGAAAATACAAAATAAAAATAAAATAATGAACTCATCAATCATCAGTTTCCCATTATGCTCAAAGAAAAGTAATACATGTCATGGTAGCGTTGACATAGTATTGTCTTTCAATAAATGAAAGTACATCTTAGAATCCTTTAATAATTTATGTTCTTTTTAGCTTTTCTTGTGTAGAATATTTTATTTTATTTTTTTTTTAAGTGATATTTGATTCCATTGATCCACGAAAAAAAAAAATTGCTTTTTAACCATCATTACCATAATACATATAGATCAACATGATCACAGTCATCCATAAAAACATTCCAGATAAGCAATGTTATTAAAATCGTACAATTCACGATATGAATTGTTTCGTATCATATGGGTGTACGATTTGAATTGTACACCCAAATCGCAAATCCTAAATAATCACATGATTATCGTACGAATCATATCGAATTGTACAATAATTGTATCGAATTCTACAAATCGTAAGATAATCGTGGATTGCCTAAATGGGCCCAAAAAACTTTAAAAATCAAATTTTTATTATTTTTTATTCAATTTTTTCTTTTTCTTTGTACCAATTTGCTCATAAAATATGAGAAAGGCTCTCCCCTGTTAAAAATATCCTCATCTTTTTTCTTTTGAGAGAAAGCAAGGAGATTTGGGGATTTTGATATTCAAAGACCCAAAACAAAGAAATCAAGATATCGTTTTATTCACAATGGAATCGAATGCCATTTTTCTAACATAATTTTACACAAGAAAGGTACAAAAGGATACAAATTTTAAAGGAATCTTGTATGTCTTTTAAGGTAAATTTTTCAAAAAATAACAAAAGAAAACAAAGGAAAAAAAGACAAGAATCCTTTGTTATCATGATATGTATATCATTTACATCATCTCAATTGATAATATCATGATATATATTACTTTTTAGTACATGTTGATGCTAAATGGATGATTGATGAGTTCTTAATCTTTTCTAATATACTTGTATCTTTTCGTGTGTTATATATATAGGGAAATGGTACTATGAGGTCGACCTCATGGGAAGTTCCCATGAGGTCGAGCTGTGTGGACCCCACCGTGATGTGTGTCGAACATCAACCTCATCAGTCAAATACACCATTCAATGGTGGGCCACGGGCTTAAAAATCAAGTCAATCTATGACTTGGGTGGGCCACACCATATACAAAAGTTGAGAGGGGTCACTCTCCTATTAAAACATTCATAATCATTTATTGGGCCCACCGAAATGTGGTTCACAAATCCAGCCCATCCATTATGTGTGTCCCACTTGGATGAGGAGTCATACCAAGTTTCAGCTGCATCCAAAACTCAGGTGGACCCCGCCAAGCACTTTTTTATGTTTTAGGCATGTCTTAACATGGTCGCCCACCTGAGTTCCGTATACGGCTGATTTTTGGGATATCTCATAACCTAAAGGGGACTCATCAAATGCATGGTTTTGAAGTTCGACACACACACACACACACACACACACACACACACACACGGCTGCTTTTGGTTGCAACAAATATCATGAAATTCCATGATATTTAATGATTAATCAATCTAATTGGTGCAAAATATCATGATATTCGTTGCCACAAAACACATCCTCAAAAAGATGAGAAACAAGTATAACTAAATCATAAAGCATAGCATTCACTTAAAAAGGGATTCAAGGTGGGATTCAAATAGTTTCGCCTAAGATTTGACTCGAATTGTACATTGTAAATCATGGGATTTTGACAACTATGCTGACTTGTAATGTCTATTTTGTTTTTGTTGGACATTGTTAGTTCTTACTCTACGATTTCAATTCCATAAATAAGAAAAATCATGTTTCTCTAGTTCAAACAAGATGTGGTTAAGCAAAAATATATAGTGGCTTCTATTAATTGAACAATACATTAATAGAAGCTTTAGGATTACAACCCAAAGGTTTTGTTTTACTAAATTTTGAGTTGTGGACTAAACCCTCATCCATTGCTAAGTACTATAAACCGTGATATTAGACCTCCGGGGTCTAGGGAATTGTGGTTATTGTTGTTTCCCAGATTTTAGTATATGTTTCCAATAGACAAAAAAGGCATTTCTTTTACTCTGAAGTTAGGGGTAGCTTCCTAGGTTAAAGTTTAAGGTTTATTCAATTGCTCAAGAAGGTCTACTCCTTTACTACCCTCTGCTCATGGATCCAAAAAAGGATATCATAAAGATACAAAACTTAGGTTAGAAAATGGACAACTCCTTGTCTGGACACACAGTTTGCATCCAACCAGTTAGGCCCTTGAAATTGACATGATCAAATCAAAACACCAGTTCTTCCACTATTGTTGTTGTTGTTGTTGTTGTTGTTAAAAAAATAAAGCTCAGTTAGAGAACAAAACATTTTTGGTATCTTATGTCTCGACTCTTCTCTACATAATGGTCCTCTATTTAGGAAAAAGATAGCTCCAACTCCTATAAACAAGGTTGGACTAAGACCCATTAACTTAAAAAAGCAAAAATAAGACTTAATCATGATTTCCTTCTTTTTATCAATTTAAACATGAAACACACAAATAAATGCTTGGACACTACTAAGGTGTATTTTGAACATGAATTCTCTATAGACAACTCAAAAGAGAAGAAACTCACGAGCATAATACAAATCCTAAAAATGAGTATAAACCCAACAGAAATATCATGATAAGCATAGTTTCCTACTAAAGTTAACTAAACAAAGAAGTAGCACCATTAACCAACCTGATCAAGTCCTAAAAGCTCCCCACTAAAAGTCCATAATATTAATAATAATAAACAACCATTAGAACAACTTAAAAATGCCACGCAAAAAAAAAAAAAAAAAAAAAAACAAAAACAAAAACAAAAACAAAAAAAAAAAAGGAATACAACTCAAATTCAATAATTCAATAGAGACAAAAAAAAGGAGAACAACACCAAATAGAAATGCAACAAAATGGTAACAAACTCACGTTTCAAAAACGCGTCAAACAGGTTCCCAGTGATGCCTTCGATGGTATCATCCACCGGCAGTATATGCACCCGATGTCCGTACTTTACATCTGGACACTGGTGGACAGAAACCACATCGCCAAGCCTAACCCTAAGGTTCGACCTTACCACCTTATTCATCCGGATCTTAGGCTCATCACATGTATCATCTGCAAGAGCAATGCAGATCGTATCCTTCCTTTTCTTACCCTAAATAGCCACAAAGAGAAAATAACAAATCAGGAAGAATTAGAACATTGCAAACTCATCACCAAGATACCAAGCATCCCATTTTCCTCAGAAACCCTAGGTAGGTTTCTAGAATTGAAGAACCAGTCTCTCCTAGGAACCCAAAAAAAAAAAAAAAAAAAAAAAAAAAAAAAAGAGAGAGAGAGAGTAAAGAAAAATAAAACTATACTTTCAAGGACAACCTTCAAACTCATCTACCTCACAAAACAACATTACCCTTGCAAAATTCTAACCCTAAAGAACCCTGGGCCTAGTTTGGATGCATTGTTTTTAACATTAGATTGTCTAAAAATTGAGATTCATAATGAATAATCTCACTTAATATCCAAAAAGCATAACAAAACAACATCAAGCTTGCAAAATTCTAACTCTAAAGAACCTTGGCCTAGATTGGATGCATTGTTTTTTTTAAGGGTAACGAAAAGTATATTATAAACAAGCACCAAAAGGCAAAAGCTGTACAGGAAGAGGATGGGCAGCCACCCAAACTAATGACATGATAAAAGAATAATCAATTTCCCCTTTCAAAATTCTAACTCTAAAGAACCTTCGCCTAGATTGGATGCATTGTTTTTTTTTTTAAGGGTAACGAAAAGAATATTATAGACAAGCGCCAAAAGGCAAAAGCTGTACAGGAAGAGGATGGGCAGCCACCCAAACTAATGACATGATAAAAGAATAATCAATTTCCCCTTTCAAGCTCGAGGCCCATTCAATAATCATGCCCTTTGATTTCAACATTACACTTCCCATAGAGTGCCTCACGTTCCTATAGCATCTCTCATTCCTCTCTTCCTAGATGACCCAAAGCCCCACCAAGAGATGCAAACGCCAAAGGATTTTCAAGTCTTCTTTGAGCTGAACCCCGTGCCAAGACAATAGGAATAAATCAATGAAATTTGGGCAGACCCACTTGACCCGGAACATGGATAAGATAGGATAACATTCCACAAAGAGGTTGCTGCCAAACAATGCATAAATTGGTGGCTAATAGATTCAGAATCAGCCATATACATAAGGCAAACGTTTGGGAGGACCATTCCCCTTTTTTGAAGATTATCCACTATCAAAACCTTGCCTTGGCCAACCAACCAAGCAAAGGCCGCAACTTTCAGCAGCACACCATAGGACCAAATAAAATTGGTAGCAGCTACACCACTGGAGTTTTCACCACCATCTCAGACTTGCCACTTGTAGAAGGAACAGACTGAGAAGCATCCCGAACTCTCCAACTGCCAACACATCTTATCATTATCACCAACAGTTGGATAGCAAAATTTGATATGATCCAACAGGGAGCTCAACTCCCCCACCTCTGATGCATTGTTTTTAACATCAGGTTCATAAATAATAATCTCGCCTCTGATGAAGTTTCCTCTATTCCAGCTGGCTAGTTGGGAGTTTTTGGGTGATGGAGGATGAATATGGGAAGGAGGGGCAAGAATGAGAAGAGAAACAATACAGTTTTTGAAAGGTAGAAGAGAAATCAACAACAGATGGGTAAAAGACCCAATAGGAGGTTTTCATTCTCAGGTTTCAAGGCCAAAAGAAACTACATTTTGCATATCCTATTTAGGACCTCCGTATGGAGAAAATGGATATATGATCAAACAAAACCTGATTCCCCAAATATCATGTAAATATCCACTTTGGTGAGCATGCGAATAGGCCCTGAAAACATTATCTTCATCAAATATGCCCAACAAAAATAAAAATAAAGGATAAAATCAAACAAAAAGAGCACAAAAAATAAACTGATGAGGTAGAATCCAAAGTGCTATTTTCAAAAGAATTCATTGGAAAACCAAAATTCTACAAGGACTTCTAATGCCCACCATTAGAAACTTCTAATTTTCCAAAAACTTTTATACAAAAATGATGTAATCTGACCTTCACACTGCTCACAATGCTATTTATCATGCACTCGCACAAATATCAGACGCATGATACAGTGGTCTAACGATCTATACCATTCATCTGATAGGCCCCAATATTGATGGGGCCGACGGGCATGCCCAAAACTCTGATGACAATATGATCATAAACATCCAACTCAGTGACCTGTATACCGAATGGTAAAGGATAACAAGTTAACAGCAGCACTGTCCAAATTGGTCATCAGTTGGACAGTTGTGAAGCCTAGGATTGTCCACTTTGATGTATGTGACTATAAAAAAAAAAACCGGAAAATGAAAGGAAAAAAAACTGCATTTAACCCATAACATTGAAAAAAAATTCCAAAAAACTTATATCTGCCCTGTAATAGACCATTTCGAGGTTGTTAAGGCCTTTACAAGAGATGTAACGGCCGTTAACAATAATTACAGGTCATTATTCCCATAACAGCTGTTATGGCCATTACGATCCTGTAACATGTGACAGTTGCCACCGTCACCTTTACATAATGGCCTTTACGGCCTCGTAACGGCCTTTACAGCACACACCCTCCCACTTCTGTTCTTTTTTATATCAAGTTATAAGTGGGAGCGGATTCAGTGAGGCCGGGGCCTCATCGGGCATGGTAAGGACCTGACATGGCAAGGTTTGATTGGACCAGCCCTGTGTAACGTCGGTCGAGACGTACATGACCTAACCACTTCCAAACATGCCTTGCATGGCCCCATCTCCGACAGCGGCACTTCCAAACATGCCTTGCAACGTCAGGGCCTTACAGTGTTTGGTGAGGCCCCTGCCTCTCTGAATCGGCTCCCATTATAAGTAGGCATAGGCATGTAGCGTGCCCTAAATCACACAGTATTAACCACCAGGGCCCACTGCTCAGTGATCCAGACCGTTGTGCTGATGGGCCCTGCCATGGATAACGAATATCCTAAAAGTCTCCTAAACGTGGATTGATACCCTAGAAAAAGACTGTTCATAGAAAATTACACCAACAATCCACATCCAGTGTTAAAAAAGGCCAAAACGGAGCAAGGATCTACATCCATTGACAAAAAGGCCAAAGATTGGACAGCTATGATCATCCAACCGCCCAGATTTCCGGCACCTAACCCATCCACGGTGCTTCCCACCAGATCAACAGTCCGGATCGGACCCCACTCGTGTAACCTGCACGCCTCATTACCCCACACCCCCATAAAAGAATTAACGAAGAACATCAAATCCCTTCTCCAACCCTAAAAACGCAGATAGAGAAAGAGAGGGGAGGAGGAGGAGGAGGAGGAGGAGGAGGAGGAATTGCAGTGGCATCATCGTAAATAGAAAAGAAGGAGAGGGTACCTTGATGAGGATGGTATCGCCACGGAAGAGCTGGAGCTTCTCCATGGTGTCGGGATGGATGGCTACGACGGAATTGTCGTCGTTGGTCGCCTCATCAACGACCAGACGATTCGGAGCCTTCTTCCTCTCAAGGATGGCCGTGCTGAAATCCTTCTTCTTTCTGGCCCACCCATCATCATCACCACCACACAAAATCAGCCAACATTCAACAATCATAAGACAGACAGACAGAGAGAGAGAGAGAGAGAGAGAGAGAGAGGGAGAGGATTCTTACGAGTCTGATGATTCTGCATGGTGGGCCATCTTGATGATCTTCTTCTTGTTTGAGGAAAGACAGAGAAGAGAAAGAATGAGAAGCGCAGATGAAAGACGGTGGGTGGGGGTATTTGTACTTGTTGAAAAGTTTCCTTCTTTCCAGCTACTAATCGCTCTTAAAGAGAGATTCTCATGTCCAACAGGTTGGACTAAAACTCACCGTCCATCTAGTGGATAAATTCTAATTTGTAATTTAAGTGACAAATCCAATCCGTCCAATAGATTTTCCATACCATGAGGATCAACATGTGAAAATCCCATACCGATAACTCATTAGGTGGACCTCATAAAATGAAATAAGTTCTATATGTTGAAAGTAACAAACGTAAATATGATACATGTGATTGGTTTTTGAGATCATGTTTCATCCATCCAAGCCGTTTATATAATGGACCGTGCCAGGATAAGATTTCAAAGAGAGAGACTCTGATATTAGAATATTTCAACCCTTCAGTGATAGAGGTCTTTTTATTTTTAATATTGTGAACGCCCACACGGAAGGTACCATTACTTCTTCAACTTTCTTTATAGATGGGGCGTGGTATATACGTGTGGTTCTGTGGACCTTTAAAAGACTTGTATCATACCACGGTAGCCTATATCCTTCATGTTTATACATTTTCCTTCGTCGAATAGTACCATAGTCTCGTTGGGAGCCTGGGAGCACAGAGATGAATCAAGTGAGGTAATCTAATCACGTTAAGCAAGCGCAACGAGAACACAACAAAATTAATATGGAAAAATCCTTACGGGAAAAAATCACGGTATAAAGCAATAGAAAGTAATAAGAAAGCAGAAAATTACAAGATATAAAGAGAATACCCGATTCGAAGAAGCCTCGGATCTCCCTTATAAGCCCTTGAAGCCCTAGGAGCGAATTAGAAAGCCTTAAATACCTCTCAATTCTGATTACACCTAAATATATGGCATTTAGGAGAATCTCAATCAAAATCATAAATAAATCCCGCAAATTCGCAAATCTGTGAAAATCTGTGCAGAATCGTTCAATGACATCGAACACACTTCGATGTCATCGAACGATCTTTGATGGCATCGTAAAGGGCACCAAAGTGTCCAGCAACCAAATCGATTTATTCCGAAAAATTTTGATGGCTTCGAGCCGATTTCGATGACATTGAAGCCTGTTCGATGTCATCGAACATCTCATTGACAGACTGTTGAATTACAGATTTAAGACATCTATCAACAATCTCCACCATGTCTTCAATCGACATCATTCATTGCTTCGTTGCTCCTTCTCTAATTCTACCTTACATCATATCTCCACCATCGCTTCTCGCGCACACTTCGTCTTCTTTTTACGCATTCGTCAAACTCAGAAAAGTTACACAAAAGTTGAACCTCTTTATAAGAACCACCTTGGTGAGCATGTCCACCGGATTCACGCTTGTATGAATTTTCTCCAGAGTCACGTCTTATTCCTCAAGTACCTATTGGATAAAATGGTGACGAACATCAATGTGTTTAGTATGTGAATGATAAACAGAGTTTTTAGCCAAATTGATAGCGCTCTCACTGTTACAATTAACCGGCACGTCTTCCTGCTGAAGCCCCAACTGATTTATCATGCCTCTCAATCAAACACTTTCCTTGAAAACCTTTGTCACCGCCATATACTTAACTTAGGTTGTGGAAAGAGCCACCACAGACTAAACCTTTGACATTCAACTGATTGCTCTACCCGCTAGCACAAACGAGTAACCCAATGTCGAATTAATAAAATTCATACCGCTTGCGCAATTTGAATCCACATACTCAACTAACTTAGCCCTTATTTTCTCAAAAGTTAAGACGTAATCTTTTATACCTTGAATGGATCGAAGTAGCCATTTCACCGCTTCCCAATATTGCTAGTCAGGGTTTGACATGTATCTGCTCAAAACACCAACTGGCTATGAAATATCTGGTCTCTACAAACCATTACATACATTAAACTGTCAACGACATTCGAATAATGCACATGAGACATATTTTGCTTTTTCCTCATTTGATTTAGGACATTATTCTGATGAAAGCTTGAGGTGAGCCACGTGGAGAATACCAACCGGATTGATCAACACCTTCTCAAGGTATTCTGCCTGAGATAACCAAAGACTACTCTCATTCCTGTCTCTATGAATATATATGCCAACAACCCTCTTTGCAGCCCCTAGATCTTTCATCTCGAATGTCCCTAATAACTAAGTCTTCGATACATCAATTTCGGACATGTTATGACCGATAATCAACATGTCATCAACATATAATACTAGCATGATGAACTTGGCATTACTCAGTGTCTTATAATAGACACGATGATCATATCACTCCTAGTAAATTTCTGACTTAACATGAAAGAATCAAACTTTTTATACCACTGCTTAGGCGACTATTTTAGGCCACACAATGACCTTTTTAACCTATAAACATTGTTCTCTGCTCCTTTAATTCCGTAGCCCTCTGGTTGTTTCATGTAGGTCCGTTCTTCCAATTCCCCGTGCAGGAATGTAGTCTTCACGTCCATCTGTTCCAGCTCAAGATCGTATTGGACAACCAGCGCCAACACGAATATCTTTGTAAAGTCCACACCTTCTCTTTGAGTATAACCTTTCGCTACCAACCTTACTTTGTATCTATCATATTTCTTTTTGAAGATCCACTTACACCTTGATCACTTTTCGGCCCATTGGAAGCTCCACCAGCTCACATGTTTCATTCTTGTACAAAGTGTTCATCTCATCGTCTATTGTCGCTTCCACTTTTTAGCATTAAATTCATCAAGAGCCTCCTGTAGAGTAAACGGATCCCCCTCATCTGTAACAAGGCCATATGTGATATTAAGTTGTCCCTGTATCTTGCCGGTAACGTGCGATCTCGCGACAGATTTCTTCTAGGTGATTGCTCAACCTGCTCTTATACCTCTGTCTGCGTATCTATCTCAGCCTGAGTGTCATCTATGTCAATTTGAATGTCTACGACCAACCTTTCCGGTTCTTTTGCTCCTCCTAATCATTCTTGCGGAATAAAGAGTCTTCGTCGAATTTAACGTCCCTTCTAATAATGACTTTACATGTGACTTGATCATATAGCATGTATCCCTTCACACCACACCATATTTAACAAAGATGTACTTTTTGACCATTTGGTCTAGTTTATCTCTCCCAACTAACAATACATGAGAGTAAGCCTCATAACAAAATATATGCAATTTTGAGTAGTCTACTTTTTGACCACTCCATACTTCCTCTGGAATCTGACAATCGATCGCCGTGAAAGAGGATCGATTCACCAAATAGTAAGTTATGTTAACGACCTCAGTCCATAAGTCCTTGCCCAATGCAGCATTACTAATCATGTATTTGGGCCCTCTCTAAGAGAATCCGATTTATCCACTCAGCCACACTATTTTACTCGGGTATATGACGCATTGTGTTGTACCTTATGATCCATTCATCCTTACAAAATTAATTAAATTCAGTATAAGTAATTCACCACCATTTCCAGTCCTTAAAACTTTCACCTTTTGCCCTATCTGTCTTTCCACTATGGACTTCCATTGTTTGAAATTGGTGAAAGCCTCAGATTTATGTTTCATAAAATAAATCCAAACTTTTTAAGAGTAGTCGTCAATGAATGTGACAAACCACGACAACCCTCAAGCGAAAACCATGGGCGACGGCCCTCATACGTCAAAATGTACATAATCAAGCACTCATTTACATATATATTTTTTGATTTAAAAGATAATCTAGATTGTTTACCGTATATATAATGGTCGCATATATTTAAATCAATGCTTTTAAAAACTGTAATTAAACATCAATCAGAAAGTACCTTCATGCCTCGCTCGCTTATGTGGCCCAGACGTGCATGTGTAACATCCCTAATTTTCTCGGTCCGAGATTATACTCACGCCCGAGGAAATTAGTGTGTTATTAATATATGATGTGGGAGTCTCGAAGGCTAGTCTTGAGATCCTTCTTATTAGGGATCACATTCAAATACATTGGTAGTGGTAATCATTCATAAAAATAAAATAATTGTATTCATCATTCCATACTTAAATAATTGTCAAATGCTCACATACTGGGAGCTCATTACAATGTTCAAACTACATTGCGAATGCATAAAGAAAGGGAATCTTAAACTAATTTGCCTATTCTAGTCTGTAACATCTCCTATCAGGGACTGGTCTTCTAAATCTTCTACTTGTACGTCACTTACATCATCTGTACGGTTGGAGAGGGTCAACGCCCTGCTCATAATGATGGTTATTCTTTAAAATTAACAATAATTCAAGAGATTCATGAATGTAAAGTAAGGGGTTCTGATATGTCTTGTAGTCCACTAATACGAGGATATCAGAATGCGCAAACAACTTACATGAGATGCATGCCTAGCAAAGTATGTGGGGCTCATCATACGTAGTGATCATCGCAATGTGGAGTACGATTTATAAAAAATCCGGCTCAATCCGCATCCCATAACTACGGATATTCGCCGACATGGCCAACGCTACCGTGGATTTACGTGAACTCCTTAAGGCGCACAACACATGAGATAGGTGAATTACGTGACACGACTTGATCATGGAGCGACTATTTGCGACATCCAATCCCGGAAGTGATGTGACACTGCATTTGCGAATTACACATATCGATTTGTGCACCACTACCCAAAGGCCCATGGAATTACGTAACGACCAAGAAGGTCTCTACCTAAAGCGCATTACGTCCATGATAAGATATTTGAATCACTAGTTGTGATACATCTTACACATCACTTGCATTTATATAGAGATAGATTGAATTATGGGAGTTCTGAAATATCAAGACACATGCCCAAGCCTTAAAGATAAATAGCACAGGGCCAATATAATAAAAAGAAGAGTGACAATGGTCAACTCAACAAAGATAAAAGTGGCAATGACCAACATAATATAGAGGAGAGTAGCAATGACTTACTCAACAAAAAGGATAGCGGCAAGGGCTGACTCAATAAATTGATAAAGGGAAGGGTAAGGCTTGTATCCATGACCCTACATAAATTCATAAAGATCTCATGTAAACAACATTATGCAACAATCTCGAAGGCAAATAATTGATGGTAAAACACATAAAGACATGTAACAGGCAAGATAAAATATTATAAAGGCATATAAAGGCATGCAACAAGCAAGATAAAATATTATGAAGGCATATAACAGGCGAGTTGACTCAGTTTGATCGGGTAAGGGAAACTTAAAGGAATATAAAGGCATGTAACAGGCAATATAAAATATCATGAAGGCACGTATCAGGTAGGATAAAATATCATGAAGGCATGTAAAAGGTAAGATAAAATATTATGAAGGCATGAAAAAGGCAAGATATAACAACTTAAATTAATGTAAGTTTAAAGGATAAAACCCTCACCTTTGCTTGTCTAATCGCCTAATCCCCAATTTAAATGTTCGATCATACTTTGAGGTTTTAAATCTTGTCCTAATACACCTGTTTAAGAATAGATTAGATTTCTTGAATTAAGGTCGTACTGACTTATCATTCCTAAGAGGAAATTCTGTTTCATGCTCTGGTTTTGGTCGTGCCACATGACACATTAGTTTCACCGAGTTGACTCGGTTTGACTGGGTAAGGTGTTCTTGCATCTTGCTATTTGGAAGTAAGAATTAGGAAAGAAAGGAGTAGAAAGGAGGAAGAAGGAAAGAGGGTGCATGGACCTGCCCATACCTATAAGACCCGTACCCTAGTCCGTACCGTTCCGTAGGCTTCCGCGATCCTTCCGGTCGAATTCCGGCAACTCTCGACTCGTGTCCGACGTTGCGCATGATCTTAAGTCGAGTCCTGCCTACCGAAGGCAACTCAATCCGAAACTCATACCTTGGCGACCGCGCCGTCGCCGCGGTTCCAATGCCGCGACTCGCGCACCGAACCGATACCTAGGCTGGAAGATGCCAGTCTGCGTTCATTCTGAAGAAACACCGCACGTTGCGAACTTCGAGGGAATCTCTACAAAATGTCTCATCAAATCATGTCAAGTACACATCATGCCATGTGAACATGCAACTCATCCCTCCTTTTCTAAAAGTCAATATTCTCTTTCCCCTCACCATACCACTTTTTACAATTTTCAAACTAAACCATACCACTTTTTACAACATTTCAAACTCTCCTATGCCACCCCATCTTCCTTACATCATCATCCCATCCATATCTCACTCTCTCTCTCTCATTTCTAAAATCTCCCAAGCAACAAAGGGATTCCATATGTCCAAGCTCTTCCCCAAGCCAAGTGTGGCCCACTTTCCCCTACACTCTCATCTCTCATCCACACCATCAAAAGTCCATCATCCACCATTAAAAGTCAAGAAAAGGAGCATAGGAGTGCAAGGAAGCAAGGAGGAGTACAAGAAGTGGGTGATCCACCGTTGATTTCCATTTAAGGGCCCACTTATTGGTGGGACCCATTTTGATATATGTATTATATCAATGGAGGGCCCATAGTGGCGAGGTCCCTCCTCTCTATCTCTCCGTATCTCTTTCTCTCTCTCTCTCCTTTTTTTGGTGTGATGTCTTGTGGCCACTATGTGCAAGAGGATCTTAACCGTCCGATCGTGAGGTCCACCTTGCAATGGGTCAATTGGACGGTCAAGATGAAGGAAAACACAAATATCTTGTACTGCATAGCCTTGGTACGGCTGGTTGCATTTACGTACTCATCAGCATGATTACGCATTACTCTGACTTTGTATTCTGAGCACGTTCGCACACACTTACACCGTCCTCTAAGCTTTTCATAAGCTTATGCACGATTGATGCATGCAGTGATGCCAGGATGCAGCTGTAGCTTCGCCACAGTTGGAGCGTGCAGTCGAGCTTTTAGAGTTTTCATTATTTGCACTATCTTGTATTTCCTTTTATACACCTTGTACTAAAAGTTTTTGATCATAGTGAATTTTGTGGTGTTCTTGTGGTTATTGTTCGTAGGTTATGCTTGTGGATATGCTCATTACGAATTAAATGGATTATTAGAAATCCTCCTTGTAGCATCCCAGGATCAGAACCTGGTATATGGGTGCCGGGAGCCGAGAATGGGGTACTACGGAGGTTGTCGGTCCCGGATTCGGCGATCGGGAATTTTGTGAGCCCGGTCTCCGAGTTCGGGGCGTGACAATACCTCCTGAAATCTAGCTCAAAATCTCTTCAACGAGATTGAACCTTGGCGTGGAAGATCAGATTTCTCCTCCCTTGTTGCTATGGAATGTGTAGATGATCCTGTCTCTCTTACGTTTTCTTCTCTCTCTTGTTGTATCTTCCAGGTGCTGGGTGAGGTGCCTTTTTATAGGGTTTGGGAGGTCGCTAGGTCGGCTGCAATTCTTGCACCGACCTGTTTATGCAGTGGAGAAGGATCGAGAGACTTGCTTATGCAATCCCTGTTTGCATAATTCAAAGAACAGGTGCGTGACCTTCGATCTTCCCCATCTCTCTCCATTGCTCTGTTGCAAGCTTGGTCGGTTAATGATCTGGACCCCTTGGATCAGTCTACTGGCGTCGACTATCCCACCAAATCACAGATCCGGCCGTCCATTCTTGTTGTTACGAACTCACTTCCATGCGAAATGGTTCTAACGTGCGCAGGCTTTCCAAATGCAGATTTGTTTGGGTTTCTTCTTTCGTTTCTAGTGTCGTGGAGGGATCCAAAATTCCTTTCTTCTTCTTCTTTTGAACGGTTCTGATCGGCCTCGCGATTTCGATTGGGATTTTCCACACGGAAAGAACTCAACAACGCCCGATTTTTCTGGGTGTTGTTGCGTTGACTTTGCAACAGGGTCCACCCAATTGCAGGGATCAAAAAGAAACCATAGGTTTGGTTGTTTTCCTCATCCCGACCAGATGGACGGTCCGGATTTCCCATCCTGGTCATGATGAGGGTCAACAGGGCCATTTAAATGGACGGTGTCCATTTAAATCGCAAGCTGGCAAGAAAACAGGGCCTCCCTGCGGAAAATCATGGATCAAACACAATTTGACTGTGCTCGCCCGTTTGGTGCACAAGGGTGTAATGCTCCTCATGCACATGCACCCCTTTGTGGGGCTCACAACTCGATCTCCAAGAGATCTGCTCCGCCTATTTATTCTGTCAATTCTTAAATGGGCCGCCTGTAGAGTTTCACATCAAATGGTTTTTTTGTAACATATAATCTAGTGTTTAGGGTCTTGGTGAATGACGCTCATTGGTATGGAAGTCTTCTCCTGTGGGAAATCTAAGGGTTCTACATGGTTATGGGCTCATTTCTGAGTAATTCTTATAAAAGACTTTATGTCTAGTTCATCCTAGATGATTGGTTATTTGTAAATTTAATCAGGAGAACGTGCATGTATAAGCTATGTGATTAACGGTCAGATGACCTATTTTGTGGATGGGAGTTGTCCTCAATGACCGGGTTGATTGGTTCATACATGGTATTTTCTTCTAATGGCCAGATCTGGGTTGGAGGATAGTGAAAGTGCTATGTTGATAAACCCTAAGTATTGTTAAATTTTGGTGTGCCAAACCAATTCAAGTTTGTATCTTGATTTGATTTGTATCAAACTTGTGCATCTGTTCACATTGAATCTTCGACGTTCGTTCTGTTCGTGCTGAATGAATCTATCTTATCTACGACAAACTCACTGAGATCTTCAAACTGGAAAAAAGTGAAGACTTTCATATATTTGAGTGAAGACTTAGTTTTCAAGAACATTACGGTTCAAGATTTGGAACTAGAAAAGTCCAAGAACTCAAGACCTAGTTGAAGATCATGTTTGGTATGTCGAGTTCAAACTTTGAAGATCGCAAGAATTAAAGCTACTGAAGTGATCGATAAATTAAGTGTTCATATGTTCTATCTCACAAGTAAGGTATGATTGACCTAGATTAACCTTAAATCATGGTTAGATCATTTCATACTTTCGGTCGGTCATTTTGGTCATTTTATAAGTGTAAAATTCTGTTCTTTCGACTAGCCCTAGCACTGGCTCGACCAGTCCTAGAAATTCTTCGACCAGTCCAGGATTTGTTATGAATTTTTGAAAATTTTCTGTTGGTCTACGACCAGTCTTGAAAACTGCTTGACCAATCCTGTAAATAGTGCTCGACCAGTCGTGTAGTGCTCGACTCATTTTTCAGCGTGTAATCTAGACTCACACGACCAGTCGTGTGGTGTCCACGACCAATCGAGCAGGCCACTCTACCAGTCGTGAGACCCACAAGGCCAGTCGTGCAACTGAAAAATTTTATCGCGTCAGAATTTTTGAAAATCTGTTTGGATAAGGCCAGTCGTAGCTATCCAAAGACCAGTCGTGCGAACCGATTTTTCACCTATAAATAGTGTTCGAATTTCAGAGTTTTCCATTCAATTCTTATTATTCTTAAGCAATCACTTTGAGTTTATTTTGAGTACATTCTAGGCTATTTTGTGCATGTTTAAGATTCTTTAAAATAGCTCTTGTAATTTGATTTTGATTCTCTATTCCATTCTTATATTGAAAAGGGATATCCGATTTACCCTTTCTTGAGGTCAAAATCAATACAAAACCCATGCTGATTTAATTAAAAATCATCTAGACTTAGAACCTTATACACTTGTGAGACTGAACGTTGAACATCTACGTCGTCATCAAGTTGGTTCTACCGAGCTGTTTCAGAATCGTCATACAGATAAGTTTTTACTTTTTCTATAATACAATTCCTTTTTGGTTTGTGAGATTGTTACAGAAAATCTCATTTTTTGGTTTATCTGAGGTGATCCAGAAACTCAGAGCGTGGGATTTTTTAATTATGTTAAGCCCACTTGAAAGACACAATTGTGAAGGTTTTAGGTGAACCTTAAAAAACCTATTTTGGATTAGTGAACGCTAATATCCCGAATGAGTGGATATTAGGAGTGGAGTAGTTGTGTGGCTATTGTTTAACAGTTGGTGTACACACAAGCGAACCACTATAATTCTCTGTGTTTGGTGGATGTGTGGGTTATTTCTTTATCTTTTATAATTTAAGATTATGGGATGTATATGTGAATGTGAATGTTGTAATCTTGACTTTTCAGCATTGTGTGGTGAATGTTGTAATAGATTAGTTTCTATTTCTTTCATATCCTCTTCAGTTTGAGTTTTTTATACTCACCCACGTTCTAGTAAGGTTATCTTGCCATAAACCATTGGTTTTTGGTGTTAGGTTGTCCTTATAACCAAGTTTGTATCAACCTCTCAATACTTAATTTTTAAGGTTGTTATTTCCTTTGGTTATTTGCAATTCATTTGGCTATCATATTGTTTATATTCCGCTTATTAATTTTTATTTGGCATAGTCCTATTCACCCCCCCCTCTCGGACAGATAGCTCAGCCTTTTCAGATAGCTAGATTAGTGACGTACACATGCACTTGTTATGTTGAATTTCCGGGTAACGCTCTGAACCTTAATTATTTTAGTTTTGAAAGGTTCGGGGTGTTATAGCATGCCACATATGTGCAAACGTGGAATTCGCTAGAACTACTGTAGCTCCACTTGTTGAAGTGCTCTCGATCAACTTGTAAAGATTATCGTGCCTCCGTGCTCTCATAAATACGAGTGTCCCTTCAGAAACCTTGAGGATACCATTGAAACTAGTGAACTTGTACCAAATTGCCTCAAGTGCACCAAGAGATATCAAATTCTTCTTCATGTCAAGAACGTGCCTCACCTTAGTTAAGGTACGCTCCAATCCATCAAACATCTTAATGTGCACCGTACCAACAACCACAACATTACAGGCACTATTATTGCCCATAAATACATGTCCACCATCGCACTCCATGTAGCTGGTGAACCAACTCCTATGAGGAGTCATGTGATATGAAGCTCCCATGTCCAAAATCTACTCATCCCTACAACCATCATATAAGTGTCAGATCATAAACACTAACAACACTTCGCTTCCATTTGTTTCTTCATTAGACTTGGCAATATTGGCATCCCTGGAAGAAGCCTCTGAGTTTTCTTTTTTCCCTTTAAGATTTGTACAATACTTCTTCATATGCTTTAACATCCCACAATTCCAGCACTTTAACTTACCCGTGTCCTTGCCCTTGGATTTAGATCTTGATCGAGAAGATCCTGTGTCCCGATCTGAATTTCGACCTCTCGCAAACAATGCATCAATGGATGCCCTCATGCTACTGTTTTTCTTTCTAAATACATTTCCTTGAATGGCTGAGATAATGATATCAACACTAAGGGTTGTGTTACCAGTGCATAAAGTGTCTTTAAAAGACTCGTACGAAGCATAAAGTGAATTCAATAAGATACACGCCTGATCTTCTTCATCGACTACTACCTCCACATCCAGCAATTTACAGATTATCTTGTTAAATTTGCCGATGTGGGCTTAAACATCTCCTCCCTCTTTCATCTTGAAGTTGAACAACTACAACTTCAAGTGTAGGCTATTTTTAAGGGACTTCTTTCCATATATATCATCCAACTTCATCCACAAATTTGTTGTAGTTTTCTCCCTCAAGACATTATAGAGGACCTCATCTATTAAGCACAATTGGATTGAGGATTTCACTTTCTTATCCAGTTTCTTCCATTCATCATCATCCATAGATTCTGGTCACTTCTCAAAGACTTCATCTAATCCTTATTGAATCAATAAGCTAGTCATCTTGACTTTCCATAATTCAAAATTACATTTTCTGAAATGTTTCTCAACATCGAACTTAGGATTGGCAGTCATTGATACTCACTTTCAGATTTAAGCCTGCGCCCCAACGATAGCTTTGATACCACTTGTTGGGGGGCCGTGAAAGCACACGGAGATGAATTAAGTGAAGTAATCTAATCGCACCAAGCAACCACAATGAGAACACAATGAATTTAATGTGAAAAATCCTTGCAGGAAAAAACCATGACACAAAGTGACAGAAAGCACTATGAAAGCATAAAATTACAAGAGACAGAGAATACCTGATTCAAACAAGCCTTAAATCTCCCTTGCAAGCCCTTGAAACCCAAAGAACGAATTAGAAAGCCCTAGATACCTCTCAATCTCGATTACACCCAAATATATAGCCTCTAGGAGAATCCCAATCAAAATCGAAAACAAATCCCGCAAATTCTCAAATCTGTGAAAATCTGCGCAGAATCGTTCAATGACATCGAACACACTTTGATGATATCGAAAAAAATACCAAAATGTTTCAGCGACCAAACATGAAAATCTGGATATTACCGATGACATCGACCAAGCCTTTGATGGCATCGAACAACCTTCGATAACGTCAACCAGGCCTTTGATGGCATCGAACAACCTTTGATGTCATCGAACGGTCTTCGATGGCTTCGTAAAGGGCATTAGAGTGTCCAGCAACCAAATCGATTTATTCCGAAAAAATCTCGATGGCATCAAGCCGACTTTGATAACATCGAAGCCTACTCAATGACATCAAACTTGTCATCGATAGACTGTTGAGTTACATATTTAAGACATCTATCAATAAGTCTGCTTATCTAAGTCATTGAATCAAATAGATTTCATTAGTCTGGTCATCCTATGTCACTAATGTTCAATGTTGCTTGATTAACAGTCCGTTGCAACCCCAATTAGCCATCATGTTGATGTTGCCCACTATAATTCGATAGCATTGCAGTTGTTTACCCGACTCCACGTCCCCATCTACCGCACCCCTTTCTCCAAATGTTGATCTGACACAATCTCCAACCCTTTCCAAACTCCAATCTAGCACCATCCCATGAGTGGCATATCTCTATCATCTTATGTCCCTACTCATTGTCGCGACCAACCTTAGTGAAGTGTTTTCTTACACATGACCTTGGAAATTAAATATTTACGTTATTTATGATACTTTCATTGCATCGAGGTTGCTTGGCTTACTCGTGATATCTTTATCTCTCGAAGGAAGTATACTTTAAATCTCCTTCGTAACATAAGCATGATGGCTTGTCATCCCTTGGAAACTCCCATTGAAATCATCGGCTATTTGTTATTCAATTATATTCTCTCAATAATCTAAGGTAATATTGACTGCTAGTTAAAAAACTTATCTACTTAACGATCACTCACTTAGATATCACTTATGTTGAAAGTGCTGCTAGCCAATTTATGCACTAATCGTGCTCTCACCATCTTGAAGCAGTCCACCGAATTCTTTGTTACCTCAAGAGAGATCTAGGGAAAAGCATTATGTATTCTAATCATAATCACCTTGATAATCATGCTTATTGTTGTTGGTGGTCGGTTTTCGATTGTATGAGGCCGGGTGTGCCAAAATTGAAATTGTGGCTCAATTCAAACCGAACACCTATCACCCCAAGCGCCAAGATAAGTAGGCGTGTAGTGTATGACTAAGATTTAATGAGATCGGTCACTTATTCAGCCACTCGCTCAATGTGCAAACAGGATCAGGCGATATTCAGAGGGTGGGGTTCGTCCTTTAATGATGAGTTACAACTTTGCCTTTCATATGAAAGAACTTTTCAAAGCAAATAAAGTGAAATGAGAAAGAGATTCTTACAATCGGTCGTGAAGAACAGTTAAAAACTACCTTTCTGAGTGACGAATTGAATTCGGCGCGCGAGCGTAGAATCAAATTACAACTAAAATTACTAGCTACTTTATTAACACTACAAATTACACTACGAAATGTAAAAAGCAGGATGAAAGTAAAAGTTACACTAAGAAATGTAATTTACTTAACAAGACAAGTAAATGATTACACTATGGAATGTAAAAGATTAGTAATTGAAAGATAATGTTTAGTTTGATTTGGTTGGTATGAGATGACTTCTTCCTCTTGCATTCCTTTTCTATTTATAGCTTTACCCTGGCCATCTAGATCTTTCTCACGTTCTGACGGTTACCATAACCGTCCACCACTACTCGGCTTCCTGTAATGCCCTGAAAATCGGGGGTCGAGCAGGAGCCCAACTCCCGAGTTCCAGCACATCACTTATGCAACATAGATAATGATGATTAGATGTTGTCTATATTAGTGCCTTAAACATGAATAGGCTTATACCAAATCAACATATCATACTCCAGAGACAGTTAGATTTAAGCAAACAGAAGACTGTGATAAATACATAAAATATATAAACTGATGTGGGTCTCCAGAGTGTGAACATGTTACCAGGTTAAGTATGCACATGTATACTCCCAAAATGGACAAAATATATATACATTTGAGTTCAAAAATATAAAATAAAAAGGTGTAATGACAACTAATCAACATCCCTGTAACCCCGTCGATAAGAACATGGTCTACATAGACCAGCCTGAAAGTTGCATATAGGAGAACTCCTCCTTATCATCATAAAAGTCAGGCTCTGCTTTGTCAGCTTCGCCATCATCTGCAACTACAACAGAGTCTGGTTGGTGTTTTAAAACACCATCCCAGAACGTGGGAGTGAGTGATCAACTCAGTGGAGCTATAAAGTAAAGGTTAACATGTTATTAATTCAGTCAAGCGGTAATGATAAAGCAATACAATCAACATCCCTAAGTACTCTGGTTAATGCAAACATGATATGTATTAATGATGCATGCCCTCGCCTGCACTCCCTCTGCGTTCTTCCTCTTACGGTCGCGGCATGCACCCCTTCCTTTGTGCTCAACACCAACGCCAAAGGCACATGCAATGTGGTGCATGAGCGTGATTAGTCAAGTCCTTAATTAGACTCATTCATACGACAGGTTTGAGAAGCTAAGGTACCTTCCTTTATATCATTAACCCAAACAATGATCTATCTAGGGTCGTCAATCTTAGTTAATCATATACGATAAGCAAGTTCGCGAGTTTACACCATAGGTCACTACGAGAGGCTCGTCACCGTCAGCGTAGGTTTAATTCACACTCGAGGTCACCCCACCAACGCCCTATCAACTGACAGTTTATTTTCGAAGGCTCGTCACCAACCCGACTGGGGACGACAGCCAGGCTGCGCCGGGGTAGGCCTATTTCATACTCGAGATCACTCCACCAACACCCTACCAATTGACAGTCTATTTTTAAAGGCTCGTCACTGACCCGACTGGGACCACAGCCAGGCTGCGCCAGTGTAGGCCGACAGTTCGAATACAGTATCTCATACTACCGTATTCGGCCCACGAGTTTGGGTTGTTCACTGGTCACTACAAAGAGGCTCGTCGCCCCAGCGTAGGCCGACAGCTCGACCACGGTGTCCCATACCATCATGCCCGGCTCATGAGTCTTAGCGGATCGTGGTACCAAGGTTTAACGGGCTTTACATTGGTAAGTAGTACATTAGATTCAAGCAGTAGCATCCATACATGGTAAACACACAATAGGTCAATTGGTTTATTAGACAAGTTCGACTAGTACAAGTGTACGACGAATTAATCGACATGGTACCATTGTCAACAATCATCGTATGCCTCGGATTTATCGAACGTGTCTTGTGTGGCGAAATGACCTCAGCCACTACTCAAGAATTATTACCGATTGCCTGGGCTACATCGTAGCTCCAATCACACTTCAAACGATAGCATTCACAAGTGATAATCAATGACAGCATGTGACAACCAAATCTAAATATAAATCTTAGTTGAGCATTACAACAAACACATAATACACATGTTATCTTACATAGGCATTTCATCCGTACAACACATAGTAGTAAGATAGGTTACATAAAAGGAACTGTAATTATAGATAAGGGGATTGAGAATTCTATCTCAACACCCTCATTAAATACATTCCAACAAGTATTTCCTCATTCAGGCATTTTATCAAACACTTAGACTACACATTTCAACATACATGTATTAGACTAGTTATAACACATATCTTGGCAAGCCCCTTTTATAAAGGAGTTGCCACATACACAACAAGCATATATTCATATTTAATAATCATGGCAAGCACAGATCCAAATTCCATATTCATTCAAACATTTTTACAAGCACTTAGACTATACACTTCAACATACGTGACATATGTTGGTTATAACAGGTGTTAGGGCAAATCCTTTCACCGTGGAGTTGTCATACGTATGACAACCATATATTCACGATGAATAATCATGGTAAGTACGAATCTAAATTCCATACTCATTCAATCATATCAACAAACACATGGAATACACTATATTCAACATAGTTCATATATATATGTAAAGCGCGGGAAACATCGTATCTAAGCATGTGATAGCGATCAAGTCAGCCATAAATCATTAACTGACATTGAAAGCCTTGAAAACCATAATCAAAATGTTTATAGTCCGCACCTTCCGTCGGTACACTCGTAACGAACTCAATTTAAACACTAAGTCCTCACCTACGACACAACGACAACCTATAGCATGAAATAAGTTAGCTATTTCACCATTTACTCTATTTGAATCCCTAAAACAAATTAGGGTTAGGATTTCTTACCCGAAAATGGAATCAGAATCGCCGGTATAGCGATACAGACAGAGTGGTTAAGCACGTGAGCGGCAGGGAAGGATCCCAGGGACAGTCTCTCACTTTCTCTCACACTCTCTCTTCTCCTCACTTTCTTCTTCTCTTTTCTCTCTCTTCTCTCTCCTAGGGTTGTAAATTCGTATGGAATGAGAGAGAGAGGGTTTAAGGTGCTTATATAGGCCCAGAACTGATGGGAATGTCCCCAGGGCCATGGTATACTTAGGTTATAGCCAAAGACTGGCCGTTTCGGTCCAACGGAGCTGATCTAGAGGCCCATTTTTTTGCATGCAGTCGGACTTAAGCCTCCTGACATTGGATATAGGTCGAGTTAAGTTTTTGATCCGATCGAATTTACAGATCGACCGCGGAGGACCAGTTTCAGTTCAACGGTCACCGGTACTCGATCATGGCCACAAGTACACTGACGTGTGTTGGAAATTTTTCCTGATCTGAGGGTGTATTTGGGTTAGATTCTGACGGTCTGAAACCTAGATTTGGCCCGCAAGCGAACGCCTAAATCACTTAAATCTGAGTTTAATTTCTAAAGATATTCGCGTTTCTCACACACTTCGCTCCGGGCTCAAGTTGTGCGTTTCTGGATACTACCTGGATTCGATTTTCGAGATGGTTATCAAGTCCAGTAAGGTGGTTCTAACCATATGGTTTCGCAGTTATCAAATTTTCGACGCGCGGTCCGGGTCCGATACGGAGTTTCAATGCGCTCCCGAGAGCAACTGGGTTTAGAGATTGATCCTAGGTTTCAGGGTAACGTAGCGTCAGCGATCCTACTGATTTTGGGTCTTGCAGTTCGTATTGAAAGTTGTCCAAGCTAATTCGACAGGTGATTTAATTAAGCACTTAATTAATCTTCGTCTAATTTCTAAAGGATTTGGTCCTTAGTGATTTCTGCCTGAGGTGGTACTCGGGTCTTTGTACGGATTTTTTCGGAATGTTACACTTCCTCTATTTCTTCTTCTATCATCTGTCTTATAACCTCTTCTTCACGACTGCTCTTCCGTCGTTCGCTAAAACAATGATGTGGCATCATTTGATATGTTCCAGCTGTATTGTTAAGAAATCTTCTTCGTGGATTTATGCAAATCTTTAAATACACCATATGTATCCATATAAATCACATGTAACCTATTCCGATTAGTTCTAATAGGGAATGGCGATAATAAGGATGAACAATTGTAACGCTGATTGGGTTAGTTGTGCAATTGATTGTTGGTATGTATTCAGTTTTTATACATTCATCGAGAGTAATATAGTAACATGAAAAGTAAGAAACAGGTTGCCATTGCACGTTCTCCTACCGAAGTTGAATATCACTCAATGGGTCATGGTATGAGTGAGATTCTCTAGATTTCTTCGTTTCTTCATGAACTTAGCATTGACACCTCGTCACCTATTCTTTTATTTTACGACAATCAAGCGACCATCCATATTACCTACAATCTAGTATTTCATAAATGAACCAAATAAATTGAGATTGATTGTTATTTTGAGCGAAACAAGTTATCTAGTCGTGTCATTTATACTCCTTACATATCATTAAATGAGTAGCTAGTCGACATATTCAATGAAGGAGTTACTGGGCCTTATCTTTTTAACATTGTATCCAAGCCAGGATGTCTGGCATCATGCTTCAGCTTAGGGCCTATTTGTTTCGCTAGTTACCCCAATAATGTAGAGAAAATGTGTCATCATTACGATTTTACTACTGTCGAACCAAACACTGTTAATAAAATACAAATATATATAAGAGACGGGTAAAGGAATTTGTAATCATTGAACATTTTTATGGCATTACGATGAAAATCTCAAATCCAAACAATGACATAAGTGTATTTTGGTGATAATTTGACATTAATGTAAAAAATCTCATTATTACAACTTTACCGCTAATAAACCAAACAGGAGAATCAGTGGTCAAATGTAAATGTTGGCAGGAGATGAGTAAAGTAATTTGTAATCATTACATATTTCATTTTACATCAATGTAGTAATTGGTGAAACAAATAGGCCCTTAAGGAAGAGTGTTAGTGTAAATGTTTGTGGTCATGTTGATCACTATAAGACTTATACCATATTAGCTTGTGTCATTTTTCATATTTGTATATTTCCCTTCATTATAAATTAATGTAAAATTAAAAAAAAAAAAAAGAATCATCCATTTTTTTTTTAAAAAAATTATAATATTAACACATATAATAATGCATATAAGTCGAAGTCGCTACTAATCAAGTGAAGCTTGGAATCTACAGCAGGCTAAAAATTATAAAATCACTTAGGGGTTGGGGAATCTTGTGATTCCCCAACTGAAGCGATTGTGATTCCCTAACCGAAGTGATTCCTGCAGTTGGTTTACGTTCAAAGATTTTAAGGGCCTCGGTGACTTTAAAAAGGACATAAGCATCTTTTTTACCCACATAAAGTGTGTTCTCTACTTTACAATATTTTAAAATTTTAAGGGATTTAACTAAGCTATAGAAATGGCTACATCTAGGGTCAACCCGTAGAGTCGCTTTGCTCAACTTAGGCTAATATAACTGAAATAAAGATAAAAGAAAAGAAAGTAGTAATAAGTGTGGATGCTAGATCCCGGGTGGGGGAATCGACTCACCCTCTCTCGAGGGCTTTTGGGGTTAAGAGGGTATTATGTTTAACCAAAGTCACCACTAACTAATTACTTCAAATCTACACTCAATTAAATCCTGTAGAAACGCTTAGGATTGCGAATCTGAAGACCCTTAGCCCTAAGATGACTCTTGAGTATGTGTTCTAGAGATTTTGAGTAAGGGACCATGGTTATAGAGAGGGAAGGTATTAGGCACCCACTCTACTTCACAAGATATGACTAATTTTTTAGGAATATTTTATAATCAATTCTCATATACAAAAGATGTAATGTAATGCAATGATGATGATGGCTAATCAATCCAAATATCTGATGGGCGTGATCTAATTATATCGGCAAGCCGTGAAGCATATGTTCAAACCAACTGAGTGCAAAGTGCAATGTATATGGAAATGTGATGTGTGGGGTGCTCGATGTTGTATTGATGCTTATGACAAAACGTTGGCTAATTGGTTGGGTTTTTGGTGGGTAGGCTCTAATAATATTGACGAGCCATAGAGCATATGCCTGCCAATTGGATACGAGAAAACAATAAAATGCAATGTCATGATGGTGTATTTAAGGAGGGGTTTGAGAAGGGAATGATTATTGCACACTGCTAACACTTAGATTTTGATGTAACTAATTGATGTATGAATGGTTGGATGGACGATAATATGGCAAAGGCATGATCGAGTGGCTTGTATCAGGACTTGGGTGTCGTAGGAGATTTGAACTTTGGCTAGGCTAGGTTGGACTCTCTCTCTCTCTCACTCTTATTCTCCTTGGTGGCAGGATGGCTAGATGGCTAAGGCCCTAAGAGATGAGGATGGATGCTTGGATGTAGTGGATGCTTGAAATAAAAAGGGAATGAGGCTATTTATAACCCCAAAACCCGATTTTCTAACAAGTTCTACAAAGTCTAGGGTAAAAGGTGGTTGACGGGTTAGGATTGAAGATTGTCACATGGCATCATCTCATGGGTTGGATGAGATGGTAAAAGATTAAATTTAAAAAATGAGATGGGAATAGGAGTAAATACACACCAGCCACACACTTAAGGGTTATAAAAGAGAAGCTCTACATGCTTGGGGGACGCCAGCCCAAAGAGGGGGAGTGTCATGTAGCTAGCGGCAAACTTGTTGTCAATGGTTCACACTTGGACTCCCTGCTTTGGTAAGTAACCTCTCACACTTGTGTAGAGGCTCTACTATGAAGGACGTTCTACTGATGTTACGCATTGTACTCCAATTGGGCTTGATTTTAGGCTTTCGTTTAGACTTGATTTTGGGCTTAACTACTTGTGTTGAGTGGGTTGTTTAGACTGATAGGCTGACTGATGAGTTGACTATGTCAATTGGAGTTGACTGGGTTGAGTTTAGGGTTTATGATTTAAAGTTCCTAGGGTTTAAGCCTCTAGGGTTAAGTGTTAAGATTGGGATTCATGTTAACCATCTATTGGTTCAAACTCAATTAACTTATAGGCCTAGGGTGGGGTGTCTACAATAAGACGTATGTAATAAAATGTGTGAAATGTAAATACTAGCTTGAATGAGATGTAAAAAGGAAAAGGGAATACCAAATACTCTTTGTGAAAAAGAGATGATCAAGTGTCCCTGATTCAAACCCTACTTGCACTTTGGTGAACTTTTTCTTCCCTTGAAAATTTTCACAATTTTCTCTCTTGAATCGGGCAACCTCCTGGCTAATAGAGGGAGATTTTCTCATAAAATCTCTAAGATAAGCACTCTTACCCTAGGAGCCCGCTCTAACACTTCCCCTCTTTAACAGTGATCTATTGTCTAGTTTTACAACAACAGTATTGATTCCCCTCTAGTTTGATAACTTCTTTTGCTACATTTTTTTTGTAGTCATCCAGTTGTAGCTATACTATTTGCATTTTTATTATATATCTTGATTACGAAGAGTTAGAAAAGTGGGCTCAATGAACATCCTAATTTATGTATCATAATAATAAGGTTAGATGGTCGTACCTACCATACGTGGTCCTAATCTACCTTCATGTTTCTCAATAGACAAAAGTTAGGTTATGTCGATTGGTGCAAGTTATGAATTACATATTGCATTTTATAAAACTAGTGAATAGTAAGTCACTCATGATATGTACATCTACTAAGGAAATATAGGACATGATTGTGAAAATATATTCTCATAATGATGATTTGATATGCATATGTCAACAACACTAAAAAAATTTAACAATGACTTAAGAGACTTTATTAGTCAAGTTTTACTATCCTTCCCTATATCAAAATATGGAAGGAGCCCAATCATTATATGCCTAAAGTTAAAATTTATAAAGAAATACGTTAAGTGAGTGTGCCTTTATGTTTTTATGCAAACTCGCAACAAATTTAAATCCCAAGGAGTCTAGATTTTAAGATAGTATTCTATCCATCCCTTGAATATGTTCAAAATTACATTCTAAGGGAGGTTGCTGATCATAAATCTGTCACATATTCATCAATTATTGAGATATCTGCATTTGTAGGATCTAAAACTAGTCATGGAGGATATTCCACAAATGGATAGGTCAATGACCATTCTCATCAACCACTTTCATGTATCAGAGATCGTGATTGTGATAATTTAGTGTGTACACATCATAGTTAAAGTTAATAAACCAAGGATTTTTTTTATGACTTGCATCCTCACTTTCAACGTACGCGCTAAAGCGAATCTAACACTACTACTATTGAGGAGTTCATTGCTGAATAAAAAATTATTGATGACCATGTGATAGCCTCTCTTTATCCATCTTTATCAATAGTTGAATCATTCAAAAATACTTTGGGTATTTCTTTCAACCATGTGACCAAATCTCTACCTTCTTCTAGTGTATCATAGATAATTAACTCAAAGGCCAAGTGTAAGATCCGTACCCTAGTTCGTACCGTTCCGTACACTCCTACGGTCCTCCCGGTCGAATTCCGGCAACCTGCGACTTGTAATCGACGTTTGCGCTTGAGCTTAAGCCGAGTCCTGCATATCTAAGTCGACTCGACTAGAGACTTGTACTAGTACCACCACACCGTCGCCGCGGTTCTAGCGCCGCATCTCGCGTGCTGAGGCGATACCCATGCCAGGAGATATGAGCCCGCATTCAGTTCGAGGAAAATATCTCAATTCCAAGAGAATCTCTATGACACATCACATCAATCAATCAAAGTACAACTCATCACTCCATCCCATCCCCAAGTACAACCACCCTCCCTAAAAGTCAACACTCTCTCTTACACAAGTACAAATCCATCACTTAGTCACCTATTGCACCCCATCACTCACCCATCCCTCTCTCTCTTACACCTCTCTCTCTCTCATCTTTCTCTCATTACTCTCAAGCAACCCATGAAAGCCTAACGTCCAAGCTCCATGGATAGAGCTTGTGTGGCCCACCTTCCTACTACTCAATCCCACCCTCCAAAGATCATCTCAGCCGTTGAATCGCATCCCTTGGAGCTCTAGGATGCATTGGTGGAAGAAGGAAGAAGAGATCTTGAGGTGGGTGAATTTATGATTTGATTTTGTGATTTGATGACCCACATTTGGTGGGACCCATCTTGATGTATGCATTGTATTGAGGGGCCCATAGTGGCGGGGTCCCTCCGCTATTCCGTTCTCTCTCTTTCTCTCTCCTTTTGATGGCCCACCTTAATGATATGCATTGCCCACACCGTCCATCTGATTGGAGTGTGTGGCCCACCTGACACATGTGCCATATATCCATGCCGTCCAGCCACATGAACGTGGGACCCCTGACGTATCTGTTGTATATCCATGCCTTCCATGGACGTGAGCCCCACATGATGCAATGTTTTATCCACGCTGTTTGTCCAACGGGTGGGTTTCACCTGCCTGTCCGTTTGGATAGGCCCTGGATGAAGGGAGAAACAAATATCAGCTAGATCCATCCATGGCGGGCCACCATGTGGGACCCACCTGCATGTGGATTTCATCCACAGCATCAGTCCATCTAGACGGGACCCTCCTAATGCGTGGATGGAATCCACGCCGTACATCCGATCTATGGACGCTGGTAGAAAGGAAAAAAAATACAAAGTCAACTTGGTGCTAACCTGGTGGGCCTCACACGTGTGGACCCACCAGATGCATGTACTTCATCCAGTCGACCAATCTATGGACGCTGCTGGAAGGTCCAGCAACTGTGAGACCCACCATTGTACATGTGCCCTCCCAGCCGTCCATCCATCGGATGTGGACCCCACCATGGCAGCATGTGGGGCCCACCTTGACTTCATGTGTTGTGATCCACACCGTCCATGCATATGTGATCCACATGAGGTGTGGGTTTCATTCACACCAATCGTCCAGCGTCCAAGGCCTGGACGCTGGAATTCTTTCAAAAAAAAACACACAATAATAATAATAATAGTAATAATAATAAACGATATTATAACAGTATAATATATACTATATTATATATGATGGTGGGCCCCACGTGGGACCCACCTGGATTTGGGAACAGATTGGCTGGTGTGCGCTGACAGCAGCAATATAATTACTGTCATGACGTCATCAAGTTCTTTGGGTCCCACCTGTATTGACGTCAACAGGGTCTTTGGGACCCACTTGATATCCAACCGTTCATCCATTTTGCATCCACACCGTACACTCGTGTGGGCCCCTCCATGATGTATTATATTTGCAAGCCGTCCACCTGCTGGGTCCCGTGCAGCAGGCAGCTGCTGCTGCCCTGCACTCAGTGGTTTTACGTGCCACACCTTGATGAATGTGGTGTATGCACATCGTCCAACAGATCTGGATGGTGGACCACACCATGATGTATTTGTTTCGATCCACATCGTCCAGACAGTACTGGAGGGTGCTGGACAATGTTTGGATGGTGCCGACTTACATGGGGAATGTTTGGGTGGTACTGATTTACCTGGATAATGTTTGGACAGTGCTAATCATCGTTAGTGGGCCATGTGCCCCTTGGAATGATAGGGTACGGTGATACACATGTTACACCTACAACTATTGAAATGATTTTTGGTGTGGTCCAAGCCCACTTGAGGCCCATTGTAATGTATTCGTGACCTATGGGTAAGGCCCATTGTGAGTGATATGTATTAGGCCCATGACGCGTGGCCCATTTGATGTATTCGAGGCCTAGACGTGTGGCCCATTTAATGCATATGAGACCCATGTGTAGGGCTCACATATTATGTATTTGAGGCCCATGAGCAGGGCCCATCTATTGTGTATATGTAGCCCTTGAGTAAGGCCCATTGTGTTGTATATTAGGCCTTTGTGTGAGGTTGTAGCCTATTATATGTTTGGCTCTATGTGGGCCACTACTTGGGAGCGATGTTGGTTAAATGTCCACATTGATGGGCAGTGATGGTTTAATGTCCACATTGTGACCTTCCCTTAGGCCTTGTTCGGCCGATGGTCGAGGCCGAGTATCGAGGCCGATTCCTATTATCGAGGCCGATTGTATAGGCCAATTTCGATTGTCAAGGCCGAGTATCGAGGTCGATTCCGATTGTCAAGGCCGGTTGTATAGGCCGATTCCGATTGTCGAGGCCGAGTATCGAGGCCGATTCTGATTTGTCGAGGCCGATTGTATAGGCCGATTCCGATTGTCGAGGCTGAGCATCGAGGCCTATTTCGATTGTCAAGGCCGAGTATCGAGTGTCAATTCCGATTGTCGAGGCTGAATATCGAGGCCGATTCCAATTGTTGAGGCCGATTGTATAGGCCGATTCCGATTGTCGAGGCCGAGTATCGAGGCCGATTCCGATTGTCAAGGTCGAGTATCGAGACCGATTTCGATTGTCGAAGCCGATTTCGATTGTCAAGGCCAATTGTCGAGACCTATGTGATGTATATGTAACCCGTGTTTAAGGTCTAATGTGATGAATATGAGGTCTATGTGATGAGGCCCATTGTGATGCATTTGAGGGCCAGGCGATGGAATTCATTGTGATGTATATTAGGTCCATGTGAAAGGCCCATCGTGATGTGTATTAAGCTCTTGAGTGAGGCCCATGGTGTTGTATATTAGGTCCTTGTGTGAGGCCATGGGTCCATTATATGTTAGGCTCTATGTGGGTCATTCCTTGGGGGCAATGTTGGTCAAATGTCCACATTATCGAGGCCAATTGTTGATGTCGGTTATTGATACCGATTATGAGTATGTGATAGCATAGCATCATAATACATGCCCATACGCATCATCTACATGTTTATTGTGAGATGTGATTGACCCTTGCATATGCTATAGTACAGATGGTTTATGAGACTCCCTGAAGGTGGAGTTATCCCACATGAGCGCATAGTATGCGCAGGATTGATGCATGATTGGACTACATGACTCATGCATTTTGCATTGTGTGATTGTGATTACTATAAGCCCTAGTGACATCAGGGTTGTGACCTCCACAGGCATGTCGTGGATGGCCAGATGGGACACCGAAAATATTTGGTTCGAGCTTTGGGCACTTTGGATGTACGTGGGTGAAAGTCCCTAAACCACCGAGGCCAAGAGACGCCCCGACATCTAAACCGATTGGATACATGAGCGCCCGAGTGCCGAATACCAGTAGGCAGCGTCTCCCATCGTGTCATGGTCGGTTGGGAGGGGGTGTGGCCTTATCTGTCTGAGTGAGGGGGCTATAAGCTAGGCTAAGTTTGACCAGCTCCCAAATGGGTCCACTATCGATGAGCCGGGTAGGCATTAATATACTACTGGCAGGCGGGTAGTGAGGTCTTTTCCACTCGCTGGGCTACGTGGCTGGCTGGGGCGGTAGCCAGCTTGGGGTGTACTAGACCCCGGTGATGATCCCAGAGATGTATGGTGCTACTATGTGGACTTATTGAGCAGGAGTTGCATACTCATTCATTCATTCACTATTCACTTGGGTCGGTGGTGCGTAACTATTTGTTACGTGTACCTTTGCAATGACCAGGATTTCGGTTGGGGCGCGCGACTAGCCTGAGATTAAGAGTTTACCACATTTAGTCTGACTATCCAAATTTAGGTATGAGACTGGTTTGGATAGAAGTCCTTTGTGATGGACCCAATAGCCTACGATACTATGTATTATCATCCCGAATTCACTTTAGTTTTTTCATTTCATTCGCACCGCATATTGCATTGCATCCACAGCATTTAGCATTTTGGGTTGCCATGTTTCTGCATTGATATGGCCGTTAACATTCATGCCTTGCATCGCATAGCCTTGGTACGACTGATGTCACTCATGGACTTATCAGTATATTTTCGCTTACTCTGATATCGTATGATTCATGATCTTGTCATTATTTTCGCATATTTCGATATTGTATGATTTATGACATTGTATTGCATACTCGGCACTTATCTTGCGCACATACTTTCACCGGCCACTAAGCTTTCTATAAGCTTATGCAAGATACATGTGTGTAGGTGGCGTTAGGATGCAGCAACGTCGAGCATGGAGCGTGCAGCGGTCTTTTGGAGCTTTGACTTCGATATATGTATTTCCCTTTCAGCATTGTATTCAAATGTTTATATTAATGGATATGTGATGATGATGTTGCCTTTGTGATTTGGGTATACTTGTGGTTATGCTTATTACAAGTTAAATGTACATTGGAAAATCCTCCTTGTAGGATCCCAGGATCGGAATCTGGCGTATGGACGCTGGGTGCCGAGAATGGGGTACTACGAAGGCTGTCGGCACCGGATTCGGCGATCGGAAATTTTGTGAGCCCGGTTTTCGAGTTTGGGGTGTGACACCATGTATTATATGACCAATGGGAAATGTAACTTTCTCACATATACCTTGTTTTCTTATTGCATAAAGTTTGCCAATGGGTTCTATTTTCGCATGGTTGCAAAATAATCCTTTCAACTTAACTCCTTTCTTACATCACCATCTGCACTTCATATTCCATCATTTATTTTTAATTTACTTTTAGTTAACGCCTTAACTTTTTTGTACCATTACCCTTTTTTTCCATCCTCTCGTATTGTACAAGATCTATAGATCAAGCAGATGATTGGTGGTGGATATGAAGAAGATGGGCTATATCTTCTTGATTCGGATAATTGTTCATTTACATCTATTGTTGAATTTGTTTCACTTCATTTGAATAAAGTAGGTCAATTATATTTATGTCACTCTTATCTTGGATGCATTGGTTTACTACGTAGTTTATTTGCTTAATTTTTTTACTTCTTTGTACTTTATAATGTGAGACTTGTTAGTTGTCTAAACATATTTATATTCATATGATTAGTGGAAATCAATTGAATCATTTACATTAGCTCACTCAGATATACGGGGCTGAATCCATATTAATAATATTTGGATATGTACATTTTATCTCATTATCGATAATTTTTTCAAGTTTACCTAGTTATTTTTAATGAAAAACTGAACAAAAGTTTCATTTTATTATAATTTTTTTATCACGTATGTTTAAATCTAAGTTGTGTGCACTATTATGGTATTTAAGTCTAATAATGCTAGGGAATATGTGTATCATGAACTACAATTTTTCTTTTGTAACTTTGGTATTATTTTTGAAATATCGTGTGTTTATATTCATAAATAAAATAAGATCGTCTAGTGAAAGAATCGACATTTGTTAGAGGTAACAATATCAATACTTTCAAGTATAGCAATACTTATGAACTATTGGGATAAAGAAGTTTTGACTACTCTCTATATGATTAATAGAATATCAACTTAGTCACTTGGGTGGAGTAATCCAATCAAACTTCTTTAACCTTATTTTCCTTTTATAACATCCCGTAAAATTCATCGTACTCAATCCTAGTATATACATAGGTGTTACTCTCATAAAATCATATAAGTCCAATAATTATCCTTAAGAAGCTATAAAATGCTCCTGATCACTTAAATCTCGAGCCTATCCTTGTGATCTGATTATCTAAGGCCTAGATCTAGATGACCCATCGCTTACTAATCAAGGTAACCGTAACTTAATGAAGACATACCTAAACCCAAGATAGCTAGGGATCATATCTTAATTATATCATGTACATAAATCAAGTTGACTTGGTCACTCATTCAACCTAAAAAACTAATGGTTTAGGGCAACCATTTTTGCTAATCGCGTAAGGGTTAGACAATGAACCTAGCTAATCCAGATCCTGCACACCTTCACAAAAATTCCACAACTTAAGTCATTCTAAAAATGGTCGAATTAACCAAACAAGTTCTAAATCACTCGTTAGTGGACCACTAAACTCGAAGCTATATAAAGACGTCCGTCTTGGCGGACTTGACGACCCTTGTAGATCATATAGTCAAGACCACACACTGTTGTTCAACTTGAAGATGCAAATAAGCACATGAGATGTGTGAGGTTTTCTAGAAATCATAAGGAAGGTAAGTGAATTGCTTCTATTCAAACTTATCCGACGTTAAGGCTTTTAGACCGTTAGTTCATGATCAAATTAAGAGCACTAACTTTAACTATCATTATATGAATATTCCTATAGCCGCTACCCCGATCGACAATCAGCAACCGTCAAACTCATTTCATAATTATATCTATTGATCGTCGTGTCTAAATTGCAGGGCGATCATATTCTTGCATAGATCATCACTTGGGACAACTATTTCACAACATATATCGACTTATGCACTACATATTTGGCCTTAAAAGCCAAAATCAACCTATCATAGGGTTATCTAACCAATAACCTTGTTTCTATGGCCATTAAACACCCATTTGAAACTATAAATACCCTATATTTGGACAGCCTTTCCCCTCTTATGAATTTTCCTTAGGTTTTGGAGAGAGAGAGAGAGAGAGGAAAAGAGAAGGAGAGATTGTGCTTAAGAAAAATAGAGAGAGAGAGAGAGAGAGAGAGAGTGTGTGTGTGTGTGTGTGTGTTGTGATCTTATTCTAGGAAGGAAGATCGATGCCTATTGTAAGACCCGTATCCTAGCCTGTACCGTTCCGTAGGCTTCCGCGGTCCTCCCGGTCGAATTCCGGTAACTTGCGACCTGTAATCGGCAGTTGCGCGCGACTCTGAGTCGTATCCCGTATTCCAGAGTCGGCTCGACCTGAGACTTGTACTAGTGCGACCGCGCCGTCGCCGTTGTTCCGGAGATGCGTCTCGCACGCTGAGGTGATACCCGGGCTAGGAGATGTGGGCCCATGTTCAGTTCGAGAAAAGGCGCGCTTTGCAAAACCATGGAGAACATCACATCAATTCCATCAATCCCATCAATCAAATACACATCTCCTCACATGTCAAGTACACGCCCCATCCCCAAGTAATCCCTAAAGTCAACTCTCCCTTACATGTCAATTACATGCCCCATCCCCAAGCAATCCCTAAAGTCAACTCTCTGCCTTACATGTCAAGTACACCCATCCATCACTCACCATCCCTCTCTCCCATCACTTCTCTCCCATCATCTCTCTCTCTCTCTCTCTCTCTCTCTCTCCCTTTTAATGTGTGGCCCATTATGATTCATGTATTTTATCCACGCCGTGGGACGTGGCCCACATGATGCATGTTTTGGATGCATACTGTCCAACACCTTGGATGGGTGGGACCCACCGCTGAAATCCCCACCGACCATCTGTTTTAATGGCTGGCTAGCAGCAGCTGCCAGTAGCTGTTATACGTGCAGCAACAGCAGCTCCGTGGGCCACCAAGATGTATGGTTTCATCCAGCTGTCCATTGGCCTGGACGGTGAACTCAACCCTGATGCATTATTTTATCCAAACCGTTCATCCATTTGCTGTAGTGTGGTCTACCTTATACTTTGTTTCCACACCAACCATCCATCTGTTATCCACCCCGTCCTTGCATGGGGTGTGGGCCCACCCTCTGCACGTGTGGCATCCACACCGTCCAACAAAAGGACGGTGGGATCCATCGTGCTGTAAGTGTTTTATCCTCACTGTCTAACAACAGTGGACCCACCGTAATGTTTATATCAATCGACACCGTCTAGATCTCTGGACAGTGGGTCTGGGCAATCTCCTGCCATGATATATGTAATGTATTTATACATAATATATAATATTATATAATATATTATATTATATTAAAATAGATGTTATGTGGGCCACTCCCACGTGGGACCCACCTTTGCTGATTTCATCTAGACGGTGCCATGCAGGCCCCCTTGAGATTGTGGTGTAATACACCGTCCACATTACAAAACGGTGGGACCCCACATGTATGCTATTACACATGCAACAGCAGCAGCATGCCCAACGGTGATGCAATTATAGTATCCACGCCGTCTATCTATTCCCCTGTGTGGGGCTCGCTGATGTATGTGTTATATCTAAACCGTCCATTCATATGGCGAGCTCGTCTTAGGGTTTGAGACTAAAATTAGACAGATCTAGTTATCAGGTGGACCACACTACAACAACAGTGGGTTTGAACGTCTACCTTTGAAACCTCTTTTAGGATTACAGAAGTTTTAAATCAATAGAATATTTGTTTTTCCCTCCTTGTTCAGGTCCTTGTGACCTTATGAACAGATTGGATGGAAAATAAATACTATGGTGGGGCCCATTGGAATTTAACGGTGGAAATCATTATCTTCTCTGTCATTTGTGGTATGGTCTAGATGATCCTTTGGATATGATTCATTTTTGTGATAATGCTCTAAAATGATCTCTAACAATAGATGAATGGTGTGTTGGTTTGGGCCCATTTGATTTGGCCCATTTGAATTGGCCCATTTAATTTGGCCCATTTGATCCGGTCTATTCGACTTGGCCCATTTATTTCGGCCCACTTGAATCAGGATTTTTGGTGTGGTCCAAGCCCACTTGAGGCCCATTGGTGTGGCTCATCCATGGGGCCCACCTGCCTTGTATTTAAGGCCCATTGTGATGTATTCGAGGCCTATGGGCAAGGCCCATTATGATGTATTTAAGGCCTATGGGCAAGGCCCATTGTGATGTATTCGAGGCCTATGGGCAAGGCCCATTGTGATGTATTTGAGGCCTATGGGCAAGGCCCATTATGATGTATTCGAGGCCTATAGGCAAGGCCCATTTGATGTATTCGAGGCCCAGATACGTGGCCCATTTAATGCATATGAGACCCATGTGTAGGGCTCACATGTTATGTATTTTTGGCTCATGTGCGGGGCCCACCTGTTTGTATTTTTGGCCCATGTAAATAGCCCTTAGTGATGTATAAGGCCCATTAGTGCGGCCCATTGATGCAACCCACTTGATGTGTATAAGGCCCATTAGTGCAGCCCATTGATGTAGTCCACTTGATGTGTATGAGGCCCATGTGCATGGCCCACCCGTGATATATATTAGGCCCATGCATAAGGCCTACCTATTGTGTATTTGAAGCTCATGGGATATGGCCCATCGAGATTGTATATGGCTCACCATGATGCGGCCCATTGTGATGTATATAAGCCCATTGGTGCGGCCCATTGATGCGGCCCACTTGTTGTATTTGAGGCCCATGGGTCGTGGCCCATTATGATGTATTTTCGGCCCATATGTTGTGGCCCATTGTGATATATTTCTGACCCATGTGATTAGGCCCATTGTGATGTGATGAGGCCCAATACGATGTACATGTAGCCCATATGATTCAGCCCATTATGATGTATATGTGGCCCATGAGTGATGCCCACAGTGATGTGTATTAGGCCCTTGCGTGAGGCTCTGGGCCCACTATATGTTTGGTTCTATATAAGCCACTGCTTGGGAGCAATGTTGGTTAAATGACCACATTGATGGGCAATGATGGTTAAATGTCCACATTGTGACCTTCCCGTAGGCATGGTTATGCCCATTCTAATCATTCTCTAGTGGGCTAACCTAAACGAATGGGGCCCATTGATATTGCTTGGTCCATCATCGGTTGTCCATCCATGGATCCCGCCTTGTGTAGAGGCCGATTACCGATTCCGATTATCGAGGCCGATTTCAATTATCGAGGTCAATTCTGATTATCGAGGCCGATTCCGATTGTTGAGGCCAATTCCGATTATCTAGGCCGATTTCGATTGTCGAGGCTGATTCTGATTATCGAGGCCTATTCCGATTATCGAGGTTGATTCCGATTATCGAGGTCGATTCCAATTGTCGAGGCCGATTCTGATAGTCGAGGCGATTCTGATTGTTGAGGCTGATCATTAAGGCCGATTCCGATTATCGAGGCCGATTCCAATTGTCGAGGTCGATTCTGATTCTCGAGGTCAATTGTCAAGGCCGATTCTGATTGTCGAGGTCAATTGTCAAGGCCGATTCCGATTGTCGAGGCCGATTTTGAGGTCGATTCTGATTGTCGAGGCCGATTTCGATTGTTGAGGCCAATTGTCGAGGCCGATTCTGATTGTCGAGGCAGGTTGTCAAGGCCGATTGTTGAGGCCGATTCCGATTGCCGAGACCCATATGATATATATGTGGCCCGTACTTGAGGCCCATTGTGATGTGTATTAGGCCTGTGTTTGAGGCCCAATGTGATGTATATGCGGCCCGTGTTTGAGGCCCAATGTGATGTATATGCGGCCCGTGTTTGAGGCCCAATGTGATGTATATGCAGCCCGTATTTAAGGCCCATTGTGATGTGTATTCAGCCTGTATTTAAGGCCTAATGTGATGTATATGAGGCCTATGTGATGAGGCCCATTGTGGTGCATTTGAGGGCCAGGCAATGGAGCCCGTTGTGATGTATATTAGGCCCATGTGAGAGGCCCATCGTGATGTGTATTAAGCTCTTGAGTGAGGCCCATGGTGTTGTATATTGGGCCCTTATGTGAGGCCATGGGTCTACTATATGTTAGTCTCTATGTTGACCATTCCTTAGGGGCAATGTTGGTTAAATGTTCACATTGTCGAGGTCGATTGTCGATGTCGGTTATTAATACTGATTATAAGTATGTGAGAACATAGCATCCTGATACATGCCCATACGCATCATCTGCATGTTTATTATGAGATGTGATTAACCATTGCATATGCCATAGCAGATAGCACAGATGGTTTATGGGACCCCCTGATAGGCGGAGTTGCCCCACATAAGTGCACGGTATGCGCAGGATTAGTACATGATTGGACTGTGTAACTCATGCATCTCGCATTGTGTGATTATGATTACCATACGCCCTAGCGACATCAGGGCCGTAGCCTCCACGGGCATATTGTGGATGGACAGATGGGACACCATAAATTTGTTACTAGCATTGGGCCACTATAGATGGCCCTGGGTGAAAATTCCTAAACCCTCTTGGTACCAGAGGACGCCCCAACGTTGAGACCGAGTGGATACATGAGCGCCCAAGTGCCGAATACCAGGAGGCAGCGTCTCCCACTGTGTCTTGGTCGGTTGGGAGGGGGTGTGGCCTTACCTGCCTGAGAGATAGGCAATGTTAGGCTAAGTTTGACCAACTCATAAATGGGTCCGCTATCGACGAGCTGGGCCGATATTGGTAGGCGGATAGTGAGGTCTCTTCTACTTACCCAGTTGTGTGCTTGATGGGGAGGCAAGCTGGTGTTGAGTGTACTAGACCCCGATGATGATCCCAGAGATGTACAGTATTGATTTGTGGAGCAGGAGTTGCATACTCAGCATTATACTCATTCATTCACTCACTATCCACTCGGGGTGGTGGTACACAATCAAATCATCGTGTGTACCTTCGCAATGGCCAGGATTTTGTTTGGGGGGCGCAACTAACCTGAGATCAGGAGTTTACCACATTGTGTCTATCTATTCAAATTTAGATATGGGACTGGTTTGGATAGAAGTCCTTTGTGATAGACCCCATAGCCCGCGATACCACGTACTATCATCCCGACTTCACACTGCAGCTTGGTCGTTTCATACGCACCACATACCACATATTGTATTACATTCACGGCATATGACATTTTGGGTTGTTATGTTTCTGCATTTATATGACCCAGATGAGGCTGATGGTATTCGTAGCTCTTTTGAATTGCATATTGTATCGCGTTCTCGATATTTGATATTTGGATCATTATGTTTCCGCATTACATAGCCGACTTATATTGCTTTCTCAGTATATGACATTAGCTTGGCGTGTCTTTTCATTGTGTATCCTGGATGAGGTTGATGATATTTTATGGACTTGTCAATATTTCTACTTACTCTGATATTGTATGGTTCGTGGACTTACCGGTATTTTCGTTTACTCTGATACTACATTCTCAGCAAGCATATTCTATTCACACACTTACACCACCCTCTAAGCTTTCTATAAGCTTATGTATAATAGATGCGTGCAGGTGACGTCAGGATGCAGCCAAGCTAAGCTGGAGCATGTGGCCATCTTCTGAAGCTTTTATTTTTAAAATATGTATTTCCCTTTCAGCACTGTATTCAAATGTTTATATTAGTGGATATGTGATGATGATGTTGCCTTTGTGATTTAGGTAAACTTATGGTTATGTTTCTTATGAGACAAACGTACGTTGGGAAATCCTCCTTATAGGATCTCAGGATCGGAATCTGACGTATGGGCATTAGGAGCCGAGAATGGGGTACTACAGAGGTTGTCAGCATCGGATTCGACAATCGGAAATTTTGTGAGCCCGATTTCTGGGTTTGGGGCATGACACCTATCCCTCTATCTAATCAAAGTCTATCGAGAATCGGAGATAAACTTATACCCTACGATAAAATTACACCATCAATTTGTATATTTCATATACTTATTCGAACTTCCTTGAATTTTATTTAGAGTATAGAAGTTTTCCCAAAAAACCCTAACCCCAGGTGCAAGTAGATCGAGTAACCTCCTACTAAGGTGATGATCGTTTCTTCTAAGTTCTCTCTTTTCAACCCTTAATAGTCTCAGTTAGTTAATTCATATTTTTATTAAGATTTCATATGTTACGAATGCTAGATTTTCCTTATTATCATAACCTTGATGTATTTACTGTTGGGTGACAACATGTTTGATAAAATGCCTGAATGATATGAAAATTTGATAATAAAATTCTTATAGGTTGCTTGTTAAGTTGTATTGATATAAATTGGAATGTACTGTTGCTCTAGGTTTTTCGCATTTGTTCCATTAACTTACTATGGTGTGGTATTAATTTACTTTATGCTTGTGTGGACGTTGGATGTCGGATTTCCCGAGGGGACAAGAGATCGACTCTCTTTGACCAGAGTCGCCACTAACCAATATTACGATCCTACAGTCAGTTAGACCATGTATAAACCCTTAGGATCCTTAACCCTAAGATAACTCATAGTTTGTATTTTAGAGATTCCAAATAAGGGACCACGGTTACAGAGATGGAAGGTATTAGGCTCCCACTCTATCCATACAGATGTATGATCTTTACTTCACAAGATCTAACTAATTTTAGAGGAATAAGATTAGTTCTTGCGTGCATAAAATGTAATGCAATGTAATGGAAATGATGATTGATCGATCTGAATTTCAAATGGGCAGGATCTGATTATATCAGCAAGCCACAAAACATATGTTTGAAACGATCTAGTGTAAAGTACAAAGTATGCAAAAGCATGATGTATGGGATATATGCTTAATGCTATATTGATGCTTATGATAAAACAATGGCTAACTAGCTAATGTTTCTGGTTTGCCAGTTTCGATTATATTGGCAAGCCGTAGAGCATATGCCCGCTAGTTAGATACGAGAAAATGATGGAATGCAATGTATATGACAAAATGATGGCTAACTGGCTAAGATTTCTGGTGGACCTGCTACGATTATATTGGCAAGCCTCAGAGCATACGTCCGCCAGTTATATGTGAGAAAACAATGAATTACAATGTAATATTGATGTATATGTGGAGCAAGGGAGTTGAGAAGGGATGAATATTGCACAATGCTAATGCTCTGATTTAATGAGACTGATTAAAGCTTGAACAGTTAGATGAACGGAAGTATCGTAAGGGTAGATCGGGTAGCTCAGATTTGAACTTAAGTGGCTCAGGATGCTTGGACTCTGGTTAAGCTAGGCCAGAGTAGGGCTGGCTCTCTCTCTCTCTCTCTCTCTCTCTCTCTCTCTCTCTCTCGCTCGCTCGCTCTCACTCTCCTTGGTGGAGGGATGACTAGATGGTTAAAGCCCTAAGAGGTGAAGAGGCTTTGAAGTATGAGTCCCTTCTGGGTGTCCTGAATGTTCCGAACCTATTGGATGTTTGAAATGACAAGGGGAGCCTCCAAATTTGGGTTTGTTTTTTTTTTTTTGTTTTTTTGTTTTTATTTTTTTTATTTTTTTTGTAATTCTTGGTGATCCTTGGGGCAAAAGGTGGTTAAAGGGTTAGAATTAGAGATTGCGATATGGCATCATCTCATAAGTTAGATGAAGTGGTAAAATGGTAATTTTGGCTAAGGAGATAGGTATTGGAGTAAATACACCTCAACCGCACACTTAGGGTCTGAAAATGAGTGATTCCACATGCTTGAGGGACACCACCCTAAAGAGGGGGAGTGCCATGTGGTCGGCGACAAGGTCCCCACTTGGACTCCCTACTTTAGCAGGCAAGCTCTTCCAAGCGTGTGGAGGCTCTGCTGTGAAGGTTGTTACTTTGATATTTTGCATATTTCTTTGATTAGGCTTGGTTTTGGGCTTAACTAGGTGAGTTGACTGGGTTGTTGGACGAGATGACCTGACTGGGTGAGTTGACTCATCGAGCTAACTCAAGGCTCTAGGGTTTTAGGTTCCTAAGGTTTAGGATGATTGGGTTGATTAGATTTATCAGGTTGAATGGGCTGACTAGGCTGAGTTTAGGGTTTAGGATTGGGGTTCCTAGGGTTTAGGGTTTAGGATTGGGGTTTGGTTGACCATCCATTAGTTCAAACTCAATCAGCTTATCATCCTGGGGTGGGGTGTCTACAGGTTAAAATCATGTATCAGATGATATGTATCATTAATATTGTGGATCAAGCTCTGAAAATTGTTTAAGTAAGTGGACGGCCCGCCTTTAGTCGACTAGCATAGTCTTGTTCGGCTGACTGAGACAGAACGCGATCGACAGACATCGGCCAATGTCGGTTGGCTCGAGGTTCCCTTTATTCACTGGATAAGTCCCAATCAGAGTTGATCATTTATTAGTTAGAATTTATTGACTACTGTCACACAACTCTTTGGATCTAGTGTACCACGATCTTCATTATATTAAAGTTGTAATTATCGCTATTAGAGAAATCCTAAATAAAGTCTCTTGGGTCGGGCATGGTGTTATAGAATATGTTTGAGTTGTCAACGTATTTGGTGACCATCCCTCTGTAAGACCTGCATCTTAGACCGTACCGTTCCGTAGGTTCCCGCGATCTTTCCGGTCGAATTTTGGCAACCTTCGACCCTTAACCGGCGTTGCGCGCGACCCTGATTCACATGCCGTCAACTCGTGTCGACTCAAACCGAGACTTGTACCAATGCGACCGTACCGTCTCCGCGGTTCCGATGCCGCGACTCGCGCGCCGAGGCGATACCCTGGCCAGGAGATGTGGGCCAGCGTTCGGTGCGAGGAAAACGCCGCGTGTTGCAAAATCCAAGAGAATCTCAACGAGATGTCACATCAATCACCCATCAATCAATCCCATCATGTCAAGTACACATCAACTTTTCACCCTTTCCCAAGCAAGCCCCAAGGTCAAAAAGGTTCTTACAAACCCATACTTTCCTTACACCAAAAGCCACAAAAGTCAAAAAGGTTCTTACACATGTCCATCAATCCATCAACCATCCTTCTCTCTCTCTTTACAAGTCTCTCTTCCCTTCATTTTCAAACCCATCCCAAGTAACCCAAAACCTCTCACACGTCCAAGCCTCTCCCACCTCTCCCAAGCAACAAGTGTGGCCCACCTCTTCCTACCCTTCCATCTTCCATCTCAACCATCCTAACCTCATCTCCTCCGTTGGAATCGAAGCTAAGGAGCAAAGGAAGCCTAAGGAGCAAGAAGGAGCGATGGGTGATCTTAGATCCTTGTTTTTCCTTCATTTTGTTGATTAAGGGTCCACATATGTGGGACCCACCTTAATGTATATTTGCATGCAAGAGGGGCCCATAGTGGCGGGGCCCCTCCATACTCACCGATCTTTCTCTCTTTCTCCCCCTTTTTCTTTGTGTTTGATGGCTTGTGGCCACTTGATGTATGTATCTCATCCAACCATCCATTAGTGGGCCACCTTGGCCTTTTGTTGTTGGTATGGGCCATCCAAATGGTGGGCCGCTCGGATGGAAGGGGAAGTACAAATATTAGCTTGATCGGAACAGGTGGGCCATGTGGGACCCACCTTGATAGGGTGTTCATCCACACCACCTGTTCAGGCGGACACACCAATGGAGGTGGCTAAATGGAGAAGTGTTAACTGATAGGGGGTGTACTAACGTGGGTGTGCACTGACAGTGGGTGTGGACTAGCATGGGTCCACAGGGCCCATCCACACCGTCCATCCATTTTGGTAGGCCGCACCATCACACACGTGTCGTGCTTCCACCGTCCAAGGACGCTGGGACCCACCCAGTCCATTAGCCCGGCTGGCAGCGGGTGGAGATACCTCGTTTTAACGCTGGACGCACGCCCAGCTTCATGGCTCGTTGACAGCGGGTGGAGATACCTCATTTTACACTGAGGTCTTGGTACTGTCCCTGTGGGGTGGCTAACGGTGTTGTGACCACCGACGTGGGGCCCACCTGACCCTTGGGTGCGGCTGAAACTTGGTCGGACCCTTCATTCAAGCGGGACACCCACAATGGTTGGGCTGGATTGGTGGACCCCATCTCGGTGGGCCCAAATAAATGATTATGAATGTTTTTAAGCGAGGGTATCACTCTCAATTGCTGTACTTGGTGTGGCCCACACAAGTCACGGACTGACTTAATTTTTGAGACCTAGGCCCACGCTGACATGGTGCATCTGACCAATGGACCAGATTGTGGGCAAACATCAACGGTGGGGCCCACACCGATCGTCCTCATGGACGTTAAAATCAGCTCGAGCGCTGTACCGTTTCCATATATATAATATATATGGTGGGCCCTACGTGGGACCCACCTCTGTTGCACGTCAGAAGGAAAGGAAAAAAAAAGGAAAAGAGAGGGGCACGTGGCACCCTCTCTCTCTCTACACCTCTCTCTATTTCTCTCACTCTCTCTCTGACGCTTTTTCTCTCTCTCTCTAACTCCCTCTCTCTATCTAACTCCCTCTCTCTCTGACGCTTTCTCTCTCTCTAACTCTCTCACTCTGATGCTTTTTCTCTCTCTCTAACTCTCTCTCTCTCTCCGACGCTTTCTCTCTCTCTCTCTAACTCTCTCTCTCTCTCTGACGCTCTCTCTCTACATCTCTCTCTATCTCTCTCTACATCTCTCTCTATCTCTCTCCCTGTATGCGTCAGCAGGGTGTAGGCCCCACTTAATGTATGTGTTTTTTTTAGCTGTCCATCCATTTTTATGGTGGGACCACCTTGGGGATGCGCTGCATCCACCGTCCAGCCCATGGACGGTGGATCCCAGCCATGATGTATGGGATTTTACACATGCTGTACAACTATTTTGATGGTGGGACCCATGGTGAGGTATGTGTTTTATCCTCGCCTGGTTCCCCTCCCGGACTTGGGTGCGGCACCAGTAGGCCCATCTTGATGTCCGTATTATATCCACCCATCCGTTGTGGCCCACCTTGATATGCATGAGGTCCATATGATTAGGCCCATTTGTTGTATTTGTAACCTGTGGTTGAGGCCCACTTTGATATATAAGTCCAAGGGTTATGACCCATTGCAATGTACATAAGGCCCATTGATGTGGCTCACTTGATTTATATAAAGCCCATATAACGCGGCCCATTTGATGTACCCAAGGCCCATGGGTCGAGGCCCAACGGGGTGTCCTTAGGGTCCATTGTAATGTGTGATTTCCCCATGGCTTGTGTGGTGATATTAGGCAGGTCATGCCTTGGGAGAAATGTTGGTTTGACGTCCACATTGAAGAATAATGTTGGTTAAATGTCCGCATTATGATTCTTCCTAGGGCCTATCGTTAGGCCCATACTTGTAGGCCGTCTAGGCCCATCTCCTTATGAACATCATCCATCATCATATAACATGATCATACGCATCATATGTATGCTTGATATGAGAAGTGACTGATCATAGCATATGCCTTATGGCAGATTGTTTAGGGGCTCTCGGATAGGCGGTGTTGCCCCACATGAGCGCACGGTACGCGCAGGATTGCTGCATGACTGGATAGTGTGATTCATGCATTTCGCATTGTGTGACATGGTTACCGTACGCCCTAGCGACATCAGGGCCGTACCCTTTACAAGCATGTCGTGGTTGGCAGGATTGGATACCGAAAATCTTGTTCTACATGGGGTGCTATAGATATCCCTGGGTGAAAGTCCCTAAACCCTTATGGTACCAAGAGGTTGCTCCAACGTCTAGACCGAGTGGGTGTAGGAGCGCCGATTGCCGATTACCAGACGGCTGCGCTTTCCACTGTGTTGTGGTCGGTTGGAAGGGGGTGCGGCCTTACCCGCCTGAGAGGAGGGGGCAAATGCTAGGTTGAGTCTGACCAGCTCGAGGAATGGGTCCGCTATCTACGAGCCGAGCCCGATATTGGCAGGCGAGTAGTGAGGTCTCTTCCACTTACCTTATTGCGCGCGATGGGGCGGCAATCTGGTTTAGAGTGTACTAGACCCCGGTGATATTCCAGACTTGAGTTGTATTGATATGTGGATATAGATGAGGATTTGTATGCTTGAGTTGCATCTTGCATCGCATGGCCTTAGTATGGCCAACATTATTCATGTCTTGCATCACATAGCCTCGGCACGGCTAACGGTATTCATGGATTCACCAGCATGTTCCGCATTACTCTGATACTGCATATCTGCATTACTACCTTGCGCACACACTTTCACCACCCTCTAAGCTTTTTATAAGCTTATGCACGACCGTTGCATGCAGGTGACGCGAGGACGCAGCAGCGCTGAGGCCGGAGCGCAGAGCAGATCTTTTGGAGCTTTTTGTCCATTCTCATTGTATTTCCCTTTATGCTCATTGTACTTGTAAAGTTTTTGATCATAGTAGAAATGTGATGGAGTTTTTGGTTGTTGTTTGTGGGTTATGCCTTTGGTTATGCTTATTACAAATTAAACGGATGCTAAAAAAATCCTCCTTGTAGCATCCCAGGATCGGAACCTGGCGTATGGGCTCTGGGAGCCGAGAATGGGGTTCTACGGAGGCTGTTGGCACCGGATTCGGCAATCGGGAATTTTGTGAGCCCGGTTTCTGAGTTTGGGGCGTGACACCTTCCGTAGTGACTAGTGAGCATTAATGGAGGTGACAAGCTTACCATTTTATTGTTGGAATTGGGTAACGAGCCCTTTCCATATTTGATATTTGGGTGACAACTCTTACCTTGTTGAATTATATACTATTGGGCATCATGTCGTACCTTTGAAATTATTGATTTACAATTGATATTAAGTGACGAACCCTGATTTAGATTATGGACACTAGCAACGAGCTATGTGATCCTGTTTACTTAACTCTTGATAATTGTGGTACTCTAGTATTCCCAATCTGCTTTTGAACTTGGATTAATAAACGACCGACTAAAGGTTGCATGCATGACATATGGGCATAATTGGGTGCTTAACTAACTGTTAAATGTCAGTGTATAGTTCGAACAACCATTATTCTTGTATGAGCATTATCGGGTGCTTGATTGACTATTAAAAGCTAGTGTACTGTTCGAATGACCATTATTTTATGCACGAGTCATGTATTTGCACAACATAAAATGCATGCGTCAACTAGTTTAGGAAATTGTTCGCTTCATTATTCCATCATTAATTGTGCTTGATTGTATCGATGACATGTGTAACTTAGAAAAATGGTACCAATGAATGATCACTCACTTTCACCTAGGATGGTGTTTTAAAATGCCAACTAGGTGATGTTGATGCAGGTAGCCTTGATACCAATGCCTTAGATGAGGCATACTTAGATCCTGTGGAGGAGATACTTTACTTCCAGATCTCCAATGGGCAGGAGTAGACGGCATGCTCCGTCGTGGTTTCATTATTAGAGTTTTTGTGCAAAGATATTAGACTTCTTTTTTTTTTTTTTTTGTATATTTTTGGATATGTATATTTGAGTCCCCAGCTGAGTGAACTTCATTGTTTGGAATGACTGTATGTATGTTATAATTATTATGATTTTGCTTCACTTCTAGACTTATATATACTATTTAAGTAATCTCTTTTATGATTAATTTGATGCCATTATGACTATAATAAGAAATCACGCTTCCGAAAGATGAAACTGATACTTGAAATGTCAAGAATCGAGTATGTACTCAATCCTTGAAATTCAGGGTGTTATATCTTTATTTGTGTTATCGCCTAAATTTTTTGGGTATTTTGCTTTGTACATCTTATTGGTTGTATTCAGGATAAACTCTCCTGAAATTGTAAAATGTGTCTTTCTTGTGTACTTCTATATACAAATGCCTATAAATGTTATTGTTCAACCATAAAATTTTGATATATCTCGTGATGCTGTCTTATTTGAGAATCATTCATGCATTAGACGTTATAAAAAATACTATTAATATTCAACTATTCCTATCGTGAATGATATTACTTCTAATGAGGTGTGTAACCATTCTCCTTTTCCCCTGTCATCTACCTTGTTAACTATAAAATAAAAAACATCTATTAATCTTTCATTGTTGTTCGAAAAGTGAAATACTATTATTTATCTAGTATGATATTGCTTTCCTTCTTCTCCTTAGAGTATTAGTAACTGTTGAGGGTCAAATATTCCATATTAGACCCCCTTTATTACTTGGTTTTATGAACATGATAATGCTTAATGTTCTATTTTAATTATGTTTGTGTTGCAAGGTGAATTCAAGAGCTTGGATTGAAAATGATGTTAAAAGCATGGACTTAATGCTCAAGAATCACCAAAGCCGAGAATGGATCTTTCAAGATCAAGAATGAAGAATGCACAACTGAAGATCCAAGAAAATCAAGTCAAGAATGAAGAAAATGGAGTTTTGAAGTGAAATTGCGTAATCCTCGACTAGTCCTGACCTATGTTCGACCAGTCCTGGACACCACTCGAGCAGTCGAAGCTCGACCGGTCGAGGTGCCTCAAGTAAAACAACTAAATTTCCATCCTACTCGACCAGTCGAGGGTGTCCCACGATCGGTCGAGGACGTCCCATGACCAGTCGAGCGTTACGCAATCTTTACACGGACTGCGTAAATTTGAGATGGTTTTCGAAAATTTCTACTCAATGTGAAAGTTTAAGACCTAAAACTATAAATAGGGGTTCCTAAGGCACTCCTAGGCATCATCTAGGGTTCGAGGGGTGGAGCAAAAGTGTGGAGAAGTCATCGCCAAGAGTTTTTCTTCATTTTCTTATTTGTTTTTATGCTTTTATTAAGAGATTCTAGTTCAATCATGTCTATGGTTGGTTAAACCTCTTAACTAGGGCTAAGAGGTGAAGCTTGTAGCGTGATGGGATGTTTCTATTGCTTTGATTCATGTTTATATTGAACTCTCTGTGATTCTAGTTTGATTATAAGGAATACTTTCAGTTTTTAATGGTTTGTTGTGACTCAAATTACAATAGATCATAATTCTCTCAGATTGGTTGTGGGGTTGGTAAATCTTGTTGTTTGCCTTGTCCCCTAGGCATGGTTTTGTGATGGAATCACTTCCAGTTCTCACACCTCTCATCTATTGAGAACTAGGTCAAAGGAAGTTCAGATTTGATTTTACTGAGATATCTTCCAATTGGATAGGATGGGACTCCGATTTCAATCATGTGACTTGAATCAAGCATCGATCTCCCTGATCTCTACAAGTGGATCCTTGGAAACCCTAGTTTCCCACCTTTGAATTTCTTAAGTTTTTCTTTAAATCTCTCACAATTACTCTCAATTAATTCAGATTTATATTCACATCTTTTTCTAGTTTTAGTTCTAGTTACTTTCAAAATACACACAAGATTAGTCCCTGTGGATTCGACCTTGGTCTCACCGAGATTATTACTACATTGCGACCCTATACTTGGGGTTGTGAACAGTAACTATGTTTTTTTTTTTTTTTTTTAATTCCTTTTGAAAGTGCCTTTGTTTGTCAATTAATGTGAAGGTTGAGTCAGTTAGTACAGTGAGCCCCATATGAAAGAACTACAAGATGCATACTCAACACAGTGGATGGATCAAGAGCTTCAAAGGTAAATTAAACCTCACATCCTATGACCAAAACACCTCGGGTAAATAATACTCATTAAAAAACACTCTAATCTATTCAAAAACTAACAAGGAAAACATGTTTTATAGACTAGGTGATGGAAAACTAAGTTGGAAATTTATATAAAAAATCATATCAGTTTTCTACCTCCTTCGAGTCATGGAACACTGCTCGATGACATCGAAAAAATGTCTTCGGATGTCCAGCGAGTTCAAGCAGAAAATCATCTAAAAAATTTGATGAAATCGAGACAACGTTCGATGACATCGAAAAAGGACCTTCAGATGTCCAACGAGCTCAGAAGGAAAATCACTTCAAAGATCGATGAATTGAACTCCGATTTGATGTTATCGAAATTACATCGAATCACGTTTGAGACATCGAACAAAGACATGAAAATATCCAGAAAGCTCTAAAGAAAAATCACTTAAAAAGATCGAGGAATCGAACTCGATTCGATGACATAGAAATTCGAATTTCGATGACATCGAGTTCAGTCAAGAAACTGTCCAGCAAGTTTTAACGATTTTTCATCAAAAAATCCCGAGTCATCGAACTACCACTTGATGACATCAAAGGCGGCCTTCAATGACATCAAACCTGATTCGATGACATCAAATACAGAAAGATTTTCCCCCTTTTATTTCCGTTGGGATTTTTGTCTATATATCTAGAAGTTTACTTTATGGTTTTGCATTGAGAAAAAGAGAGAGTTCCAAGAGGGTAACTTCTTACCTACCACCATTAATCTTTTTTCTCATAGAAGTTCATCCCCCAACCCCTTCTTAACCATTGAATACTCAATAGATTAGATTGGATTATGAACTTCACCACTTAAGGATCTTCTAGCAACTTACTTAATGGAAAATCATTATGCTGGAATCTCTTGAATGCACAACCCTGGAATCACTCTGTCTCTTAATGATACACATTCATTAGAGTACATTCCACCAAATACCTTGACCCAAACCCAGTTACTATTAGAGCATCTACAAGTGTTGCGGTTCAAGGGAGTTGAAGATCCTTCGCCATCAAGGGAGATCTTCTTCATCATGTGCTGAACAGGGCTCACCTACTTACAAGTAAGTCTTTAAGAGTCCATAAAATCCGAGGATCCTTCCTTGTGTAGGATTGGTCTTCAGGTTGTGTTTCACAATCTTACCAAGACCTTTTACAGGCCTCCTATGGGAGAATACGTATAGAGTCCTTGTGTAGGATCTATTGTGCCTTTTGTAGGCATATTTGATTGCCTTGTGTAGGCATGTTTGGTTGCCTTGCATAGGCATGTTTGGTTGCCTTGTGTAGGCATGTGTTGAGGGTCAAATATTGTATATTAGACCCCATTTATCACCGGATTTATGAACATGCCACCGTTTAAAAAGCCTAATTTAATCGTGTTTGTGATGCAAGGTACATTTGCAAGTGTGGGCTACAAAATGGTGCTAAAAGTGTATATTTGATGCTCTGAAATCACCACACCAAGGTACGGACCCCAGGGGACCAAGAGTGATGAATTTACATGCCCGGGATCAGAGAAAATCAACCCGTCCACGTTAAAGAGGCCACACAGTCATCCAGATTGCAAGATCACGAGGTTTCCACCATCCGTTCAGCCTGAAACTTCATACATGGACTGAGGAGCATAAATTAACCGTACACGTCAATTTTCACCCATTGGAGACCTCTAGAAGTGGTCCAACGGACAGATCAGCCCATTAATCTCTAATTTGGGGCCCACCTGATATTTGGAACTGCTTCAACTTTGGTATTGACGGCATAAATGATATGGCAGAATGAATGGACGGAGCAGATTTCTCATAAACATCTCTGTGGGACCCACGTGTACAGCATGCGTGTACATAATATTTTTTCTCCAGCTGTGCGCTGAAACGAAGACGCAGTCAAAACCGACTGTTGACCGCACAAATCTCTTAAAACGGAAATTTCGTTTCTGCTGTTACGTAGCGACGGATGCGGTTCATTTTCGGAAGATGGTGGGCCACCATCATGGCCCGCATGACCAATCTGATCCGTCCATCATGCGAAGGGGTTGGATTCGACCATACCCTAGGACTCCTCAAGGGTTTCTAAAGCATCACGTGCATAGTATTTTGACTTCAATCAGATGGGCTGCGGAGGGAAGACTTACAGCCAGGATAGATGGGCCGCTTCAACGGCAATTTAAACCGTCCATATCCGATCGGTTTTGCGAGAAAAAAGCAATGGACGGTATGGATTTTCAAACCGATTATGGCCTGTACTTCTAAGATAAAAAGGAAACTTCCGTTTCCTGCTGTGCGAAGACGCGGAACAGGGAGAGCGGAGATTGAGTCGGTGGGCCAGTATCTTGGTTCAAAAGTTCAATCCGAACCAACCATTGGAATCAGGGAAGGCTTCTACCCAAGATCTAGTGGTTTTCTCTCTGAAGAATGCTAGGAAGAGGCTGTAAAAAGTCTGAACGGTAGAACAGTTGCCACAAGATCAAATAGGTGGGCCACATCAACAGAAATCCAAAACCGTACATATGTAACCGGTTTTGCGAGACCAATCTAATGGTCGGAATGGATTTTCTATCCAACGTCGATCTTGGGTTCCACCAGCAGCACAGTGGACCCCCGTCCGTTTTAATTTGTTATTGCGTCCGAAAGAAACGGACGTTCTGGGCCGTTTATTGACCATGGTCAGGATCGGACTGATGATCCTGACCGTTCAGAGCTTTGAGGAGGTGGTCCTGACCACACCCTAGGAGTCAGATTAGGAAATTGTACCAACACTTGCATCGAGCCCGATCTGGACGCAAGGGATTTTGCTGTTTAGCGCGTAACAGAGACCAGACTTCCGATTTTTTTTCTTGCTGTGTAATTTGAGTTGTTTCTCCACCGACTCCAGTCATCGTCTCACGATGCCTATAAAGGCAGCAAGCAGAGAGAGATGGAGATAGACAGACGGAGGGAGAGAGACAGCGAGAGACAGGGAAGAAGAACTTTCTTTTATGTTTTTGTTATTTGTCTTTCTTTACTGTTGAGAGATCCAATCAAACATGGTTGGCTAAACCCTTAGCTAGGGCTAAGGGGTGAAGCTTGTAGCAGGATGGGAGTTGTTTTTATGCTTTTGGTTTAACTTGGATTATGAATTTTACTTTATTCTAGTTGTTCATATGAAATGTCTTTAGTTCTTAATGGTCCATTGTGACTTAAATTACACTGGATCTACGACAGCTTCTGATATTTTCCATGCGTATATGGAGGTTATGATCGTAGGAACCCTGTTGTTCACCATTGTCTCAAGGGCATGGTTGGATGACAGAATCCTTCCCTATGTTCATGCTCTCGTAGACTGGATGTGGATTGGTCAAGTTCTATTGATTACCTTGTCTCCTGGGCATGGTCTTGTGATGGAATCAGGTCTAATTCTCATGCTTCTTATCTCTTGAAAACTGGATCAAAGGAAGTTCATAGTTGAAATTTCATCTGGCTAAAAGCGTAGATCTCCCTGATCTCTACAAGTGGATCCCCTGAATCCCTAGTTCCCTTCTCTGAATTCTTAAGTTTTAAATAATTATTTCACCATTATTCCTCAAAGTTCACCTGTTTAGATTTCATCTTTTAGCCTAGTTCTAAATCTGGTTAGTTTCAGATAACGTACAAGTTTCAGTCCCTGTGGATTCGACCTCGGTCTTACCGAGATTTTTACTACATCACAACCCTATACTTGGGGAGTGAACAAGTTTTTGGCGCCGTTGCCGGGGATTGACGGCTACGTTTTTTTGAAATTAACTGGTTTTAGGATTTAGATTAAGATTAGGATTTTTTTTATTCTTAGGTTTTATTTTTAGAATTTCCTAATTCAGGTTTCCTTTAATTTTTAGAAATTTTATATTTAAGTAACTTTCTATTTTAGATGATTTTCCCTTTTTAGAAACTAACCCAACTTTCCTATTTTGTAGGATTCTGAGATAGGTTTCTAAATTGGTAATTTCTCTTCTCCTTGCTATTTCTAGACTATGATTCCTTTTTAGCAAGTTTCTAATTCTAACTCTTTTAGAATTTAATTTTGTTTCCTATTTTATTTTTAGAAACTTTCCGTTTAAAGACTTTCTGTTTAGAAACTAACTTTCCTGTTTTGTAGGTTTTTCAGAAATTTCTAATTCGGTAAGATCTTTCTAAATTCTACTTTCTATTTTTAGAATTTCCAGTTTAAGAACTTTCCTCTTTTGTTTTTAGAAATTTTATACCTTCTTTGGAATTTCTCTTTTTCTAAATTAGAAATTAGTTTACTGCTATTCCTCTTCTTAGGATTTTCTAATTTTAGGTTTCCATTTATTTTAGAAATTCTTTCCTTTTTAGAAACTCACATTACTTTCTATTTTAGGATTAAGATTTCTAATTTAGAACTTTCTAACTCTAGGTTAGAACCTTCCTCTTTTGTTTTTTAGAAACTAGGTTAGTTACTTTCCTTTTTAGAGACTCTTTCTAATTTTAGAAACTAACTCATTCTTCCTTTATTTTTTTAAAAACTTTCTAACTTCTATTTTTAGGAACTAATCTCTTTTTGGTTTCTTTTTGCAGGTTCTTAATTTAGGGACTCCAATTTTGGTAACTTCCTTCCAACCCTCTCTTTCTTTTTAGATTTTTATTTCCCTTCTTAGGATTAGGTTTAGAATTTGATTGAGGGCTGTGAGTATTTCATGCCCAAGTGGGCTCGTGACAACACTCGACGTCTCTTGACTGAAGGAGGATTAGTTGAGGGGTTAACTGTCCATCGCAGGACTAGACACCGCTCGAATTCCCCTGAGTTAATTGAGGATATGGCTGGAAATCAACCTCGTCTACCCCAACCTAGGGTAGAAGATGTTCAGGATGAGAATGAGGTGCATCAAGCACCCCCGCCTCGTACCTTACGAGATTACTTACAACCGGCGGGGGTGAGTACGCCCTCATGCATGATTTTTCAGGAGAATGCAGGACATATGGATATCAAGCCAGGGGTGATCCAACTCCTTCCTAAATTTCATGGGCTTGAGTCAGAGAATCCATATCTACATCTGAAAGAATTCGATGAGATCATGACTACCCTATACTTTCCTAACGTGTCTGATGACACAGTTAGGTTAAAACTCTTTCCCTTTTCTTTAAAAGAGAAAGCCAAGACGTGGTTACATTCATTACGTCCTCAATCTATTGGCAGATGGAATGACATGACAAGGGAGTTCATTAAAAAGTTTTTTCCATATCATAAGACGAACACCCTTAGGAAGTCGATCATGAACTTCGCCCAAAGGGAAGATGAAACATTCTTCCTATGTTGGGAGCGGTTCAAAGATCTTGTCAGCTCATGCCCACAACATGGTTTTGAAACGTGGCGCATCACAAATTTTTTCTATGATGGACTGACATCTCCCATGCGCCAATTAGTTGAGACAATGTGTAATGGGGAGTTTATGAATAAAGGTGTCGATGAGGTGTGGGACTACTTTGATAAACTTGCTGAGAACACACAAACATGGGACATCTCCCCTAGACCGAGTACCACGTCTAGGCCGACTCATTCCAAAGAAAAAGGTGGAATGTACCTCCTGAAAGAGGATGATGATATTAATGCCAAGGTAGCCAATCTCACTCGAAAACTCGAGGCCATGGAATTAAAGAAGGATAAGGCCAAGGAAATTGTTTGTAGTATTTGTGGTTGCAACATTCACACTACTGAGAATTGCCCAACTATATCTGCCTTTCAAGAGGTATTGAATGAGCAATCCAATGCTGTAAGCAATTACCAAAGACCTTTTAGTGGGCCCACCTCTAACACATACAATCCTGGCTGGAGGAACCATCCAAACTTCAGTTGGAGGAATGGACAAACCGCTACACCTCAAGGTTTCCTAAATCAAAATCCAACTCAAGAGAAACCTCAAGAGGATCCGGTTCTGAAACATTTTCAAAAGCAAGAGCTTTTCAATCAGGGTATGCTACAGGCCTTTCAAGACCTTACAAAAGCAATACAAGGACTTAAGGCTGAAAATGCGATTGGGAACAAGGGGAGCTTCCCAGCTCAACCTCTTCCCAATCCTAAATCGCAATATGAAATTAGCGACCCAAGCTCTTCAAATCAGATGGAGCAAGCTAAATCCATCACCACTCTTAGGAGTGAAAAAATCATTGACAAAACCACAACCATTCCGGCTAGGGCTGAAAAGTCTAAGGACCCGGAAGTGGATAAAGAAGATGGATCTAGCCATGCCCCACTAGAGTTAGAACCGGAACCTCAAGGGAAGCCGGTTGCTCCATTTCTCCAACGGTTGGTTGCACCAAAACCTCTTCCTAACTCTCAGGATATTCTAGAGGTGTTGAAACAAGTGAAGGTCAACATACCTCTACTTGATGCCGTGAAACAAATACCTTCCTATGCCAAATTCTTGAAAGACTTATGTACGACCAAAAGACGGCAGAATATTCAAAAGAAAGTTTTCCTGACTGAGAAAGTGAGTGCCATCCTAAAACAAGATGTGCCGCAAAAATTCAAAGACCTCGGTAGCCCAACCATATCATGTGTAATTGGGGACTATCGAATTGATCACGCACTTCTTGACTTAGGAGCGAGCGTTAATCTTATTCCCTACTCGGTATACAAACAGTTGGGTTTAGGTGAATTAAAACCCACCTTAACTACACTACAACTTGCTGATCGCTCTGTTCGTGTACCAAGAGGAATAATTGAGGATGTGTTGGTCCAGGTTGATCGATTTTACTACCCAGTAGATTTCATCATCCTAGATACCGAACCCATCAACAATACAAGCACTCAGATTCCCGTCATTCTTGGTCGCCCATTCCTTGCCACTTCAAACGCAATTATCAATTGCAGGAATGGTGTCATGAGTATGTCTTTCGGGAATATGACATTAGAAATGAATATCTTTTTCAACACTGGCAGACGGGTAGAGGAAGATGACGATATCCACGATATTAACATGATCGATACTTTCGTGGAAGATAGGACACCCCTTACCTTATCCTCTGATCCTCTAGAGGCGTGCCTGGCCCACTCCCATGAGTTTGATGATGACATAATTAGGGAGACGTGTGCCATGCTTGATGCAGTACCGGTACTTGAAGTTAACCGGTGGAGGCCTCAATTTGAAAAGTTACCCCACACTGATGAAGTGCCTCTACCGTCTAACCTCAAGCCACCGAAGCCTGACCTAAAACCTTTGCCCTCTGATTTAAAATATGCATACTTAGGTCAAGATGAGACATACCCGGTGGTGATTTCTGCCCACCTTGAGAAAGAACAAGAGAGTAAGCTTATATCTACTCTCCTGGAGCATAAGGGAGCCCTGGGATGGACAATCGCGGACCTCAAGGGAATCGACCCCTCGATTTGTACTCACCGCATATATCTTGAGGATAATGCGAAGACAGCTCGGCAACCACAACGTAGACTAAATCCAAACATGAAGGAAGTGGTTAAGGCCGAGTTTCTTAAACTATTGGATGTGGGTATCATATACCCTATATCCGATAGTCAATGGGTGAGTCCAACTCAGGTGGTTCCTAAGAAGTCCGGGATCACCATCGTAGCCAATGCCAATAATGAACTCGTGCCGACTAGAGTCACTACTGGTTGGAGGATGTGCATTGACTACAGGAAATTAAATACCGTCACGAGGAAAGACCACTTTCCTTTGCCCTTCATTGATCAGATCTTGGAAAGGTTAGCTGGTCATTCCTATTACTGTTTCCTTGACGGGTATTCGGGCTATAATCAGATAGAGATCGCCCCTGAAGACCAAGAAAAGACTACGTTTACATGTCCTTACGGCACCTTTGCTTACCGAAGGATGCCGTTTGGACTATGTAATGCTCCTGCCACCTTCCAGCGATGTATGATGAGCATATTTTCTGACATGGTGGGGCAATATTTAGAGGTCTTCATGGACGATTTCTCTGTCTTTGGTCCATCTTTCAGCGTGTGCTTGGAAAGTCTTAAATGTGTGCTGAAAAGATGTGAAGAAAAGAACTTGGTACTTAATTGGGAGAAGTGCCATTTCATGGTTCAGAAGGGAATTGTCCTTGGACACATTATTTCATCCAAAGGAATCGAGGTGGATAAGGCAAAGATCGATCTTATCTCTAACATACCTCCACCCAAGAACATAAGGGACGTGCGATCCTTCTTAGGACACGCCGGGTTCTACAGAAGATTCATAAAGGACTTTAGTCTCATCTCTCGTCCTCTATGTAATCTACTTCAAAAGGATGCACCATACGAGTGGACTGAACCATGTCAAGAAGCTTTCACTAAGCTTAAGGGCATACTGACTAGTGCACCTATCATACAGCCACCTGACTGGAGCATTCCTTTTGAACTTATGTGCGACGCGTCTGATTATGCTCTTGGGGCAGTTTTAGGCCAGAGAAAAGATAAGAAACCCTACGTTATTCATTACGCAAGTAAGACTCTAAATCCTGCCCAAGTAAATTACTTGACTACGGAAAAGGAACTCTTAGCCGTAGTGTTCACCTTGGACAAATTTAGGTCTTACTTGATTGGATCCAAGATCATTATTTACACTGATCACGCAGCGCTTAAGTATCTTCTGTCTAAGAATGATGCTAAGCCCCGCCTGATAAGATGGATCCTCCTACTCCAGGAATTTGACCTAGAAATAAAAGATAAAAAGGGAGTAGAGAACGTAGTGGCTGACCATCTTTCTCGCCTTAATCCCTCTGATTCCTTTGAAACGACACAGATTAATGACATGTTCCCTGATGAACAATTGTTCAAAGTCTCTCATTCACCTTGGTTCGCTGATATCGCCAATTATCTTGCCACAGGTTCCATACCGACACATTGGACTGCGCAAGATAAGAAGAAATTTTTCACCGAGGTGCGCAAATTCTTCTGGGATGATCCATATTTGTTTAAATATTGCCCAGACCAAATCTTGAGGAGATGTGTGACAGACAGTGAGCATCAGAGTGTCATCTCTTTCTGTCATTCACAGGCCTGTGGTGGTCACTTTTCTGCAAAAAAGACCACGGCCAAAATTCTGCAGTGTGGCTTCTATTGGCCCACTATGTTCAGGGACACTCATGAGTTTTGTAAAGCTTGTGAGCGTTGTCAAAAATTGGGAGCATTGTCCCGTCGAAATATGATGCCCTTGAATCCTATTCTTATCATAGAGGCATTTGATTGCTGGGGCATCGATTTCATGGGGCCATTCCCCCAATCTTTTGGGAATTTATATATTTTGCTTGCCGTAGACTATGTCACTAAATGGGTCGAAGCGATTCCGTGTCGAACCAATGACCACCGCACGGTGATTAAATTCCTAAAAGAAAACATCCTTTCTCGATTCGGAACGCCTCGAGCCATTATTAGTGATGGGGGCTCACACTTTTGTAATAGACCATTTGAGAGTTTAATGAAGAAATACGGTATCTCTCATAAGGTGAGCACCCCATACCACCCACAGACGAGTGGGCAAGTTGAGATTTCCAATAGGGAGATCAAACACATTTTGGAGAAAACGGTTAACCCTGACCGTAAGGATTGGTCAATTCGATTGACCGATGCCTTATGGGCATACCGTACTGCCTTTAAAACCCCTATTGGAATGTCTCCCTTTAGACTCGTCTATGGGAAGGCTTGCCACTTGCCTGTGGAGTTGTAACATAGAGCTTACTGGGCGATCAAAAATCTAAATTTCAATCTGAACAACGCTGGCTCGCTACGCAAACTTCAATTAAATGAACTTGAAGAAATCCGGAACGACGCGTACGAGAACTCGAGAATTTACAAGGACAGGATGAAGGCGTTTCATGACCAACACATTCTACGAAAATCATTCATGCCAGGTCAGAAAGTCCTTTTGTATAATTCTCGATTACTTCTCTTTCCGGGTAAGCTTCGATCTCGTTGGACCGGTCCCTACATTGTCGTTACTGCATATCCTCATGGGGCCGTCGAGATAAGAGACCCCGACAATGGCAAGGAGTTTAAAGTAAATGGACATCGCTTAAAGCCATTTGTCGAGAAATTTGATTCAGAGGACATGTCCATGCCTCTGACTGATCCTGTTTACCAGGAATGATCTCCTAGTCTGATGGAGGTATAGGTAGGTTTCCCGTTTTCATAGGATTAGGGTAGTTTCTTTAGTCTGGCTGAAGACGTTAAACTTAGCGCTCCTGGGAGGCAACCCAGCTTTTGATTTCATGATTAGTTAATTCAATGTTTGTGGGTAACATTGCTGCAAACCCTCACGAGACTACAACTCGTCCACTAGGGGCAACCTAGGGGTTTAAAGGCTTATTGCATACGCTAAATGCAATCGAGAGCACCTGCGAAAGTGGTATAGGTAAGATTTTATTTTTGTTATGCTTTCTCTCTTGGGCTGACTTGTTTTCATGTTGATACCTTTATGGAAAAGCCCCTTGATTCTTTCGTCCAGGTACTATCTCCCCATCACTTCTCATTTACTTTCGTTGTCCCATGTGCATTGCATGCTTACATCTTTTACATTGAGGACAATGTAGATTTTAGGTTGGGGGTGGGACATTAGGTTTCCTAATCAGTGTTTTCTTGGTCTTGAGCAAAAATTGTGAAAATTTTTAAATTTTTCTGGAATTTCTGTGAATTCGAAGTGATTTTGACAGCCATCTAGGGCACTTAGAATTTCAAGATTTGTGGAGTTGGCAACGTATGACTCTTGGATCCAGTATTTGTTAGATTTCACAATAAGTTCAAACTGTTAATCTAGGATTAGAAGTTTTAAACATTGATTGAGTCATGATTCCACAAGACACATCCTGCTTGCACATTAAGGTTCAATTCAATATTGAAGGATTGATTGGTGATCAGTAAGCATGAAAGGAACCAACCTGGGGGAATTTGTCCATCATGTTCAATAAGAAGAATGAAAGAAAATGAGAAAACCCAGCTACAAGATAGCTGCCTGCGGAAAGGGTTGGGCGAATGGAATTCACCATGGGTTTGCTCCCCATAGGTGTAGAGTCGATTCCCCATGGTTGTCTTTGAAAAAAAAAAAAAAAAAAAATGCTAGAAAATACAAGATTTCTGGGCGATTGATCTTCACCATAGGTTTGCTCCCTATAGGTGAGGATTTGATTCTTTTCATTGGCACTAATTTTGATACAGAAATCGAGGGATGGAATATTGATCTATGAGGCAGGTTTTGGTTTAGGTTTGGATTGTTATGGGTTTTCTTATTTATTACCAATGATATCATGCAAGAAAGAAGTAGATCCTAATGTTGATAAGCTGAGATCACACTATACACTCATGGAACTCAATGTGTAGAATTATTCTAGTTAATGGATTAATACTTGAACTTGATTATGAAGTCTACGATGTGCTTACCTCCAGGAGAAATTTATGCCCAACATTCATGAATCGTAGATTTCTCATATCTGAATCGTTCTTCAAAAATATCATTTGGTTTCATGGAAATTACCCTGTAAATTCTCAACTTATTTTTTCGCATGTTTTGCTCGGGACTAGCAAAATGCTGGTTGGGGGTTGTGTTGAGGGTCAAATATTGTATATTAGACCCCATTTATCACCGGATTTATGAACATGCCACCGTTTAAAAAGCCTAATTTAATCGTGTTTGTGATGCAAGGTACATTTGCAAGTGTGGGCTACAAAATGGTGCTAAAAGTGTATATTTGATGCTCTGAAATCACCACACCAAGGTACGGACCCCAGGGGACCAAGAGTGATGAATTTACATGCCCGGATCAGAGAAAATCAACCCGTCCACGTTAAAGAGGCCACACAGTCATCCAGATTGCAAGATCACGAGGTTTCCACCATCCGTTCAGCCTGAAACTTCATACATGGACTGAGGAGCATAAATTAACCGTACACGTCAATTTTCACCCATTGGAGACCTCTAGAAGTGGTCCAACGGACAGATCAGCCCATTAATCTCTAATTTGGGGCCCACCTGATATTTGGAACTGCTTCAACTTTGGTATTGACGGCATAAATGATATGGCAGAATGAATGGACGGAGCAGATTTCTCATAAACATCTCTGTGGGACCCACGTGTACAGCATGCGTGTACATAATATTTTTTCTCCAGCTGTGCGCTGAAACGAAGACGCAGTCAAAACCGACTGTTGACCGCACAAATCTCTTAAAACGGAAATTTCCGTTTCTGCTGTTACGTAGCGACGGATGCGGTTCGTTTTCGGAAGATGGTGGGCCACCATCATGGCCCGCATGACCAATCTGATCCGTCCATCATGCGAAGGGGTTGGATTCGACCATACCCTAGGACTCCTCAAGGGTTTCTAAAGCATCACGTGCATAGTATTTTGACTTCAATCAGATGGGCTGCGGAGGGAAGACTTACAGCCAGGATAGATGGGCCGCTTCAACGGCAATTTAAACCGTCCATATCCGATCGGTTTTGCGAGAAAAAAGCAATGGACGGTATGGATTTTCAAACCGATTATGGCCTGTACTTCTAAGATAAAAAGGAAACTTCGTTTCCTGCTGTGCGAAGACGCGGAACAGGGAGAGCGGAGATTGAGTCGGTGGGCCAGTATCTTGGTTCAAAAGTTCAATCCGAACCAACCATTGGAATCAGGGAAGGCTTCTACCCAAGATCTAGTGGTTTTCTCTCTGAAGAATGCTAGGAAGAGCTGTAAAAAGTCTGAACGGTAGAGACAGTTGCCACAAGATCAAATAGGTGGGCCACATCAACAGAAATCCAAAACCGTAATATGTAACCGGTTTTGCGAGACCAATCTAATGGTCGGAATGGATTTTCTATCCAACGTCGATCTTGGGTTCCACCAGCAGCACAGTGGACCCCCGTCCGTTTTAATTTGTTATTGCGTCCGAAAGAAACGGACGTTCTGGGCCGTTTATTGACCATGGTCAGGATCGGACTGATGATCCTGACCGTTCAGAGCTTTGAGGAGGTGGTCCTGACCACACCCTAGGAGTCAGATTAGGAAATTGTACCAACACTTGCATCGAGCCCGATCTGGACGCAAGGGATTTTGCTGTTTAGCGCGTAACAGAGACCAGACTTCCGATTTTTTTTCTTGCTGTGTAATTTGAGTTGTTTCTCCACCGACTCCAGTCATCGTCTCACGATGCCTATAAAGGCAGCAAGCAGAGAGAGATGGAGATAGACAGACGGAGGGAGAGAGACAGCGAGAGACAGGGAAGAAGAACTTTCTTTTATGTTTTTGTTATTTGTCTTTCTTTACTGTTGAGAGATCCAATCAAACATGGTTGGCTAAACCCTTAGCTAGGGCTAAGGGGTGAAGCTTGTAGCAGGATGGGAGTTGTTTTTATGCTTTTGGTTTAACTTGGATTATGAATTTTACTTTATTCTAGTTGTTCATATGAAATGTCTTTAGTTCTTAATGGTCCATTGTGACTTAAATTACACTGGATCTACGACAGCTTCTGATATTTTCCATGCGTATATGGAGGTTATGATCGTAGGAACCCTGTTGTTCACCATTGTCTCAAGGGCATGGTTGGATGACAGAATCCTTCCCTATGTTCATGCTCTCGTAGACTGGATGTGGATTGGTCAAGTTCTATTGATTACCTTGTCTCCTGGGCATGGTCTTGTGATGGAATCAGGTCTAATTCTCATGCTTCTTATCTCTTGAAAACTGGATCAAAGGAAGTTCATAGTTGAAATTTCATCTGGCTAAAAGCGTAGATCTCCCTGATCTCTACAAGTGGATCCCCTGAATCCCTAGTTCCCTTCTCTGAATTCTTAAGTTTTAAATAATTATTTCACCATTATTCCTCAAAGTTCACCTGTTTAGATTTCATCTTTTAGCCTAGTTCTAAATCTGGTTAGTTTCAGATAACGTACAAGTTTCAGTCCCTGTGGATTCGACCTCGGTCTTACCGAGATTTTTACTACATCACAACCCTATACTTGGGGAGTGAACAAGTTTTTGGCGCCGTTGCCGGGGATTGACGGCTACGTTTTTTTGAAATTAACTGGTTTTAGGATTTAGATTAAGATTAGGATTTTTTTTATTCTTAGGTTTTATTTTTAGAATTTCCTAATTCAGGTTTCCTTTAATTTTTAGAAATTTTATATTTAAGTAACTTTCTATTTTAGATGATTTTCCCTTTTTAGAAACTAACCCAACTTTCCTATTTTGTAGGATTCTGAGATAGGTTTCTAAATTGGTAATTTCTCTTCTCCTTGCTATTTCTAGACTATGATTCCTTTTTAGCAAGTTTCTAATTCTAACTCTTTTAGAATTTAATTTTGTTTCCTATTTTATTTTTAGAAACTTTCCGTTTAAAGACTTTCTGTTTAGAAACTAACTTTCCTGTTTTGTAGGTTTTTCAGAAATTTCTAATTCGGTAAGATCTTTCTAAATTCTACTTTCTATTTTTAGAATTTCCAGTTTAAGAACTTTCCTCTTTTGTTTTTAGAAATTTTATACCTTCTTTGGAATTTCTCTTTTTCTAAATTAGAAATTAGTTTACTGCTATTCCTCTTCTTAGGATTTTCTAATTTTAGGTTTCCATTTATTTTAGAAATTCTTTCCTTTTTAGAAACTCACATTACTTTCTATTTTAGGATTAAGATTTCTAATTTAGAACTTTCTAACTCTAGGTTAGAACCTTCCTCTTTTGTTTTTTAGAAACTAGGTTAGTTACTTTCCTTTTTAGAGACTCTTTCTAATTTTAGAAACTAACTCATTCTTCCTTTATTTTTTTAAAAACTTTCTAACTTCTATTTTTAGGAACTAATCTCTTTTTGGTTTCTTTTTGCAGGTTCTTAATTTAGGGACTCCAATTTTGGTAACTTCCTTCCAACCCTCTCTTTCTTTTTAGATTTTTATTTCCCTTCTTAGGATTAGGTTTAGAATTTGATTGAGGGCTGTGAGTATTTCATGCCCAAGTGGGCTCGTGACAACACTCGACGTCTCTTGACTGAAGGAGGATTAGTTGAGGGGTTAACTGTCCATCGCAGGACTAGACACCGCTCGAATTCCCCTGAGTTAATTGAGGATATGGCTGGAAATCAACCTCGTCTACCCCAACTTAGGGTAGAAGATGTTCAGGATGAGAATGAGGTGCATCAAGCACCCCCGCCTCGTACCTTACGAGATTACTTACAACCGGCGGGGGTGAGTACGCCCTCATGCATGATTTTTCAGGAGAATGCAGGACATATGAATATCAAGCCAGGGGTGATCCAACTCCTTCCTAAATTTCATGGGCTTGAGTCAGAGAATCCATATCTACATCTGAAAGAATTCGATGAGATCATGACTACCCTATACTTTCCTAACGTGTCTGATGACACAGTTAGGTTAAAACTCTTTCCCTTTTCTTTAAAAGAGAAAGCCAAGACGTGGTTACATTCATTACGTCCTCAATCTATTGGCAGATGGAATGACATGACAAGGGAGTTCATTAAAAAGTTTTTTCCATATCATAAGACGAACACCCTTAGGAAGTCGATCATGAACTTCGCCCAAAGGGAAGATGAAACATTCTTCCTATGTTGGGAGCGGTTCAAAGATCTTGTCAGCTCATGCCCACAACATGGTTTTGAAACGTGGCGCATCACAAATTTTTTCTATGATGGACTGACATCTCCCATGCGCCAATTAGTTGAGACAATGTGTAATGGGGAGTTTATGAATAAAGGTGTCGATGAGGTGTGGGACTACTTTGATAAACTTGCTGAGAACACACAAACATGGGACATCTCCCCTAGACCGAGTACCACGTCTAGGCCGACTCATTCCAAAGAAAAAGGTGGAATGTACCTCCTGAAAGAGGATGATGATATTAATGCCAAGGTAGCCAATCTCACTCGAAAACTCGAGGCCATGGAATTAAAGAAGGATAAGGCCAAGGAAATTGTTTGTAGTATTTGTGGTTGCAACATTCACACTACTGAGAATTGCCCAACTATATCTGCCTTTCAAGAGGTATTGAATGAGCAATCCAATGCTGTAAGCAATTACCAAAGACCTTTTAGTGGGCCCACCTCTAACACATACAATCCTGGCTGGAGGAACCATCCAAACTTCAGTTGGAGGAATGGACAAACCGCTACACCTCAAGGTTTCCTAAATCAAAATCCAACTCAAGAGAAACCTCAAGAGGATCCGGTTCTGAAACATTTTCAAAAGCAAGAGCTTTTCAATCAGGGTATGCTACAGGCCTTTCAAGACCTTACAAAAGCAATACAAGGACTTAAGGCTGAAAATGCGATTGGGAACAAGGGGAGCTTCCCAGCTCAACCTCTTCCCAATCCTAAATCGCAATATGAAATTAGCGACCCAAGCTCTTCAAATCAGATGGAGCAAGCTAAATCCATCACCACTCTTAGGAGTGAAAAAATCATTGACAAAACCACAACCATTCCGGCTAGGGCTGAAAAGTCTAAGGACCCGGAAGTGGATAAAGAAGATGGATCTAGCCATGCCCCACTAGAGTTAGAACCGGAACCTCAAGGGAAGCCGGTTGCTCCATTTCTCCAACGGTTGGTTGCACCAAAACCTCTTCCTAACTCTCAGGATATTCTAGAGGTGTTGAAACAAGTGAAGGTCAACATACCTCTACTTGATGCCGTGAAACAAATACCTTCCTATGCCAAATTCTTGAAAGACTTATGTACGACCAAAAGACGGCAGAATATTCAAAAGAAAGTTTTCCTGACTGAGAAAGTGAGTGCCATCCTAAAACAAGATGTGCCGCAAAAATTCAAAGACCTCGGTAGCCCAACCATATCATGTGTAATTGGGGACTATCGAATTGATCACGCACTTCTTGACTTAGGAGCGAGCGTTAATCTTATTCCCTACTCGGTATACAAACAGTTGGGTTTAGGTGAATTAAAACCCACCTTAACTACACTACAACTTGCTGATCGCTTTGTTCGTGTACCAAGAGGAATAATTGAGGATGTGTTGGTCCAGGTTGATCGATTTTACTACCCAGTAGATTTCATCATCCTAGATACCGAACCCATCAACAATACAAGCACTCAGATTCCCGTCATTCTTGGTCGCCCATTCCTTGCCACTTCAAACGCAATTATCAATTGCAGGAATGGTGTCATGAGTATGTCTTTCGGGAATATGACATTAGAAATGAATATCTTTTTCAACACTGGCAGACGGGTAGAGGAAGATGACGATATCCACGATATTAACATGATCGATACTTTCGTGGAAGATAGGACACCCCTTACCTTATCCTCTGATCCTCTAGAGGCGTGCCTGGCCCACTCCCATGAGTTTGATGATGACATAATTAGGGAGACGTGTGCCATGCTTGATGCAGTACCGGTACTTGAAGTTAACCGGTGGAGGCCTCAATTTGAAAAGTTACCCCACACTGATGAAGTGCCTCTACCGTCTAACCTCAAGCCACCGAAGCCTGACCTAAAACCTTTGCCCTCTGATTTAAAATATGCATACTTAGGTCAAGATGAGACATACCCGGTGGTGATTTCTGCCCACCTTGAGAAAGAACAAGAGAGTAAGCTTATATCTACTCTCCTGGAGCATAAGGGAGCCCTGGGATGGACAATCGCGGACCTCAAGGGAATCGACCCCTCGATTTGTACTCACCGCATATATCTTGAGGATAATGCGAAGACAGCTCGGCAACCACAACGTAGACTAAATCCAAACATGAAGGAAGTGGTTAAGGCCGAGTTTCTTAAACTATTGGATGTGGGTATCATATACCCTATATCCGATAGTCAATGGGTGAGTCCAACTCAGGTGGTTCCTAAGAAGTCCGGGATCACCATCGTAGCCAATGCCAATAATGAACTCGTGCCGACTAGAGTCACTACTGGTTGGAGGATGTGCATTGACTACAGGAAATTAAATACCGTCACGAGGAAAGACCACTTTCCTTTGCCCTTCATTGATCAGATCTTGGAAAGGTTAGCTGGTCATTCCTATTACTGTTTCCTTGACGGGTATTCGGGCTATAATCAGATAGAGATCGCCCCTGAAGACCAAGAAAAGACTACGTTTACATGTCCTTACGGCACCTTTGCTTACCGAAGGATGCCGTTTGGACTATGTAATGCTCCTGCCACCTTCCAGCGATGTATGATGAGCATATTTTCTGACATGGTGGGGCAATATTTAGAGGTCTTCATGGACGATTTCTCTGTCTTTGGTCCATCTTTCAGCGTGTGCTTGGAAAGTCTTAAATGTGTGCTAAAAAGATGTGAAGAAAAGAACTTGGTACTTAATTGGGAGAAGTGCCATTTCATGGTTCAGAAGGGAATTGTCCTTGGACACATTATTTCATCCAAAGGAATCGAGGTGGATAAGGCAAAGATCGATCTTATCTCTAACATACCTCCACCCAAGAACATAAGGGACGTGCGATCCTTCTTAGGACACGCCGGGTTCTACAGAAGATTCATAAAGGACTTTAGTCTCATCTCTCGTCCTCTATGTAATCTACTTCAAAAGGATGCACCATACGAGTGACTGAACCATGTCAAGAAGCTTTCACTAAGCTTAAGGGCATACTGACTAGTGCACCTATCATACAGCCACCTGACTGGAGCATTCCTTTTGAACTTATGTGCGACGCGTCTGATTATGCTCTTGGGGCAGTTTTAGGCCAGAGAAAAGATAAGAAACCCTACGTTATTCATTACGCAAGTAAGACTCTAAATCCTGCCCAAGTAAATTACTTGACTACGGAAAAGGAACTCTTAGCCGTAGTGTTCACCTTGGACAAATTTAGGTCTTACTTGATTGGATCCAAGATCATTATTTACACTGATCACGCAGCGCTTAAGTATCTTCTGTCTAAGAATGATGCTAAGCCCCGCCTGATAAGATGGATCCTCCTACTCCAGGAATTTGACCTAGAAATAAAAGATAAAAAGGGAGTAGAGAACGTAGTGGCTGACCATCTTTCTCGCCTTAATCCCTCTGATTCCTTTGAAACGACACAGATTAATGACATGTTCCCTGATGAACAATTGTTCAAAGTCTCTCATTCACCTTGGTTCGCTGATATCGCCAATTATCTTGCCACAGGTTCCATACCGACACATTGGACTGTGCAAGATAAGAAGAAATTTTTCACCGAGGTGCGCAAATTCTTCTGGGATGATCCATATTTGTTTAAATATTGCCCAGACCAAATCTTGAGGAGATGTGTGACAGACAGTGAGCATCAGAGTGTCATCTCTTTCTGTCATTCACAGGCCTGTGGTGGTCACTTTTCTGCAAAAAAGACCACGGCCAAAATTCTGCAGTGTGGCTTCTATTGGCCCACTATGTTCAGGGACACTCATGAGTTTTGTAAAGCTTGTGAGCGTTGTCAAAAATTGGGAGCATTGTCCCGTCGAAATATGATGCCCTTGAATCCTATTCTTATCATAGAGGCATTTGATTGCTGGGGCATCGATTTCATGGGGCCATTCCCCCAATCTTTTGGGAATTTATATATTTTGCTTGCCGTAGACTATGTCACTAAATGGGTCGAAGCGATTCCGTGTCGAACCAATGACCACCGCACGGTGATTAAATTCCTAAAAGAAAACATCCTTTCTCGATTCGGAACGCCTCGAGCCATTATTAGTGATGGGGGCTCACACTTTTGTAATAGACCATTTGAGAGTTTAATGAAGAAATACGGTATCTCTCATAAGGTGAGCACCCCATACCACCCACAGACGAGTGGGCAAGTTGAGATTTCCAATAGGGAGATCAAACACATTTTGGAGAAAACGGTTAACCCTGACCGTAAGGATTGGTCAATTCGATTGACCGATGCCTTATGGGCATACCGTACTGCCTTTAAAACCCCTATTGGAATGTCTCCCTTTAGACTCGTCTATGGGAAGGCTTGCCACTTGCCTGTGGAGTTGTAACATAGAGCTTACTGGGCGATCAAAAATCTAAATTTCAATCTGAACAACGCTGGCTCGCTACGCAAACTTCAATTAAATGAACTTGAAGAAATCCGGAACGACGCGTACGAGAACTCGAGAATTTACAAGGACAGGATGAAGGCGTTTCATGACCAACACATTCTACGAAAATCATTCATGCCAGGTCAGAAAGTCCTTTTGTATAATTCTCGATTACTTCTCTTTCCGGGTAAGCTTCGATCTCGTTGGACCGGTCCCTACATTGTCGTTACTGCATATCCTCATGGGGCCGTCGAGATAAGAGACCCCGACAATGGCAAGGAGTTTAAAGTAAATGGACATCGCTTAAAGCCATTTGTCGAGAAATTTGATTCAGAGGACATGTCCATGCCTCTGACTGATCCTGTTTACCAGGAATGATCTCCTAGTCTGATGGAGGTATAGGTAGGTTTCCCGTTTTCATAGGATTAGGGTAGTTTCTTTAGTCTGGCTGAAGACGTTAAACTTAGCGCTCCTGGGAGGCAACCCAGCTTTTGATTTCATGATTAGTTAATTCAATGTTTGTGGGTAACATTGCTGCAAACCCTCACGAGACTACAACTCGTCCACTAGGGGCAACCTAGGGGTTTAAAGGCTTATTGCATACGCTAAATGCAATCGAGAGCACCTGCGAAAGTGGTATAGGTAAGATTTTATTTTTGTTATGCTTTCTCTCTTGGGCTGACTTGTTTTCATGTTGATACCTTTATGGAAAAGCCCCTTGATTCTTTCGTCCAGGTACTATCTCCCATCACTTCTCATTTACTTTCGTTGTCCCATGTGCATTGCATGCTTACATCTTTTACATTGAGGACAATGTAGATTTTAGGTTGGGGGTGGGACATTAGGTTTCCTAATCAGTGTTTTCTTGGTCTTGAGCAAAAATTGTGAAAATTTTTAAATTTTTCTGGAATTTCTGTGAATTCGAAGTGATTTTGACAGCCATCTAGGGCACTTAGAATTTCAAGATTTGTGGAGTTGGCAACGTATGACTCTTGGATCCAGTATTTGTTAGATTTCACAATAAGTTCAAACTGTTAATCTAGGATTAGAAGTTTTAAACATTGATTGAGTCATGATTCCACAAGACACATCCTGCTTGCACATTAAGGTTCAATTCAATATTGAAGGATTGATTTGGTGATCAGTAAGCATGAAAGGAACCAACCTGGGGGAATTTGTCCATCATGTTCAATAAGAAGAATGAAAGAAAATGAGAAAACCCAGCTACAAGATAGCTGCCTGCGGAAAGGGTTGGGCGAATGGAATTCACCATGGGTTTGCTCCCCATAGGTGTAGAGTCGATTCCCCATGGTTGTCTTTGAAAAAAAAAAAAAAAACAAAATGCTAGAAAATACAAGATTTCTGGGCGATTGATCTTCACCATAGGTTTGCTCCCTATAGGTGAGGATTTGATTCTTTTCATTGGCACTAATTGTGATACAGAAATCGAGGGATGGAATATTGATCTATGAGGCAGGTTTTGGTTTAGGTTTGGATTGTTATGGGTTTTCTTATTTATTACCAATGATATCATGCAAGAAAGAAGTAGATCCTAATGTTGATAAGCTGAGATCACACTATACACTCATGGAACTCAATGTGTAGAATTATTCTAGTTAATGGATTAATACTTGAACTTGATTATGAAGTCTACGATGTGCTTACCTCCAGGAGAAATTTATGCCCAACATTCATGAATCGTAGATTTCTCATATCTGAATCGTTCTTCAAAAATATCATTTGGTTTCATGGAAATTACCCTGTAAATTCTCAACTTATTTTTTCGCATGTTTTGCTCGGGACTAGCAAAATGCTGGTTGGGGGTTGTGTTGAGGGTCAAATATTGTATATTAGACCCCATTTATCACCGGATTTATGAACATGCCACCGTTTAAAAAGCCTAATTTAATCGTGTTTGTGATGCAAGGTACATTTGCAAGTGTGGGCTACAAAATGGTGCTAAAAGTGTATATTTGATGCTCTGAAATCACCACACCAAGGTACGGACCCCAGGGGACCAAGAGTGATGAATTTACATGCCCGGATCAGAGAAAATCAACCCGTCCACGTTAAAGAGGCCACACAGTCATCCAGATTGCAAGATCACAGGTTTCCACCATCCGTTCAGCCTGAAACTTCATACATGGACTGAGGAGCATAAATTAACCGTACACGTCAATTTTCACCCATTGGAGACCTCTAGAAGTGGTCCAACGGACAGATCAGCCCATTAATCTCTAATTTGGGGCCCACCTGATATTTGGAACTGCTTCAACTTTGGTATTGACGGCATAAATGATATGGCAGAATGAATGGACGGAGCAGATTTCTCATAAACATCTCTGTGGGACCCACGTGTACAGCATGCGTGTACATAATATTTTTTCTCCAGCTGTGCGCTGAAACGAAGACGCAGTCAAAACCGACTGTTGACCGCACAAATCTCTTAAAACGGAAATTTCCGTTTCTGCTGTTACGTAGCGACGGATGCGGTTCGTTTTCGGAAGATGGTGGGCCACCATCATGGCCCGCATGACCAATCTGATCCGTCCATCATGCGAAGGGGTTGGATTCGACCATACCCTAGGACTCCTCAAGGGTTTCTAAAGCATCACGTGCATAGTTTTGACTTCAATCAGATGGGCTGCGGAGGGAAGACTTACAGCCAGGATAGATGGGCCGCTTCAACGGCAATTTAAACCGTCCATATCCGATCGGTTTTGCGAGAAAAAAGCAATGGACGGTATGGATTTTCAAACCGATTATGGCCTGTACTTCTAAGATAAAAAGGAAACTTCGGTTTCCTGCTGTGCGAAGACGCGGAACAGGGAGAGCGGAGATTGAGTCGGTGGGCCAGTATCTTGGTTCAAAAGTTCAATCCGAACCAACCATTGGAATCAGGGAAGGCTTCTACCCAAGATCTAGTGGTTTTCTCTCTGAAGAATGCTAGGAAGATGCTGTAAAAAGTCTGAACGGTAGAACAGTTGCCACAAGATCAAATAGGTGGGCCACATCAATAGAAATCCAAAACCGTACATATGTAACCGGTTTTGCGAGACCAATCTAATGGTCGGAATGGATTTTCTATCCAACGTCGATCTTGGGTTCCACCAGCAGCACAGTGGACCCCCGTCCGTTTTAATTTGTTATTGCGTCCGAAAGAAACGGACGTTCTGGGCCGTTTATTGACCATGGTCAGGATCGGACTGATGATCCTGACCGTTCAGAGCTTTGAGGAGGTGGTCCTGACCACACCCTAGGAGTCAGATTAGGAAATTGTACCAACACTTGCATCGAGCCCGATCTGGACGCAAGGGATTTTGCTGTTTAGCGCGTAACAGAGACCAGACTTCCGGTTTTTTTTCTTGCTGTGTAATTTGAGTTGTTTCTCCACCGACTCCAGTCATCGTCTCACGATGCCTATAAAGGCAGCAAGCAGAGAGAGATGGAGATAGACAGACGGAGGGAGAGAGACAGCGAGAGACAGGGAAGAAGAACTTTCTTTTATGTTTTTGTTATTTGTCTTTCTTTACTGTTGAGAGATCCAATCAAACATGGTTGGCTAAACCCTTAGCTAGGGCTAAGGGGTGAAGCTTGTAGCAGGATGGGAGTTGTTTTTATGCTTTTGGTTTAACTTGGATTATGAATTTTACTTTATTCTAGTTGTTCATATGAAATGTCTTTAGTTCTTAATGGTCCATTGTGACTTAAATTACACTGGATCTACGACAGCTTCTGATATTTTCCATGCGTATATGGAGGTTATGATCGTAGGAACCCTGTTGTTCACCATTGTCTCAAGGGCATGGTTGGATGACAGAATCCTTCCCTATGTTCATGCTCTCGTAGACTGGATGTGAATTGGTCAAGTTCTATTGATTACCTTGTCTCCTGGGCATGGTCTTGTGATGGAATCAGGTCTAATTCTCATGCTTCTTATCTCTTGAAAACTGGATCAAAGGAAGTTCATAGTTGAAATTTCATCTGGCTAAAAGCGTAGATCTCCCTGATCTCTACAAGTGGATCCCCTGAATCCCTAGTTCCCTTCTCTGAATTCTTAAGTTTTAAATAATTATTTCACCATTATTCCTCAAAGTTCACTTGTTTAGATTTCATCTTTTAGCCTAGTTCTAAATCTGGTTAGTTTCAGATAACGTACAAGTTTCAGTCCCTGTGGATTCGACCTCGGTCTTACCGAGATTTTTACTACATCACAACCCTATACTTGGGGAGTGAACAGCATGATTGGTTGCCTTGTGTAGGAAAGTTTGATTGCCTTGTGTAGGCATGTATGAATGCCTTTGGTAGGCAATTCCTTGTGTGGGATATATCTATCTTATATAGACAGTACCTTGTGTAGGTTGTGAAGGTTTGTGGTTGTTCACTCCCCAAGTATAGGGTTGTGATGTAGTAATAATCTCGGTAAGACCGAGGTCGAATCCACAGGGACTAAAACCTGTACGTGATCTGAAAGCAACCAAAACTAGAACTAGAAGAAGATGAATTCTAAATCAAGTAAAGTTGAGTGAATAGTTGTGAAATAGTAAACTAAAATATAGGAAAATCAGAAGTAGGAAACTAGGGATTCAGAGGATCCACTTGTAAAGTTCAGGGAGATGAAAGGTGTAGCCATGAAAATCAAACTGAACTTACTTGATGTAGTTTTCAATAGATGAAAGGTATATGAATTAGAATGGATTCCATCACCAAACCATGCCCATAAGACAAAGCAAACAATAGAATTAAACTAATTACCAACCAATCAATGTATGAAAGTTAGGAAGGGTATCGACATCCAACCATGCCCAGGAGACGATGGTGAACAACAGGGCTTCCTGACGTCATAACCATAAAAAGGAAACAGAAATATTCAAAGCCATCGCAGACCCATTGTAATTTTAGTCACAACAGCCCATTAACAACTAAAAAAAATATTCCCATAAATCAAACCATAATCAAGGTAGTTCATGTATCAAAATTAGATTAACGGCATAAAAGAACATCTCCCATCCTGCTACAAGCTTCACCCCTTGGCCCTAGCTAAGGGGGTTAGCTAGACATGAATAGGCTAATCTCCATAGAATTCATAGAAAAAATAGAAAAAGAAAAGAAAAGAAATAAGAAAAAAAAAAGAATAAACAAAACCTTAACTCCTTTCTTTCTCCCTGTTCTCCAAAAGCTCCCAACCCGAGATCCAGATCAGATTTTTTTTCCTTTTTTCCTTTTATAAATCCAGAGTCCCCCGTCGCAGCTCTTCCGTGCGTAGATTTTACACTCAACACAAAACAATCAGTGCGGAAGTTTTACGCACTGTGCATTATAAATCTTACGCTGGTTGTTTGGTGGGGCCCATTCCTGACAATCAGTAAGAAATCCAATCCATTCATTGGATTCAGGACACAAAACTGGAAGATAGTGGACAGTTTATGTTGAGATCCTTATGGCCCACAGAGTTTTTTTCAAACGACCGTCCATCTTATATTCAATGTCTAGGATCTTTCGCTGGCTTCCTTGGGGTCAAACCGACACCTAGGCGAGGATAGGAGGGTTGGTGGGATTCCAACAGTCGGTCCAGATCTGATTTTCGTGGTACGGGGGTGGCCCACAACGAAAAACCGCAAGCTCTGTTGCGAACAGAACTTGTGAATCTTCCTGCGATGGTTGGTGAGTCCCACCTTGATGTTTATGTAGAAATCCATTCCGTCCATTGAGGTCAGGACGAAAAATCAGTGGGAATCGACTGCTTTTGGGTTAGATTAGGTGTGGCCCACTGGTTCTTCTGTATCGCCGTCCATCTTTCGTTTGACAGAAAAACTCTTTCGATCGCTCGCATGGGAGAAAAATGACTCCTAGGTGCAGGTTATTACCTCCCTCTGGACTCAATGGACGGTTCAGATCAGTCGAAAGGATTACAGGTGGGGCCCACTAGCAACGCTCGGTCGGACAGGGAAAACGCTGTTGCGTTTTTCTTTTCTGTTTGCGACGAAGAGTCGGTCAGCGAATGCTGACCGACTCCCGGATTTTTGGTGAACGCCTGATGCACTAGTGCCCCGTGCACATGCACTGTATGCTGGGGCCCCACAGAGATGTTTGTGAGAAATCTGATCCGTCCATCCCTTTCCAGATCCAATTTAACGCGTTGAAATTGAAATTTAAATATATCTAGGTATCAGGCGGGTCCCAAATCAAGATTTTATGGTCTGCTTAGTCAGTTTAGCCACTTCAACAGGGATCCGGGATCTGAAATTTGACGTGTACGGTTCATTTATGGTCCTCAGGCCATGAATGAAGTTTCGAGCCAATCGGATGGCGAGAACCCTGTGATCTTGCATTCTGGCTGACTTTCAGGCCACTTGAACGTGAACGACTTGATCTTCTCGGATCCCTGGCATGTAAATCCGTCGATCTTGGTCTCCTAGAGTCCGTCCCTTGGTTTTGTGAAATCTGAGCATTAAATTTCGGCTTTTAGCATCTTTTTCAGTTCACGCTGGTAAATATACCTTGCATCACAAACACGATTAAAATAGGGCATTAAATGGTATCATGTTCGTAAATCCAAGCAATAGTTAGGGTCTGATATGTAATATTTGACCCTCAACACAACCCCCAACCAACATTTTGCTAGTCCCGAGCAAAATATGCGAAAATTAAGTTGAGAATTACAAGATAATTTCAATGAAACCGAGTGATTTTTGAAAAATAATCTAGATATTAGAATTCTAATATTCATAAATGTTGGGCATTATTTCCTCCTGGACTCAAGTGCACAGTAAACTTCATAGTCAATTTCCAAATACTAATCCATCAGTTGGAAGAATTCTAAACATTGAGTTCCATGGGTATATAGTGTAATCTCGGCTTACCATCATTAAAATTCACTTCTCTATTTCAGGATATCATTGGTAACCAATACGAGCATTCAAGGCACCCAAAAACTAGACATGTCTCACAGATCCATTTTTCATTCTACCAGCTTTTGATTTTTTCATTAAAAGTAACGCCAAAGAGGGGAGGCAAATCCTCACCTATAGGGAGCAAACCTATGGTGAAGACTGTACACCCAACCCTTTTTCACATATCGTCCATGGGGAATCAAATCCTCACTTATAGGGAGCAAACCTATGGTGAAGACCGTTTGCCCAACCCTTTTCGCGGGCAACTATCTTGTAGCTGGGTATTCTCTTTTTCTTTCCTTCTTACTGAACAAGATGGATAATTTCCCCAGGTTGGTTCCTTTCATTATTAATGATTACTAAGTCAATCCTTCAATATCAAACTGAAACTTTAATGTGAAAGCGAGATGTGTTTTGTGAAATCATGACTCAATTAATGTTTAAAACCTCTAATCATGGATTAACAATTTGAACTTAACTGTGAAATTTAACAGATACTGAAATTAAGAGTCATAAATTTCCAACATCACGTATCTTGAAATTCTAAATCCAGGATATCCGTCAAAATCACTTCGAATTCACTAGAAAGTCCAGAAAAAATTTTAAAAATTTTCACAATTTTTTTTGCTCAAGACCAAGAAAACACTGATTAGGTTTTCACAATTTTTTTTGCTCAAGACTAAGAAAACACTGATTAGGTTACCTAATCTCCCACCCCCAACCTAAAATCTACATTGTCCTCAATGTAAAAGATATGAGTATGCAATGCACTTGGGACAACGAAAAGTAAATATGAAGTGATGGGAAGATAGTACCTGGATGATGAATCGAGAGACACTTTTCAAGAGATCGAAACATGGAATTCGGTCAGCATAAGAGAGAAAGTAGAATAAAATCCTACCTATACCACTTTCGCAGGTGCTTTCGATTGCATTTAGCACATGCAACAAGCCTTTAAACCCCTAGGTTCTCCTAGTGGACGAGTTGTAGTCTCGTGAGGGTTTGCAAGTAATGTTACCCACAAACATTGGACTAGGAAAATCGAATGAAAAGCTGGGCTGCCTCCCAGGAGCGCTAAGTTTACCGTCTTCAGCCAGACAAATACAATAAACTACCCTAGTCCTATGAAAACGATAAACCTACCTATACCTCCATCAGACTAGGAGATCATTCCTAGTAAACATGATCAGTCAGAGGCATGGACATGTCTTCTGAATCAAATTTCTCGACAAATGGCTTTAAGCGATGTCCATTTACTTTAAATTCCTTGCCATTGTCGGGATCTCTTATCTCGACAGCCCCATGAGGATATGCAGTAACAACAATATAAGGGCCGGTCCAATGAGATCGAAGCTTACCCGGAAAGAGATGTAATCGAGAATTATACAAAAGGACTTTCTGACCTGGCATGAATGATTTTTGTAGAATATGTTGGTCATGAAACGCCTTCATCCTGTCCTTGTAAATTCTCGAGTTCTCGTACGCGTCGTTCCGGATTTCTTCAAGTTCATTTAATTGAAGTTTGCGTAGCGAGCCAGCGTTGTTCAGATTGAAATTCAGATTTTTGATCGCCCAGTAGGCTCTATGTTCCAACTCCACAGGTAAGTGGCAAGCCTTCCCATAGACGAGTCTAAAGGGAGACATTCCAATAGGAGTTTTAAAAGCAGTACGGTAAGCCCATAAGGCATCGGTCAATCGGATTGACCAGTCCTTACGGTTAGGGTTAACCGTTTTCTCCAAAATGTGTTTGATCTCCCTATTGAAAATCTCAGCTTGCCCACTTGTCTGTGGGTGGTATGGGGTGCTCACCTTATGAGAGATACCGTATTTCTTCATTAAACTCTCGAATGACCTATTACAAAAGTGTGAGCCCCCATCACTAATGATGGCTCGAGGCGTTCCAAAACGCGAAAGGATGTTCTCTTTTAAAAATTTAATGACTGTGCGATGGTCATTGTTGCGGCACGGGATTGCTTCGACCCATTTAGTGACATAATCTACGGCGAGCAAAATATATAGATTTCCAAAGGATTGGGGGAAAGGTCCCATGAAATCAATGCCCCAGCAATCAAATGCTTCTATGATGAGGATGAGATTTAAGGGCATCATATTTCGACGGGACAATGCTCCCAATTTCTGACAACTCTCACAAGCTTTGCAAAACTCATGAGTGTCCCTGAACATAGTGGGCCAATAGAAGCCACACTGCAGAATCTTGGCCGTGGTCTTTTTTTGCAGAAAAGTGTCCACCACAGGCCTGTGAGTGACAGAAGGAGATGACACTCTGATGCTCATCATCTGGCACACATCTCCTTAAGATCTGGTCTAGGCAATATTTAAACAAATAAGGATCATCCCAGAAAAAGTTGTGCACCTCGGTGAAGAATTTCTTCTTATCTTGCGCAGTCCACTGTGTCGGTATGGAACCTGTAGCATGATAATTAGCAATATCAGCGAACCAAGGTGAGTGGGAGACTCTGAACAGTTGTTCATCAGGGAACATGTCGTTGATATGGGTCGCCTCAAGGGAATCAGAGGTATTAAGGCGAGAAAGGTGATCGGCCTCATAACCCTTCAAGAATGAGATTTTCTTTTAGAGGGGTAGATTATAACAGACCTAATCACTAACAGTATACATTCATACAAACACACCATATAGGGAGGAAGATAGTAAATACTTAGAAACACTGTAGGTTAGGTTGTCATCATATTCCCGTCCTCGGCAGGAGTGCTGAATTTCGGGGGCAAAATTCTCCTTTTAGGGGGGTAGACTGTAACACCCCGTACCTGTGATACTCGGGTGTTACCTTTTAAAACCCACGACTATTAAAACTCAACCTAATAACTTAACTTAACACAGGACAGGATTTCCCAAGCGGCTTTGAGAAGATCCGCTGTGACCTAGGAGACTCAGCTTACACCTCACACCAATTAAAGAGGTAAGTGGGATTGAAAAACTTAAATCAGTTTCTGAAACCATATATGTTAGCAGTCTCTGGAAAGTCAACCCACGGGAATCTGAAGGTAACCAATGGAACACCCCTACACCTCAGACATACATTTGACCTTCATAAACAAATATCAGACCCGTTCGATCGATAGATCACATCATGCGGGCCAAACAAGGCTTAGAAAAGCATGAAATGGCCCACCTAAACCCCACAATAAACTCCAAACTGAACCATGGCCCTATACAGGGACCCCAAAGTGAATGATCGGAGAACATCCGTAAAAAATATCGCAAGAAGGCCCCACACTCGATGCATGAGCACAATGTACAAGGGTACATGAATTGCACTGGACAAGTTGGTACGGTCAAACTGGTGATGACCGAACCAATTTCAAAGAAATAAAACACCATCCCGCCATTTTTCAAATATGTGAAACTGTTGGATTTGGAGCCCCTAGTTGAGCCCACTGGACCACTTTCCGGGCATTCCTAACCGTCTGTTTTGTCAGCGGGGCCCACCTCAACAAAACCGTATAAGCTTGTGGGCCCCCGAAAGCAAATAAAGAAAATTGATCCCTGACCGTCCATTCTAGCAAAAGGGCGATCGGATCGCTGGAATCAAGGGGTGAGCAACGTCGGTTTACCCAGAAGACTTCCGACGTGCAGACGCCAACTCCCTCTAACCAAAAACAACCAAAGCAAAGAGGAAATTCGGCCGCATTTTTTCCATTATAGGCTAACAAGGACTGCCACCATCGAAATCGTGTGGATGTGCGTGGCTGATCCAGCCATTGAATCCTCACCTCCTCGCCTATAAATGGGGAGCTCAGCCTCTCAGGCTTCACACAGAAAGAGAGTGAGAGAGGAAAGAGTCGGAGAGAGAAGTAAAAGAGAGAACAGAGAGAGGGAGAGTGAAACAAGAGGGCCGTTGGTGAGCTTGGAGCACACTACCTCCACTCAGCCCATGAAAACCGGACTGAACAGAGTCAGTGAGTTTACATAGCAGCAACACCAGAGAGAGAAAAGAAAAGAAAGAGAAAAGAAAGGAGGAAAGACATATATGTATTAGATATATGTGCATGTATTCATACGTGCATGAAAATTGGAAAACATCACGTACCTCTGATGCATTAAGGACGGTGCCCGTGGAATGCATCCAGGATCGTCCATCCAAGCCAAACCTCAGCTGAGTGGGCCGCATCATCAGATGATCACAAGAGGCCACCTAGACATTTTACACCTAGACCATCCACCAATGGCCGTTCCCAGACCGTCCAGTACGGGACGTGTGGCTGCACACGATTGTGATTAGCATAAGATGTGTTAAAGCAGTGTGCCATACACATGAGGTGGCCCCATGTGGGACCCACGTTGATGCAATCACATCTGCACCACCTCTCCAAACGGTGTTGTGGAGGCCCACCTAACACATGTGTGGGATCCTGACCATCCAAGGTCTGGACATCAGGTCTTGGTTGTCTTATTCAAAAAAAATAATAATATATAAATAAAAATAAAAATAATATAGTAATAACATACATTAAATACATCTGTACGTGCATAAGGTTTTTACCTCTAATGTGTAAAGCATGGTGTAGGTGGATTTCATCCTGACCATCCATTTATGGACATTAACCCCTGAGCCGTCCACCAGGGAATGTCCGATCCCTGGACATTTTTCTGTAGGGATATATTAATTTTGCACTAAGCATCTGTGCATACACATGATCCCTAGAGCCCACCATGAACGTATATGTGTATGTAATATATAAAATAAATGTATACTACATGAACTGCACTAGTAGACGAGTTCCACCTCAGTCGTCTATCCATCCGACAGGCTTGATGGTGGGCCACGTGTGTGGACCCGCACCCTGATATATATACTACCCATCTGAGTGGTAGTACCCTCCACCATGATATAAGTATCTTACCGCACAGTTCATACAGTGGAATTCCACCATAGTGTAAGTATTTGATCTGCACCATTTGTGCAGTGACGGGTCCCAATCTGGTATAGGTATTTTATTGGCGCCATCCAGGTTACAGAAAGCCCCACCATGGATACATATGTTCTTTATCCACACCACCCCGATTATGTTGAACAATGTCGGGACAGTACTGGACTGTATTTGAACAGGCACAGGATTAGTTAAACCACATTTAGGCGGTGCCGGTTCACGTGGACTATATTTGAATGGTGCTGACTTGCAAGGACTATATTTGAGCAAGCACTGATCCATAAGAACTTTGTGGGAGGACTGATCCAACCCCCTGGTAAGGATGAGCTGAAATCCTATTAGACCACCTCGTTGAAATACATGGCAGGCCTAACATAAGCCTAAAAGGCCTTATGATGTACCTCTTTGAACTTTTGAATAGATGTACAAAGCCATACCTAACAAGGATAAACTACAATCTCAGGAGATTCCTTGAGCAACCGCAAGCCACAAGAAAACCTGGGCCAAGTACGTGAGCACTACCATACAGGTGATGACTTTCCCCTTGGGCTTTCCATTTCTAAATTAGTTAAACATAGTTTACACCAGATTACCACTATTGTGATACTTGCTTACATGCTAACTAACCCATGAAAATGATTACTATTTCCTGTCTTGCTGATACATTGTCAAAAATCATTATTTAAAATTTTAATGCTTCCTTTCATGTTTTTATTCGAAGTTATATGATATCACATGTTATTATGATTACCTCTGTACACAACCTCGTAATGCTACACATGGAAGATTCCATGATTGTATGCAAACCACACTTGGGATGTAATTAGACAAAATGTGTGAGAAAATAGGACCCCTGAACTGGTGTCATTTTAAGGAATCTTATTAAAAACATCCTAAGGTGGAGAACCTCATGAGTCGAGGATGGTGGTAATGGGACACTATGCTCGAGCTGTTGGCCTACGCTGGGCCATGCGCTCCCCGTAGTGACCGTGAGCTTATTTAAATTGGTTGGATGTAATTGGACAAATAAAGGGTTGGCTAATCATGCATGCATGACACACACCAGCATCTATTGTTGTTGTATGTGATCTACTAATTTTTCTGTCTGGATGTGTTACTCGGGGCACAAACCATCATCCATTGTCACCGTACGCATTTTCCTGTCTGGATGTGTTACCCGGGGCATAGATTGTCTGGATGTGTTTTCCCGGGTCGATGTATTCGCCTGTCTGGATATGTTACCTGGGTCACGGTCCGTCTGGATGTGTTACCCGGGACCATGACTGCACTCATACATCCATGCATCTAATAAGATCGCATATTGCCTGTTTTAGGTTGTTGCTTGTTTTCCCTTTTAACTATGTTTGCTAAGGCGGCGATGTGTAATCTTGAGAGAAATTCACACTGAGCTGGCCACTCATCCATCAACTATCCAACAGTATAGATCATGCAGGGACAGATGTAGAGGGCGTCGGTACCGGCCTTGATGACACCACTGTGGAACAAGAGGAGGAGTATTATGATGGCGAGCCGCATTAGGACGCAGCGGCGTATTTTGGCGTTAACCAGTAGTTTGATACTTTATATTTCAATGGGTTGGTATTTTGGACTATGGATTTTTGTAACTAAGACCCCCAGCTGAGCGGGTCAAATATTGGGCTTTTATGAATATACATGCTTCTTTTGGCTATCGCACTCTGAGTTTTATATTCCGCTGTTTCTCTGATTCATTAACTCCCGAATTTCTGAAACAAGTCTCATGCTCGGGCTTTAAAAATCGGGGCGTTACACTCCCCCCCCCCCCCCCCCCCTCTAGGACACTTTGCCTAATTCCATACTTCTATTGTAGCGGTTTCACCGCAATTTCACCTTTATCTTCTTTCGTTCATGCATTTGTTTATGTCATTTTCTCTATTTGAATTCCTTTTAATGTTATAGAAGCCTTTGAAGATATGAAGTGGAAAACCATTATACTTAAAAAGATGACAACCCTTGAGAAGTAAGATACCTGAAAATTATTTAATATTTTCGATTGTTATCGTGTTATTGGATGTAAGTGGGTATAAACTGTTGAATATCATTCAAATAGTTATGTTGCTTGTTATAAGGCGCGGTTGGTGGTTAGGTGCTTTATTTAGAAGATTACGGTCAATTTTTATGACACATTTTCTTCGGTTACCAAGCTTACTCTTGTGCATATTCTCCTTTTTGTAGTTGTTAATCGTTAGTAACCAATTTTCCAACTTAATGTCATGAATGCATTCCTCAATGGGAATCTCCATGAAGAGATTTATATGCATCCCTATCTTAGTTTTCAATTCAAAGATTATTTTGACAAAGTCTATCATTCCAAGAAAGCACTTTATAATCTTAAGAAATAGCCTCATGCATGGTTCAAATGATTTAGTACTACTATGCTTCAAGTTGTCATTACATGTTGATCCTTCGATAACTATCTTTCTAAAGAAAACTAACTTCTTATCTACTATCCTAATGGTGTATGTTAATGATATAATCCTTACTGGAGATGATGTCGTCAAAATTTCTAAAGTGAAGTCATTTTTAATATCATGCTTCAAATTAAAGGCTTAAGTCCAATTCATTATTTTCTTGAGATTAAGAATACTTGTTCCTCAAAGAAATTCCAAAGGAATTATTACATTGGACCTCTCGTAGTTTATTGATATTGTTGATGTTTGCCCCTCCAATTCTCAAATTAAAATTAATTACTCTCCATTCACTATGTAATCTGACAATCTTGAAGATGCAGAGATGTATTATCGGCTTGTGGATAAGTTCATTTATTTGTCTATGGCTCAGTTGACATTACTTTTATGGTTAGTATAGTGAGCCAGTTTATAAAAGCTCCATTCTCACACCATCTTAATGTAAAGGTTGTCCCAAGTAAAATTCTTCTTTTTAGTTTTCATGGCCTTCTCTATATATTTGCCTACCATGATGCTAACTGGAGGGGTCTCACTTAAGATTGTTGCTTCACTTTAGGTTTTTTGTATTTGTGAGAGTAAGTTATGTGCATGCGTACCATAGTAGTGTGTGACCCTGTAGACTATCAAAATTATTTCATTATTATTTTATTATAAATAAGAGAGAAGAAATGGGAAAACCCTAGATCTTCAATTTCACATATTTTCATGGTATCATAGCTAGGGTTTTCTAAATCCTAACCCTAGCTCCTCTCCATTTCCTAACACATTCGTTGTTGTCACTATCGCAAATAACCGCCGTCGTCCCTACCACTACCACCATCCAATACCCCCATTCTCCCTTTCTTTCCTCTTCAGTCGTCTTCCTCACCATCGGTTACCCCAAAACCTTACAACCCCGACTTTGTCATTGCCTCAAAACCCTAGAACTCCAAACCCTCCCTCCCCCGCCTCGCCTTTGCCCCGTTCATCTTCCTTGCCATCAACCGCCCCAAAACCCATCACAGCCCCGACCCCTGCTCCTGCCTTGAGACCCATTGCAACCACCACCCACCCTTGCCCCAACCTCGACTGTGACCCATCACAACTCCCACCTACCCTGCCTCACCTTGCCATTCTCCACCCCAAAACCCATTGACCCCTCACCCCTAGCCCTACCCCAAAACCTTGCAACCCCCAACCCCCCGCCCCTACCCCTGCCTCAACACCCTGAAACCCTCAACCCCCCGCCCCTATCCCAAAAACCTTGACTCTCTACCCCTGCCTTGCCTAACCTCAACACCCTGCTGTTATGCCTAGCATCACCATCCCCTAATGTCTTTGTGTTGATTATTAATTATCTTCTTCATATGTGTAATTGCTATTTATTGTTGGGTCCATATCTACTATAACATTGCAGAGATGCTTTGATCTCTTGAGCAGTGTGATTTGAATAACCATTTTTATTTGAGATGCATTATCATCTCATTTTCTTCGTTTTGAAATCGTTTTGCTCATGGTTAGATATGTCATTGACCAGTGATTACTAAATTTTTGATTTTGTTTATCAATACATCGTGTTTGGATTATAATGCACTATTGTGCCTTTGTTAGTCGCCTATGATGGTAATGCTTTGACGTGTTTTTTTATTTACAAAAAACAAGAGTTTTGACCATACAAAATTTCCCTTCTATAATCTTATATGGATAGCTAGAAGTCCGGGGTCGTTGGATCGATTGATCAATGTCCTACCCTATGCATTATGACTGTCAAATTAGATAGTTGCAATTATCTTATATGGTCATAGTCTGTTAAAATATATCTTGAAGGAAAGTGTAAGCTAGAATATACATCTAGAAGAAAGCCCACAACACCAGAACGTGACCTATCCCGCAATGATTAGGATTTGTGATAACTTCATAGTTATAGGTTGGTTACTTAACTCTATACAACCTGATATTAGTGGGTCTCATTAATAATGTGTTATACAACCCAACAAATATGGGATATAGTTATAAAGATATTTTCTCATCGGGATGATCTTACTCGAGCATATCAATTACATCGTGAGACTGCTAATACGCGATAAAGGGATTCTTCTTTAAAGACATATTATTCTTCTCTCAGTCAACGATGGAAAGAACTCGATCACTATATGCCACAATATGTTCCTTCTGAAGATATACATATGTGGCATGAGAAGCTTCGCATGTGGGCTTAATAACTATTAGTGCATTGATTTGTGCATCTTATTTGTCAATCACGTGAGACCTTGTGTCATGTAATAAGTTGAACATTTGGAAGCTAAAAATTGAAGACATAAGAGCACAAGAGCATCAAGGAGCAAAGAGTAGGTAAATGAGGTGCCTTGGTGACCCTAATCCTTGACCCAAAATAACCATTGAAACTCTAGCTGATATCGGCTTAATAGGAAAACCTTGTTTATCATCCCTTAGCTTTAAGAACCTAATTGGAACATGATAAGTAAGGTTAGAAGATGTGCGAATGTGCTGTGAAAACATACGCTCAAAACAACAAATTTTGAGTGGTGCTCGATTCCATCGAGCAAACTTCGAGGGGTCTTTGATGGCATCGAACATCTCCTCGATGGCATTGAACAGAGAGTCAGATATGTCCAACAAGAATCAATCATTTTATATGATTTTCTCAAGCTTCATTTCGATGGCATCGAAGATTACTCGATGACATCGAACAGGTAACTCAGATATATCCAGTAAGAAATATATCATATTATATAATTTTCTCAATGACATCGAAGACCTTTCGATCACATCGATAAAGCTATTATTTGTCCATTTTCTGACCGTTGGAACCTGAACTTTCTATAAAGGGCATTCGGTTTTTGGACATTCTCATGGGTTTTTTTATGTAATAAAAGCTTAGGTGATTCAATTGTAATATCCCTCATCCCAAGCCTCTAAACCAAAGAGTTCTAAGTTATCTTCTTTGAGATTAATATTCTAATGAAGATTTCAACCTCCACCTTGAAGATGTTCTTGAACTCGTCCATTTTCTATAGATTAGACCCAATCTCTATAGGCATACCATTGTCTAAATCCTCCAAAAGACCCATCTAGGTGAATTCCCTAGGAAACACACATTCCCATTAATTGTAGGAGATTCAACCAACCTCTCATTGTTCACAACCCCAAGTGTAGGGTCGTGATGTAGTAATAATCTCGGTAAGACCGAAGTCGAATCCACAAGGACTAATCTCGTGCATTTCTGAAAGTAACTAAAACTAGAACTAGAAGAAGATGTAAATTTAGAATAAAGTGAATAATTGTGATTAAGGTGAAAACTATCAATTAAAAGGAACTAAGGTGCCAAGGATCCACTTGTAGCTTCTCAAGATGTTACCTTGCTTAATTCGGGAAATCCAACTGGAATTGGAGTCTTATCCTATCCAATTGGAAAAGAGAGATAATTGAATCTCTAAACTTCTCATGAACCTAATCTCAACAAATGAGAATTGTGAGGATTGAAAGTGATTCCATCACCCAACCATGCCCGGGAGACAATGACAAACAACAGGATATACCAATCCCACAACCAATTATAGGAGAATTGTGAAGATTAAGAAGGACTCCATCGCCCAACCATGCGCAAGGGACGATGGTGAACAACGAGACTTACTAATTTCACAATCTCAAATCAGGAAAAGAAGATATTCAAAGCAATTGCAGATCTATTGTAATTTGTCACAACAAACCATTAAAAACTAAAAATATTTCTTAAATAAGAACTAGAATCCATAAGGTTCAATAAAAACATGAATCAAAGCAAAGGAAACATCCCAATCGCGTTACAAGCTTCACCTCTTAGCCCTAGTTAAGAGGTTTAGCCAACCATAAACATGATTGAACTAAAATCTCTTAAGAAAAGCATAAAAAGAACTAAGGAAGAAGAAGAAAGACTCTCAGACGGTGACTTCACCCTTTTTCTCCACTCCTTAAACCCTAGAAGATGCCTAGGAACATCTTAGGGACTCCTATTTATAGTTGTGAAACTCCAACTTTCGTACCGAGTTGGAAAAATTCAGAAACCGCCTCAAATTTATGCAGTCCGTGCAAAATCTGCGTAACCCTCGACTAGTCAAGGACATCCTTCGACTGATCGAGGGTCACCTTCGACTGGTCAAGGATGATGGAAATTTAGAACATAATGTTGCTGGAGTTCGAGTCGATAATTCTTAGGCTAGTCGAGCAAGAGCTAGGACTGGTCGAAGCTTAGACTAGTCGAGGATCACAAAAATTCACTTTAAAACTTCGATTCTCTTCATTCTTCACTTGATTTTCTTGGATATTTGGCATGTGAATTCTTAATTTTTGGTCTTCTAAGATCCAACCTTCGGCTTGGTGATTCTTGAGCATTAAATCCATGCTTTTAGCATTCTTTTCAATCTAAGCTCTCAGATTCACCTTGCAACACAAACATGTATAAAATATACCTTTAAGTAGTATCATGTTCATAAAATCAAGATATAAATGGGGAAAAATATGCAATATTTGACACTCAACACTCATCACATTGGTCACCTCAAAGGAGCACTACATGCAAGGTGTTTGATCTTAGAGCTGAAGCCTTGCCAAAACATTGACATCATGATCGGGGGAGCAAAGGGGGACTGATTGAAGCACATGAGAGCATCGATTAAGCAACCTGAGATGATACTACAAAAGAGGCTCAATCCGACAAGTAAGTTGTTAAGTGTAAGAGTTTGTATACTCTCTTTCCTTGCGTATGATTGATGGTAAGAGTTTGTGACACAAACTCGACTAGGTTCTTATGTAGGACCTTAGATCTTGTATATGGCCTAAATCCTAGGTTCTTGTGTTACGCCCCGAACCCGGAGACCGGGCTCGCAAAATTCCTGATCGCCGAATCCGGCGCCGACAGCCTCCGTAGTACCCCATTCTCGGCTCCCGGTACCCATATACCAGGTTCCGATCCTTGGATGCTACAAGGAGGATTTCTAATATCAATTTGATTTGTAATGAGCATAACCACAAGCATAACCCACGAACAATAACCACAAGAACACCATCACAAAATCCACTATGAACAAAAACTTTGAATACAGTGCATATAAAGGGAAATACAAGATAGCGGTAATATCAAAACTCCAAAAGCTCGGCGGCATCCTCCAACAGCGGCGAGACTACAGCCGCGTCCTGGCGTCACCTGCACGCATCAATCGTGCATAAGCTTATAGAAAGCTTAGAGGGCGGTGTAAGTGTGTGCGAACGTGCTCAGAATGCAATGCCGGAGTAATGCGGAATCATGCTGATGAGTACGAAAATGTAACCAGCCGTACCAAGGCTATGCAGTACAAGATGTGAATGCTATCGGTCATACCAAGGCCATGCGATGCAATATGTAAGTCAAGCATGCCAATCCTCATCCAAATCCTCATGTCAATACAGTTCTCAGTCTGGATAATCACCGGGGTTCAGTACACTCCAAATGGCACTGTCTCTCTCCAAGCAGCACAGTCCAAGTGAGCGTAAGAAACCTCACTATCCGCCTGGCCAATAGTCAGCCAATACCTATCCGGCACGTCGATAGCGAACCCATTTCCGAGCTGGTCAAACTCAGCCTAGTAATGCCCCCTACTCTCGGGCGAGTAAGGCCACACCCCTTTCCAACCGACCACGACATAGTGGGAGACGCGACCTCATGGTATTCGGCCCTCGTGCGCTCGTATATCCACTCGGTCTCGACGTTGGAGTCATCCTCTGGTACCATCGGGTTCAGGGACTCTCACCCAGGGACATCTATGGCGCCCCAATTGCTTGGAACAAGACTTTTTGGTATCCAACCAGCCACCCACAATATATCTGTGGAGGCTATGGCCCTGATGTCGCTAGGGCATATCTCAATCATACAGATGCAAGTGCATGAGCCACACTACCAATCATGCAACCATCCTGCGTGAAGCACGCGCTCATGTAGGGCAACTCCGCCTATCAGGGAGCCCGTAAACAGTCTGCCCGAAGGCATATGCTATGATCAGACACTCCTCATCTCAAGCATACATATGATGCGTATGATTATGAATCATGGGCTGTGCTAAACATGTTATAAAGCAATAAACTATCCTCTCAATGAAGATGGGCCTATATGGCCTACATGAAACAGATGTGGGCCTATCAGTGGCCTTAGGGAGAGTTATAATGTGGACATCGAACCAACATTACTCGTACAATGTGGACATCAAACCAACATTGTCCCTAAGGCTCGACTCGCCTTAAATACCATTAAATAAATTATGGTGGAATCACACATTGCAATGTGCCTTAGGTACACCCCCTTGGGCCCCAAATACATCAAACGGGCCGTATCTTATAGCCTTATATTCATCAAGTGGGCCACCTCAATGAACCTCACCAATGGGCCTTAGGTACATTGCAATGGGTCATCATCCACGGGCCTGAGAATGTATTAAAATGAGCCTAATCACATAGGCTTTATGTGAATCAAACGGGCCTAATCACATAGGCCATATACATATCAAAGTGGGCCTCAACAATGGGCCACAATACCTCAAATGGGCCTCATGACGTGGGCCTATATATATATCAAGGTAGGCCCCAACAACGGGCCAATAAGTACATCAAGATGGCCTACACACATGGGCCCATATGTATCCAAGTGGGCCTCAATAATAGGCCTAAAAGTACATCAAGATGGGCCTAAGTACATGAGCCCCTATACATCCAAGTGGGCCTCATGTGAAGCCCACCATAATATATATTTTCCATTCACCTATTGATGAGGTCACACAGACCTAGGGGCCCACTATAACATTTTTTTTTTAACGGTGGGTGTTCATTCAACACTGTCGCCAGCAATGTGGGCCAGCACACATCACGGTGGGGCCATGCACACGCATCACTGTGGGGCTGTGCACACACATCACGGTGGGGCCAGGGTAGGGCCCACTGGAATGTTTATATGCCACCCAACCTATCCAGGGGGCCACACTGCCAGGGAGGGGCCCACCGCAAAGTTTATGTGCCGTCCAAACTGTTCATGGGGTCAGCCCCATGAACACCGTTTCCTGTAACGTGGTCCACTTGTGATTGGGATTTACCTCATTTTTGGGCTCGTGCCTTAAAATGATCTCATTAAATAGATGGACGGCATGGATGAAACTCACACATCATGTGGGGCCCACGGCAGGGAGCCGTGGGTCCCTGCCTCATTCACACCCGCAGGCGCTGCTGCCTGCGTTGGCAGCAGCAGCAGTGCTGCTTTTTTTTTTTTTTTTTGTGGTAAGTGGGGTCCATTTTGGACGAATCCAGACCGCCCAATCTGTGTGCCCCACTAGTCTGGCCGTCCAGACCGAGTTTCAACCGTGTCCAAATCTCAGGTAGGCCCTACCAAGTGATTGTATATGTTTAGGCACATCTTCACATGATTTAAGATGGTATGGCCCACCTGAGTTCCGTATACGGCTGATTTTTAGAGTGGCCCCTGATAAAAAGGGGGGTCATCAGGATGCACGGTGTTGATTTTCGAAACACATCACGATGGGGGGTCCACAGCTGGGCCGTGAGGCCCAACGTCCGTCCGCCACCCATGCAGGCAGGCGTTGCCTGCGTCTGTTGCAGCAGCAGCGCTAATGCTTTAATTTTTTTTTTTTTTTTTTTTTGGGGGCCCACCGAGATGTGATTCACAATCCTACCCACCCATTATGTGTGTCCCAATTATTTGGCCGTCCATACCGAATTTCAGATGCATCCACCAGGTGGGTCCCACCAAGCACTTTTATATGTTCTGGCATGTCTTTACATTGTTTTAGAGGGTATGGCCCCCCCGGTGATCGGATCATCTTGAAAATTCGGCTCAACGCCTAAAATGATCTGAATATCAGAATGGACGGTGTTGATCACATACATACATCAAGGTGGGGCTTGTATGGTAAGCCCACCCAAAAAGTTAATTTTCCTTTTTTTTTTTGTTTTTAGCTTGGAAGTACACGCCCGTGTCAGTACACGACCCCATGTTACCAAGCCATAGTCCAGCGTCCAGGGACGCTGGACGGCGTGGATAAACGCTACATCATGGTGGGTTCCTAATTCACGTGGCCCGCCCATTTGGACCACCTGATACATGTGTTTTTCCTTCCATCTGGGCCCATTAATGGGTTGGATGGTGTAGCTTCAACCCATTCATCCAATGGATCCCACATGAACTATATGATTCATGGTGGGCCTCATCATCCTTCATCATCATCATCATTCATAGAGAGAGAGAGAGAGAGAGAGACGGTGATAAAGGGAGGGACCCCGCCACTAATGGGCCCTCCCAAATACAATGCATTCATCAAGTGGGTCCCACACAAGTGGCCCTACAAAATGAGATTAATGGTGAATCACCCACCTTGTTGGCCTCCTCCTTGCTCCCTTAGGCTTCTTAGCTCCTAGCCTCCTCTTTCAATGGTGGTTGATGATGATCCAACGGTTGAGATGGGAGATGTGAGAGTAGGGGAAAGTGGGCCACACTTGGAGAGGGAGAGAGTTTGAAACGTATGGAGCTTTGTTGCTTGGAGGGATTTGAGAGAAAAATGAGGGAGAGAGAGAGAAGTAATGGGAGATATGGATGGAAGGGATGGGTGGAGTGGTGTTGTAATAAATGGGGATGGGTTAAGTTGAAAAATGGGTAAAGGAGGGATGGTGATGGAAGAGAGAGAGTGGACTTTTGAAAAAAGAAGGATGGGTTGTGTGTACTTGTTATTGGGTGAGGTGGCATGGAGGTATGGTGGTGTACTTGACTTGATTGATGGGACATCTCGTAGAGATTCCCTCGAGATTCGCAATGTGCGGCGTTTCTTCGAACCGAACGCTGACTGACATCTTCCCACCAAGGTATCGGTTCGATGTGTGAGTCGCGGCGTTGGAACCGCGGCGACGGCGCGATCGCTAGGATACAAGTTTCGGATCGAGCCGACTTCGGCATGCGGGACTCGGCTTAGGATCGTGCGCAACGTCGGAAATGGGTCGAGGGTTGCCGGAATCCGACCGATAGAATTGCGGAAGGCGACCGAATGGTACGGTTTAGGTTACGGGTCTTACATCTTGTGTAGGACCTTGGTTCTTGTATAGGGCCTAAATCCTAAGCTCTCGTGTAGGACATTGGCTCTTGTGTAAGGCTTAAATCCTAGATTCTTGTGTAGGACCTTGACTCTTGTGTAATGCCTAAATCCTAGGTTCTTGTATAGGACATTGGATTTGTGTAGGGCCTAAATTAAGTCCTTGTGTAGGCCAACGGACATGAGTGTGTACGTGTTAGTCTTTGTAGGAGCCTCCGCCGGGAGTAAACGTAGGTCCTGGACAAAGACAATGGTTATTGAGTAGCTCACAGATAAAGTCGCTTGTGAGAGCCTCCGACGGGAGTGTATGTCAGTAGGTTCTTGTGTAGGACTGATGTTTGTAACGAGCCTATAAAAAACTACTTAAAAGTCTTTTTGTAACACCCCATATTTCTGGGGCCGAGTAGATACTCGACTCCCGATATCCGGGGTGCCACTTATGCTTTGTGAAAACGGGGTTCTATAGTTCATTTTCCTGGATTTGAGCAATTCATGGAATTAAATTAGACTATGCGACGTACTCTGGAATAAACATAAATTTTAACGCAAGTAAATCAACCAACAAGTAAAATATCTTTATCTAGAGTATGGAACTACAACTGAGCAATATATACAGTTTCAAAAATACAAAATGTAACAACCTAAAAATCTCATTGACGTCCTAAAAATGTCCTACATCGGCCCATCCAGCAATTGGAAGTACGAGGACTCCTCCAACGCATCAGATTCCTAGTACGTGCATCTATGAAAGTGTCTGGTTGGTGTTTTAAAACACCGTCCTAGAGTGGGAGTGAGTGATCAACTCAGTGGGTTCCATTAGTAATAAGTCACACAAGTTATCAATTTCATAGGAGCAATTAATGAAAAACATATAGATAAAAAGTTCTTAACTACTCTTTTTAATGCATATGCATGTTATTATGATATGATGCATGCCCTTGCCATCCAACACTCCCTCGAGCGACACCATCTTACGTTCGCAATGCCCAACACTCCCTCAATGCGACCTCGACTGTCGAATCACCAACCTAACTAATGCGATGTGATGTAAATATGTTAGCCAACTATTTCGTTATATTCATTCATCCAGCAGTTTGGGGAAACTGAGACACCCTAATGGAGTCAATGCCTTATCCCGATCGTGGAGCCTATACGGCCGCGGCGGCCTTGCGCCCATGATCCTTGATCCTTTTGGGTTCGTCACTCCTAGATAACACATACGAAGGCAGATTGTAAGCTAAATCACTCGCGGTCACTACGGGGAGGCTCGTCACCCCAGCGTAGGCCGACAACTCGAGCATAGTGTCCCATTCCACCATGCCCGGCTCACGAGGCGGGTCTGTATCCTATATTGCTGGCGATCACTACAGGGAGGCTCGTCACCCTAGCGTAGGCCGACAACTCGAGCATAGTGTCCCATTCCACCATGCCCGGCTCACGAGGCGGGTTTGTATCCTATATTGCTGGCGATCACTACAGGGAGGCTCGTCACCCTAGCGTAGGCCGACAACTCGAGCATAGTGTCCCATTCCACCATGCCCGGCTCCCAAAACTTGTGGATCGCATCATAGTTGTTACCAGTGGGTGCAACATGGGTGTACGTGTCTCAGGTACAAACATGCGCGATTATACATGGTTAACAAACATGGTTGGTCAGTTAGTAGGCCAATTTGTTCAATTCAGGTAAACCACCGAACACCCAACATTAGGTGCGAGCATACCACGTAGTCCAACTACTGTCGGCTATCCGTGTTTGACCTAAATTGTTTAGATTGGTCGCTGGGCAGCCCAACTGGCGGGGCTGCCCGTACGGACCGGCGGGGCTACCCGTACGGGTCTTATAGTTTCGCTGGCCAACCCAGAAAAGGATTTTATCATTTAACATTATATAAGAAATCATAAACTACTCTTAGTCACAAAAAATTTAGGCATGCATATCAATAAACATAGGCATTCAACCTAATCGAAACATATTAACGACACGCAAGTACATTACCCCCAAATTGTCACAAATTTGGGGATACATCAAAATTAATTTCATATAACAGAAATTGAAGTAAAGAATGACAATAATTCAATATCTTGGCCTAATCTAGCATGGAAGCAAACATTGGATATTCTAAACATGGTTGGGCAAATTTAAAGAGAAGTAACTACCAACGAATTTCTTACTAATCAACATGCACAGTAACTTCACACACGCAATCATTAAATTCAACTTAGGTTCGATAATCGGTCACCTAAGGATAATGGTTCGCACCTACGAATGGTTTAACGGTTTATGGAGCCGCTCTTAAGGTGTCGGTCCCGCGGTTTAGCATATCAGAACCCTGTGCCGATATAATTTACATGTTAGAGTGCATGCAAGTGGCCTAATGTGCTAAAACTTGGGAAAGGGCTGGATAGATTACCTTTCGATTGTTGGGGGCCACTTCTACGGTGGAGTCGTGGGCTCCGACGAGGGCTGTGGTAGGAAGGAAAAATCCTCAAATTCCAGCTCCTTGGAGCTCTCTCTCTCTCTACTCTCTCCACTATCTCTCTCTTGCAGTAAAAATTCGTATGGGAGAGAGGGAGTGTGATTTTGTACTTATACGGTTTGGTTTTTTGTGTCTAAATGGTCTTGGGGGCCCCTTTTCTAACATGCATGCTTCTAGTGGGCGGAATTTTGACCCCTAAGGCCATTTTAGTGGCCCCCTGGCCCATCTGTGCTATGGGGCAAGTGCCCCATTGTCGGATGAGAGATTTGTATGAATTTGGCGGCAAACGGATGACTCATTTTACCGAGGGGGCCTTTTTTGCGATCGACAGTCGTCGGTGATCGATCGGGGCCACAATTATACCGATATGAGTAGGAAAATATCCTTAACTCATGCCTCGAGTTTGGTTGCAATCTAATGGTCGAAAAGCCACAACTTCGTGAAAGAGCAAAAGGTCTATTTCACTTAAGTTTTCAGATTTCAGCCTAGGAGATTCGCGTGTTTCAAGCACTTGGCTTCTAACCCAAGTTGAGTAGTTCTAGGCACTTTCTTGGTTTGCCACCCGCGATGGACGTCAAGCCCAGTGAGATGAACATTATTCTATAATTTTGAAATTAGTGGCCCACTAATGAGAGATTTAGAGCTTATTTGTATAATCGGGGCATTTTTTGAATGAATTAGGTAGGAGATTTCTTAGGCGCAGTTGTCAGGGTCTATATTAACTAAGTTCATAGTGTGGCCTATTCGAAATTAGCGAAGATGGTGATTCGGTCATGATCACTCTAAACCGTTGGTTTTTAGGCTAAATGAGTAAATTGGTTGACTTGGTCCGTTAGTTAAGATTAAGGCCATAGCTGGCTCGGCTTTGGGTAGATATTTAATTTAGTTACGGTTGTCTTGATTAGTCAGTAATAGGTCGATTAGATTTGGGCACTAGATGAACAATTCACGAGGTTAGACTTGAGGTTTAAGTGATCAAGTGGATTCGTTGGCTTCATACGGTTGGTTAATCGAATTTATGTAGTTCTTTATTGGTATCACCTACGTATAGGCTCACCTCGAGCATCAAGAGTCAGTAAGTGACTACGTGGGCTAGTTATAAAAAGAAAATTAAGGATTTTTGACAATCCAAAATAGCAAAAATTCAGGATGTTACACTTTTACAGGAGTCATTTCGTGTGTAGGATTATAAATGTTAGAGTTAACTTGATTTAAAACCTTCGATAGTGAAATTTGGTGCACTCATGGGTTAAGTGTGTCCGCCGAAAGTGAAGTAGGAAAACCAAACCACTATAAGTGCTTATATTTAGTATCGTCATTTGCACACTTATTTAATTATGCTTATGTGATTGAATATTTAATTATTTGTATGCATAATTAGATGAATGTTAAGGTTTGATAGTTAGTACATCCCACACACACATGTACATTATCATGTTATAAACTAGTTGCTTATTGCATATCATTTGTAGTCTAAATGATTGGACCCTCTATTGGCTTAACAGCCTTAGAGTAAATTGCCTTACTTAGCTTAATTTGCATATTAGTTTAAGTACACAATTGTGGTTTAAAAAGATGAAAATTTTATTTGGTCCTAATCACTCTCCCTCTAGGACATAGCCTTCATTCCTTAGCTCCACCAAGCTTCCGCACATGGAACTATGATAATCCCAATACGCCACAGGCGAATTTTCAATAATGAGTTTGAACTTCAACGTGTTTAAATTTTGGGAAATGAAAAGTTACCCCCTTTGGAAGCAGTTTATAATTATATATGAAGCGAGGTTATTCGGCTTGCTTCCACGGTGGCATCTATTACTGAGCGATCTGCATTTGCGATCAGATTCAAACCAAATAAAGGAGGATACAATATTAAAGGTCAAGCTACAGAGCGATCAAATCGTCTCTTTTTTTGTTCTGTTTATTTAGACAACATGAGTTGTACTCATTGTGGACGTTGTCAACATACTAGAGGTGATTTATAGCATCACCTTTGACCTAAACCACAATGTGGTGCTAAGACTGTTGTGCTTGAGGGAAAGTGTTGTTGTACTACATCTACCTATGTTACTGGGTGTAACCTTAATGTGGTAGATCACTCTCACCTTCCATCCGCTGCTGATACATTAGATCATCCGAGTCTCTTTGCTGACCACATATATTGACCTCATTCTCATTATAATACATCTTGGATTATTGATTCTGGAACTACCGATCACATGACTAGTGATAAAGGTATTTTTTTTTTCAATACACTTCCTTTCATGATTGGATCAACCTCGCTAATGGATCCTATTCCACGATTTTTGAAAAAATGATCTTGTCATCTGAGTTCATCTCTTCATTAGCATTAATTTTTCATGTTCCCACATTTTCATCTAATCTTCTATCGGTTAATGCTTTAAGCAAACATTTGTGTTGCTCTATTAACTTCTTTCCAGATTCTTATTTTGTGCAAAATTTACAAACTGGGAAATGGATTGGTGATGAACATGAGCCGCAAGGGCTATACATTCTTAATGCAGACCGCACATTTTTCCTATGTGATGTTGCCTCTAGAGCTGGTGATAAGGAGTCTCTTTAGCGTTAGCATTCTCATCTAGCCCATATTTCCGTTCGTGCACTATATCATCTCTTTTCAAATAAGTTTTTCCATAATATTCTTCAATGGAAAACATGTGCTTTGTCCAAACATATTTGTACTTCTTACCCTCTTAGTACAACTCAATTTGCATTGTCTTTTGACTTAGTTCATTCAGATGTTTGGGGTCTTGTCCCAATCATTTTTACTTCTAGTTTTAGATATTTCATTTCTTTATAAATGATTATTTGCAATTTACATGGTTATATCTGATAAGAAGTAGATTTCAAGTACCTGCCACAGTTTAAACATTTATTAAATATGTTAAAACTCAATTTGATAAAATGATTAAAGTGTTCAAATTAGAAAATGCAAAGAATAAACGTTTAAGTAATTGCACTTTTTTTTGACAGATTGGAGATTTAAGTGTCAAAATCATGTGTCTTCACACACCAACAAAATTGAATCGCAGAACGGAAAAATAGGCATTTGTTAGAGGTAACTAGAGCAATGATGTTCGTTATGTATGTTCCTAAACCATAGTGGGGTGATGCAGTTCTCACTACAACTTATATGATAAACCATATGCCATCTCATTCTTTAAGAAATAGTTACCCTCTTCAAAATTTAAAGTCCGTTTCTTCTCTTTTCAACGTACCTTCTATAGTGTTTGGGTGTACGTGCTTCGTGCATGTTGTTGGTCATTTGCAAGATAAACTTGCATTACGTTCAATCCATTATGTTTTCTTAGCTACTCTGGCCCTTAGAAGTGTTATAAGTGTTATTGTTCAATAACTCAATGTAAATATTTACCAAAAGATGTTATATTTTTGAGGAAGTACCCTAATTTGGATCCCATATTTCTCCTATGTCTCATTTTCTTTAAGTTTTGGATGGCACTGTCATGATACTAAGATTCATGGTCCTGCCCCATCTACCTCCTTAATTGCACACCCTGGGAATTCCTCCCAATGATCTTTCCTTTACAGTGAAAAAAGGTAAATTGCAAACCCTGGGAATTCCTCCCAATGATCTTCCCTTTGCAGTTAAAAAAGGTAAATGTACTATTGCACACACACTTGGGTACCGTACCAACTGTAGTACAACTTGCTTGATTAACAATAACGTATCTTATGTCTGTACTTCATCATCCTTTCATTACAATCCTGTTTGTTTTCACTCTTTTCATGATTATAGAGGCTCTACAAGATCCACGATGGAAGGCACAATGCTTGATAAGATGGTTGCCCTTGACAGACAAGGAACATGAGAGTTAATTTCTCCTCAAGGACGCTATTGGTGGGTTGTAAGTGGTTATATACTCTTTATGTACCATCCAGATGGCACCATTGCTCAGTATAAAGCTCGACTTGTTGCCAAAAGATTCACTCAGAAGTCTAAAGTAGATTATCATGATAGTTTTTCCTCTAGTGGCAAAGCTTACATCCATTCGTGTTTTTCTATCTATTGTTGCGCATTTAAAGTGGTCTCTTCATCAACTTGATGTCAAGAATGCTTTCTTACATGGAGACCTATGGGAGAAAAATACATGCTCTTACCTTTAAGATTTCAACCACTTAGATATGAACATAAGACGTGCAGGCTGAAAAAGGCTCTATACAGTTTTAAACAATCACTGTGCATTTGGTTCGAGCGCTTTAGTAATGTTGTGCTTCATATTAGGTTTCGAAGATGCACCTCTGATCATTCCATGTTTGTTAAGAAGTACGAGACTTATGTAACTATCAACGCTGTTTATATGTGTTAAGGATCCTCTGCCTTAATCTAAGGCCTTTCATACGTGCATCCATTGACCCTCAATTACAGGAGTTTGTTTAGCTAATTCTCTCCATTGATTTTGTAATCAACATTTATGTGTACATACTACATTATACAATCTGTAAATTATATATATGAAAAGCTCTCACCACTCAAATGTGTGGTGGTTTTCAAACATTCTCATGGTATCAAAGCCATACCTGGATTAGCATCCCACGATCCCCAATGGCCTCTGATTCCTCTCCCACCCTTCTTCCCTTCAACACCATGATCCACATGGTTACCATCAAGCTCTCCTCCTCCAACCATCTCCTATGGAAGAGCCAACTTCTTCCACTTCTCAAGAGCCAAGGTTTGCTGGGGTCATGTGGATGGCACCCTTGTGCCGCCACCTCCATTAGACCCTCCCACCTCTTAAACGCCAAATGACAAACACCTAGCATGGAAAGCAACTGACCAGTACCTCCTTAGCCTTATCCTCTCCTCCCTCAAATAGGAAGCAATGGCTAAAGCCATCGGCCTCTCCACATTCCGCGAGGTCTGGACCACCCTAGAGAACACCTTCAGCCACCGCTTCAAGTACCGTGAAAATCGCCTCAAAGATGACCTCCAATTGATGAAGCACGACACCCGTCTAGTCACTGCATACGCCCGTGCCTTCAAGGCCTTATGCCATCAGCTTCATGCAATTGGTTGCCCCGTTGATGGATCCGATAAAGTTCACTGGTTTCTTCGTGGCCTAGGGCCCGATTTCTCCAGTTTCTCTACTGCCCAAATGGCGCAAACACCCCTCCCCTGCTTCTCGAATCTTGTGTCCAAAGCTGAGAGTTTTGAACTTTTCTAAAAATCTCTAGAGACTCCGGCGCCCTTAGATGCAATGTTCATTGCTACCCAGACCTCTTCTCATCGAGGGGGTGGCTCTTCTCACCACAGCCGTGGCCATGCAAATGGCTCCAGCAACGAGTCTTTCAATCACGGACAGGGCCATGCCAACACCACATGCGATCGCCGTCCACCACGCTGCCAGATTTGCCACTTGGAAGGTCACTATGCAGATCAGTGTGGGCAACGATATGATCGGCATGAAGCCTCGGTGCGACTTGTAGAAGCTTTCACCTCTTCTTGCTCTCTATCTGGAAATGAAGCCACGGACTGGTTCTTGGACACAGGGGCTTCGACCCACATGACTCCAGCCCACTCAACTTTGGACCACTCCACCTCCTACACGGGTAAGGATTGTGTGATTGTCGGGAATGGTGCGTCCCTACCCATTACCCACACTGGTAATTTTCACCTTCCCCAGATCTTCAACTATTAGATGTTTTGGTTGTCCCTCATCTCACTAAAAATCTTTTGTCCATTAGTAAATTAACGAATGATTTTCCGTTAACCGTTACATTTACTAATAATTTTTCACTGTTCAGAATCACCAAACGGGAAGGGTGGTGGCAACCGGTAAATGAGATGGAGGCTTATATGTGCTAGAGTGTGGCAATTCTGCTTTTATTGTTGTCCTTAAAAATAAATCTCTCAATGCTTTGTATGATTTATGGCATGCTCGCCTTGGACATGTGCATCATTCTGTTATCTCTTTTTTAAATAAAAAAGGACAGCTTTATCTTGCCTCTTTATTGTCATCTCTTGCGTTATGTAGCACATGCCAACTTGCGAAGAATCACCGTTTCCCTTATTCTTGTAATGAACATAGGTCGTTTAATGTGTTAGATCTTATTCATTACGATATATGGGGCCCTTCACCCCTAAAATCAAATCTGGATTTTGCCTACTATGTTTTATTCATTGATGATTATTCTCGTTTCACTTGGCTTTATCCATTGAAATTCAAATCTGACTTCTATGATACCTTTATTCAATTTCAAAATTTTGTACAAAATCAACATTCTGCTCGTATCAAAAATTTTCAAAGTGACGGTGGTGCAGAATTTACTAGCAACTGCTTTAAAGCTCACCTTCGTACCTTTGCTATTCATCATCAACTCTCTTGTCCATATACTCCTGCCCAAAACGGTCGCGCTGAGAGAAAACACTATCATGTGACTGAGACCGGATTGGCCATGCTTTTCCATTTCCACACTTCTTCTCACTTCTGGGTTGATGCCTTTAGCACTGCAGCTTACATCATCAACCGTTTGCCCACTCCACTTCTTAGAGGTAAGTCCCCCTTTGAGCTTCTATATAATTCCTCTCCAAATTATGAAAATTTTCATCCTTTTGGTTATCGTGTTTATCCTTGTTTACATGATTATATGCCTAACGAATTTTCCCCCTGCAGTATTCCTTGCATTTTTTTGGGATACAGCTCCTCTTATAAAGGGTTCCGTTGTCTTGACCCCACTACCTCTAGCCTATATATCTCCCGACATGCTCAATTTGATGAGAATCACTTTCCCTTCCTAGATACCTCCCAGGCTCAACCCATATCCTCCCTCCAATTTTCAAAATTTCTAGAACCAAGTCTTTCTCATTCAAAAATGCCTCCATCTTCCCCTGCACCGCATTCCCGGCACATTGCTCAATTCAGATCTAGCCCGTATGTTATTTGTACTGATCTAGTGGATGAGTCTTTGCAGGCTAATGATTCTCTTTCAGGTCCATCTTTGCAGCATTCGGATCCTAGCCCAGCTTCTCTTGAGCCCACCACTGAGCTGCCCACCGCTGCTCCTGCTGCTACTATTCCATTGGGTTCTCATCCGATGCTCACACGAGCCAAAAATGGTAATTTCAAACCTCGCCACCCTGCGAATCTTGCTCTCTTGGGGTCCTCTGGTCTTCTCTCTGCTCTCCTTGCATTCACTGAGCCTAAAGGATTCAAATCTGCTGCTAAGAATCCTGCTTGGCTAGTCGCCATGGGTGAAGAAGTTCAAGCCCTACAAAATAATCATACCTGGATTTTGGTCCCTCGACCTACCAACACCAACATTGTGGGTTCCAAATGGGTGTTTCGGACCAAATACTTGCCTGATGGATCTATCGAACGAATCAAAGCCCGCCTTGTTGCCAAGGGCTATACACAGGTACTTGGTCTTGACTACACTGACACTTTTAGCCCTGTCATCAAGGCTACCACTGTCCGTGTTGTACTCTCTCTTACTGTGACCAACAAATGGCCTCTCCGCCAACTTGATGTCAAGAATGCGTTTCTCAATAGTCATCTTACTGAACATGTCTATATGAAACAGCCTCCTGAGTACATTGACCCTCTCTTCCCTAATCACGTTTGTCACTTGAAGAAAGCTCTTTATGGCCTAAAACAAGCCCCTCGTGCCTGGTTTCAGCGATTCAGCTCTTTCCTCATTCACCTTCATTTTTATTGCAGTTGTGCAGACACATCACTCTTTGTCTTTCACAGGTGGTCGAACATTATTTATTTGTTTCTTTATGTTGACGACATCATTATTACAGGTAACAACTCCTCTTTTCTTGACACCTTTACTTGTAAGCTCAATTCTGAGTTCGCTACTAAGGATTTGAGTTCTCTTAGTTACTTTCTTGGTCTTGAAGCTACACCCACCACTGATGGTCTTTTTATCTGTCGGCTGAAATATCCGTGGGACATTCTCACACGATCTCAATTACTTGACAGTAAGCCTATTCACACCCCCATGGTTGTTTCCTAGCACCTATCTTTTGATGGTTTGGATCCCACTCTTTACAGATCTCTTGTTGGTGCTCTCCAGTATTTGACTATCACGCGTCCTGATATTGCTCATGTTGTAAACTCTGTCAGTCAATTTCTACACTCTCCGACTGAAGACCACTTTCTTGTTGTAAAGCGCATTCTTCGCTATGTTAAGGGCACACTGCATTTTGGCCTCACTTTTCATCCATCCGCTGCTCCTGGTGCTTTAGTTGCTTACTCTGATGCCAACTAGGCAAGATGTCCTGACACTCGTCGCTCTTCCTCTGGTTATTCTATTTACCTTGACGACAATTTGGTTTCCTGGAGTGCCAAGAAGCAACTTACTGTTTCTCACTCCAGCTGTGAGTCTGAGTATCGTGCCCTTGCTCTCACTACGCCGAAATTCTTTGGCCCACGCATCTCCTTTTCTATTATGTGACAATAAAAGTGCCATTTTTTTGAGCTCCAACCCCATTTCTCACAAGCGGGCAAAGCAAGTTGAGTTAGACTACCACTTTCTTCGTGAACTTGTTGTCGCTGGCAAACTTTACACACAGTATGTGCCCTCTCACTTACAGGTTGTCGATATCTTCACCAAAAGTGTGCCTAGGCCTCTCTTTCAATTTTTTCGATCCAAGCTCCACGTCTGTTCAAATCCGACGCCCAACTTGTGGGGGGGGGGGGGGGGGGTGTTGAGGATCCTCTGCCTTAATCTAAGGCCTTTCATACGTGCATCCATTGACCCTCAATTACAGGAGTTTGTTTAGCTAATTCTCTCCATTGATTTTGTAATCAACATTTATGTGTACTTACTACATTATACAATCTGTAAATGTATATATATGAAAAGCTCTCACCACTCAAATGTGTGGTGGTTTTCAAACATTCTCAATATGGACGATATTGTGGTGACCGACAATAGTTTAGATGAGATCTCATCTCTTAAGATCTTTTTAGTTCACCAATTTAAAATTAAAGACCTTAGGCTACTATCTGCTATTTTTTTTTTTGAGATTTAAGTTGCTCGTTTCACTAATGTCATCTTTATTTTTCAAAGAAAATATGCCATGCATCTCTTGAAACAACTGGCATGCTCGGATCACGTCCTTAAGAAATAATTATTGAGATAAATCACCGGTTGTTTTTACAAGAATCCAATCCTCTTGATGATCCTGTTTCGTATTGAAAATTTGTTAGAAAGCTCATTTATTTGTCAATCACTTGTCCTAATATTGCTTATTCCATTAGTGTAGTAAGTCTATTCATGTAGGTACCAAGTTCACATCACCTTGAAGCATTCCATCATATACTTCGTTATGTAAAGTCAACTCTAGGAAAATGACTTCTTTATTATGACCATGGACATCTACAAGTACGTGCTTACTATGATACTAATTGGGTTGGTTCTTCATCAAATAGACGCTCCAACACAGGCTATTGTACCTTTGTTGGAGGTAATTTGATATTTTGGGAAAGTAAAAAGCAATTGGTTGTTACTCGTTCCTCTACAGTTGTTGGATATCAGTTCATGGGACATGCCACCAGTGAGGTCCTTTAGTTATGGTCATTTCTTTCCAAGCTTGATCTTTTACTATACCTATTTTCCTTTTTTTTTTTTTTTTTTAATGATAATCAAGTAGTGATTCATATTACCTCAAATCCAATATTCCATGAAGTTGATTGTCACTTCGTGTAAGAAAAACTGTCAACTGGCATTATATCAATACTCATCACATTTCTTTTAAAGATCAACTCGTAAATGTCTTTACTAAAGTGGTTGCTGGGATACATTTGTCTGATATTGTGTTCAAGTTGGGCTTACGTGACCTCTATGCTTGAGAGGGAGTGTTAGAGTAAGTAGTGTGCATGTTGTGTGCATATGTATCATAGTAGTGTATGACCTTGCGGACTACTAATTAAAACTATTTTATTATTATTTTATTATAAATAAAAGAGGAGAAATGGTAAAACTCTTTCTTTTTAATTTCACAAATTTCCATACCTTCATTGGTGATAATCTTATGTCCTTAAAAAGTAAGAGTAGTTAGTTGTTGCTCTTTTTTCTTTTTTCTTTTTTTTTTTTTTTTTTTTTTTTTTTTTTTTTTTTTTTTTTCTTTTTTTTTTTGCTAAAGTTGATAACTGTTCAGGAGCCATGGTATAAGTGAGATTCTCTGGCTCCATTCCTTCCCCATTGATCATGGGGTGAATGTTCGCTTTTTAATTCCATTATTTTGTGACAATCAAGTGGCCATTTATATTGCATCTAATCGCATCTTTCATGAAGAGATGAAACACATTAAAGTTGGGCGTTATTTTATTTAGGAAAAGCTTGTCTTTAGTTAGATGATAATAAGATGTTCAACAATTTGATTTCGAGAATGTGACTTGACAATTTGTGCTGCGGAATCACACAGATTTAGATCTAGTATAGCAATCCAAGAGCACCAAGCAAACACAAGAGAACACAACGATTTTAAGTGGAAAACCCTTGCAGGAAAAAATCACGGCACAAAGCGACAGATCTTCACTATGAAAATAGAAATTATAAAGAGGGATGACTTACCCGATTCGAACAACCTCAAATCTTAACCTTGTTACACCCTTTGATAACCCTAGAACCTTTTAGGAACCCTTAAAATACCTTAGAAAGGCCCTAGGGACCCCTATTTATAGTTTAGAAAACTCCACTTACGCACCTCTTTGAAACCGCCTCAAATTTATGCAGTCTATGAAGAATCCGCGTAACCCTCGACTAGTCGAAGGAGGGCTTCAACTGGTCGAAGGACCCCTTCGACTGGTCGAGCTTGACCCTCGACTAGTCGAGCGTCCCAAATATCAAAAAACTTTGCTCGCTAGACTTCAAGTCGAACGGGCCTCGACTGGTTGAAGGGATCTTCGACTGATCGAGCAACCCCCTCGACCGATCGAGCAGCCTAGAAGATTGAAGGTATCAATTCTGACAACAATCTCCACCATGTCTTCAATCTTTAAACGTGTAGCTTTTTAACCTATTCTCATATCTCTGCATCGCATTATATCTTCAATCAACGCTTCTCGTCCACACTCCGTCCTTCTTTTACGTCATCGCCAAGCCCTGAGAAGTTGCACAGAATTTGAACTTCTCTTTAGGAACGACCTTGGTGAGCATGTCCACTGGATTCACGCTGGTGTGAATCTTCTCCAGTGTTATGCCTCCTTCCTCAAGCACCTGTCTGATAAAGTGGTGACAAACATCAATGTGTTTAGTACGTGAGTGATAAATAGAATTTTTAGCCAAATTGATAGCGCTCTTGCTATCACAGTTAACCGGCACGGCCTCCTGCTGAAGTCCCAGCCGATTTATCATGTCTCTATGCTAAACACCTTCTTTAAACGCTTCCGTCACTACCATATATTCTGCTTCGATTGTGGAAAGAGTCAGTACAGACTGAAACTTCGACATCCAACTAATTGCTTCACCTGCTAGTACAAACGAGTATCCTGAAGTAGACTTTTTAGAATCCACACTGCCAGCGTAGTCGAAATCCACATACCCTACTAATTTTGTCCTTGTCTTCTCAAAAGTTAAGACGTAGTCTTTCGTGCCTTGAATGTATCGAAGTAGTCATTTCACCACTTCCCAATGTTGTTTGTCGGGGTTTGACATGTATCTGCTTGCAACACCGACTGTCTGTGAAATATTTGGTCTCATACAGACCATGACGTACATTAAACTGCAAACCGCATTCAAATAAGGCACATGAGACATAACCTATTTTTCCTCATTTGATTTAGGACATTGTTCTGAGGAAAGCTTGAAATGAGTCGCGTGGGGAACGCTCACCGACTTGGTCTATCCTATATTTAATCAACACCTTTTTAAGGTATTCTTCCTGTGATAACCAAAGCCTCCTCTTCTTCCCGTCTTTATGAATATCTATGCCGGGAACCCTCTTTATAGCCCCTAGATCTTTCATCTCGAATGTCCCAGATAACAGAGTCTTCGGTATGTTGATTTCAGACATATCATGAAGACGATTAACATATTATTAACATACAATACTGGGATGATGAATCTGCCATCACACAGTGTCTTGTAATAGACACAGTGATTGTATTCACTCCGAGTAAAGTTCTAACTCAACATGAAAGAATCAAATTTTTTATACCATTGCCTAGGTGACTATTTCAGGTCATACAACGACCTCATTAACCTGCAAACTTTTTTCTCTGCCACTTTAACTTCGTAGCCCTCTGGTTGCTTCATGTAGATCTGTTCTTCCAACTCTCCATGCAGGAATGCAATCTTGACATCCATTTGTTCCAGCTAGGGGTGTACACGGGTCGATCCGAGTCGAACTGGGCTAAACTTGGCCCGGCCCAGTCACCAACCAAACCCAGCTCGAACCCGGCCCGGTCAGCAATCGGGTGAGTTTGGGCCAGTTTCGGACCTTACTGTCACTTCAAAGATGGGCGGTGAACTATCCCAAAAGAGTAAAGGGGAAAGGGACGGGTAGGGTTTTGAAATACACACACACACACACACACACCACTTGACCGAGTCGGGCCAGGTCGAGTAGGGTTTCGGGACGAGTCGGGCCGAACTGGGACATATCCGAACTCGGCCCGAACTCAGTTTCGGGCCGAAGAAAATGGCCCGTCCCGACCTGAACTCAGTTCTGGGCCGGGCCGAGTCGAGCTTTCTCAGGCCGAGTCGAGCAAGTTAACCAGGCTAGCCCGGTTCGTGTACAACCCTAGTTCCAGCTCGAGATCGTATTGGGCAACTAATGTCAACGCGAATCTAATAGACACCTGCTTAACCACCGGTGTGAATATCTCTATAAAGTCGATTCATTCTCTCTGAGCATAACCATTCGCTACCAATCTAAATTTGTATCTATCCTGTTTCCTTTTGAATAACCACTTGCATCCGATCGCTTTTAGGCCTACTGGAAGCTCCACCAGTTCCCATGTGTGATTTTTATGCAACGAGTCCATCTCATCATTCATAGCCATCTTCTACTTTCCTGCATCAGGCCCATGAAGAGCCTTCTGAATAATATACGGGTCCCTCTCATCTGTAACGAGGGCATATGCAATATTAGAGTTGTCCTTATATCTTGCCGGTAACCTGCGATCACGCGGTGGGTTCCTTCTCACTAGAGCTGGGCATCAGACCGAGTTGGATCGGATTGGGCCCAACCTGATTCGATTCAAAATTTGTAAGGTCAAACCCGAACTCGATCCGATCCGGTACTGAGTCTGGACCATCTTACTCGATCTGATCTGATCTTTTGCTGGCCTAAACCGATCCGAGTCTGACTCGGTCAGGAAAATCAAGTCGGATCGGATTGGACAAGGTTCAGATTGTTATTTTTTTCAACGGTGTGAAAATTATTATTCTCATTATTTCCTATGGTGTGATTTACATGATTATTGGATACATTTAGTATCAACCCCTAAATTGATATGGAAAAACTGATGGACAGTGTGGATAAACCAAAAAATTCAAGACAAGCCCCACATAGTTTACTCATTAGGATAAAATGGTGAAGCTCACGCCAGCTGCATACGTAGCTTCTTGAAGAAGCTTATACCTGTGACTTCATGAAGAAGCTTCAAGTATAGGCTAACACCTATACTACAACTGCTCTAGCTATACGTGTAGCTAGAAGATGAGCACTCTCCAGCTAACACCAAATCAGATTTTGAGTAAACTTTGTTGAGCCCACCGTAAATGTATCTGGTCTATCCATGTCGTCCATCCATTTTTTCATCTTATTTTAGGGGTTGGGACCAAAATTTAAGCATACCCAAAGATCAAGTGGACTATACCATTAGAAACAGTTGGAATAATGACTTCCACCGTTGAAACCTTTCTAGGGCCCACAGTGATGTTTATTTCTCATCCAACCTGTTTATAAGATCACATGGATATGGATGAAGGGAAAACACAAATACAAGCTTGATCCAAAACTTCAGTGGCCCCTAAGAAATTTTCAACGGTATATGTTCAATTCACACTGTTTCCTATGGTGTGGACCAGTTGAGGTTTGGATATACTTAAATTTTAGGCTCAAGCCCTAAAATTATCTGTTAAAATGGATGGACGGAGTGGATAAAATACATAAATCACGGTGGACCCCACAGAGTTTACTAAATACGCTTAGCCTACTGAGTTACTCAATACGCAATCCGCTGCCAGCTAACAACAACTATAATACAGCTGCTCTTGGGTACGTGTCGCTCGAAGACGAGCACTGACGCTCCTCGAGCTTTGAGTTGTACGAATGGTTCAAAGGAGATCAAAGTTACATGAGCCTTACAGTGATGTATTTATTATATCTACACCGTTCATCTATTTTCAGAGATCGTTTTAGAGCATTATCCAAAAAATGAATCATATCCAAAGATCATCTAGACCACACCATAAATAGAAGCGGAGATAATAATTTTTTCACCATTAAAAAATTTATAGGATCCACCTACTAATATGAGATATAGGGAGGGGTAAACTTGTAATTTACTAGTTACCACACCCGGTGCGGTCCGGATCGAATCGAATCCAAACAAATCAGATTTTAGTTCGGTTCGGTCGGATTTGCTACGTACCCAAATCCGATCCGATTGTCATTTGGATCTGACCGATCCTACTTGAACCTGACCGATCCAGGCCATCGGTTCTGTTCGAATTGGGGCGGATCGGGTCCATTTTGCCCACCTCTACTTCTCACAGGTGGCTGCTCCACCTAATCCTGTACCTCTTTTTTCTCATCTGTCTCTGCTTGAGTATCATCTGTGTCAATCTGGACATCTACGATCAACATTTCTGGTTCATCTTGCCCCTCCTGATCATTCTTGCGGAATATAGAGCTTTCATCGAATCTGACGTCACGGCTAGTGATGACCTTACGTGTGACTTTGTTAAATAACCTGTAACCTTTTACACCAATGTCATAGCCATAGTGTAGCTTATCTCTCTCAACTGACGGTACATGAGAGTCAGCCTCACAACCAAATATGCGTAGATCTGAGTAGTCGATTTTCTGACCACTCCATACTTCCTCTGGGATTTTACATTCAATTGTTGTTGAAGGAGACCAGTTCACCAAATAACAAGCCGTGTTAATGGACTCTGTCCATAGGTCCTTGCCCAACACAACATTACTTAACATGCATCTAGCCCTCTCCAGGAGAGTCCGATTCATTCACTCAGCCACACCGTTTTATTCGGGCGTGTGGCGCACTGTGTTGTGCCTGATGATCTCTTCATCCTTTCAATAATCATTAAACTTAGTGAAAGTAAATTCTCCACCATTCTCAGTCCTTGAAACCTTTATTTTTCGCCCGGATTGTTTTTCCACTATTGCCTTCCATTGTTTGAATATAGTGAAAACTTCGGATTTACGTTTCATGAAGTAAACCTAAACTTCCCTGGAGTAGTCATCAATGAATGAAACAAACCATGACGACCCCCCAATGAAAAGTTCTGGTGATGGCCCCCATACGTCAGAGTGCACATAATCAAGCACTCCCTTGCATACTTGTTTTCCAGATTTAAAAGATAATCTAGATTATTTACTATATATACAATGCTCGCAAATATTTAAATCAGAAATTTTAAAAGTTGGAATCAAACAACGATCAGATAGTATCTTCATGCCCCGCTCGCTTATGTGGCCCAGACGAGCATGCCACATACGTAGAGACGTGAAATCTGCAATAGATGTTACCACTCCACCTGCTGAAGTGTTCCCAATCAACGTGTAAGGGTTACCATGCCTTTGCATTCTCATAACCACGAGTGCCCCTTTTGAAACTTTAAGGACACCATCAATACCAGTGAACTTACACCCTATAGCCTCGAGTGCATCGAGAGAAATCAGACTTTTCTTCATATTAAGAACGTGTCTGACATTAGTCAGGGTACGCTCCATCCCATCAAACATCTTGATGCTCACCATACCAATAGCCACAACATTACAGGCATTGTCATTGCCCATAAAAACCTATCCACCATCGCATTCTCTGTAACTGGCGAACCAACTCCAATGAGGAGTCATGTGATATGATGCTCTTGTATCAAGGATCTACTCATCTCCATGATTGTCATGCAAGTATCCGATCATGGACATAGACAGTACATCACCACCACTTGTCTCTTTATCAAATGTGACATCATTGGCCTCCTTGGAAGAAGCTGCTAAATTTTCTTTCTTCACTTTAGGATTGGTACAATCCTTCTTCATGTGTCCAAACATCCCAAAGTTCCAGCACTTTAGTTTTCCTTTGCCCTTGCCCTTGGATTTAGATATAGGTCTTGAAGATCAGGTATCTCGCTCAGAATTTCTGCCTCTCGTAATCAGTGCATCAGAAGATGTCCATGTGTCGCCGTTTAGCTTTCTCATGGCCTTCCCTTGAAGGGCTAAGATAATAGCGTCGACACTCAGGGTTTTATTTATGGTGCACATCGTGTCCTTGAATGACTCATACGATACCAGAAGAGAATTCAGCAACATACATGCTTGTTCCTCATCTTTGATCACTTCCTCCATATTCAGTAATTTGCAAACTAATTTATGAAAGTTGCTGATGTGGGCCTTGAGATCTCCACCCTCTGCCATCTTGAAGTTATACCACTGCCGCTTCAAGTGTAGGCAATTTTCAGAGGATTTTTTCGCATAGATATCCTCTAACTTTGCCCATAAACTAGCCACAGTTTTCTCCCTCAAAATATTATAGAGAACCTCATCCGTGAGACATAAACTGATTGAGGATTAAGCCTTCTTATCAAGAGTATTCCATTTATCATTAGTCATACTAGACTTTCTCACCTCAAGAGCACCATCCTCGCCTTACTTGGTTAAGGAATTAATCATCTTGATCTTCCATAACCCAAAATTAGTTTTTCCTGAGTACTTCTCAATATCATACCTAGTACGTCCCATTATTGTTAATCTACATATTCAGAACTATGCCCCAACGATTGGCTCTGATACCACTTGTTGGGATTTGTGTTGTGAAATCACACAGATCTAGATCTAGGATAGCAATCCAAGAGCACCAAGCAAACACAAGAGAACACAACGATTTTACGTACAAAACCCTTGCGAAAAAAAACCATGGCACAAAGCGACAGATCTTTACTATGAAAATAGAAATTATAAAGAGAGAGGACTTACCCGATTCGAACAACCTTTTGATAACCCTAGAACCATTTTAAGAAGCCTTATAATACCTTAGAAAGGCCCTAGGGACTCCTATTTATAGTTTAGGAAACTCCACTTACACACCTCTCTGAAACCGCCTCAAATTTACGCAGTCCGCGTAGAATCTGCACAGTATCTGTATAACCCTCGACTAGTCGAAGGAGGGATTTGACTGGTTGAAGGACCCCTTCGACCGGTCGAGCCTGACCCTCGACTGGTCGAGTGCCCCGGACATCAAAAAACTTTGCTCGCTGGACTTTGAGTCGAATGGGCCTCAACTGGTCGAAGGGATCTTCGACTGGTCGAGCAACCCCCTTGACCAGTCGAGCAGCCCAGAAGATTTAAGGCATCAATTCTGACAACAATTTGTGTACACAAGTTTAGTCAGTTTAAGGTCAGTTAATTTATGCCTTGTGTGCGATATCTAAGTGTCTGTGTATCAATCATCATATACAACCCAAGTATCAAACAACCTCCCCTGCAGGTACGGCTGTCGAAGCATGTGTTATATTTTATTTTAAAATAATATTAAAATTTAAATTTTTTAATTTTCGGTGATTTCCCTCCATATTTGAAAAGTTTTGGTACTTTTGTGTTGTGGGTATCGTCACACATCGGATTTGACAAAATAAACTATCTTGTATATAAGATAGTCTTTTTGCCTAGGGCTTGTGCCCCTTTAAGGGAGCATGTGAATTTGATCCTGTGGGGGAGGGGGGGGCTATACCAATAGCTTTAATTTATGCCATTGACCACATGCGCACGTACGCATCGAGCCGAGCCGTGCTGTGTCGTGCCGAGCCGAGTCCGAGTCCGAGTTTGTGTGCGTGTGAGTGTGCATGTGCGCGACACGACGGGACGGGACGGGCTGGGCTGGGCGTGGGTGTGGGCGCGGGTGCGGGTGCGGGTGCGGTGTGAGTATACTCGCGTGAGTGTGTGTGTATGGGTACTCGCGGGACTTTATTTGTGAGAGTGTACTTACACTTGCACCTTTTCGTTTTAAACCAGAGAGATGCATCCCTTCCGGTTGGTCGCATCTTTGGGTTTAAACCCAACGGACCTAACCTTTTGTAAATGGTGCTTATGCACCACTTCGGAGTCTATATAAAGACTTCCGACTTCAGTTTCAAATACGAAAAATTATTATCTCTCTTATAAAACTCTCTCTGATACGGTTTTAAGAATTTTACTGAGTTCATCGCTAAGTCAACTCAGCACTTTCGGATCAAACTACAAGTGGTTCTAGCCCGCGTACAGTGAGTGCACCACTGGGACCGGGTCATAGTCGTTGTATCCTAGAGGTCGATTGCTCTGGAAACCTGTTGCACTTGGGACCCTGTCCAAGGGGAGAAAATTCGATTTCAAGTCGAGTGACTCAGTCACGCCTCGACTCAATTCTATAAGTTCTTCTTTCTCAAAATTTTATTTTCCTTTTTTGGTTCTTGATTTTAATAGTCTATTTAATTCAACTAAATATTCTAACAATCTTGAAATCGAAATTGTTGAATTACATAGACTATGGCTACAGTAACAGTAAATGCTTCTGCTGAGTTAGCCAAAATCGAACCGTTCACTGGACAATGCTTTAAACGGTGGAAACAAAAACTGATGTTCGCTCTGACCACTCTGAAAGTTTCATACATTTTATTTGAATCATTTAATATAGATCCAACAAATCAAACTGAAGTAATAGATGAAAATAATTGTAAAAACTATATTCTAAACTCTTTATCCAACGAACTATATGATGTGTATGCTTCTTACGTGTCTGCTAAAGACATATGGACTGCTTTAGAAAAGAAATACATATTGGAAGATGCAGATGCTAAGAAACATGCAATTGCTAATTTCCTTTATTATGAAATGACAGACGATAAACCTGTCACAAATCAAATTCATGATTTTCAAAGTCTAGTTCACGAACTATCGACAGAAGGAATTAAGTTGGATGAAGTGTTTCTATCAGGAGCGCTAATAGAAAAACTACTGTCCTCCTAGAAAAAATATAAGAATAGAATGAAACATAAAAAGAACGGTGTTTCTTTACAAACTACTATTGTACATATATGAATAGAGGATGCCAATAGAATCAGGGATCAAAAAGAAAATGGAAATGAGATAGATTCAAAGGCGAATCTTGTGGAATCAAGTCGGGCAAATAATAAGAAAAATAGCAACTGTCATAACTGTAGCAAACTTTGACATTACGCAAATGAATGCAGGCTCAAAAAGAAGAATGCAAACAATCAATTCAAGAAAAAAAAAAACTGCTACAACTTTGGAAAGCCTGGGCATCATGTTAAAACCTGCAGGCTAATCTTACATAAATAGGCAATGAGTCTGACATGATAGTAGCTGTGGTGTCAGAAGTCTTCCTGGTAAACAACTTGGAGTGGGTACTAGACACTGGTGCAACTAGGCACGTGTGCAAGGATCGTAGTATGTTTACCTCCTACCAAGTATCAGGAGATGATGAATAGGTGTTCATGGATAATGCTAGAACTTCTCCAGTTGTAGGGAAAGGAAAAATACTTCTGAAACTCACTTCTGGAAAGACTCTGATGTTGAATGATGTCCTACATGTGCCCGACATTAGAAGAAACTTGGTCTCTGATTCGCTCCTCAATAAGGCTAGTGTTAAGTTAGTATTTGATTCAGATACGCTTGTAATGACCAAGAATGGAACTTTTGTTGGTAAAGGATACTGTAATGATGGTTTATTCATTGTAAATGTATCCAATGATAATAAGAATGCATCTACTTCTGTTTATATCGTTGAACCTTTTTATCTATGACATAGTAGATTAGGTCATGTGAATAAAGTATCTTTGAAGAAATGAAAAGATTAGGTTTATTACCTAATATATCTAATGAAGAATTTGAAAAATATGAAACATGTGTAGAATCAAAATTCATTAGAAAACCCTTTAAACGAATAGAAAGATCATCTGTTCTATTAGAGTTAATACACAGTGACTTAGGTGATTTTAGAAATCACATGTCTAGAGGTGGAAAAAGATATTACATAACTTTTGTAAATGATTACTCTAGGTTCACTAGAGTCTATCTATTAAAAAACAAAGATGAAGCTTTAGATGTTTTTTCTAATACAAAATTGAAGTTGAAAATCAGTTAAATATAAAAATTAAAAGACTTAGAACAGATAGAGGAGGAGAATATGAATCTTCTCAATTTAGAGAATTATGTGAAAAGAATGAAATAGTTCACGAAACTACAGCTCCTTATACAACAGAACAGAATGGAATAGCAAAACGTAAGAATAGAACTCTAAAAGAGATGATGAATACCATGTTAAACAGTTCAGGCTTACCCTCAAATATGTGGGGAGAAGCAATTCTATCTGTTTGTTATATCTTAAATAGGATTCCTTTTAAATCTTCTGAACAAATATCTTATGAATTTTGGAAGAATCATATTCCTAGTTATAAATATATTAAAGTGTGGGGGTGTCTTGCTAAAGTAGGATTGCTGAAACTAAGAAAAGAAAATTAGGTCCTAAAACAACTGACTATGTATTTATAGGTTACGCACAAAACAGTGCGGCCTACAGGTTTCTAAAAGGATAATATTCTAGATCCTAATACAATTATAGAAGCTAGGGATGCAGAGTTCTTTGAGAACGTATTCCCTATGAAATCTAAATCTATAGGAATAGAGGAAGTCAATGAATCAGATATTGCGATTACTAGTAAAAATGCTTACGAGAAAGTAGTAGAAGAGATACAACCAATAAAAAGTATTAGGGTTAGAAGAGAAACTAACCTAGGAGATGGTTTTTTCACCTTCTTAGTAGAAGATGATCCTACAACCTATATATAAGCAATTAACTCTCTAGATGCAACCTTTTGCAAGGAAGCAATAAATGATGAGTTAGAATCTATTATATCTAATAACACTTGGAAACTTGTAGACCTACCACCTGGAAATAAACCAATAGGCTGTAAATGGGTGTTTAGAAAGAAACTAAAACCAGATGGGACTATTGATAAGTTTAAGCCTAGGTTGGTAGCGAAAGGCTTTAAACAAAAGGAAGGAATAGATTACTTTGATACATATTCCCCTGTAATTAGAATTACAACAATCAGGGTCTTAATAGCGATAGCCTCCATATTCAAACTGGTGGTACACCAGATGGATGTTAAGACAACTTTTCTAAATTGAGACTTAAAAGAAGAAATATATATGGAGCAACCTGAGGGTTATAAGATATCAGGTAAAGAAAATAAAGTATATAGACTAATTAAATCACTATATGGTTTAAAACAAGCTCCTAAACAATGACATGAAAAATTTGATGGTATTTAAAAATCAAATGGTTATCATATAAATGATATAGATAGATGTGTATATAGTAAAAGTTCTGGAAATGATTATGTTATTATATGTTTTTATGTTGATGACATGCTTATTTTTGGAACTAATATTAAATTAGTTAATGCAATTAAGAAATTCTTGTCATCTAAGTTTGACATGAAAGACTTAGGAGAAGCTAGTGTAATCTTGGGTATTGAAGTAACCAGGAAAAATTGTGTTATTATATTATCACAATCTCATTACATTGAGAAGATATTGAGAAAGTTTAACCATTTTGACTGTTTACCTGTCAGTACTCTTTATGATTATAGTGTGACTCTCATGAAGAATAAAGAAAATAGCGTGTCTCAATTAGAGTATTCCAGAATAATTGGTAACCTCATGTATCTAACAAACTGCACTAGACTAGACATAGCTTTTGCAGTAGGATGGTTAAGTAGATATATACATAACCCTAGAAAAGAGCATTAGAATGCCTTGTCTAGGATTTTGAGATACCTAAAAGGCAATATGGTCTATGGTTTACATTATAATGGTTATCCTGCTGTATTAGAAGGATATAGTGATGCTAACTGAATCAGTGATTCAGATGAGACAAAATCTACAAGTGGATATGTCTTCACTTTCGGTAAAGGAGCGGTCTCTTGGAAGTCTATCAAGCAGACATGTATCGCTCGGTCTACTATGAAATTCGAGTTTATTGCCTTAGAAAAGGCTGGATCAGAAGCCGAGTGGCTTAGAAATCTCTTAGCTGATATACCATTGTGGCCAAAGCCTGTATCGGTTGTGTCTATTCATTATGACTGTCAAGCAGATATAGCGAAAGTAAAAAGTAAAATATATAATGGAAAGAGCAGACATATTAGATTCAGACACAACATAGTGAAACACATGTTGCGTGATGGAGTTATATCTATTGACTTTGTGAAGTCATAAAAGAATTTAGCAGATCCTCTGACTAAAGGACTATCTAAAAGGTTAGTCAACGATACATCGAATGGAATGGGACTGAACCTAATATGTGAGCTGCTAGTATCGGTAACCCAACCTATACAAGTGGAGATCTCATGAGATAGATTCAATAGGTAAACAACAAGACACAAGGTAGATGATTGCACTGAGTTGTATGAGCCCCTTCTATGGTGTACAGTGCGAGCAACAATGCAGAAGGATGAGTTGTTAGAACTCTTAATAAATCCATAGCCATATATTTGGTGGTGCATACAATTGCTGCATACACTTGATGGAATTCACCTATATAGGTGCGGAGGTGGAGGCTGCTTCCTATGAGAATCTAGGTGAATTCTCTATAGCACTCATGAAATCTAGGTAATGGTGTATGGTTGAAACGCACCGAACCGCAAAATCACTTGCAGAGGAAGAGTTGTGTGAGTGGCATGTACTTACGATCAACATTAAAAGTATTCAGGTTCAAGACTATAGTGTCACCTGATTCCTATAGACCTGTCTTGCTTACTCTAATGTCGGTTCAAGTTTATGGTGACACCAGCACCATTGCACAACTATTACACTTTAATCCGAAAGAATTTTATTTTAAAACACGTGGGGGATTGTTATATTTTATTTTAAAATAATATTAAAATTTGAATTTTCAAATTTTCGGTGATTTTCCTCCACATTTGAAAAGTTTTGGTACTTTTGTGTTGTGGGTTTTATCCCACATCGGATTTGACAAAATAAACTATCTTGTATATAAGATAGTCTTTTTGCCTAGGGCTTGTGCCCCTTTCAAGGGGCATGTGAATTTGGTCCTGGGGGGGCTATGCCAATAGCTCTAATTTATGCCATTGACCACACACGCGCGCTCGCGCTGAGCCAAGCCGAGTCCGAGTCCGTGTACGCGACGCGACGGGCTGGGTGTGGGCACGGGACTCACAGGACTTTATTTGTGAGAGTGTACTCGCACTTGCACATTTTCATTTTAAACTAGAGAGATGCATCCCTTCCGATTGGTCGCATCTGTTTGGTTTAAACACAACGGATCTAACCTTTTGTAAAGGGTGCTTATGCACCACTTCGGAGTCTATATAAAGACTTCCGATTTTAGTTTCAAATACGAAAAATTATGATCTCTCTTATAAAACTCTCTCTGATACAGTTTTAAGAATTTTACTGAGTTCATCGCTGAGTTAACTCAACACTTTCGGATTAAACTGCGAGTGGTTCGAGCCCGCGTACAGTGAGTGCACCGCTAGGACAAGGTCATAGTCGTTGTATCCTGGAGGTCGATTGCACTGGAAACCTGTTGCACTTGGGATGTTGTCCAAGGGGAGCAAATTCGATTTCAAGCCGAGTGACTTAGTCACGTCTCGACTCAATTCTATAAGTTCTTCTTTCTCAAAATTTTATTTTCTTTTTTTGGTTCTCGATTTTAATAGTCTATTTAATTCAACCAAATATTCCAACAGCATGGCCCAACCGGTTTCCAAAACTTTGAAAGTTTAACTTCTCTCCTTCACAGATTTGAGCCTCTCACTTAATGCCTCTCTCTCCAAGCACTTAGCAGCATTCATGGATAAAAGGACACTCTCTTTCCCTCTCTTTTCATCTCTTTCTAGAACCCTGTCAGCTCTTAGCTATCCATGCATTTGGGGATATGTGGCATTGTTCATTTCTCTCATTCAATAGAATGGGACCCACCATCCTCAACCTCTGAGAGCGCTTCTGTCTGCATGAGCTGTATATGGGGTGTGATTGATTCTATGAGGTGTGATTGATTCTATGAGGTGTAATTGATTCTATAATTAGTCCTTGTAAATATTAGAATAGGATTTTTTCTATTATACAAGATGTAATTGTATCTATATATAGCACCCGATTGGGAGAAGATAATACAATTCAAATTCAAATTATTCATAGAAACCATAATCTCATATGGTATCAAAGCGGGTTCGATTCTAAGGAGCTCGCATTCTGGTCGCTTCGTTGGCCACTCCAAGGACGTTGTATCCGTTGCTTTCTCCATCAACAAGACGATCAAGCTCTCCTTACTCTTTACGCCGATCATCTTCTTCATCCAACGGTCCTCGACGAAGGTCGTGACATCGGGAGCGTACGACATCTGGGTCACCACCGTAAATCTGTTATGAGTGTGATGGCAATCACCACAGGCGCAACAACTGAACCAGCTCCAACACCAGCACCACAAATTATTGTCCACTAAGACAATTCTGTGTTTCCTACCGGCATCACACTGGATGAGACCAATTACTCATTATGGTCTCAACTCAAGGAAATGCGTATTGGCGCTCGTAACAAAGCAGGATATCTCACCGGAGAAGCGAAAAAACTTGCACCCGGAGATCCCAATCTTGGAACATAGATCACCGAAAATCACAAAGTGAAGAGTTAGCTTATTGACTCAATGAGTCCGTCGCTGATGCAGCGATTTATTCGTCTCCCAACAGCCAAGGAGATATGGGAGGCCGTATCAAAAACCTTCTATGATGGATCGGACGAAACCTGTATCTTTGAATTAAATCAGAGATCCTTTTCTACCACGCAAAATGGTCGACCATTATCAACGTACTATAATGAACTTGTTGCTATTTTCCAGGAAATCGATCACAGGACTATTTCTTAGGAAGGAACAATAGAAGGGGTGGTCCAGTTGCATTCCGCAATGGCTAGGCTTTGAGTTTATATTTTTCTAAGTGGACTCGACTCCGAATTTGATCAGGTCCGTGGAGAAATCTTACGAAAAGACCCAAAACTCGATTTGCAGAGCTCATATACATATGTTAGGAGAGAATATCAATAGAGACAGATAATGGGAGGCTCTCGTCCAATCTCTGAGAGTTCGGCTATGCTGGCTAACCAAACTCGACAAAGATCGTCGTTTGGCTCATCGAAAAACCGAAACAATCAATCAACTAGAAAGTCTGGTGGCCTGGTATGTACTCATTGTGGTGAAACAGGTCATTTGAAACAGCGATGTTATGAAGTCATTGGCTATCCTGAGTGGTGGGACTTCACAAAGAAACCTCGAAAGAAGATTGTAGGAAAAGCTATGGTGACATCTACGGAAGAAGACCAATCGCAGCCTACAGCAAATGTTGTCCATCCAAGTATTGTCAGTAAGACATCTGTATTCTCTGCAACTGCTAAGAATAGTACTTGGATTATTGATACAGGTGCATCCGATCATATGACAAGGGACTCTGGTCAGTTGCATTCCGTTCTCCCTTCTTCTCAATCTGTTATCTCCACAGCTAATGGTAGTACATCTCTTATTACTAGAGAGGGATCTGTCATCTTATCCAATACTCTCACATTAGATACTGTCCTTGTTGTTCCATCCCTTGAGTATAATCTTTTGTCTGTTAGCCAAATTACCTCCACTCTTGCTTGCACTGTGACTTTTTGGCCCTCATTTTGTGTTTTTCAGGACATTCTAACTCGGAAGATTCTTGGTTATGGTGTTAGACGGGGCAAACTCTACTACTTGGAGTTGACAGAAAATGGGGGACCAAAATTCAATCAAGCAAATCAAACAAGTAGAGAAGACAAATTTCGAGCAACTATATAGTTATGGCACCGCAGACTAGGACATCTGTCCTTTGGTTATCTTAGAAAATTACACCCACATCTTTTTCTAGATCTGAATGATTTGGATTTTCATTGTGATATTTGTGAATTGGCTAAGAGTCATCGTATTTCTTATTTACCAGGTTTGAATAAAAGTTCAGAACCTTTTGTAGTTATTCATTCTGATGTTTGGGGTCCTACAAAAATCTTTTCTATTTCAAAAGCTCGCTACTTTGTTACATTTATTGATGAATGCACTAGAATGACTTGAATGTCTCTGCTTAACAAAAAGAATGATGTATGTACAGCATTTCAAGAATTTCATAATATGGTGGGCACTCAATACCAAAAACAGATTCGTGTTCTACAATCCGACAATGGTACTGAGTATATAAATACATCCTTTGGTGAGCTTCTGAGCCAGCATGGGATTCGTCATCAGACTTCTTGCACCTATACTCCGGAGCAAAATGGATTGGCAGAGAGGAAGAATAGACAACTATTGGAGGTGGTTTGTGCCTCTCTCTTTGGCATGAACATGCCTCAGTTCTATTGGGGAGAGGCTGTAAAATCCGCTACTTACCTCATTAATCGAATACCTTCTTGAGTCATAGATTTTTAAACTCCCCAACAAAAGATGCAATCCTTACTTTCAGTTCCTCATCTCCCAAATCTTAAACCACGAGTCTTTGGTTGTACGGTATATGTTCATATCCCCAAAAGTTTGCAAAACAAACTTGATCCTGTGCAAAACGGTGTGTCTTTGTTGGCTATTCTGAGTTTCAGAAAGGATATAGGTGTTATGACCCTCAAACTCGAAAATTACATGTGACTTTGGATGCCTCTTTTCGTGAAGTAGAACCTTATTACACAGGGGAAGTCTCTGGCCCTTCTCTTCAGGGGGAGAGCTCTAGTGAAGAGAATGTGGAAGGTGGCGAGGAGATGAGTTTATGGAGTTAGAAAAAATGAATGAAAGTTTTGAGAAAAGTGTTCATTAAAGCTGTGATAGTATTCCTGAAGTTGAGAGTGAGTTGATAGTTCTTCCCAAAAATAATACAGGTACTCCCGACATGTCAGAATCATCGATGCCCTCAGAGTTGCCCATGTCCACACCATTAACTGAAGAATCAACCCAGAATATTCTTCCTCAGGTAATCTCGAATCCCATATTTGATGAGTCTAATGAAACACATGTTCCTGCAGAAGATATAGCTCCTAAATATCCACAAAGATCAACTAAGGGAGTTCCAAAGAAAAAATATGAACCTGATCTTAAAGCTGAGACCAAATACCTAATTAGTAACTATGTGTCCTCCCATAAATTGTCTACATCATATGCATTTACTGTTAATCAATTATCCACTGTATCTATTCCTAGTAGTGTGCAGGATGCATTGACTGATTCGAAATGGACAAAGACGATGAACGAAGAGATGGAGGCTCTACAAAAGAATGTGACTTGGGAACTTGTTCCGTTACCCAAAGGAAAGAAGACAATTGGATGTAGATGGGTGTTTACGGTGAAACTCAAAGCAGATGGCAGTATTGATAGATATAAAGTAAGGTTAGTTGCAAAGGGGTACACACAAAGGTATGGGGTGAATTATCAAGAGACTTTTGCACCGGTAGCCAAGATCAATACAATTCGCATGCTCATATATATAGCGGCAAATCGAGATTGGCCTTTGCAACAATTTGATGTCAAAAATGCTTTCCTCAATGGAGATTTAGAGGAAGAGGTCTACATGGAGTTGCCACCCGGAATCAAAACGTAGTTCCTCGTGCAGAAGTGAAGTTTGTAAATTGAAGAAGTCATTGTATGGGCTGAAACAGTCACCTAAAGCTTGGTTTGGGAGGTTCTCTTCTACAATGAAGGCATTCGGTTATAAACAAAGTAATTCAGACCATACTTTGTTTATAAAACACAAAGTAGGAAAGATAACAGTTTTAATCGTGTATGTTGATGATATGGTCTTAACAGGAAATGACCCATGTGAAATGAAAGCATTGCAGGAGTATTTGGCTGCTAAATTCGAAATGAAGGATCTCGGGCAACTTAAATATTTCTTGGGAATTGAGGTTGCAAGATCGAAACACGGAATTTTCCTTTCACAACGAAAATATATGCTAGATCTTTTAACCGAAACTGGAATGCTTGCTTGCAAACCAGCAGAAACGCCCATAGAAATGAATCATAAACTCGGAGTTTTTCCAGATCAAGCTCCAACAGACAAGGGTCGTTATCAGCGGTTGGTTGGGAGATTAATTTATTTGTCTCACATGAGGCCGAATATAGCTTATGCAGTGAGCGTCATAAGCCAGTTCATGCATGCACCAAGTGAAGAGCATATGAATGCAGTATATCGAATCTTAAGATATTTGAAGAGTGCACCAGGCAAAGGTTTGTTGTTCTCCAAAAATAGTATCTCTAACATTGAAGGATACACGGATTCTGATTGGGCAGGTGATCAAACCGACAGAAGATCCACGTCTGGCTATTTTACCTTCGTGGAAGGTAATCTTGTCACTTGGAGAAGCAAGCAGCAGAAGGTTGTGGCAAGATCAAGTGTAGAAGCCGAATTTCGAGGTATGACTCATGGTGTATGCGAATTGTTGTGGCTTAAAAGTGTACTAAAAGATTTGGGAATTGAATATGCAAAACCTATGAATCTCCATTGTGATAATAAGGCAGCCATTGAGATTTCACAGAATCCTGTACAACATGACCGCACCAAACATGTTGAAGTTGATCGTCATTTCATCAAAGAGAAACTCGATAAAAAGATTATACAGTTTCCATTTGTTCAGTCCGAAAGCCAGTTAGCGGATATACTCACGAAAGCAGTTTCCGGAAAGGTGTTCCATGGTATAATTGACAAGTTGGGCGTGATAGATATCTATGCTCCAACTTGAAGGGGAGTGTCTGCATGAGCTGTATGTGGGGTGTGATTGATTCTATGAGGTATGATTGATTCTATAATTAGTCCTTATAAATATAAGAATATTTAGTTTCCTTTAGAATAAGATTTTTTCTATTATACAAGATGTAATTGTATCTATATATAGCACCCAATTGGGAGAAGATAATACAATTCAAATTCAAATTATTCATAGAAACCATAATCTCACAATTTCCAATAAATGAAAGGCCTCTTCAGCCTTCCTTAACCAAACCCAAACGGGGAGAGAGAGAGAGAGAGAGAGAGAGAGAGAGATGACTGTGCTGGGGGCGTATAGAATCACCTCATCCCATCCGTTCTTACCCAGAGAGAATTTCATCCTCTGGCAGAGGATGATGGCTCATGCACATGCAGATTGAAATTGTACGCTTGGTATTCATATTACTCAAATCAAAGTATCAACCGTCCAAATCATGGTCCCACTGCTAGATAGCTTATCAAGCCAACTTCATATTGAATGGACAATCCAAGCCTCTGATTAATGGACATTTAGTCAACCACCGTATGTTCACAAATTGGTTTAACATAATTACAATTGCAATATCCAGACCTTCCATCAGGTGGCCACATCATTGATTTTCTAGCCTAAAAAGGCCGTTGCACTCAGGCTGGCCACAGTCCCGCCTGGTCTTTTCGATCCTCAGGTGGGCCACTATAAATATATGGATGGCTAGAAAAAATACTGTTTTAACCGTCCATTTATTTCGGAAAATGCGAACCACCAGTGTGAAAAAGCATAGCTTTGAGCCAGAAGATCTAATCAATGTGGCCTCCTGGTGTAAAGCTCTGATCTCAGGCGCTTGTGTGTAAATGCTCACGAGAGTAGTAAAAGCTGCTTTTT